>OW285241.1:18065847-19265847 GCA_935421215.2 Melolontha melolontha | reverse complement strand
CAGATAAGCAAATAAAATTCAAGACCTATTCCGAGGATGTCTCGTCATTTTACGAAACACTTGATAAGCAACCAGCTGAGTCATCACTCTTTGCGATTACATTAAATTCTCTTAATGTTTTCAATGCAAAAACGCTGAAAAATCTCTGCCCAATCTGTAGAGAAGATAATGCGTCGTTATCGCTGGACGCGTCGAATTTTAACACTAAAGATTTATGCAACGACGATACGCAGAATTGTGAAATAAGAATTATACAGCCAGATGTTCCTGGAAACGACCATATTTTATATGGCAGCAAGTATTCTTCAAGGGCAAGCAAAACCAGCAGTTCATCGAAAGCCGGTCACCGGAACTATATGAATCCAAGGAAAAAATCTAAAGACGAAGATAAATCTTATATCATCAACATTTTCTTGAACAATGAAAGAGCTTCTGAAAGCAACTCGGTCAATGTTTGCTTAAAAGATTTGGAAATACAAGCCGACGACATATGCATGCAAAAATTGATGAAGAATATCCAAAAGAATTATCCCACGATAAACCAGATTTGTCAAAATAGTGAGAATTTTGAGGAATGCAAGATACGGTTGACTGAGAAATTGGAAAAGGTTTGGCGTAACGTCTTCAAATCCAGTAAAATTGAATCGAAACTATCAAATCGTGTTAATATGAAAAATATTAAAGCAAAGATAGAGACAAAAGTTGAAAATAAGACGATAGAACATGGGCAAAATCGAGTAAATATTATCGTTAATTATAAGGGCGAATTACCTGAAAAGGCTTTAGAAAAAGATAAGGTGAAAAGTGACATGAAACAAGCAGAAATTGCAAATTTAGCCCGTGCAAGTCTAATTTCCCAAACCACAGATAAAGATCAAAGGAGAGTTTCGCTAAAGAATACTTCAATACAGAATGAAGATAGTGAAAAAAGTGTAATAGAACAAGCTGATATTGTAAACTTTTCTGGACCTATACCAGAAGCTCAAAAAAAGAATTCGCTGGAAATAAATAAAAATGAAAAAGCAGTTCCATTAGTAAATACCGCAAATCAAGATGAAGTAAAGTACGAAACGGAAGAAGCAAACGTTATCAATTTACCTGGGGGAAGTCCAAAAATTCAAAGAAAGAATTCGCGGAAAAATAATAAAAATCAAAATGCAACTCCCTTAGTAAATACTGCAAGTCAAGATGAAAAAGATGAAGTGAAGTACAAAATGGACGAAGCAAACGTTATCAATTTAGCTGTAAGATGTCAAAAAATTCAAAGCAAGAATTCGCAGGAAAAAAATAAAACTGAAAATGCAACTCCATTGGTAAATACCACAAGTCCAAGTCAAAAAGATGGAGTAAAATACGAAACGGAAACAGCAAACGCTATAAATTTAGACGGAGGAAATATTCAAAGAAAGAATCCCCAAGAAAAACACAAAAATAGAGAGAATACTCAAGAGAATGAAGAGGATGAGGAACAGAAAGAACCCGATCAAATAAGAGTTGAAAACTTAACACAAAATCCAAAAATTCATAAGATCCCTAAGGAAAAAAATAAAAAAGATAAAGATTTTGCTCCATTAGTAAATATGGCTTCAACTCAAACAGATTTAGTACCGGATAAAATAACAAATGAATATATTAAAAGGAAACTTGAAATGGTGGAAGAACAGATAGCTGCACTTGCAGAAGAACATGAGGTAATTAAAGAAAAGATCAAATACGACGATGTTAATACAGTAGATGACGATTTCCATATCAAATATGAACCGGAGCATTTGTCTCAGATGCTTTCGCTAAGAAATAATGAAGACAAAATTGCAATAGGTACAACGGAATCTTCTCAAAAAGAAAATGCTATTCAAATTACCACTTCGAAGAATAAAAGTACCGGGGGAGATGCTAAAAGCAAAAATGATAATATGAAGAACAATTCTGAAACAAAGTCGATCAGTATCGTTCAAATAAATGCAACAAAACATGAAAATATACCCGCAGCTACACTAAATCAAACGAAAGAAGTAGTTATTAAAAATACTTTAAACTCAGCAATTAAGACACACGTGGAACACGATATAGATGAAGTAGAAACAGTAAACAAGCTAATGAAACATGAAATGGAACAAAGTTCAGTTAGCCTCCCAGTTTCGGCAAGTGAATTAGTAAATCCAAATATTCTGAATGTTACGGGCGCTGTCCAACTACAAGAAGAAGATAAATCCAATAATCCAACTTTGGAGCCTATGAATAAAGTTGCAAACGAAGGAGCGAATCCAAACCCTTCGTTACTTCCCAAAGATTCTTTGGTTACACAAGAAAAAATGGTTCTTAAATCTGTTTTGAATGAATTAAATAAAGAATCGTTGGAGAAATTCATAATTCAGGAACAAATTAACAGAAATACAAACAGAAAGAACGCTAAAAGAACTAAATCAGATAAATCAACACCTAAGGTAGAATATTATGGCAAAGATAGTAGCAATAATAACAAGAAAATCCTTCAAAATAATCAGAAAACCAATACTAATCGTAAAATACATGTCAAAAGGCCAGAAAACGTTTCCAATTCCCTGGTTAAGAGAACCAATAACAGATTGCAAAGGTATAATGAGAAGCAACAGGAACAAATTGATACTCTTATAAAGTTAGCGTCTACGCCTGCTCCTCAAAGCACCATCCAGAAAATGATGCATTTCTGTAAAGGTTTGTTTAAAGACGATGTATATGTGGCCAAGCCAACAAAAATTAATCAGCAAGAGGATTATATTGACAGAAGTATGCGCCCTAAAAAACTATCGTTTTCCAATGTCGACACATTTAACAACATGCAGTATAGACCGTTGTCAGAAAATATATCTGAATTACCTCACCCAACGAAATCAGATATGAATGTTAAGGATGCAAAAGTTCAGAAATTAAATATTGGCGCCATAAATCGTACCGAAGAGATTATCCAACATCAAAAAGTGTTCCAACAAAAATCTGGGATTAGGGAAAGAATTTTTCCACATCCTGGTGGAAATACGTCTAATGGAGGTAGAAAGATGTCGTACAGCACTAATTGTGACGGAATTCGATGTGATCAAGGCGTTTACCAGAAAAGATATTGTCTCAAAGACAAAATTCTAAATATATTTTACGGACAGAAAAGGCGTTACACCACCAAAGACGATGAACATTGTGAAAATACAAAATCTGCTGGAGATGAATGGGAAGATGATCCTTGTGAGTTGAAGCGTCGAAAGGTGGATCCATGCGACGCTATTGAAGAAAAATATAAAACAGAAGAATTAAAATGTTGTCAAAAACAACCTTGTGAAGCCCGATCTGCAGATGAGGACGATGACTGCGAACAAGAACAAAACAAATGCGAGACTCTCGAAGAAATACAAAAAATTCAACGAGGTGTTCTTGGTTGTACTAGTAAATGCTTAGCTGTTAGAGATTCTGACGAGGCCCCAGATCCTGAACCGATAGAATTGCCATGCCCTAAAAAGGACGATTGCGATCCACGACAGGATACGATGGTGGAACCAGGTTGGTACAATCCGTTTATTTTACTTAGGCGAATTTCAACGCAAGTCGATGTCTGCTTCGGTCACGTTCGGGTTATGCAAACGACAGACACAAGGTGAACAGGGAGGTATTAGATCATGCAGTAAAAATAAATTCGAACTCTGATAAACACTTTTATTTAGGTACCGTAGAACGGGGTAATGTGGAACACTCTTTTCATGTTCAAATTAACGTAACTTTGCAAGTAATTTTGTTTTCTGTTTTTAACACCCACTGCCATATGTACGGCACTGGAAACTAACGACATGAGTATTGGATCCATGAGAAAAGAAGCCACATTAGTCCATATTTAAAAAAGTGTGGTGTTCCAAGTTATCCGAAAAACTGCAAACAAACACCAATTTATATTTCATGTTTGTTACAAGTGAACACGGTATAAGGTAATTTGGAACAGTTTTTTAAATTTTTTAAAATTAAGAAAACATTTTAGAACACATTTATTAAAAAGGAGATGCTGCCAACGTCCTGAATTACAGACCTATACCCATTCTAAGTAATTTTTCTAAAGCTTTCGAACATCTGCTACACAATATTATAATGAAAAACGTTAGAATATTTATTTCGCCATCTCAACATGGATTTATGACTGGTCGTTCTACTACAGCAAATCTTGCTATTATTACACAGGAGATAGCTGAAGAGCTCGATGGGGGCGGTCAACTCGATGTAATATATACTGATTTTACACGAGCTTTTGATACCATTGACCATGTGATATTGCTGCAGAAATTAAGTTCATTTGGTCTGCTTAATGCTTTGATTAGGTTACTTCATAGTTATCTTCAGGATAGGCACCATTACGTGTATGGCTTTAGATCAAAGCGTTACATTTCCACCTCTGGTGTACCGCAGCGCTCGAACTTGGAACCACTGCTTTTCATTATGATCACCAATGACCTAACTTCCATACCATGTACAGTTTTGGCCTATGCAGATGACCTTAAGATTTATCGTAGCATATTAAATGAACTAGACATCACTTTTCTGCAGAACGCACTGAACATTGTAGTTGAATCGCGCATGAAAAACAAGTTCAATCTTAATATTAGCAAATGCAGTTCTGTATCTTACACGAGGAAACATAATGCCTTGACGGCTACTTATTTCATGTAAGGGGAACCTGTTGCACGTTCCAATAGTGTTTTAGATTTAGGTATAACGTTTCATAACCACTTAAGTTCTTCGTAGCATCTGATTAACGTTACCTCATCAACTGTCAAGTCATTTGGATTTATTATACGTGTCACCAGGGATTTTGATGACCCCAGATCATGAACAACTTTGTATTACGCATATGTGGAATATGGATCGGTTGTGCCGTATTCTTATTATACAATCCAACAGCAAATTATTGAGAAAGTGCAGAGAAGACTTTTAAAGTTTGTCTTTCAAATATGGAGCTTTTCCTGAGCGTAATATTGACTACAATCTTCTCTTGCACCGACACAACATGGAATCCTTGAGTGCGCGTCGAAAGCAAATGAGTGCTTCAGTATTGAGGAAAATTATGAGCAACGAAATTGATTCGCCCTGTTTGCTTTCTCGAGTTAGTTTTCATGTGCCGCGTCTTTCATCAAGAAACGTTCCCACATTCTCTGTGCCTAGTGCTTGATGAAAGTGCCCCTTACGATGCTTTAGTGAACGCCGATAAACTATATGATGACATATTCTCTTTAACGAGTAATTCGTGAAATACTTGCCTATTATATGAAGGGCTTTTGTTTTCTATGTATAAGCACACAGATTGTACTTTTCTTTCTTCATGTTAGCAATATATACCACTTTTGAATTTCAATTTAGTTGCCCCGTAATTGGATAAATCTGTTGGGTACAAATATATTATTATTATTATTATTATGGAAAAATGATATAACAAGTGTTCCTTTGAAAAGTCAATCTGCATGTGATTTACTGAGAACATTTTGAAGTATGTCGTAAATTAAAATTTACTACTTAACCTACGAAGTCGTATATTTTGACAGTTTCATACATACAAATAAATAACAAATAATAGGTATTTATTGAAAACTATAACAAATGTTGAAAATGTTGTCCTTCAAGATCAATGCACTTTAAAATCCTCCGTTCAAAATTTCTGATGATATTCTGCAACATTACTGGATTGTTATTAATTTCCATGCATTTCTTTTCGATTCTCTGTAGCATATCATTCAAATTCCAATATAGGTGTTCGAAATATGTTATTTTTTAGATAAGGCCACAAAAAGAAGTCACAAGGTGTTAAATCGCATGAACGTGCAGGCCAGGCAATTTCAGTATTTCGACTAATTATACGCTCATCAAAAATTTTCTTAAATAATTTAAAGATTCTGCAGTACAGTGACAAGGTGCTCCGTCTTGTTGGAAATATGCATTTTGAAGTTCATCATCATGCAACTGATTGACAAATGGTTGTAAAATTTCCGTACGGTACCTTTGAGCAGTTAACGTTCCCTGAAAAATATTGGTCCACTGATTATAAATAACACAAAAATATATGGGGGTGGTTTATGATGTTATTTAAAATTACTACTATATACTTAACTATTATATACAACATTGGAAAAGAGGTGTATATATAAGATCCAACTGGTCGTTAAGTACAATATCTATTGTGTTGTTTCCGCTTTTAAAAATTTCTAGTGACTCTAAAATATTTAATTTACGACCTTTCTCGGCCAAATGCAATATTTTATGATGACCAAATGTATGCTTTTCTGTAATTTGCGAATGTTGAATCTGTCTTCTTTAGTTTATATGACCTCATGTGTTCTTTTACCCGTATAATGAAACTTCGACCAGTCTGACCTATATATCCACTTTTACAATCATTACAATATAATTTGTACACTCCTGATTTATTATTGATATCTGTTTTAGGTTTTGCGTTAAAAATGAAATTATGTACTTGTTTTTACATATGGTTTGTAAGCTATACTAACATTACTATTATTTTTTGAAATTATATTTCCAATTTGCTTGCTTATTTTACCGAAGTAAGTTAACGAGACAAATTGTGTCAAATTAGCACTATCTTTAGGATAAACTAAACTAAGGGCCACTTGTAACTGTTTTTTCTTTAGTATACTGTCAATTACGCTACTTTTATAACTATTGTTTACCGCTATTTGTTTTATAGTATTGATTTCACGAACAAAAGATTGATTAGACAATGGAATATTTAATGCTCTATGTATCATAGAATTAAAAAATGAATGTTTGTGTGTCTTAGGGTGTAGTGAATCTTTGGGAATAATGCAATCAGTGAAAGTAGGTTTACGATATATATCAAATTTTAAGCTCTGATCTAATTTGTTTAATTTTAAATCCAGGAAGTTAATACTGTTATTCTCTTCTATTTCTACTGTAAAATTGATATTAGAATGGATTGAATTTATGTAGTTCAGAAATGTTTGTAGTTGTCTATGAGTACCCTTAAAACAAGCTAGGATGTCGTCTACATACCGATACCAAAATTTAATATGTTTTTTACCTAGTTGTGATGAATGAATTTTTTCTGTAATATACTTCATGAAAATTTCAGCTAATAGAGGACTTAGAGGTGAGCCCATTGCCAGACCTTCTGTTTGTTTGTAGAATTTGTTGTTAAATGTAAAGTAACTTTGGTTGGTGACTAACTCCGTTAGAGATATGATTTCGTGTATAACAACCGGGTTTGTATTTTTCTTTACTAATATGTTTTCTATTAACCTTAAGCATTCCTTATGTGGTATTTTTGAAAACATGCTGGAAACATTAAATGATACCAGGATTTCTGCCTTTTGTATATTACAATCTTTTAATTTAGCTGTTAACTGTATTGCGTTTTTTATGGAAGAGCTATCTGTAAATTCGGTATATTGTCTAATTATTATGTTTAATTTTTCGGCTAATTTTTTATTGGGGCAAGAAATAAACGAAACAACTGGTCTGATGGGTGCTTCCTCTTTGTGAATTTTTACTAAACCGTATAATTTAGGGGGGGGGGGGGGGGGGAGGATTCATATGGAAAAGTTTGTACTTATCTGTGTTTGAGATTACTGCATTACAATTTTTGACACATTCTTTAATTTCTGCCTGATACTGTTTAGTGGGGTCCTTTTTCAATTCTATGATAGTATTGTCGTCTATAAATTTCTTAACTTTATTTTCATAATCACCTTTAGTTAATATTACAGACGAATTTCCTTTATCTGCTTTTGTTATCGTGAGGTTGTTTTCTATGACTTTGTGATTAATACTTTGCAATGCTCGTCTGTCTGACTGATTATTGCGAGATGTTGAGTTGTTTTTCAGAATATTTGTAACTATGGCTTTACCTAAGATACTGCTAATTTGATTGTTATTTGCAAATGCCAGTTCTGTTTCTATTGCTAGAATTTCTTTTTATTTGTTACAATGGATGTGTGGTGCATATTTAGGACCTTTATTTAATAAGCTAAGTTCATTGTCTGAGAAGTTAACATTCGTGAGATTAATAACTCTAGGGTAAAACTGAACATTACTAAAAGTATTGTTAACTAGGGGTGTATTGTGTAGGTTTGATAGAGACTCTAACTTCCTGTTTTGAATGAGTCGTTTCTTATGAATAATTTCACTAACTTGTTGTCTAATGTGGTCATCTAATAAATCGAATTCAATGTTGTGTAACTTAAACGATAGTTCTGAATGTAATACCTTAATGTAAATCAGAAGAGTGTCTCTGCGGTGGAACCAAAATTTGGATTCTTGTTTAATCCAAATTCTCTTCGCGGCATTGATTGCTTTTTTAGAGGATATGGTGTATGTTCTGGTTCTCAGCTGTACATAATTCGGCGTTAAATTTCTTCGTAAGCATTGTTGATTAAACCATATATTTTGTACTGCCATCCTGTGTTTCCAACATGTTTTCAAAAATACCACATAAGGAATGCTTAAGGTTAATAGAAAACATATTAGTCAAGAAAAATACAAACCCGGTTGTTATACACGAAATCATATCTCTAACGGAGTTAGTCACCAACCAAAGTTACTTTACTTTACATTTAACAACAAATTCTACAAACAAACAGAAGGTCTGGCAATGGGCTCACCTCTAAGTCCTCTATTAGCTGAAATATTCATGAAGCATATTACAGAAAAAATTCTTTCATCACAACTAGGTAAAAAACATATTAAATTTTGGTATCGGTATGTAGACGACATCCTAGCTTGCTTTAAGGGTACTCATAGACAACTACAAATATATCTGAACTACATCAATTCAATCCATTCTAATATCAATTTTACAGTAGAAATTAACTTCCTGGATTTAAAATTAAACAAATTAGAACAGAGCTTAAAATTTGATATATGTATATCGTAAACCTACTTTCACTGATTGCATTATTCCCAAAGATTCACTACACCCTAAGACACACAAACATTCATTTTTTAATTCTATGATACATAGAGCATTAAATATTCCTTTGTCTAATGAATCTTTTGTTCGTAAAATCAATACTATAAAACAAATAGCGGTAAACAATAGTTATAAAAGTAGCGTAATTGACAGTATACTAAAGAAAAAACAGTTACAAGTGGCCCTTAGTTTAGTATATCCTAAAGATAGTGCTAATTTGAAACAATTTGTCTCGTTAACTTACTTCGGTAAAATAAGCGAGCAAATTGGAATTACAAAAAATAATAGTAATGTTAGTATAGCTTACAAACCATATGTAAAAACAAGTAATTTCATTTTTAACGCAAAACCTAAAACAGATATCAATAATAAATCAGGAGTGTACAAATTATATTGTAGTGATTGTAAAAGTGTATATATAGGTCAGACTGGTCGAAGTTTTATTATACGGGTAAAAGAACACATGAGGTCATATAAACTAAAGAAGACAGATTCAACATTCGCAAACCATTTTATTACAGAAAAGCATACATTTGGTCATCATAAAATATTGCATTTGGCCGAGAAAGGTCGTAAATTAAATCTTTTAGAGTCACTAGAAATTTTTAAAAGCGGAAACAACACAATAGATATTGTACTTAACGACCAGTTGGATCTTATATATACACCTCTTTTCCGATGTTGTATATAATAGTTAAGTATATAGTAGTAATTTTAAATAACATCATAAACCACCCCCATATATTTTTGTGTTATTTAAAAGATCTATGTAGGCCTGTAACTTTTGCAGTTTGATAATGACATTGTATGTCGAAACCGCGGTCACTATTACATGTGAATAAAGTGGTATAACAAAGTTATTGTTTTCTTTTATTTTATTATTTTCAAAATGAGTTACCACAAAGTTACCGCTACCAGTATTAATTTTCTTAAACAAACGATTTAGTTAAGTTTCTAAATTGTTTGTACAAAATGGAATTTACTTGTAAACTTAGTTGACGAGGATCTAATTTCAATAATTAGACGATTTAATTATCTTTCATTCCTTTTAGAAATCCCCAAATGCGACGTAATGGATAGCATAGGTCATTTTATTAGAAAGGATGCTACTGATGACACTGAAAATTATTATGGAGATAACGGCTACAAGAACATGGAATATTTCAAGAACACACCATACACTTTTTTCGATGTAAACCAACATTTAGCTAGTAAAAGAAATCCTCAGCCTAATCCATCCAGAAAACAACCACCGCAGAAAGAGATGAAGAAGAAACGTAAGAGGAAAATAAAAAAAAATCCTTGCGTTTGCTAAATGAGCTTTGGTGTTTGTTTATCGGAAATAAAAATATATTTAAAACGAAGCAAGGAAAATAAAACTTCTCGTATACAAATCTTAAATTTATTTTATCACAATCGTTTTATTTTATTTAACATGTAATCGATTCTCTCTTCCTCCGCTAACCAATTATACTCATTCCATTTAACCTAGAATAATAATCACAGTAACACTTTCGTTTTTGACATCACTATTAACATTATTTACAAGTACTGGTTCGTATCCAATAGCTTCTAAGTGTCTCTTCTTCATATTTACATTGCTTACAGGTTCAAAGGTATATCGAACTGAAAGATTGAAACTGACAATTAAGATAGCATACCATTTATATTTTTCCAAATCGATTGGCCGTATTATTTCTCCCAGTGAGTTATTTTTAACGTTAATTGGTTCGACGAATGCATTGGTAGCTCGATCTATACAAAGTATTATATCTGAAATATTGAAGTTTTGTTATTTTTAGACCTTAACATCTTATGCTTTTAAGTATTTCCACAGATAAGTCCTTACAGATAGCCAATGCCGTACAAAAACGTAAAATCACGCAGGTTGTACGCACACTAGGCGATTTATTACAAATTTTAAGATATACAGAGCTCTGCGGGAACAAGTGGAGAAAGGAAGACATATGATTGGCGGGCACACTCTGTGCGCGTCGTAGTGTTCCATTTCGACTAAAATGCCGTGCCAAGTTCGTATTCTTTTCACCTATCTATTATAACTTACCTGTGGTATTTCTATCTAACAAGTCAATGAAACGTGACGATTTAAAAAAATCAGAAAATTTTCAAGAGATCATCTTTTGTAAAATTTATTGATGATTATTTTTTAATAATTTTATTAACCAATCGTTTAGCAGTATTTGCGGACACGTGTTTAATTCTGTGCAATCACAATATTATTATAGTGATTATATAACTCATTTGAAATTTAGCCAATAGCAATTACAAATTTTACATAGTTACCATCTATTGATAAGTGAATATACTCTTGACGACGTGATATAATCGTTTTGGTGTTTCGCTTCCTCCAACAATATGAATTTTGTCATGGTAACAAGTGTTTTGAAGTTTGTTGATAAACGTCAAAAATATATTCAGCAATTTTCATAAGGTTTTTTAAATTTTTTCGACATGGAACGCTTTGGTATAAGCTCGGGGACCGAAATAGATAAAGAAATTGAAGATTTGACACCGCAAAATACCGTTAAAACACATAAATATGTTTGGAAACAGTTCACCGAATTTTGTGAACAGCGAAATTATAAACTTTGTGCTCAAACTTCTGACGAACAATTAGCAAGTATTTTGAAAGATTGGGCATTCAACATGAAACGTGCAGACGGCACCGAATACAAAGAAGGTACCGTGAAAACAATTTGGAATATTTCCGCTAAACTTGTCCAGCAAAAGTTTTATGAAGAGTTTAATCGAGAAACAAATCCATTCAGAGGCGTAATTTTTGAAGATGCAAGAAAGGCGCGGGCAGCCAAAAAGGAAGAAGTTACAAGCAATTCCTGAAAAAAGAAGAACAAGTTCTGTCGCCCTTAAAGCGGAAGAAATTAGCAAAATTATGTCATTTTTTGACGAAAATACGCCAGACGGTTTAAAAAAAAAATTCTATCAAATTTGTTCTGTGGAACTGGCGTGGCGTGGAAATGAAGCAGTCTTTTGCTTAATTGACTATTTCAAAGCAGAATGCGACAATTATGGTCAACCCACAGGACGTATTGAGTACAATACCATATTTTCAAAGACAGCACAAGGTGGCGAAAAACATACAGCTGAATCTAAATGGTTGACACCGAATAAAAATTGTGAAGATCAGTGTCCAGTACGTCTGTTGAAGAAAATGTTAAGCAAAAGAACACCAAACATTAAAACCAATCGTCTATTTTTAACACCTAATCCTGATTGACAGAAAACTAAAATATGGTATAAAAACTGCCCTGTAGGCCTTAATCAATTAAGTAAATGGACACGTTCAGCGGCAGAAAGTATAGGACTTGATACAAAGAAGCAAAAAATATCTAATCATTCCAATCGCTCTTCCGCTGTTAACATCTTGACACAATCTGGAGCAAACTTACAAGAAATTATTAAGATAACAGGCCACTCATCATCTGAATCTCTGAAGCCGTATCTAAAGCTTACTAATGAACACCATAGCAAGATACTTGAAAAAATGAGAAATAAACAAGATTCTGCCAACTACCATCACCAGCACCTCAAATTCAACTTCTAAAGATAATACAACAAATATTTATTATAATAATTGTACTTTTAATTTCAACCAATAAAAAAATTTCGTTAGTTAATTCTTTATATAATCGTAACGAATACCACTCGAGCAAACGAAAATAATCCATTATATAACCTCTTCACTCGACGTATATCCTTAAAACACCACTCCAGCTACGCTCTCGTGGTGTTTCGCGGAATACGTCTCGTGACTCGGAAATATAATCGATTATTTTCTATGCTCTTGTGATCATTGAACTATATAACTACTGGAACGAGCACGCAGACGTACGGACTGGCCGAAATCTGTGACCACTGTGTTAGAACGAGCGCGCTGCTAGAAAGGGGGTACTTCTCTCTCATACTCTTTAGAGAGTAAATGCGCGTTTCCTTACGTCCGTTTAATTTTCGTTAAAATACTTTATTTTAAAGTTAAAATGGTAGTGTATTGTTGTGCATATGGATGCAAAAATGAACGTGTACCTTTAAAACACATTCGTTTTCATAAGTAAGTAACCGTAAGTACATAATAGTAGGTTTATAATTGGATCGAGATGTCTATTTCCAATGAATGAAGTTTATATAGCTCAATTTTTTTAAAAATCATGAATTTATTAAAATAAAAGGAAACGAAAACAATTTAACATATAAAAAAATTATTAATTAAATAAATAAAGGGCTTTAGAACAAATGAAAGGAAATTTTTTTAAAGTTTTTGTAATTTGACTAATTAAGCAATAACATCGTTCTTTCTATCACTCTATTTATTATTTTTGGTAGATTTCCACTGTTAAGACCTGTAGTTTTAGAATTATGGATAAAGGCACTACATTTGGAAAATTTAAAACCTAATGCTCATACTGTTATATGCAGTGATCATTTTACAGAGAATAGTTATCTAGAGTCTTCTTTAAATAAGAAATTATTAAAGAAAGATGCGGTTCCTTCTATTTTTAATTTTCCCCAATACTTGTTAGAGAAACCCACAGGTACAAGAAGACAAACAAGAAAACATCCATGTATTGATACCGTCAATAATATTGGAATTCAAACTCACGCAAAAAAAAAAACATTGCATTCCTAGGGGAGAAGGCAACATTGAGGCATAAGTTGAATAAAACAATATTGTTTTATCACATTTAATATTAGTGTATAGATATTTTTAAATGTAAAAATATAATATAACCTTTTTTTAGATTTAACTTTCATAGTTTATTTTGTAACTATATATGTATTAAAAATTCACTTTCAACTTGTTCTTTTATTTCCAAAAACTTGATAATTATTGTGGGTTGCGCTTTCTACCTGTTAGATCGCACCTGGACCAAATTCAGTGGAAGGTAGCATTTGTATCATATAAGCGCTTGAGTGGAATAAAGATAGGTATCCCCTCCGTGCAGCCGCACTCGTCTAACAGTCGATCCTCATTCTCCGAGTACAGCGTGCGCGTTCCAGTATTACTATATAGTTCAATGCTTGTGATATTATAACTGAGAATAATCTTAGTACATTATTCTCCCGAGAATATTTTCTAGTATTTTGTTTCTGTTTGTTGACAACGTATTTTCTAGTTTTGACACCTGTCACTAGTATTATTGCAAATTGGAAGCAATGAACCATAAGCGATTTAGTTCATCATCAGTGGAAGATATAAACGCACAGATTAAAGAAAATTCGTGCAAAAATACTATGGTTAGTAATAATTCAATATGGAAACAATTCCAATCATTTTGCGACGAACGGGGTTACAAATTAGAAGGAAATACACTAGTCACAAAACTGGCAAACATTTTGAAAGACTGGGGATTTAATATGAAAAGGTGCAATGGAGAAGATTACAAAGAAGCCGTTATTAAAACAATGTGGAATAAAACCGCCAAATTAATGCAAGAGTTGTACTACAACTAATTTAGTAGAAAATTAGACCCCTTTATAGATATCGAATTTAAATCTGCGAGAGAAGCCAGAAATATAAAACGTAAGATATTACAACAGGTGCCAGAAAAAAGGAAGCAAAGTTCTGCAATTCTAACTAATGAACAAATCATGGAAATAATAAAACGCTAAGACGAGGAGACACCCTTCGGTTTGCAAAAATGCTTTTATCACATTGCTTCATATGAGCTAGCATGGCGTGGGGGAGAAGGTTGTCAATGTTTAGTGCATTATTTTCAAGAAGAAACAAACAATGCTGGTTTGGCCACTGGAAGAGTAGAGTATAATCCGGTTTTCTCTAAAACAGCGCAAGGTGGGGGCACAAAAGTTGACTGATAGTAAATGGTTAATACCAAATACTGAAAAGCCTGATGCGTGTCCTGTCCGATTGCTCAAGAAATTGCTAAGCAAGAGGAACGAACATATAAAAACTGACAGACTTTTTTTAACAGTAAACATTGCTTGGGATAAACCGTCTTCTTCAGGATGGTACAAAAATATGCCGTTGGGGGTAAACATAATGTCGAAGTGGATGAAAGAATTGGCGGACATGATTGGGCTGGACACTAAAAAAATAAAAATTACGAACCATTCTTCAAGGTCAAGTGCAGTGTCTCATCTAGCGAAAGCAGGTGTTAACGAGCAGGAAATAATAAAAATTACGGGCTACAGCTCATCTAGTTCATTGAAACCGTACCTGCACTTGAATAATGAACATCATTCAAGTTTGATTAATAACCTAAGAGACAAGGGAGAAGTTATAACTTTTAACACAACAGAACAGAAGAATGTTGCAAAACCCACCACTCACGGACAAAACATTTACAATAATTGTGTATTTCACATACAAACTTTTAACACTAATTAATTTTGTAAATGTACAGAAATAATATTAAAAAGTTGTATTTTTATGCTGTATTTTTTATTTAAACATTAAAAAATAATCTTTCGAATACCACTCGAGAGTGAGAAATAATTAGAAAATAATTCTCCAGTCTTTCTCAAACTTGTTGCCATTCGGGAATAGCCACTCGCAACAAGTTTTCGAAAATCTGTTGAATTATTTTCAATATATTCTCACTCTCTTGTGATATTACTATTGAAAATATAATCTACACGAATGGAAATATTGTGAAGTGCACAATCGTTATTTTTTTTTTTAAATAAAGTCTTGCAGTCTCGTTACAAAGCTGCCCATAACACTGCTCAGCATTTCTAGTGGTATTGCGGCCACTTCACGTCGAATCTTTTATTTTAATGCCTGGATAGTCGTTGGGGGGTTACTTTGAAATACTTTTGTTTTTAGGTACCCCCGAAGGAAAAAGTCGCATGCGGATAAGTCAGGCGAACGAGATGGCCAGGGAATATCGTCGTTCTTGATTATAAGACGACCGGGGAACCCCTGTCTTAGTAAACCCATTGGCACTCGTGCTATGTGGCATGTCGCACCATCTTGTTGGAAAATCGTTATTGCATTTCTGTAGTTCTCGATTGCAGGAAGAAATAAATTGTTCAACATATTGACGTAACGATCAGAGTTCACAGTTACTGCGTTCCCAGCTTTGTTCTCAAAAAAATATTAACGAAAAAACCGCACACCACACGGTTACTTTCTCTGAATGCAGGGGTCTTTCGTGTAATGCCTGTGGATTATTGTCTGACGAAAATTTTGTTTGTTGACGAAGTCACTAAGATGGAAGTGGGCTTCATCACTCATCCAAAGATTATGCCGCTCATTATTGTTTTCATTGATGCTCTCTAACGTTTGTTCACAAAACCTTAATCGAGTAGCGTAATTTAAAATGTTGAGAGATTGCACAATCTGAATTTTATATGGATGGCAGTGAAGTTCTTTATGCAAAATTCTTCTCGTGGTGCTGTAGGTTAATCCGAGAGTTAAGCTTTTTCGTCGAACGGATCTTCGTGCACTCTCTTTCAATGAATTTACGTCCCGCTTGAATAATCACTGGCGTGCGCGCAGTTCTGGCACTGCCACCTCTTTTTTGTGCTGCATTGCTTTCAAAGTTCTTAATACAAGTTTGAATAACGTTGTTAGACGGTACATGAGCGCGAGGCGATAAACGGTAGTGTAAATGAAACGCTCGTCAGGCACGGACGAAACTTTCCCCATTTTGGTAATATGCAGTAATGCAAATGCGCGTTGTTCACCCGACCAAGTAATCCATGATAACTAACTTTCCGCTCTCTAGATTCACAACGTTGACAGCGTAAGCTCGCCTCCCCTCTACTTTTTTTCAAATCGTCTCGTTTCATTGGCTCACCTGTTAGAATATATTTTTTAGCTAAAACTGTTTTCTTTATTGAAATATTTTTTTAATGAATAGCTACATTTTAGAAATGAATTTTTCTTATCACTATAACATGATAGCACTTGAAAATAAGTTAAATTTATTATGTTACAGACCAGTGGCGGCTCGGGGTGGTTTACATAGGGAGTGCATAATTTCAAAATTAAAAAGTGTAATACAAAAATGCTTACCCAATCCTTATAAATTTCACCGACGTACTATTCCAGCCAGGTACTGTTCATTGTAGAGTTTGTTTTGAGGGGATAGTAAATATTACACTACACAGTTTAATTACATCTGACGATAAACGAAGTCCATTTTACGTGTCTTTGACTTGCAGAACAGTTCTATCACTTTTTCATTCAAGTTTGGGAAATCATTTATACATTCTTTTTCACAAGATAACATAGTAAGGGCATTTAATCTCTCTTCTTTCATTGTATTTCTCAGGAAAGTCTTTATTCTCTTCAGCCGTGAAAACTGGCGTTCCGCTTCGGACGTTGTCATTGGGATTGTAATGATAATTTTTAAAAGCGTAACAACTTCATTAAAGGTGTCGCTTAATCCATCCAGCAGAAGACCTAGCAGACCTACAGCAACGACTTCTATATTTTGCCTAAATTCTTCTCTAGAATATAGAACGCTTAATTCAGTTCGTAGTCTGCTTTCATTGAGGCATGGATAAAATTTTACTGATTCTTTAAGGCAATCTTCCGGAAATTTTTTTTGAAAAGAGGAGAACTGTTTAAAAGAAATTAAGTTTGCTAATATTAAGTGCCCTGTATACCGAAATCTAGTTTTTATTTCTAGCAAAATAATATCGCACACTTCAATAGTTTCCCTCCTTCTTTGGCTACCATCAGTTACTCTTCGCCGCTTTGATGGTCGAGGAGTCAGTTCTGGGTCATTTTGTTTAACCAACTGATTATCTGTGTCAGCGATTTCGGTTCGAATTTTTCCAATAGCGCGTTCAAAATTATCTAAATTCTTGATTTTTAATGCATCTGTATTGACATTTTGTAATTGATTAAACAATATGTCCACATGTGGCATAATTTTATGAAAGAAAGTTAACCAATAGATAAAATTTTCCTCCTCTAAAATTCGCAAATTGGCACTAGCTTGGTGAATGGTAGTTTGTAAACTAGCTTCTCCCTCGATTTGTTCTAGAGCTTCAATTATTTCTTCTCGGTGCTCATATATTGTATTCACTGTCCTAGAATTGAAGTTCCATCTTATTTTTGAAGAACGAGGTAAGCCTTTTCTCTGAAGGAATTCTTCCAATCTTGCAGCTAGTTGTGGTGAAGTGGAGAAAAATGTACATAATCCCATCAGATTGGCAAAAAAAAATCTGCAATTACTACTGCTCGATGTAGCAAGTGACATAATTAGATTTGTCTGATGTGCATAACAATGTACAAAATTAGCCCTTGGATACTGGTCTTGGACATGTCTTTGCACGCCGTTAATAGCACCACTCATGACTGCTGCCCCATCATAGCTCTGTGCAATCAGCTTTTCTGGGTCATCAACAAGCAAACTAATTTCGTTAAGGATGGAGACAGATAAAGAATTAGCATCATGTCCACTAGGCAGAAGAAATTTCCAAAATCTTTCGACCGTTCTCGCGTTCACAATGTATCTTTAAACAACCACCAACTGAAACTGATTGGACACATCTGTGGTTTCATCAGCTATCACAGATATGAAGTCGGTTGCTTTAATTTCACTGGCAACTTGTTCATGATACACGTTCAACATTGCATCAAGCAGCTCATTCTGTATCGTTTTTGATAATCCCTTAAAAACCGGTGCTGCTTCGATGTGATCTCAGAGCGATTTATCCATTTCTGCCGTAAAATTTATCAATTCCCGAAAAATGCCCTTGTTATTCGACGTTTGCTGTTCATCATGACCCCGAACTGCCAATTCAAACGCGCCACAAAATCTAATGCAATTTATTATTAAATTTAACACATGCCTATTTTTTGTTACCTTTTCATTGTGTTGTTGAATTGCTTTTCTATATGATAAATCTAAAACATTCTGAATGTTATTTTTTCCTAACATTCTTAGACTAAATATATTTTTCAAATGCCCTTCGGAATTTTCATGTTTACTAATTTTAGCACTAAGATGAATTAAGTCTCTTATTCCGTTCTTTGACCAAGACGGTTCACCACCAAACAAAAGACACGGAAAACAAAACAAAGTATTTTTAATTTCACACCCACAAATCCAGTCATTTTTCTGATATTCATTTTGAATTTTCTTATAACGTCTTTACCTTTAACAGATTGTTTATTTTCTAAACATAATTGAGGCATCGGCCGTTTAAGATTTTTTACTGTGATTTTTTCATTATACGTTAAACGCGAAAACGAGTTGTTCTGTAAAAAAGATACCGTATTCATTGTAACAAACGCCCGAGAGCAGTCTGGTTCAGTTGCTCCAATGCTATGTATTATACGACAATGAAGTACGGCAAAATACAGTTCTCCCCACCATCAATGTAATGTTAATGCCTTATATGAGCAAGAGTAGGGCTTTGCTCCTCAGTATATCTGTGACGACGCTCGGTGTATGTACGTTGTTAGCGGCCACGTTCCTCGTCAGTAACTATGAATACATAATAAATAAATACTTTCACAGTTAGTCGCCGCTTGATTTGTTTTGTTTCATAATTCCAGGGGGTGCAATTGCTCACTTGCTCTCATTAAAAAGCCGCCACTGTTACAGACGCTCATGACAAGAAGTTGTTGACAATGGATGATTAATTGAGTAGTTGTTTGTGTTATTTCCATCATTTGTAGGATTTAAATAATCTGACGTTTCGGCAAGCCTCTAGGGCACAACTCTTCCAAAATTATCCTGCACATATGCGCATGTGTCTTCGACGTTTTACCATATAATATGAAATAGTAATGAATAATAATCACATTAATCATTTCCATATCTGTTTAATAATAATAATAAAACTTCTCCGCGCAGCTGTTACTTTTTTATTATTTATTTTTTCTCCAACATAAATTTGAAATACGTATAAGCACTTCTTCATTATCATTAGTAATGCAAATTCCACAGAACACTTATGCCCCATTCTATTACCTATTATTGCTATTTTTTGTGTTACTTCTTATGATAATTAAATTTGTAAATATTGTCAAAAAAGATGTTACATTATTGCATTTTTATTTGAAATTTTCAGCCATTTTGGACGGGAATGAAAGCAACAAGTTAGGTAAGAAATTTGTTTACATGTCGTCTCAAATTATACAAATTAGAAAATTGTTTTGCACAACTAACACACATGCAAATATTGTTACTATTCATATTATTATTATTATTCATTAGGCTTCATATTATATCATAAAACGTTGGAGACGCATGCGCATATATGCAGGATTTTTTGGGAAGAGTTGGACCCTAGAGGCTTGTGACTTTTCGGCAATCAATCTACTACTGTCGTCTTCAGGATAAGCCCTGCCGTCTTCAGTGTAGGGGCAGGGTTTTGACAATCTCGACATATTTGTCTTCTCAATTTTTTAAATTGTGGAATGTACCTGTGTGAGTTTCGAACTCGATCTAAAATTCCAAAGTTTTAACTGAACCAAGCACACTAACCACTACGCTGTTTGTCGACTGAATATTATTTCTTAAACCACTATTTAATCTACAAGTATATGCGCAGAACATGTTGCGCAGTAGCCCTATATATTGTGCTGCGCTGTGTCGTAGTTTTTTATGTTTTATCGTAGATCGCGTGAAATACAGTTGTGAAAGAAAAACACATGAATCGTGTTTTTACGCATTTTATTCTTATGTTAATCTATTGGTTGATACCAAAAAGTATCTTACATGCTACCAACCTACGAGGGAAGATCAGAAAGTACCCGTGTTTGAAGACAGGTGGCGCTGCTGAGGGAAGTTGGCATTACCGTCGTGTACTACCATCTGTCAGACAACACCATAATAAATTTCAGACTGATTCATAGGTTACTTTTTATTTGGCAGCCAGTTGTATCACACGTGTTTCGTGTTTCTCGATAAAATGGAAAAAGAGCAATATCGATCCGTAATTCGCTTTTTATTTTTGGATGGAAAAACATGCGAAGAAATAAAAGCGAAGTTGGATGCTGTCTATGGGGACCCTTCACCATCTATGACAACCGTAAGATATTGGTTCAACGAATTTAAACGTGGTCGTACATCTGTTTTTGATGAGGAGCGCCCAGGCCGCCCGGCAGACGTGGTTACCGAGGAAATCGTTGAAAAGGTCCACGACATGATTCTCGCTGATCGCCGAACGAAAGTGCGCGAAGTAGCAGAGGCCGTAGGCGTGTCGTACGGAACGGCAATTAATATTTTACATGATAAGTTATCGGTGAGAAAGGTGTCGGCCCGATGGGCGCAATTGCTTACGGTGGACAACAAGCGGATACGGTTGTCAATGTCGAAGCAGTGTTTGGACCTCTTTAAGAGAAATTCGCAGGAGTTTTTGCGTCGAGTCGTCACCGTTGATGAAACCTGGATCCATTATTATACGCCAGAGTCCAAGCGACAGTCAAAACAATGGATTTTTCGGGATGAATCTGCTTCGAAGAAGGCAAAGACGGTCCCATCGGCCGGAAAGGTCATGGCTACGATTTTTTGGGATTCCAACGGAATAATCCTCATGGACTTTTTGCAGAAAGGAAGAACGGTCACGGGGTAGTACTACAGTGAATTATTGGACCGATTCGATATAAAATTGAAGGAGACACGGCCCCATTTGGCTAAGAAAAAATGCACCATTCATGCACCATAATGCATGCATTCATCCAGAATTGTCGCGGCAAAGTTGCATGAACTGCACTACGAATTGCTGCCGCACCCGCCGTACTCGCCTGACTTGGCTCCCTGCGACTTCTTTCTGTTCCCCAACATGAAAACGTGGCTCGGGGGAAAAAGATTCAGCTCAAACGAGGAGGTTATCGTCGAGACAGAAGCGTATTTTGCAGAGTTTGACAAATCGTATTTTTTGGAGGGGTTAAAGAAATGGCAGAAACGTTGGGAAAATGTGTATTGTACTAAAAGGTGATTACGTTGAAAAATAAATAAAAAATTTGTGAATAACTTGCGTCTTCTTTCCTAACACGGGTATTTATTGATCCACCCTCATACATACGCCTGTAGAATTGAACTCAATATTAAAATATAAACAGTTTTTATGTTCTTTCTACATTACTTGCGCCATGTTGTGTGCGTATTAGATCAGCTTGTCTATTCTGTCTCTGGTACCATTGACGACAAAAAAAAATGGGTACACTTAAGTTGCTCTATTGTAAAGTCATTTTTTTTTAAATCGGAAATTAATTTAATAATAGTCATTGATTGTCATTTTGACATCTGTATTTAATTCCGTGTGTCTATTCGATTTGAAAATGCCTCAACATTTAAGCACAGTTAATAAAGCTAGAGTGGTAACTATGTTGGAAAACGGCTGGTCAATACGACGAGTTGCCCAAGAGTTCAATGTGGGTAAAAATACTATCTTGCGAATTAAGCAGAGATGGGTTAATGAAGCAAGATTAACAAGAAACGTTGGATCAGGAAGAACAAAGATTACTACTGCGGATAACGATGCAGCACTTATTAACTACCTCCGGGATAATCCCTTTTCTACCGCTGTAGCAGCAAAAGAAGAAACTGCATTTCCTGCATCGCATAGAACAGCTCTTCGTCGAATTAAAAACTCTAATTTAAGAAACTATTCTGCTGCTAGAAAATGGTTTTTAACTCAAGCGCATTAACAACGACGTCTGGAGTTTGCAGAAGAATATGTAAATATGGATAATAATTTTTGGGAAAATGTCATCTTTTCTGATGAAAAGATTTTTCAATCCTGTCATAACGGTCGAGTAAGATTATATAGACCACGCAACAGTAACAGGTATTCACAGGAATACGTTCAACAGGTGGACGTTTCTCTGTAAACGTTTGGGCTTGGATCAGCGTTCAAGGACCAGGGATTTGTTGGAGAATAGACGAACGATTTACAGGAAATATTTACAGAACGATATTAGACAATGTAATGCTACCTTCTGTAACACAAATATTTGACGCAAATTTTATTTTTCAACAAGATAACAGCTCCATTCATACTTCGCATGTTGCTACGGAATGGTTTGAAGAGAACAGAGTGGCCGGCAAACAGTGCCGATATGAATCCTATTGAGAATGTCTGGGCTAGTATGGTTAATAAAATCTATAATACCAATTTTAGACCTCACAATTCAGAAGAGTTGTGGCAAGCAACCGAAAGCTGTTGGGAAGAAATTACACCAGAATACACACAGAATTTAATTTATTCAATGCCACGACGTCTTCAGAGCGTCATTGATCAAAACGGTAGTTTTACAAAATATTAGTTTTATTTATTTTATTTTTTATTAATTTATTTTATGAATCGAATGTTAAAAACGTAATATAAATAAATTTGTTTAGAATATGAAGAAATTATTTCACTTGTTACAATAGAAACAAATACATGAATATAGATTGAAAAGATTGAAAGTCCCATTCACAATAGTTAAATAATGCTAAATTCACTATTACAACTTGTCCCCATTTTTTATGTCGCCCATGGTACCGTGGTTGAAGATCTTCTTTGTACATTTTTCCGAATAATTGGTAGCTAGACATCTTTCAGCTCCAGGCTTGGTGTACTTATGGCGTTATGGCCATATATGCTGTCTCTTTCATCTTTCTTTTGGTCGGATGGTCCTCTTCCCAGGATTACTGCATTGTCCCATGTAATCCTATGTCCTTTTTCCCAGGCATGTTGGCGCAAGGCGTGATTTGTCGATTTCTCCCAGTTCTTTGATCCTGGTCTGGTTCTCCCAAATAGCGTAATGGTTAGGATGATTCAGTTAAAACTTTGGAATATCAGGCAGAGTTCGAATCTCACACAGGTACACTTCGCAATTAAAAAATTGGGATGACAAATTTGTCAGACGCGAGTTTGGCAAGACCCAGCCCTTCCCAGGGCTACCCCGAAGACGACAGTAAATTGACTGTCGAAACGTCGGATAAACTAAATCCTACAAATGATGGAAATAGTCCAAACAATTACTAAAATTCTTTCAATGGAGACTGTGGTTAAATAATAATTTAAAAAAGGTATATAACCCCTTACCACAATTATTAGTCGTATCCTAAATACGTATTTCGACAACTAAGTTGTCATCATCAGTAGGTAAAAACTACTAATTAAAGTCACACGGGGCACAATAAAGTAAAGTAAGATAAACGCTTCCGCACAACTACTATACACTGCAACCCTGTAAAGACTAAATTTACCATGCACATCTCAAACTACGAGACAACGCACTTGTCTCTTGGAAAAGGTTTTTAAAAACATGTGTTAAAATATCGAACAAAGGGACGGCAAAAATTCTTCTCTAAAGAAGGCGCCTACTAAAAACGATTTTAAAGCTACGGTGACCTACTAATAAACTAAATGAAACACCTTATATTTCCACAAAACACTAGTATATATAACTGTATGAGCATTTCTTGTGCAATGTATAAATTAATAGTTGTTATTTAAACGTGTTCATTCGAGCACGCAGGTAGTGACAAAATCTATATTAGGTGGGAGTGTAAAAAAATTTTCCATTAACAAATGGTTAAAGAGTCGTATATATATAGTAAAGGCCGAACTCTCATTGTAAATACTGAGAAAGACAAAATTAAGAATGGGGCGTTATATGTGAAAAACCAGACATCTGGCTTGTTGTATTATATTAAATGAGAATAACATTCACGGTAGTCTCTGGGTATGTTAAGGAGGTAATTTTTGCATATTAAATGAGAATCACTTCACGTGAAAAGGGTCATAGAATAACTGGATATTGTAGGTATATAATTTAAAAGTTAATTATAAATAGGTGGCATGTCCTAGTTAAGGAGTTAAGCAATATAAAATAATGTATAGAATTCACGGTAGGCTCTGGGTGAAACATGATAAATAATTTAATAAACAAAACACCCGGTACATCTGTTCCACAAAACGTATTTTACATTTCGTGAAACAAACACACCGAGTGCTTCATACAACAACCATTGTTTAGGAGGTAATTGCATTAATTCACGTGTGTGGATTCCCACATGTCTATATTTCTGATGTTACATCCCCCACCCACTTATAAAAATGTGAAAAGACAGCTGAACGGTATTGGAGATTTATCGCTATTCAAGGAGGTATGTTTATTTTTCGCGATAAATATACTTTCGTAAGCATCAAGTTCAATCGGTTACTAAATTTTCCGTTAACAAAAGAGGGATATGAAACAGAACTAGATTTCATTAAAAATATTGCGACATACAATGGCTTTGACATAGAAATAATCAATAAATTAATTAGAAAAACTAAAATAAAAAATACGATCCGCGAATCCACGAGTTTGATACCCCAAAATAACCAAGAGAAGAAGTACATATGTCTACCATACCACCCTGTCACGAAAAACATTAATAGAATTGTGAAAGAAAGAGGTCTCCAGGTAGCATTTCGGTCTGAAAACACCATCAAAAGTCTGCTAGGGAATACTAAAGATAAAATCAACTCCAATTCGAAATCAGGGATCTATGAAATTAGTTGCGCGGATTGTAATTTGAAATATATAGGCCAAACTAAACGACCTATAATAACACGCTTTAAAGAACACATAGCACATATCAAATACAATAGACCGGATAAATCAAATGTCGCAAATCACGCTTTGAGCACACTACACAATGTACCGATTACAGGTTTGAAATTGATAAAAGGAATTAATAAACCCCATGAACTTGATGCTTACGAAAGTATATTTATCGCGAAAAATAAACATACCTCCTTGAATAGCGATAAATCTCCAATACCGTTCAGCTGTCTTTTCACATTTTTATAAGTGGGTGGGGGATGTAACATCAGAAATATAGACATGTGGGAATCCACAGACGTGAATTAATGCAATTACCTCCTAAACAATGGTTGTTGTATGAAGCACTCGGTGTGTTTGTTTCACGAAATGTAAAATACGTTTTGTGGAACAGATGTACCGGGTGTTTTGTTTATTAAATTATTTATCATGTTTCACCCAGAGCCTACCGTGAATTCTATACATTATTTTATATTGCTTAACTCCTTAACTAGGACATGCCACCTATTTATAATTAACTTTTAAATTATATACCTACAATATCCAGTTATTCTATGACCCTTTTCACGTGAAGTGATTCTCATTTAATATGCAAAAATTACCTCCTTAACATACCCAGAGACTACCGTGAATGTTATTCTCATTTAATATAATACAACAAGCCAGATGTCTGGTTTTTCACATATAACGCCCCATTCTTAATTTTGTCTTTCTCAGTATTTACAATGAGAGTTCGGCCTTTACTATATATATACGACTCTTTAACCATTTGTTAATGGAAAATTTTTTTTACACTCCCACCTAATATAGATTTTGTCACTACCTGCGTACTCGAATGAACACGTTTAAATAACAACTATTAATTTATACATTGCACAAGAAATGCTCATACAGTTATATATACTAGTGTTTTGTGGAAATATAAGGTGTTTCATTTAGTTTATTAGTAGGTCACCGTAGCTTTAAAATCGTTTTTAGTAGGCGCCTTCTTTAGAGAAGAATTTTTGCCGTCCCTTTGTTCGATATTTTAACACATGTTTTTAAAAACCTTTTCCAAGAGACAAGTGCGTTGTCTCGTAGTTTGAGATGTGCATGGTAAATTTAGTCTTTACAGGGTTGCAGTGTATAGTAGTTGTGCGGAAGCGTTTATCTTACTTTACTTTATTGTGCCCCGTGTGACTTTAATTAGTAGTTTTTACCTACTGATGATGACAACTTAGTTGTCGAAATACGTATTTAGGATACGACTAATAATTGTGGTAAGGGGTTATATACCTTTTTTAAATCAAACAATTACTCATCAATTCCTCTTTAAAAAAATTAATATTTCTTGAATTTAAGGACGACCTTTAGATAATTGAAAATCTTTTAAATTTAGGAAAAAAAATCTTTCAGAGTGGCCTGTAGTGCACCGTAAACGCGAGACGGACTATAGTATACAAGACATGCAGTACATACCTGGTTTTGCATATTGTGGTAGTACATGTTCTATGTATAAATATTTACTATCACCAGTTATAGTATTTAGAGTATCTATTACACTGAAATAAAGTTTGTCAGCAGCAGACAAGCTCCTTTTAGATCTATCTGGTAAAGTATCACGTAACCATTTACAGGCTTTTTGTTTCATTTCTAAAGTCCATTTTTTGCCTTGATACTCAGGAAAATCGATTTCACTAGATATATTGAGAAAATATAATTCTCTGGGTAACAATCTACTGTTTTTGCCTATTAATATTTTTAAAATAAAATAGAATTTGACCTAATTCAAACAGTTTCTTACATACCGTAAACTTCTTTTGTAAATTCTGGGTCTAAGACTTCATTCATTAATTGTTCAGAATATATATTTTTAGCACTGAGGAAAACTAATGCACATGGTACACATTTTGGATGTCTAACTTTTTCTGGAATTCTTTCATCTCTAGTCAGTTCCTTGCATAATGTTTCGTAAAAGTCTGGAGTTGTTTTTGGATCGAAATCAAACATTGATGTTGCTAATAGCATACGCTCTATGTCTTTCAGTCTTACGATTTCAATATCACTGACATTGTTTACAATCTTCTGAGCAACAGCTTTTAAAGTTGGTTTGTGCAAAATTTGTAAACTAGTACCTGTTAAAGCAACATGAATAGAAGCTAGATGAGATAATCTTGGTATTTCCGGTGCAATTTTATCTAACATTTTGACAATATTATCTGCAGTTTGAGGATGTTGTGACATTCGTACAATCTATAATTAACAAGTTATAATTGCATTGTCTGTACGCAATGTTATATAAATACTTACCTTTAAAATAGCTGCTAATGATATTTCATGTATATTATCAGCATTTTCCGTTACTAATTGTAACATTTTATTCAATATTGATGATAACTTTATTTTGGTTTGCGTTTTAAAAAAACCCATTGCTATAATTGCTAGTTCATCAAGAGTTAAACTTTGTACTTTCCTTTCTACAGCATCTTCCCATTCAAAATTAATAGGTCTTTTTCGGCAAACATTCATATAAAAAAATGCATGTACTAATTCTTGTTGTGTTAATTTGCTTGGGTTTTTACTCATTTTATCAATAAATTT
Organism: Melolontha melolontha; assembly: GCA_935421215.2. Taxonomy (NCBI): domain Eukaryota; kingdom Metazoa; phylum Arthropoda; class Insecta; order Coleoptera; family Scarabaeidae; genus Melolontha; species Melolontha melolontha. The sequence continues at coordinate 19,237,810 of OW285241.1, read as the reverse complement.
AAAAATATAATCACCGATTCTTCCTAAAAACTTTATAATAGTTATTTGATATAATATTTACTTCAATTATACCTAAATTCAAATTTCGCCATAAATTTGCAAATTTGAATAAAGTCTCTAAATTCCAATCTTTCATTTTCCAGCAACATATATCATCTAGTGCACTCCATATATCATGATAATTATGTGAATCGTATGAGTCTACAGGTGGAAGTTCTGTTAAACATTCTAATACAGAATATAATTCATTTGTAGTTAATTTTTCTACATTATCTAATAGAACATCAACTAATTTATCAAACCTTTTATCAGAAATATTTATATTATTCTGCTGGCAATATTTTCTTACGTTTAGAAAAGCCTTCGTTATGTTACTAGCTGTTTCAGATCTCCAGTTCTTGTTCACGAGGGAATTAAATCTCTCATCATCAAAAATATCTTCAACACTTTGAATTTTAACATCAAGGATATTCGCTTCTATAGGTAGTGACTGGACTATTTTATACGCGTAAGCATTTTCTGATTCTACAAATAATTTTGTATTTTTTATAGTGTCTAAATGCAAATATCGACAACTTTGAATATTTAGGTTAGGATATGTTTTCTTAGAAGAAATAATGGTATCTTGTTTCTTGATTATTGATCTTAAATACTTCAATTCTAAAGTGCTTTCTCTTAAATACTTAGTAAAATGTTTTAACATTTTGATTATTATAAATTAAATGCTTTACATTTAAACATAACCTGAAAATATAAGCAATAAAATTAACTTTCTAGTAGGTAAAAGAGGCAACTTCAAAAATATTTTTAGCTTAATTAAGAGCTCCCCCTCTTTTCTTTTCTATGGAGCTCCCGTACTTAGATGGAGGACTAACGTTAACCAAAAACTGTAAAATATGAACTAAATTATAACTTTAGCTGCGTTTGTTATATTTATCTTTAGCCTATAACATAAATTCAGAGTTTTATTATTTGTGTTTGTTTAATTGCTAGAAATATTCTTTTATAGGTCTTTCACGATAACAGACGAGACACGTGATAAATAGTTACAAAACAGGGTTGACAATTTCAACATTGCTTTGAGTCAGCTGTTCTTAGTAAATAATCTATGAAGTTAGGTTTATGTCATTTTAAAATTGAGCAAAAAAAACGGGACACTGTTTCTGCGTGGGTTTAAATTGTGAGTACTTAAGTGGCTATCTTTACTCATAATAGTAAGTCAGGAATTGTCAAAAATGTGTGTCTTATTGACATTTATTAAACATTTTTAAAATAAATGTAAATAAAAATTACTAAAAACGATAGAGAAAGATTATTTATTAAATTAAAATAATTAGTATTTCGTCATTCCACCGTTATAATAATAACACAATTAATAAACTGCATCTAATCTTGTAGACATTGAAGCAACAATATTTTTAGAAATTTGAACAATATGAACAATCCCCAAAATTCTTCCTGGGTAGAAGCTCTATCTCATTAATCCCCATACATTTTCAATGGGATTTAGATAAGGACTGTAGGGCTGGATATCTCAAGTTTAAATTTCATTCTCTTGTAACCATTGTGTTACAAGATGAGACAGGAAATTGTGTTGTTCTTATAGCTTCCTTTAATGTTTTGAAAGGGTTGTGCCTAATCTCAGTAACTAATGTTTCGTCTTCCTGCGTATTCGAAATTTTGTTACGTGCGGAAATTATTTTCCGATTTAAATTATCCTCTTCCCTCCATTTTTTTTTATATATTCTTGCGACTGAACTTTTACCAATATTAAATTGAACACTTCTTAATGATTTCCCATTTTTCAAACTAGTAACAAGTCTAGCTTTATCAGTTTAAAAAAAATGCGGGATTTTCAATTTTTAATAACAACTATGATATATAATTTGACGTAGAGTTTGAAAGTTAATCAAATGTTAAAATTACAACGCTAAAAATAAAGGAAATTGACATAACGATTTTGACACTGTCCCGTTTTTTTTGCTCACGACAGTATATACTATATTATACAGGGTGAGTCGTGAAGAATCGACCAAACTGTAGAAGTGTATTCTACAGGTGAAAGTAATGTAAAAAATCACAAATGTTGCTGTCCGATTTTTATTTGTTTTCGAGTTATAGCGCAATTAAAAATAAACAAAATTTTATACATTGATGTTTTTGTATTTTATTGGTATTATCGTTCTTTATAATATATTTTCAAAAATACCGCCATTCATTTCAAAACATTTTTACATCGTCTACCAAGGGCGCTGGTTGCGTTCCTGATTGCGTCAGGTTGATGTTTGATATTGTCAGCACTCAGCAGCATTCATAATCCGTTGAATTAGTGCTTCACGAGTGTCCACTTTTACTTGATACACTTCACTAGTTTTATTAGGATGTCTGTGATGTGGAAACCGTTGACGATATTCATTAGCAGCAGCTGTAGCATTCCCATCACAAAATCCATAAACAAACACCATATTAACATATTCTAAATTAGAATAAGTGTGTGGCATTCTAGTTTGTTACACTATAGTCGTACAAACCAAACGTCAAGTCAATGTCACAATACCCGAACACAATATTATAATTTACTCCAAGGTATAGGGAACATTTTTTATGATGGCAGCGCTTTCACTATATCAACGATGAACTAGAGGTAATGGAAATGAGACGCATTAGACATACAAACCACTCTACACTATTTCTCGACTGCTTTCAATGTCACTACCGCTAGTTCGGAAAACCACGAACAGGTAGCGCTTCAGCTAGGAAGACTTCCCTATAATGAATCGCTACCGGGGTTTCACTGTTTTTACGAATACATACATAAACATGATATACTAAATCTACATTTTTAATTACGCTATAACTCGAAAACAAATAAAAATCGGATAACAACATTTGAGTTTTTTTACATTACTTTAACCAGTAGAATACACTCCTTGAGTTTGGTCGATTCCTCACGACTCACCCTATATATAGGCATGATTTAGTTGTGAAAATAACTGACCTTATATATAATAACGTTTTATAAATAAAATAGGGAGGAACTTGTAAATATGAACTCATTGTAAACAACTTATTCGAATGACATTTGACAGAATCCAATCTGGCAAGCATGCCCAGTTCTGGTAACATAATATATACACTTAATAGAGAGAAATACTAGGATTATTAGGTATTATTGTAATTTAAATGTTACTTGTTTCGAAGTAACTGTTTATCACGTGTCTCGTCTGTTATCGTGAAAGACCTATAGCTTATAAATTGAATTTATGTATACAATTATAAAATAATGAATATTTGCATTTTGTACAGCGCCCTCTTTTTAATAATTGCTTAAATTTAAACTTAGTAATTTCAATCAAATACTGTATTGATGGTAACTTCACGAAATCTATTTTTCGTTTTTCACATAAAAATAAAGCAATAAAATGGACTATTGTGGTTAGAGTTGGAACAAACGAACAAACTTACATTTACTATCTTGTCGTCGACTCGTCGCCAACTTTTACTATAAAAAATAAGAATCTAATGATCCTTGATTCTGTTTTAAACTACAATATATGCTTAAATCTATACTATGCTTACAACTATTTGCAATTTCTTTCCGAAAAATGATATGAGATTATATTTTTGTAATATTAAATATCCCAGGGACAAACTATATCCTTTTCACATGCACATAAATTTTATTTTGAAAAGTTGTTTGGATTTCATATGAATTATGAAATAATGAAGCTGCTCTTAACAATACGACACGTCACCTTAATAATTTCGATTATAGTATATTTTGGGGGTATTGCAAAGCTTGTTATAAAATAAACAATAAATGGAAGTATATGTGTGTATACTTTAGAGGTATATTATGTATTTACACATTAATTACAAGAATAAGAACAAATGAGGCGCTAAATCAGTTTTAAAATTTCCCGATTGAGAAACAGAGCGGCCTACAATAATTTTCTCTCAGGAATCAAATTTTTTAAGTTAAAAAGAGATGTCACTATTGCTGAAGGTTTTTGTTATTTAAAATTGTATAAAGGAGAGGTATCTTTTAAATTTTCTTTATTTGAATGAACAACTATTTAACAAAAAGAATTTATTTACATTAAAAACTTAAAATATAATTATCTAAAGCTATATGAACCTTTACAATATAAATAGTAAACTAGTTTTGTAAGTCTTTTATTTGAAATTACTAATTATTATATTTATTTGGTATTAATTTATTATTTAGCATCTAGTTGGTGGCCTACAAATAAGTAAAGTGATTATAATTGATTCTGTAAGTATTAACTTAATATCTCTTACGCAGCTTCAATTGGTCGAGGAAACAATACATGAGATCTTGATTTGATTAAGTACACTAAAATAAAGGACAAAACCATGGTGAGAGATCCTACTGCTATCGTCATATTTTCGTGAACTCTCGATGGTCTTAGGAACATTCTGATATTGGGCAATTGCCAAGCAGATTCAGTCCATGAGCTGTATTTACCGGATGTCCAATCATAATCTGAAAATAATAAAACTTGAGACAATACAAATAAATATGTTATGAAAATTACCATCGATAAGGAAAGCGGGACTCATTGATTCGGTAAAATTCATACTTGATCTGTAGCAAATGGTGGTATTGTCAATTAAACTTCTAGACATATTGTAATACCTAAAGAGCTGCAGGGAAAAAGATGGAATGATAAATTCATTTGAAATTTTGTAGATTAGAAATTTACATTTGAGCTTATATCACCTGGACAAGTACCGTTAGGATTTACGACATCTGCTGTTAACCAAACAAGTGTTAATCCTGCTAGAGTAGTTATGAAATTCACTGAATTCGGCACACCTACATATAAACTAATAGGGTCTTCATCATATTGCTACGAAAGGGAATGAAAAGTTTTCGTTATTTTAAGAACAAGCATTTTATAATTACCTTTTTTTGTATGGCATTATGAACACTGCAATTTAAATCCTTTAGGTAACAATAAAGAAGCTCATTTACCTAAACAACAAACGTTAAAAATGGTTAAAATAAAAAAAAACGCATTTTATGACTTACCAAGCTAGAATTTTTAGTAACAAAAGACGGGGCTTGCTGTCCGGTGATTTCTTCATATAAACTAAGTGCTATTACTTCTGAGATGTTTGCTATATGCTGTTGTATGCTATCACTTGGTATATTTGATGAATTATAATATTCATAATTTAGATTTTCGACATTATCATACATGGAATTATAAAATTTATTTGAATATGTGGTATTACTATGATCGGTTAAGACTATTCCAGACATATTTGGATAATTTCCTAAGAACGTTTGAAAAGATGACGGTGGCAAATGTCCCAAATATTCAGAAACTTCAATATGCTTATTAGCATATTTCTTCAACTTCGTTACGAATTCTCTTTGCTTAAAGTAAATAATGTAGTTATTTCATTTTGTAAGAATATAAAAATTAACCTTCTGCTTGTCATCAAACATATGAGTATGTAATACATCAGTTAAACTCAATTGATTCAGTTCGATAAAAAGGCTAATATTTGATGGTAAAATATTTGATGCGGTTTCATTTTCATTTAAACCTGACAGAACAGGTAATTGGTTCTGTTCCATGTCATATAAGAATCTTTGAGAACCAGTGTAATCGTAAGATTCACCATTAAAAAATATAAATAACACATTTTTATCTAAAATAATTATAAAACAAAATATTAAGTGAATGTGAAATACCTTGTTACGATCTTACTATAATCTTTATATTTTGGAAGTAATTTCTTCAATAAATAGGCAGTGTATTGTAATGTAACAATATTTGTGATGGGATTTATTGCTCCTGGTGCTCTTCCAAAAAATAAAGATGTTGTATCCAAACGACTTGCCAGAACTATATACTCTGTATCGTTCTTTACTTGATCTGTATGTGTTGTATTTCCAAATTTAACTGTAGAATTTCCAATAGGAAATAGAGATACCCATACATTATACGCACCTATCGGATCACAAACTTTGTGGGTGTTAAAATTAAAACGAGGAGCTGATCGCCTTAAATAAATATGCATAGGGATACAATATCACTTTCAAAAAATTTAATATACCTTAAGCACGTTGGTGTATCAATTACAGCATACATAAAAAAACTTAATTCCAATGAACATAGTGACCTTTCATAATGACTCACTAAACTGTAATTATTAAAATTGTTAAAGCAAGTTCTTATTTGTTCCAATTCAGTGTTGTTCATTATGTAAAACACAGGAAATCCAAAATCATAATTCAATAAACCTGTTCCTGGAGAATTCCATTCAACATCACAAGTTCCATCTATAGCATATCTTCTATTTGGGCATGTGTCTTCATGCGAGTAATATTCAAGATCAGTTTCATTTGATTTGTATACAGCTAAACCAGTAATTTTATCAGATGTTTTTAATAGATCTACATTTTGTCTAGTTAATTTTTCAACTGACAAAATGGGAATATAGGATGGAGCTGTACCGAGATTTATTAAATTTTTAATATCACCGTCTTCTTCAATAAAATACACTACACCAGTTGAACCACCCCTATCAGCTAAAATATTATTATTGTATTTTAAGGAAAACTTAAAATTTTAGTCATAATACATGAACAACCAAATTGATGTGTGCCATTCATTCGCCTAAAACAGCCTGTTCCGCCAATTTGTTGATACATTCTGTCTCTTGTTCTGCCTCCATAGCCTTTAAAAATAAATATTTAACAATAAGATAATGCTTGAATTTTCAATTTCTTGTATGCAGATATTAATATGAATTTATAATATTATTTTTAACTCACTTTGTTGGGTATTTATTAAAATGAATGTTAAAATACATATAAAAAGGGAATCATTAGCTTTCATGATTCATATGTAAATGTAAATATGGTAAATGTCAAAAAACCTCATTTCATATTAATTATGTCTCTGTTGGTAGAATAGGTGACTCTAAATGTAGTTTCTAGGAATGTTGGCTTTTATTCGATAGATGGTATGGATGATTTTTAAATTTTGAAACGACGGAATAGATGACTGTAAATGTGGGTTCTGAGAATGTTGGCTTTTATTCACTAGATGACGCGGATGTTTTTGAAATTGTGAAGAGATGGAATATGTGGGTTCTAGGAATGTTGGCGTTTACCCGTTAGATGACGCGTGTGATTTTTAAATTTTGAAAAAATACCTATTTAGCTTAATAACATACTACAGATATTTCAATTTTTATTTGAATATTTGTATTTTGTAATTAATTAAATTATATAGTAAATAAAGGATTATATAAATTTTTATGTTACTAATATAAATTTAAAAAAGGTATATAACCCCTTACCACAATTATTAGTCGTATCCTAAATACGTATTTCGACAACTAAGTTGTCATCATCAGTAGGTAAAAACTACTAATTAAAGTCACACGGGGCACAATAAAGTAAAGTAAGATAAACGCTTCCGCACAACTACTATACACTGCAACCCTGTAAAGACTAAATTTACCATGCACATCTCAAACTACGAGACAACGCACTTGTCTCTTGGAAAAGGTTTTTAAAAACATGTGTTAAAATATCGAACAAAGGGACGGCAAAAATTCTTCTCTAAAGAAGGCGCCTACTAAAAACGATTTTAAAGCTACGGTGACCTACTAATAAACTAAATGAAACATCTTATATTTCCACAAAACACTAGTATATATAACTGTATGAGCATTTCTTGTGCAATGTATAAATTAATAGTTGTTATTTAAACGTGTTCATTCGAGTACGCAGGTAGTGACAAAATCTATATTAGGTGGGAGTGTAAAAAATTTTCCATTAACAAATGGTTAAAGAGTCGTATATATATAGTAAAGGCCGAACTCTCATTGTAAATACTGAGAAAGACAAAATTAAGAATGGGGCGTTATATGTGAAAAGCCAGACATCTGGCTTGTTGTATTATATTAAATGAGAATAACATTCACGGTAGTCTCTGGGTATGTTAAGGAGGTAATTTTTGCATATTAAATGAGAATCACTTCACGTGAAAAGGGTCATAGAATAATTGGATATTGTAGGTATTTAATTTAAAAGTTAATTATAAATAGGTGGCATGTCCTAGTTAAGGAGTTAAGCAATATAAAATAATGTATAGAATTCACGGTAGGCTCTGGGTGAAACATGATAAATAATTTAATAAACAAAACACCCGGTACATCTGTTCCACAAAAAACGCGAAACATATTTTACATTTCGTGAAACAAACGCACCGAGTGCTTCATTCAACAACCAATGTTTAGGAGGTAATTGCATTAATTCACGTGTGTGGATTCCCACATGTCTATATTTCTGATGTTACACCCCCCACCCACTTATAAAAATGTGAAAAGACAGCTGAACGGTATTGGAGATTTATCGCTATTCAAGGAGGTATGTTTATTTTTCGCGATAAATATACTTTCGTAAGCATCAAGTTCATGGGGTTTATTAATTCCTTTTATCAATTTCAAACCTGTAATCGGTACATTGTGTAGTGTGCTCAAAGCGTGATTTGCGACATTTGATTTATCCGGTCTATTGTATTTGATATGTGCTATGTGTTCTTTAAAGCGTGTTATTATAGGTCGTTTAGTTTGGCCTATATATTTCAAATTACAATCCGCGCAACTAATTTCATAGATCCCTGATTTCGAATTGGAGTTGATTTTATCTTTAGTATTCCCTAGCAGACTTTTGATGGTGTTTTCAGACCGAAATGCTACCTGGAGACCTCTTTCTTTCACAATTCTATTAATGTTTTTCGTGACAGGGTGGTATGGTAGACATATGTACTTTTTCTCTTGGTTATTTTGGGGTATCAAACTCGTGGATTCGAGCTAATATAAATAATTAAAAATCAAACTATAGCACTTCTAGAGACTATATTTATTAAGTACAAGTTTATACAGACTATATTTTTAATTTACAAAATCAATTATATTACATAGAAGTAAATAAAGAATGTTCTCCAATCAGTCAACGTTTTTAAGTATCTAATTTAGGTTGACTTCGGAAGAAACATTCTTTATTCTGTAAATTTTACAAATGTTTACCTAATTTACAAATAAAATATCTACATAATATTGAAAAGACTTCGTGCCTTTTTATTTGTTAAAATCTTTTAAAATGGTGTCAACGAAGAATCGACTTTACGTCGGAATCAGTTAAATTTGGTAGAAAATGTTTCATTTGGACCCTACTATACATATATTTTTTTAGAAAGTGTTTTAGAATGGTATTGATATATCTAAGGGTTTTTTATGGGACTTATATAGTTCCGTAAATGTATTGATGTTATATTTAACATAGATATTCTGAAAAAAAGGCAAAAAGTATACATGAAGTAAATTCGATCTAACTGTCATCTAACCTATATTTTTCAAAAGTATGTAACTGTTTTGTATATACTACCGCTTCTAAATGAGGCTTTGCTATTAAGGTGAGCCATTAGTTATGGTGAGAATTCCGATGTAGATTTAATTTGTATTTATTATTTATTTACAATAAAAAAAATAGAAGATAAGCGAAGGAATAACATGGCATTTATTTGTAGATTAATTTTTTGTCTCTTAATTTCGCGAAAATATTAACTAATATTTAAAAAAGTATATTAATTTTTTAAATATTAGTATATCTAAAAAAAATCTTTATGCACATGTGTTTCTATTAATTTATCTTTTGAAATTTTTTTATTATATTGGAAATTCCAATTACAATTCTAAAAAATATTATTTTCCGTTATGCTATGCTAATTGGCATTATCAAAACTATTTTATCTTATTCATGAGAGGTTATTTTATAATTTTAAGAAATAAAAATATTTGAAAATTAATAATTCAAAATATGTCCTTGAAAAAAGTAAATTTTGGTTTGAATGGAAAAATTAGCTAGGATTGAAATTCAATTTATTTCCTCATCTTTTTAAGTTTAGTTCTATTTTATTTTTCTCTAATTTTTTTATTTGATAATACAAAGTGTATTTATTATAAATTTTAGTACGACTAAAACCTATTGATAGTCTCAAAATCAAGTTGAAATATACTTTATGAACTAAACAGTTCATAATAGTATATTAAAAAACAAGTTTCATAAGGCACCATTTTGCCGCACGAGATCAGTTTAGAAAACGAGCCGCGATACCGGCGAGTTTTCTAAAGAGCGAGTGCGGCAAAAGGCCTTATGAAACGAGTTTTTTATACTATTTTTTATATTTTGCGTTTTTTACATTAATAAATTGCTTAAATTGGAATTATTTAATTTGAAAGTTCAGAGTTTAATTTTTATATAAAGCATGCAGTTGGTCACATTGATACTTGACATTTTCAAATTTAAATCTTGCTATCCGCCAGGTATATATATTACATATTATTTACTTATTTTCGTTAACATTACTTGATACTTCATTTAAAATAATAAACATGAGTGACATAGAAACATATATATGTTGTTGTCAATTGTATACAACATACGTTGTTTGTGTAAAATACGGACATATATCATATCTATCAAATGTACATAAATTCTTAAAATCAAATGACAGCAATGATATTTATTTCTGTATTCGAACAACGCCAACATTGAAAAATGAAAAAAAGCGTATCGAAATGAAGCTCATTTCGATACTGTTTGGGGTTTCATAATGAGTTCATTTCGAACGCAAAATAGAAAAAGTGTATTTATTATAAATTTTAGTACGACTAAAACCTATTGATAGTCTCAAAATCAAGTTGAAATATAGTTACTTTATGAACTGTTTAGTAAGCCTACTGTTTATATGAGGGCGCAACCTTTAATAATTTTAAAGCTGTCAAAGGAACATTTCATTAATTTAAAATTTGCATACAAGTGTATACTTTTAATTATTGTTTATAGCTACAGCTATATCAAGTGAATTCCTGTACATATAATATGGTCTTTGGTACCACGAAGTTTATATCATTAGCAGTAATAAGGTAAGTTAAAATGGAAAGTGGGAAGACGTTAAAGTTGGTTATAATTTAGAATTTCTTTAAATTTATGAATTTGCCAAATATAATTACCCTATCGTTCTTTTTTCTAAGTATTATATTTTATAATAAACTAAAGATTCTTAGATAAATATCTCATGTTTAGTTAAAAGTCTATATGTATTTATCTTTTACAATATTTTTATTAATTAATTAATTTGATTAGTTAATCTCCCATTTTTGAGCGGTAGTGGATACTATGTTCGATTTAACAATCAATTAATATGAAAACTAATTATCTTTCGTTATTCATAATATACATAGTATTAAATTGATTTAAATTAAAATTAAAAATAGATTTTAATATCACATATTACTCTGCAAGAAATGTTGTAAGATTCCAATGACATTGATATTTGGACATATATTTTTTTCGTTTTCTTAATCATCTTTTGACATAAATATACTCATTTTTAACTAAGGGACATACATTCACATCATACATTGAAAGTTTTCTAGAGATCGACAGACTGATGTCGATACCACGTTGTTTTCATATAGGGCCTGTCAAGTAAAATATTCCACTTGAACATTTACAAGGGTAATCCTGCAGAATCCAGCTCCCATCCGAATTTCCCGCTACAAACATTAAATTATCCGCAACGTCGCCAAATTTTGGTAGCTGTCTTGTGTGGACAATTATTATATATTTGAATGTTATTTGATTTTTATTTATTCCAATTTAATTTTCATTGAAATGGCAGGTAGAGGAGGTATTGCAAAGCACACCATTGTTAAGGAATTGTGTTTACAGAATAAATTAATTTAATTCTATATGTTGACTTGTTACCCTACAAATCAAACTATATCAATATTTATTATAAGTATTTGATTTGGCAATGATACTTGTAAATTGTCGATATATCGTTGGTTATGCGCATGCGTAAATGAGTCAATTGTGTCAGATGAAATGGGAGCTGGATTCTGCATATTTACCCTTACCAGTTTACTTAAAGTATAAATAATAGAAGTAACATTATATTTCATGTATTTCTGGAAAAATGTGTTTGTTTTAATTCGGTATAGAATTTCTTAAAAGTTAAAAAGTATTTGAATAATTCGGAAGTGAAAACTATCAAATATCAGTAAAGTAATTATATACCACCTCATTCTGAGCAAACGCAACGATCCGAATGTATGAATATTTCTCCCGCTCCGAATAAAAATCCCCTGAACGCTTTTAGCCAATCACAAAACAGTCTGTCGCGCAACCATTTGACAATTAATGTCACAAATTAGTGTCACCACTGTCACCCTATACGGAGTCTCTCAAGCGTTTGAATAGTGATCATGCCGCGTTATACACTAGAAGAGAAAGCCGAAATGATGAAATGGTATCACGCTGATCATTCTTATGAAAGAGTATGTGACTTATTTGCCAGAAGGTATGCCGACAGGCCCATCCTGAACAAAGCTACAATTTGTAGACTTAAAAAGAAAATAGACATTACTGGTTCTGTACAAAATTTAAAACCATTATTCCCAAATCGCAGAGTTCCTAATGATACGTCCATTTTAGTATGCGCTGCAATAGAACTAAATTGAAATTTGGCACTTAGCGATATTTCCAATGATTTAGGCATATGCTGCTCTTCCGTTAACCGCATACTAAAATTAAATGGTTTTCGTAATTATAAATATTCCAAACATCATCAATTATTTTACGGCGATGAGTTTAAACGGATGAATTTCCGTTATTATATAATTTCTTATTATGAACAATTTATTTTATTATTTGTAAGAGTAAATTTTTCTTTACATTACTAGAATTTAATTTAGTTTTTATTAGTTCTGAAATTTATTTAGTATACTATGAATAGTTTTTGTGACCTTTATTATTAAAATTTAATTTATTAAATCTCTTGATGCCTTATTTGCAATTTTCTTGATCGCCTATTAATAATATCATTACGCTTTGTGTAACCATCGTCAGTATAACGTATTGCAACTTACTCATTGCCATAACACAGGACTAAACAATTTATAGTCCTTTAATAGCAATTTGGTAATCAGATAATTTTTCTTACGCGGCTCCATAATATTTAAGTATGTATGACATATGACATCGATGTTAACGCGCCTACAGCATTCAGGGGAATTGTATTAGGAGCCAAAAAAATAATTGCACATTCGGATCGTTGCGTTTGCTCGGAATGAGACAGACTGTGTTGTGATTGGCTAAACGCGTTCAGGGGATTTTTATTCGGAGCGGGAGAAATATTCATACATTCGGATCGTTGCGTTTGCTCAGAATGAGGCGGTATACAAAAATTAGCGGGAGTTATAAAAAAATCGTTTCTAACATATATTTATGAAAATCGTTGTTGTGCAACTGCAAGAAGTAATATATTGAATATCAATGTCATTTTATGCGTACTTATATCTACATTAAAAAATTAAATTAGTGGACTATATCTTCCCAATACGTAATTCGGAACGCTAAAGACTGCTTTCTTCTTTTCCCATAATAGTCATTGTTGGATAAACGTATTTTTTCCGACGCACAAAACTGGGTGACGACGATCTTTCACCAGAAATACTTCCTAATCCGCTTAAGAGCGGTAAGGCTTCGGTCCTAGCGAAACCTTCCTCACTAGTACGTCTTTTAGTACACAATATGGTCTTTGGCACTTGCTCAGGTTTACTAACAATTGGTAGTGGTAAGAGATCGGCTTTAACTTTTTTATGTTTTAACGGTAAACGTAAATTCCACCTGTCGGGTCTCTTGGGTTTCTGGGGGCTCGCCTTCGGTGAACTTATATTGATCACTTCCGGATTAAAGGTGACATTTTTCACTTCTGAGGATGGACGACTAGTAGTTCCCGAATCTATGCTGCTTGCCTTGGAAGTTTCCGCTGTTAATTGAGCGTATTGTAACGATCTATGCTCTTCGTCTAAATTCAAATCAATCGCGAAGTTGGAGATTATATCCGGATCTAAAGTTAGGTTAGAAGTTAATGATGGTGGTTGCGTAGCAGATGGTAAAATGGGTATTGAATAAATAGGTTTTTCTTCTTTAATTTCCTCGCATTCGTCGAAATGTGTTTCCAAAAATGTCGTAGTTGATTTCGTGCTGAAAAACTCTGCACACCCCGCTTTCTCTATCACATGCTCTAGAACTTCTTCAGCTGATTGAAATTCATCACTTTCTCCACTTGTAGTTGTTATTTCTGTCTGGATGCACTCTTCTTTGATATTACAACATTTCATAGTATCAACAGAGTGGTCATCATTCGAACTTTTGCTACTATTAGCGGAAGCGAAACTTATGTTACTACTAGAGTTAGTAACAGAGCTTCCGTTTTGCGACGGTCTCCTTAGGTATCGGGATAGTTGTCCCAATTTTTGAAAATACCTCACGTTCCTAATATCATCAGCGCATGTACTTAAATTATTGATAATCTTAGGAGTTCGTCGCATTACCATAGGTGTTTTGAGTTCATACGATGTACTCAACGTTTGTATTTTATCTAAATTCGTGGTGAAGCTTGCTCTGGAACTAATACTCGAGACCTCCGAAAGACTTTCCGGACTTGCTAACGGGGCCAGTCCCAGCCAATCATCGTGAATCAAATCTACGATTTTTGGTTGTGGTGCGAAGGTGTCAAGAATTGGAGGTCTGATGTTAAGGCTCAAACGAGATCTAGAAGGTCGCGTAACGTTAACGTGTATGCTAACCGGGATATCTGTACTTCTTGCGCGTTGATTTAATAATGATATGACGTTGGCTAAGGGTAGGGGAGACGATTGACTTGTAGTGGAGTAAAGTCCGTTGGTGACTGAAGACGTTGTACTTGGAAGGCAGCTTTGTAATGATGTAAAACTCGTTTCCAAGCAGATACGATTTGAACTTTGAGGGCTGTGTGATTTGGACGTCGCTGGCGTCTCTTCGGGTGGTTTCGTTGGGGCGCTTGACGTTGAAGACGAACGTTGTGGTTTTCTGGGACCCATCGCTGTTATAACCTGTAATAATAACAGTTTTTTTTGTTACGTTATTTGTTTAAAGATTTACAATATAATCATAGAACATATTATTGGAATTGTTCTTTTATGGGTCGGATTGGGATTTATTTATATTTCAAAATATATACAGTAGAGTCGCGATAAGGTGAACATCCCATAAGATGAACAACTCGGTAAGGTGTACAAATAAATCTTTACACACAGTATTCTATAAGGTGAACAACGACTAACTCGATAAGATGAATAATTTAGTATGTATTTGTTAGCATGTGCGCGCTTGAATGACTGAACAATGGTAACCCCCCAATTATTTCACTGCATCATGTCCCTGCTACAACCTATGCTTTAAACTAGTGTTTTGGTGTTTTTATGGTGTGTAGTTAGTAAAGTGTGTTAAGAACAATGAAGACATTAACATTAAGTACGAAAGGTAAAATAATTAAAAAATTAATGATGGTACAAGTGTAAGTTTGCTTTCATGTCAATATGAAGTTGCAAAAACCTCTGTCAAATACATATATCGGTGTTAATAAACGTAGACGAATGAAACGAGCAGAACATCCCAAAAAAGGAAAGTGTTTTGCATAAATGGTTTGTAAAACAACAAAGTAAGAATTTAACAGTTTCTGGTGAAATGCTAAGACAAAAGAATGTGCAGCTTTTGCTGGTAGTTGGTTGCAGAATTTCAAGAGGAGATACGGCATTCGACACTTGAAAATTTCAGGTGAAAAATTCTCCTAAATTGTCGAGGCAGTTGACCCTGAATGAATTGGCCATTTCAGCAGATCAAATATACAAAGCTGATGGAACCGCCTATTTTGGAAATTGCTACCTGATAAAACATTCGTGACTTCAGGGCAACAATTTGCTTCGGGTCGAAAGACTGCAAATGCAAGAGTGATGTTTCTCGTATCTACTAATGCTTCGGGACGGCATAAATTGAAACCTCTGGTAATTGAAACTGCAATAAAACCCCGGAGTTTAAGAAATTATGTATTGCCAGTAGATTATGACTGCTCGAAAACTGCTTGGATGACTTGCGAACTGTTTAAAACTTGGTTTCACAAATGTTTTATACCACAAGTGAAATATTCCTCATTCTGTTTGTGTATTTTAGCCTTAACTCAAATTATTGAACTTGTAGGTTAAAAATCTAGCTCATGGCATTAATAGAGTTACCAAAGAAATCAGAAATCAATTTCCTCTTGTGAATGAAAAATTATTTTCAACAAATTTTTAATAATTGAATAATAATTGATGAGTATATTAAATTAAGGACATCAACTTAATAATTGGGCTAATGACATTGTAACTAGCACTTAGGTATATACAGGCTGATTCATTTTCGGCCCTCACCATGGGGATCTCTCTTATTATTGGAAATAGAGTATAGGTTTAAATTTGGCAAAGTTGTTAAATTTTGTGTTTGTTATAAATCCGTAAAGAAAATAGACCTGTGACAATTGACCTTCGTTATTAAAAAAAAAACGCGAAAACCCCATTTTCTTCTTTTACCTGTAGCACCGACATTTGGCCTTGTAAAGAAAAAATAAAAACACATCCTTGTGGCCATTTCTAAACCTCTATCCAGTGGTGTACTCTAAATTTTTATACGACGTTTCGTTTCTTTCTGGCCATCATCAACTATCTAATTTCTTATAGGCGCCATATTGGATTTAGACATCTTCAGAAAAAGTTTTTTTTTTCTGATTTCAACCATGTACCACATGCTGACTATAGTTTTTGACATTAGGTTTTATTTGAAAGAATAAATTATAAGATTAAATAAGGTAGCCTTTGGAATTTCAATCTGTCAAACATTTCATTTATTGTTCATTAATAATACAAAAATGTCATACACTAACGAAGAGAAACGAGATATGATAAGTATTTTTTATTCTTCGAAACGTAATTCAACAGTAGCGAGTACAAGATAACAAAAACATTAATAAAAATACATAGAAAAGTAAACAATAAACAATTACAGTAAATGTTCAATTATCTGGCCATCTTCGGTAATGCACAATTGGGCATGCCTTCTGGCATTTTGTACTGCCCTTTGTATAGTTCTTCTAGGAACTGCATCGAAGGCATTCTGAAGTCTGTCTCGTAATTCATTAATGTTTTGTGGCGCATCTAATTTATAAATATTATTTTCAACATCTCCCCATACAAAAAAATAATAAAAAAAACAATAAATGAAATGTTTGACAGATTGAAATTCCATGGCTACCTTATTTAATCTTATAATTTATTCTTTCAAGTAAAACATAATGTCAAAAACTATAGTTAGCATGTGGTATATGGTTGAAATCAGAAAAAAAAAACTCTTTCTGAAGATGTCTAAATCCAATATGGCGCCTATAAGAAATTAGATAGTTGATGATGGCCAGAAAGAAACGAAACGTCGTATAAAAATTTAGAGTACACCACTGTATAGAGGTTTAGAAATGGCCACAAGGATGTGTTTTTATTTTTTCTCTACAAGGCCAAATGACGGTGCTACAGGTAAAAGAAGAAAATGGGGTTTTCGCGTTTTTTTTTTTAATAACGAAGGTCATTTGTCACAGGTCTATTTTCTTTACGGATTTATAACAAACACAAAATTTAACAACTTTGCCAAATTTAAACCTATACTCTATCTCCAATAATAAACGAGATCCCCATGGTGAGGGCCGAAAATGAATCAGCCTGTATAGTTGCCTATGTTCACTTTTGTTTAGTCATCTTGTCTCTTTGTGTCTTACCGAAACATATTGCTATGGATTTTTTCTAAAATAATATTTAAAAAATTATTTAAAATAAATGTACATATTTTGTGGGATAAGTTGTATATTTTGGAAAATGTATTTAGATTTAAATGTGCGAATATAAAAACTGTTTTTTTTATATTCGAGGTCGATCTGATCGAGAGGCCCATGTAAATTCAAGGAGACCAGTTTGATAACTCGTACTAGAAGGTAGCTTGGTGTAATATAATTAATTATATTGATTTAAATCGGTTAATTATTTGATTAGTGTTTTTATTGATGTATTCCAGAGTTGTCAAGTTAAATTCTCGTTTGCTAATTGTTGATTAATATAGAAAAAGCACCTTCTTTGTTTGTCTCCAGTATTTTTGTAAGTAGATATTTTTTATAATATCATAAAACTTTAATTAAAATTATAAGAATATTTCTATTGTATCCAAGATTGTTATTTAAGAGATTTATTATTAGAAATATAAATAATAAAGCTTACTATTAAAATTCTATGTTAAAATTATAGTACGGTATGCGCCAAAATAAACAACACTGAAATTACTGAAGTATATTATTTATTACTTATACATTATTATGTCTATAGAATACATGTTCAAAATGTGCGCCATGGCGTTGTAGGCACTGCTCATAACAGTTACGCAGATTGTCAAACATATTCGAGAACACAGGTTGCTGCATATTCCGGAAAAAGGAGACAATCTTCTCACGTAAATGATTAACAGTTCTGGGTGTGTCTGTACCGCTGAAGACTTGCTCCCTTAACATACCCCATACGTAGGCATCCGGTGGTGTAAGATCGGGGGAATGTGATGGGTAGTTGAAATTAGAATTGCGGGAAATGATGCGTCCTTCAAAAGCCTGCAGCAATGCTATCGATTGTCGAGCAGTGTGACTGGTCGCCCCGTCCTGTTGAAACCACTGGTCTTCCATCCGAAGGTCCCTGGCACGACAAAACCCTCTGAGATCTTGGACAAATGGCGTTACCACAATGTTTCTATAACGTTCCTGGGTAACAGTAAGAGGTGTGCCATCATCATCCTCAATGAAATACGGACCAATCGCACCGTGTGCTGACACTGCACACCATATCGTCACACGGGCACTATGTAGCGGTTTTTGGATAATCACGTCTGGCTTACCGAAACCAAGGAAGCGAGTTGTTTGTTTATTGATGTAACCCTCCAAGTGAATATGACTTTCGTCTGAGAACCACACATTATTCAAGAAATCTGGATCCTCGTACAACATAGCCAAAAATTGTCCACAATACGCAACCCTGGCATTCATATCTTGGTTTGACAATCGTTGTCCAACTTGAATTCGGTACGGAAATCCACCTACATCTTTGAACAAACGCCGAATCGACGTACTGCTGATATTCAACTTAAATGCCGTTCGCCGAAGACTTCGGTTCGGTGATTGCAAAACCTGATTGAGGACACGTCCATGGTTCCTATTCGTTCTCACAGTTACTGGCCTACGACCTTCCCTTCCGTTGGCACAACACACTGCCAGAACGACGAAATTTCTCAACAATAGAAAGCATAACTTTGTTGGTAGGTGCCTCTTTATGAAATTGATCGCGATATGTTTCCGTCACTAACTTCAAACTCGGTCCACATTGTTTGCCTTTTCCGTACGATCGAAAATAATGCTCGACGATAAACACTTTTTCCTCAGTCGTGAGACCCATTCTCAACTATAACATCACATAACAACGTTCTTTGCACTACTAAAAACACATAACGCTGCTAGTATCATACGTCAAAAAGCAGACATGCGCATAACAATGGCACGCATTTCAGTGTTGTTTATTTTGGCGCATACCGTAATTAGAATTTGTTCGAGAGGAGTCAAGTTTTTTTTCGTACATGTTTATTGCGCATGTGTAATTTAGAACGTGTTTCAGAATTTGATTATACAGAGTGTTTTTCTGGGGAAGAAATTAAAAATAAACTTTATTATTTTTAGATAAGTTTGATCGGAGTCATTAAGAGGAAGTTTTTTCATTTCACTCAGCTGTCAATATTTCAGTGAATATATTTTACCTCATGTATTATTGTAAAATACAGAATCTTTATACTTTATAAAGACAGTTTTTTTTTAATTTTTTTAAATTTTTGTATTAAATATTCAGTTTAAATTTTATCCTGCTTTTGTTTTATTTGCCACACCCAGTGACGCGCCGTCCATATGGGCAAGGTCGTGCAGCGCACAACGGCGCCAAGGCCTTAAAGGCGCCTACGGCCACTTGTGATAAGTTAAATTTTAAAAATATTAAAAACATTTTTTGAAAGTTTACAACAAATCAACAAATTTACATAAAACAATTATTACAATTATTTTAGCATTGACAGCAATAATTTTATTGTTACTTCAAAGAGTGTACTTGATATTTGCATCTACACTGTTTTTTGTATACACCAGTACTAACAAGTCTAAAGAGTTCGTCATAAATTTCAATGTTGAACTGTGGGAGAGTGGCTGGTAATTTTGGCTCAATACATATAGGGTAAAGGCGCCTATCAGTATTTCGCACGACGGCGCCGAAGATACTTGGCGCGTTACTGGCCACACCAATTTTGTTCTTCAAGCTCAAAATATATAAAATAAGTAAATATTTGTGTGAACTTTTTACTGGGGCCTAACTCATTGTAGAAATTACACGACTTTCCGAATTGGAACTCGAGAAGATAGAAGTCTCATTTTTGAAGATTATCCGGCTGAGGAACCTAGTTGGGAAAACTAGTTGTGGATAGTGGCGCATTAAATCTACAAACCACTATTCATAGCAATATGTTAGAGAAATCTAATAAAATAGTGTCAAGTGATTTCACTTATTCGAATATTTTGTGAACTTATTGTTAATAGGTAATATTACACAAATATGTGTTTACAACTGGTGTGGCACTCGCTGTGACGATAATTCTCTTATTGTTATTGAATTTGTGATGAACCGTAGATGAACCGTAGAACCGTAGATGAACCGTATCCATTCAATAACAATAAGAGAATTATCGCCACAGGGAGTGCTGTAACAGTGGTAAAAACACATTAAAAGTTAGTTTCTTATAATTCTGAATGCACTATACCTAATAATGTATGTAACAGACCTTAAATGAAAAATAAAGTTTTGTTTCATAGAATCGGATTTGATTTTTGTTAGAATGTTATAAAAAATTTAGCATATTGATGCATCTTTTTCTATATTAGAACATATTTATCAACATTTTGTGCATATTTTTGTCAAAATATATGCATATATTGCTATTTTTACATGCATATAATTCGAGTTTTCGTTATACGTAAAAAGTAAAAAATGAGTGATAAATATGGAAAATACCGGGCTGTCATTGTGCAGTTGCTATTTTATTTGCATTACTCGTTTTTTTCCTCGAATGTAAACAAAAAAAATAGGTCATGTTCGTGACCAAATTTTTAATTAAAGTGACATTTGGTACATCAAAATGGTAGACTCCATGATTATCAGGATCTACTTCCAGTAGTACTTAAACATGCTTTTTTATATTTAGCTAAAAATAAATTTAAACTTTTTTTAAATAAATATTAATTCATAAATTTCTTTTAAATATATTATGGGACAAAAAAAAACAAATCACTCAGTAAAAGTATGCATTTTTATCAAATTTTGTACAGATATTTACTGTGTTGAGACTACTAAATACACCAAATATTTGTACACTGTCCGACATATAAAACCCATACACTAACATAACAAGTGTTCATTTGAAAAGTCAATCTTGTAGCATGTGATTTACTGAGAACATTTTGAAGTATGTCGTAAATTAAAATTTACTACTTAACCTACGAATTCGTATATTTTGACAGTTTCATACATACAAATAAATAATAAATAATAGGTATTTATTGAAAACTATAACAAATGTTGAAAATGTTGTCCTTCAAGATCAATGCACTTTAAAATCCTCCGTTCAAAATTTCTGATGATATTCTGCAACATTACTGGATTGTTATTAATTTCCATGCATTTCTGTTCGATTCTCTGTAGCATATCATTCAAATTCAATATAGGTGTTCGAAATATGTTTTTTTTAGATAAGGCCACAAAAAGACGTCACAAGGTGTTAAATCGCATGAACGTGCAGGCCGGGCAATTTCAGTATTTCGACTAATTATACGCTCATCAAAAAATTCTCAAAATAATCCAAAGATTCTGCAGTACAGTGACAAGGTGTTCCGTCTTGTTGGAAATATGCATTTTGAAGTTCATCATCATCCAACTGATTGACAAATGGTTGTAAAATTTCCGTACGGTACCTTTGAGCATTTAACGTTCTCTGAAAAAATATTGGTCCAATGATTCGCCTTTGGCTTATCGCTGCCCAAACACCAATTTTCTCTGGATGTAGCGATTCTTCATTAATTACATGTGGATTTTCACTACTCCAAATTCTTGTATTTTGTGAATTTAGGTATCAAAATTTGTGATGATATTCTGCAACATTTTTTGTGATTGACATTATCAAATGTCATTTGGATTTACGTTTACGGAACAACAAACACATACTAATATATTTGCGTCTTATTCTATCAAAATTTCAAAGTAACAGATTGACTTTTCAAATGAACACACGTTACTATCAATGTAAGCCAGGCTTATATCAAATTTGACATGTCTTATTTGACTTGTCAAATTTGACTTAAGTTATAGGCATTAGCAATGTATGTACAATCGAGGGATTTTGTAGCGACTCACGGTTCAAACGTTATGGCCTTACGCACGTATTTGAAACATTTGTGAAATAGCTGGTCGATTGTAATTACGGATCATAACCGCTAGGTAAAAAATTTACAAGAAATTTAAAATTACTTTTATTTACAATCGTCTATTTACTTGGTTTTTATATTGAGAAATGGTGCCTATTATAATTCTGAAGTACGTTTCGTAAACAGAAGTTCTGTCATATTTTCTTAAAAAATAAATTTATAGTTATTTATTGTACAAGCGTGTTATGAACTTATGAACACCTGAGAAAAGTAGCTCACTCGTCCTAGCGGACTCGTGAGCTAAACATTTTCTCGCGTGACTTATTTGTAATTAACACACGTGTGCAATACAAAACTTTATCCAACACCTCTTAAGATCCGTTCAAAATGGCTTTTAATGTTTTATAAATTTGACGTTCCATGTCAAATTTCAATTATAAATTTGACGTTCCATGTCAAATTTAAATTATAAACGACTAATGCAAAAAGTTCATATACAGTAATGCAGTTACTATGGAGAATAAATAATAATTTGAATGTCTCTATGCAATCTAAATTTCACCTTGTTTTATCTCACTAGTGAGATAAATTATGTTTTTAACTCACTAGTGAGTTATAAGCTACATAATTGATTTGAAATCGCCATAGTTATAGGTCTATTATTAGGAGGTGTTGGATAAATAAAATAACTAACAATATTATTAGATGTAATATATAATTTCTGTTTATTAGCGAAAATTGTTTTAGTTTCCATAAACAACATGCGTATACAATGTAAATTAACAAAATGATTCTTTTAATTATCTTAACATAATTTTATAATTATATGAAACCTGATAAAATAAAATGCTTGTTAGCAAATGGTCAAATCATTTTAGAAAATAAACAAAATTATTAAAAATACAGAAAAAATCATTCTAAAAAAATATACCCACATAAAATACAATAAATAGGTCCTTTTTATGAAATATAATTTATATCTGCACCCCACCAATCCACCATCCCTAAACATTTTGATTCGCCGAGATAATCTATTTATTATTATTTTCAATAAATTTTCAAAACATCTGATTGGACAAGACAATCTGCAACTAATTGTCAGTTGATTTTCCAAGATGATAAATTAGGGATTTTCCAATTCACGATTGACAAATAGTTTTATATTACTAAATTACATTGAATTTTCTCAAGAAGTATTAAGGGTTGTATGAAATAAGTATAATCCCGCTTTTATTTCTTACCTGTTAATGTAAATAAATGAAGCACGTTAAAAATTAGTTTTATTTAAATTCCTTTAAATAGTACCCTGCGGCTATTAGCCTTATTGAAATTGCCCAATTGTATTTACCTGAAGAACGATTCAAGTAAGGAAGGGCACCTCTCGTTACGTTCTATTACAGTTTGAGTCGCTACAAAATCCCTCGATTGTACAACCTATGAAGTCTATAAGTGACAATATGAATATATTTGTCTGGTTTACGCAACTAAAAAACTCAGATTTTATGCTCATACGAGTTGTACGAGTTTTATATGTCGCGCAGTGTACAAAGTTTAGTTTAAAATATATACTTTTATGTGTAATTAATTTTTTTTTGTCACAAAATACGAGGGATGTCTTATGTTTTGCATACTGGGACATTAGAGGGCGCCACTAATCAAATGTCAGTACTAAAAATTAACCACCATTTTTAGTTGGGCTAAATCCAAAGTTTCACTGTGATACGTCTAGTGTTGCAGCTACAACGAATTGTTAAAGTCGGCAAGCTAGTCGAAAAATGGAATTAAACCGTGAAAATTTTTCATAATTTTCAGCCAACAATTTCTCGTGGGTGTGGAGAATTTAAACGTCTTAGCGACGACCCAAGAGCAGGTGCACCAAAAACGGCAATCACTCAGGAAAACGTCGATGCTTTGTGCAAGCTCTCCAACGAAGATCGACATGTGACATATTGCGGAATTGAGGCATCATTGGCGAAATCAAGGACCTCAATTCAATAAATTTTGCATAATAATTGTGTGTAAAAAAAATAGTTTCCCGTTGGATATCGCATCCGTTAAGCGAATAACAGAAAACAGCTAGGGTGAATTGGTGGCAAAAAACTCTATACCGCTTCAGCCGAAACCGCCTACCGAAACTCTAAAAATGTGAACAACATCGTGAGTGGTGTGAATCTTGGATTTACTCATACGAGCCAGAAAATAAACGCTAGTCGTTTGTTTAGGTGTTCCAAGATGAAGAAAGCCGACAAAAGTCATCCGTTCTCGAAGTGTATCCAAAAAGATGGTCACGACGTTGTCTCGAAAGCAGGCCGTGTAGCAACAATTTCTCTTCAAGATTAAAGAACTGTTACTGTCGATTGGTATACAAACATTTGTTTGCCGCAAGTCATCGCCATGCGCCGAGAAATTAACCCACAACGAGGAATCATCCTTCAGCAAGACAATGCATGTACGCACACAGCTCGCAAGAAAATTGAATTTTTAACGCAACAAAACGTCGAATTTTTAGACCATCCTCTGTACAGTCCTGACCTAAGTCCAAACGATTTGTTTACCTTTCCGAAAATCAAGGACGAACTATGTGGTCAAAAGTTCCAGTCGTCAGATGGAGCAGTTGATGCCTTAAGAAACTAAATTTTGACTGTACGAACAAACGAGTGGAGTAACTGCTTCCAGAGTTTTTTTGAGCACCTACAAGTCTTTAAAAGTTTGATTCCAGCTCTATATGCAAAATACAGGGTGGCCCAAAATGACCGAAGGGGTTTTAATTCCTTATACCTTTTTTATTATAATTTTTTTTTTTTTTGTTTTCAGTATTTTGTAAAGAAGACTTGGGGAATTTAAAAAGGTTATGGAAAATGTTTTGGAAAGAGCACGAATTTGCGAAGCAGAAAATGGCCACCACTTGCGAGATATAATTTTTCATAAGTAAAAACACAAGAGCTTTTTTTTTTTTATCGGATAAATTTCTCTTTGTAACGAAATTATTTTGCCAATCAGTAATTTGACGAGAAAAACTTACATGAAAAAATCGCGAGACCGAAAGGTCGAGCGATTTTTTCTAATGTAAGTTTTTCGAGCGAAATTACTGATTGGAAAAATATTGAGTTATAAAGAAATTTATCCGATTGAAAGAAAAGCTCGAGTGTTTTTTGGCAAGATAAATTAACGACATGAATAAAACTTTTTAAATTGTCTCCATATTGACGATTTTGTATTTCTTGTGTATTGCGGTATTGATCTTTTGATATTTGTTGAAATTTCCCCAAACCGACTCGTACATTTTACGTTCAACGATACTTAATAGTTATTACCTGTCAGCTGCCAAAATAAATTAAGTAATGCACGGCTACTAGATATGTAACAGGAAGAAGCATTTTTATCGGAGGAAGAAGCATTTTTATCGGTGATAAAAAGCTATGTAGGTTTATATCGCTGTCAAAGTGACAAAAATGTCACCCGCAAATGGACATTTTTATATAGGAGTTAATTTATCATAATTAAATTAAAAATATTCTCCATTAATATATGTACTGTATTTAAAAAAAAAAAATTAATAATTATGTCTTAAATAAGAAGTTATAATGAACTCAAATCCCGGTCATTTTGGGCCAACCTGTACAAGGAACTAATACAGGGTGGCTCAAAATGACCGAAGGGGTTTGAGTTCATTATAACTTCTTATTTAAGACATAATTATTAATTTTTTTTTTTAATACAGTATATTAATGGAGAATATTTTTAATTTAATTATGAAAAATTATATCTCGCAAGTGGTGGCATTTTCTGCTTCGCAAATTCGTGCTCTTTCCAAAACATTTTCCATAACCTTTTTAAATTCCTCAAGTCTTCTTTACAAAATACTGAAAACAAAAAAAAAAATTATAAAAAAGTTATAAGGAATTAAAACCCCTTCGGTCATTTTGGGCCAGCCTGTATAAAAGACTACCATCGAATAATGTTTATCAACTAACGTTTCTAATAAAATATAAGCTGAATAAAATTGATTGAATTAAAGAAATATTTTCATTAACAAATAAAATATTACAGCCATATATTTAAATTTTTTTTTATTATTATGTACATTTAATTTTGACAAAATTTTAGTAAGCATTTTTAAAAGTTATACCATGAAAAGAATTATAATAATTTGAATATTTTTTATAGTAGATGACATAATAGGAAACATAACCTCAAATTGAAAAACATGTCTGTAACCTACTGACCCAGTTGATTTAGATTACTTCCAGGAGTACTAAGACATTTTATAGTGACCTTAACGAGAAAATTATTAAACGAACAGTAATAATAAAATGTTATTTTTTATATTTAAATATAATAAATCTAAATTTCTTTATTTTTGAATAAATATTTAGTCCTATAGGTTTGCTTCAAATGATAACAATCAACTAATCTTCCTGAGATATAAGTTTGATAAAATTTATTTAAGCACCTAAAGATATTTATTTTCTTACATAGAAAGTCTAATAAATCAAAAAAAATACGATTAAATATGTTGAATTACAATGCTAGAATATATTTTAAGGTATGTATTAAATTTTTCATAATTTTTATTAGTTTTAAATTATACTATTTTACAGTGGTCACACAAAAATAATAAAAAAGGAATAATTTAAATTGATATTTCATAAATAATCAAAAAAAGTAGAATTACATGCAGTAAAATTTAATACATTAAATTTATAATACAAAATAAAATGTGACAAATATACAAAACGATAAATAAAATTAAAAAAAAAACTCTTGTCCTATACTTAATGATAACTAAATGTCCTATACTCTGATATTAATATTTAAATATAAAATATACTTTAAAATGTTTGAAATGACATAACCTTGAATCACAGAAGAGTCACACTTCAAAATCATTTCCTTTTAATGGATCTCAAAGAAATTCACTCAAAAGCACCGTAATTTTTTATATATTTGCGGAAATATGTTTTATATTCACACGTCACCGTAGAAAATGGCATTTTTCAAGTTATTGCGCGGCAACGGTGAATACATAGAAAGTGAGGTTATGACGGTATTGATCTTATTTCTCCATTCAAACGCAACTGGTAAGTATTCATTGGATATTAAATTACAGATAGAGAAGAGGGAATAAATGCTTTAAATTGAATTAAATTTGCGTGCATTCATTTAGCAAAATAATTATAAAATTATATTTATAGTTATGATGCATGCTGTTTTTCGTTTTTTTTAGCAGGAAGGAAATGTTATTTCACATGCAGTAATTTTAAAAATAACTTGTGGATTTGACATTTTTAAATTGACAAATCAAATAAAAAATTGGAATTGTAAATCGTATGTTGATATAAGAATATTTTCTCTTTGTCGGCAATGTTTTTTTTTTCTTTGGGGGGGGATTTATAAATTTTATTTGACTTGCCAAAACACGTATATGGTTTGTAAAACAAAAAAAAGGGGTTGATTAGGTACCTGGTGTCACGTGGCGGTGGTTTATTCAAATCAATTGGTGATCCTGGGGGGTGAAGATTCCTCCCCATGGACTTCTCCACCTGTGTTGCCAGATTAGATGACCCCCGAGCAAAAAAAAAATGTATAACTTAAATATTTGCGTAATATCAATGAAATAATATGTGATTAACTGCTTAGTTTTTTTTTTTTTTAGAATTCGGAACATGTAGTATAAAATTAAAAAAAACGGAAGAAAGGTAGTGTTCTTAAAATTAAAAATCTAAAAAATAGAACAAAATATAAGAAGCTGTGCTTTAAAAGTGATGCAAGTGATTAAGTATTAACGATTTATTTAGTTTAAATATTCTAGCTTAAATTTAAGTAAATTATTTGTTAAATTTATATAACCGCAAGGCATAGTATTAGGACCCATGTTTTTTATAATATTTTTATAATTTTAAGAAATAATATTGTCTTCTTGATTCTTTTCCTTCTTCATGCTTTAAGTATTGGACAATTGGACAGTTTTAAATACTGTTTTTATGCAAGGAAAATTAAAATAAAAGAAAACAACAATTCTACTAAAAAAAATCATTTAATACTTCCACAAAAAAATTTCTAAAATACAGTCATAAAAAAATTAAAATAAAAAAGATAATAATACAATCTATTATAAAGGGTAATAGTTAAACTAAAGAAAAAATTAACTACATGCTACATTTTAGGTTATGTTATAAATTAAAATAAATAAATAAATAACTTTTTTCTTTAAACTAAAAAGTCTTCATTCATAACAAAATATGAAGTAAGGATATTTTTTATAATTACACATTTAAATTGGGTTTATTTTTATAAAAAATATCATTTTATTTTGACAAATTGACACTTGTCAGAAATAAAACGTAATAAAGGGCTACCAACGTTAGAAAATTGCCAACATGAATAAATTATCTAAAATTAAATTATTTCTATTTTATTAAATCTTTTATTTCTCGCAATTTTCTAACCTATTTCAGTTATGCCAGATGACACACTAAGTAAACATTCTGTGGAACCATCTCTTGTTTGTACCTTACTTAAGGCTTCTAAAACTTTATCCGGCATGTGATCTTGAACCATAACGGGGGATATCAGTACTTCATCAAAATCGGTATTTTGCGCCCACAAAGCTTGATACACCGGCTCTTTTTTGGTCAGGGTTTGCCTGGAAAATACGAATGTTTAGTGTTTTTAGGTTATGTAAGCGTGGTATAAAACGTCAAATAGGAACAAAGGAATAACGAAAGGTATAAAAAGATGCTTGGGTTCTTTTATATATTCCTTTTTGATTAGACAAATGGCGTTTCATTTCCATGCAATTTTTTTCAGTGATGGTTTCGTATATACGTAGGTTGTACCTTAAATTCCCAGCCTAATTAGCAATACAAAAACAATTATTTACTGTATTGCAAATAAAATCTCTTCTGATGTCAATTGTAATGGTTACTATGTTTAATAGATATTTTCATTTATATAAATCATCGACAGTGCCCTTATTGGGTTTTTCTAAAGATTGGGTAATAACTAAGCCATTTAGGGCCACATCAGATCTATACGGTAGTGGTTTATCTGGATACAAGTTCTTTAGTAACCCTGCAGTCCTGATAGTGTGGACGCATTCATTATCTTCACGTCTTCAATCAGTTTTCGTGTTTGTCTTTAACAGTAGCTCGCAAATTATGTAGAAGAGTAACATATTATTGGTATTGGCTTATAATCTCCGAAAATTGATGCCATGGGTCGTTGCTTTCACCGGAACATTAATTTTATGTGGACCTTCCGCTATTCGAAACGAAGACAAGGATGAGACAAGAGAAGAGATGACAAGAGAATAATTAATTTTACGGAAAAATAGAGGATTCCTATGATTCACTAAATTATTAATTAATAAAATACATATTATACTTGGCGATTTTAACGTGAAAGTGGGAAGGGAAGAAAGATAGAAACCAACCATCGGAAACTTCAGTAAACACGAATATTCGAACGATAACAGGCTCATCAAATTAATATGCTTAGCATCAGCCAAAGAATGCAGAATAACAAACACGTATTTTCAACATAAAGATATTCACAAAGGAACATGTATATCTATGGACCGAATGACAGTGAATCAAATAGATCATGTATTAATTAATCCCAGATATATGTAAAAAAAACTCATAAACGATGTGAAGGAGCTTCGTGGACCAGAAATGGGATCGGATCATATACTGGTAAGAATAAAGGTCCACAACAACTTCAAAAGGCGAAGCACTAAGGAATAAAGGGTAACTCAAGGCTATAATGTAGCAGCATTGGAACAAGAGAAGACGCAAAGAATATATCAAGGAAACATAAACGAAAAACTCAAAAATATTACGGGGAACGAAACAGTGGAAGTGATATGGATAAAAATAGAAGCTGCCCTAAAAAGTGCTGCCAAAGAAACATTTGGAAGGAAAAGCAGAGGAAAAAAGAAGGCTGGTTTAATAAAGAATGCTAGGAGTGTAGAAAGAAAAGACAAGAAGCAAGGAAAATTATACTACAAGAAAATAATCAAAAACTTCTACAGGCTTATAGAGAACAAAAAAGATAAAAGGTATTTACAGAAGAAATAAAAGGAACTATATTGAAAACAAGTTACGAAATATACAGGACCACTATACAAAGAAAGAAATTAAACATTTTTATCAAAAAGTAAAGAGCGCAAGAGGAGAGAGGCAAACGTGAACCCTTTTCTGCAAAGATAAAAATGGAAAACTGACTGGCGATGACAGGAAAGCATGACACGAAAGAATACTTTATGGAAACTCTAAACCCAAAATAACAGCATGGTAGGCGATGCAGAAATAACGCTAAACCACATACAGAACAACGAAGAGGAGGATATACCTGTCCCATCAAGACAAGAACTCGAAGAAGTAATATCAAAAATGAAAAACAGAAGAAGTCCTGGGGAAAATTGAATCGTGGTGGAATTAACAAAATACGGCGGACAAAAGCTGATGGACGAAATACACAAGGTAATAAGAAAGGTATGGGACCAGGAGCAAATGCCGAGAAGGCGGAAAGATGCAGTGATTATACCGATACACAAGAAAGGTGACAAGACGGCATACGGAAACTATATAGGAATCGCTTTGCTAGATACGACGTAAGTAGATAAGCTATGCGGGTTCTGGCGCAAAATCCCATGTATTTTCTTATGGAGGTTCATTTTGCATTTTTGTCATCCTCAGTAGAAAAGCAGTGTACAACCAGTACCAGTATCAGTAACTGGTACCAGTACCCAGGTACTGATACCCGGTATTGATACCAGGTACTGATACTGGTACTGGTACCAGGTACTGGTACCAGGTACTGGTACCAGGTACTGATACTGGTACTGGTTGTACACTGCTTTTTCTACTGAGGATGACAACGTGGTTGCCGAAATAACCTCAAAAATGCAAAATGAACCTCCATAAGAAAATACATGGGATTTTGCGCCAGAACCCGCATAACTTATCTACTGACGTACAAAATTTTGGCAACACTGATACCAAACAAATTAGAGAAATATTCTGAGAGGATTATAGGCGATTACCAATGCGGGTTTAGAAGAAATAGATCGGTGATAGACAAAATTTTTATAATAAAAGAATTGCAAACACTATCCTGCGAGCACAACGTTGGTATGCATATGATTTTTATAGATTTTCAACAAACATGACTAAATAAGGAGGGATAAAGTATATGATGCCTTGAGCGAAATGAGACTACCAAATAAACTGGTTAGGTTAATAAAAATGACAACAGAGAAGACCAATAACAAAGTTAGAGAAAACGGTCTGCATTCGCGACCTTTCAAAACAGCGTACGGAGTTAGGCAAGGAGACCCATTATCTACTGCATTACTTAACTTAGTCTTGGAAAAAGTTATTAGACGGAGTAGGGTGAATTATTCTGGGACGATTATAAATAAGAGTCATCAATGTCTAGCATATGCGGACGATATTGTCATATTGGCGCAAACACAGAAAGAGATGCAGAAAGCATTTAAAGCATTGGAAGCAGCAGCAGGAGAAGTAGGGTTATAAATTAATGAAGAAAAGACGAAGTATATGTGTATGCGAGGGTCGGGAAGTGGCCAGGTGACAAACAGAGAGTTGGTAATAGATCTAGAAGGAAGAAAGAGAATTAACATCGAAAGAGTGGAAGGATTTATCTATCTAGGAGCGTGTTAGACAATGGTAATGGCACCGACGAAATCGCAGCGAGAATAGTGAAGGGAGATAGAAGTGCGGAGTCATTCAGAAAGTTATTAAGATAAAAAAATATCTAGAAAAGCGAAAATACATATGTATAAGATGATTCTACGACCAACAGTAGTATATGCATGCGATACGTGGGTTATGCACAGCGCAGAGAGTGAAAAACTGGAGGCGTGGGAAAGCATGATACTGAGGAGGATTTTTCGGCGGAAAAAAGACATCGGAAGGTGGGTAGGAAAGACGAAATAACAAAGAGCTACTGCAGCTGTACCAAGAACCAAAAATAACTGATTTTGTAAAAGCCCAACGCTTAAGATGGCTGGGATACATCGACATGAGAGAAGAAGAAGAAAGCCTGGTGAAACGCATTGTACAAGTAAGACCTGCGGTCAATAGACGAAAAGGGTGACCAAGGACTAGCTGGCTGCAAGCTGTCGAAAAGAACTTACGTGAAAAGAATATATAAGACTGGAGGATGAAGACCAAAAGGCGAGAGGAATGGAGAGGAATTTCTATGGGCCTAATGGCCTGTTAACGCTTTATATATATTCTGCTATTCGATGGATTTTAATTTATATTGCAAGTTATAGTAAAAACAGGTAAAGTGTTAAGGAACAGTTAAAGTCCACTTTCCAGCTTTATCAATTCTAACAGACTCAGAAAGACCAGATGATGTCTAGGAAAGGCGAAGAAAGGCAAACTAAATTAGAAGAATTCCCATTAAAGTCTCACGGTGTGGATGGAATCTACCCTGCATTACTACAGAAGCGATCAGAGGTATTAATACCATATATGTGTAAAATCTCCAAAGCGTGGCTTGGGAAAAATACCCACGGCATGGCAAAAGGTCAAGGCCATCTACCTACCCAAAATGCGCAGGATGGTGGATCTAACTTCAAAGTCATATATTGGTTGTTGAAAACTCTGAAGAGACTAGAAGACGGATATGTAAGGGAGGAATTCCTAGCGGAACGACTCC
Source organism: Melolontha melolontha (assembly GCA_935421215.2). Classification (NCBI taxonomy): domain Eukaryota; kingdom Metazoa; phylum Arthropoda; class Insecta; order Coleoptera; family Scarabaeidae; genus Melolontha; species Melolontha melolontha. The sequence goes on along the minus strand of OW285241.1, from coordinate 19,204,607 downwards.
TAGTAATACACAATATGCGTATACGCCGATAAATCTACGGACTTGGTGTTATGATTTGAACAGGCTATTTTCAAAGTCGATTGAGGACAAAGAAATAGCCCTAGAAATAGCACTTGTGATAGGAAAATAGGCGAGGTGTACCTAGAAAGGAGGTTAACAACGTCCGTCATAGACGAAGCCACCATTGAGGTCAGAGCAGGTGGGGGTTGTCCACAGCAAGGATGTGGATGTGTCAGTGATCCTAGTTGATCTCCTTGAGAGACTATTCAATAAAGTCTTTCACTGCCTGGGATACGTAGACGACCTAGCAATTCCATAAAGTGACAGTATCGGAACGCCGAAAATCGACACTTTCGTTTTTTCGATTTTTCAAATTCTATTACTTGAGGTTCAAAAAAAATTGTGAAATTTTCAAAATGCTGTAACTCTCTCATTTATTGTCCGGTCAACGTAAACTTTGCGGCGAATTAAAGTGTTTGCCGAAACGATTAAAACGAGCCCAAGTGCGCCTTCTTAGGACGAACCGTTTGGCAGCTACAGCAGACAGAACTTTCGCAATACTGAAATTTCGGTTTTTCAGACATAATTCCAAAACCGTACGTCGCAGAGCCTTTCGATTTTCAGCAATCGATTTAGCGTCTCGACCCGCATCCGTGGGTGTGCGAATGACTGCCCTGGATGGTTTAGTTTCGGAGATACGCTGGTGGCCCAAAATTCAAATTTCAATTTTAACCCAATTTTCGATTTGGAACTTACTGCAAGTGAGAATTAATGAATATTAAATCACATTCTTACATGTAAATGTCGACTTATATGATGCGTTCATAACTACAATCCGACAAACTAAGTTTGTACCAGTATGCAGAACACACCCTTTCGCGACAACGAACTTCCTGGTAATTAGGTTAATTAAGAATTAAGAAATACTGAAAAAAACAAGTCAATCAACGGGAGGAAACGTACAGACGGCGTTTCGTTCTGGTTGGAACTTTTCAATGCACGGTATTCCTCGAAGACGGACATTGCTTTTTCATTTCTATACTTTCTGTATATATAGTTAACATTTGGAACTTATTGCAAGTGAGAATTAATGAATATTAAATCACATTCTTACATGTAAATGTCGACTTATATGATGCGTTCATAACTACAATCCGACAAACTTAGTTTGTACCAGTATGCAGAACACACCCTTTCGCGACAACGAACTTCCTGGTAATTAGGTTAATTAAGAATTAAGAAATACTGAAAAAAACAAGTCAATCAACGGGAGGAAACGTACAGACGGCGTTTCCTCCCGTTGATTGACTTGTTTTTTTCAGTATGTCTTAATTCTTAATTAACCTAATTACCAGGAAGTTCGTTGTCGCGAAAGGGTGTGTTCTGCATACTGGTACAAACTTAGTTTGTCGGATTGTAGTTATGAACGCATCATATAAGTCGACATTTACATGTAAGAATGTGATTTAATATTCATTAATTCTCACTTGCAGTAAGTTCCAAATGTTAACTATATATACAGAAAGTATAGAAATGAAAAAGCAATGTCCGTCTTCGAGGAATACCGTGCATTGAAAAGTTCCAACCAGAACGAAACGCCGTCTGTACGTTTCCTCCCGTTGATTGACTTGTTTTTTTCAGTATTTCTTAATTCCCAATTTTCGAGTTTGAAATTTTTTTTTCTGAAATTTCGACTCAAAAACCTCTCCGGGGTTTTCCAAGGAGCTAATGAAGACTGTACAAACATTGTTGGGCTGAAATTTGGCGTTCAATTCGAGGTGCATACCGTTTTTAGCGATTATCTCGAAAACCAAAGGCGTAGGCGGGCGCGGTTTTCTTTATTGTTATCAGCGCCCCAAAATACATAATGTGAAAGCATCAGAATGCCGAAAATCTAAACTTTCGTTTTTTGAAATTTTCAAATTCTATAGCCTGAGGTTCAAAAAATTTGCGAAATTTTCAAAATGCCATAACTCCCTCATTTATTGTCCGATCGACGTGAACTTTGCGGCGAATTAAATTGCTCGCCGGAACGATTAAAACGTTTCATCATCGTTAGAGATTGATTGCAATATTTCTTCTACAAACAGCTGGGCACAATGGCGTTGGTGAAAGAAATTTTGATACTCGCTTTGTACAAATTTTATTCATCCCCAAAAGTTGAGGAAGAATTCCTCAAACATTGGTATCCAAAAGTTAGGAAATTGCTGGCAATTCTTTACTTTTTATTCCACGGTCCACGACAGTACCATATTTTCAAAAATGATAATATTTTCTGCGATAAACATTACTAAAAGACAATTGGATCTTGTATCACAATTGATGTTTGTCCTATATAATTTCTTTTTTCCAACCCTTTCATAACATAACAAATGGTGTTTAATTTTTGAATAATGTATTTGATCCTCTTTTATGAAAAATTTAATTTTATATTTTTCCTCATTTTTATTCCACTAATTCATTTATTTAAGCAACTGTTGCAATAACTACTAAAGTTAGCACGTTTCAAGTTTTACTACGTAATGTTAGGAGATCCTCCCATCACACCTACCCTTCAACAGATGGCTTTGTGTTTGAGCATGTTAGGCCAGGAATTAATTATACAATCTACGTATAGTTGTAACTACAATGCATTAAACTGACACTTAAAATAGATATGATTGTTTTTCAGAATTTAGGATTCAGGGCGTAACAGAGAAAGTAAAAAAAATAATGAATTATTAAATTTTCTAATAAAATACAGCAGAGTTGTCAGCTAGTTATATTTTTGTCAGTATTAACATTGCTTTTTTGACATACGATAAATTTTAATCACGATTTCATAGGTTATCGCACATATTTAGTATATTTCATACTTATTTCGATATACACTCTGGAAGTGAGCAAACTGAACGATATGGGAGGTGTCAATACGCATCCTATTTCATTTTTTTTTGCTTTTGTAGGTAGTGTTGGCACAGTATACGGATACAGTAGTTTCACTCTTGAAAAAGATTGAAATAAAATGACGGCGCATGACGGAGAAAATTATAAATAGAAATTTCGAACATATTCAAATTGAACGCTTAAGGATACAGGCATACAGTTTGATACTCATTTTGCTTACTATAGCATCTGTTTATAGCGATATTGACGTCATAAATCTTTTAGGTTAGATTATGCATTTTGTTTGAACATTGTTCATTTTGTGTTATATTTCATAAATCAATCTCTCTGAAGACTTATTATTAGAGAACGGATGCAATTTCCATAAAACGCAATCGGCAATTGGAATTGTGTATAACGTCGCTCAGTACATCCCGGCGTAATTCAATGAAGTATTTGTTTGACTTACTCGGCCACCTGGTCTCGCAGCTATAACAATGGACAACCCAGCTATTGTATTCGGAGAATATAGTGTTTTCAGTGGTGTCGTGTACGTAGATTAAATAAAAAAGTTTATCGTATTTCGTAAGAGAAATAGCACGTACATTCCTTTTCTTTTCATTTAAGCAACATCTTACAATTATTTTCACGTAAGTGTGCATAAAATTTCGTTATTTAATTTCGTTTATTTGGATCAATAAATCAACCGTAAAACATCACGTAGGATCGTAGGATCACGTAGGATTAAAAACAGGCAGACTATTGAAGAAAACATATCCTAATATGCTGCATATTACTTGTGTAGCACATGCTCTCGACAGAATCTGTGAATATATCAGAGACACTTTTCCGGAAGTTGATAGACTTGTATCAGCTTTTAAAAAAGTTTTCAGAAAAGCACCATTGAGAGTAGCTCTCTTCAGGGAAAAATTTCCATCTCTGTCACTGCCTCCCACTCCAGTAATAACTAGATGGGGAACATGGCTGGAAGCTACTAGTTATTATGCTGAGAATTTCGATAGTCTAAAACATTTCGTAACACTGCTAAAGGAGGATGCTAGAAGTATTGGTGAGTGCAAGGAGCTCACACAAATCCCAAATTTAAAAAATCAGTTGTACTTTCTTCACGAACACTTTGGAAAATTGCCAAAACTAATCACTTATTTTGAAAATCGAAATCTCAAATTAAATGACGGATTAGCCACATTAGATGTGGCTGTTAATAATTTGAAAAGTACTCCAAGTGACTTCGGATGTGGCCTTCGGCAAAACTTTGAAGCAATTCTTAATTGAAATCCAGATTTAATTACATTGCAGCAATTATGTATGGAGACAATTCCACAAAATCTAACGGCTAAATATGAAGAAATAAAAGAATATTTCCAGTATGCACCTATAACCAGTTGCGATGTAGAAAGGACGTTTTCTATTTATAAGGATGTACTTAATTCAAAGAGAACAAAATTGACAGAAGAAAACCTTGAGAAACTATTGCTAGTCAATATTAATACTCCTTTACTCAACTTGAACGACAAAATGAACAAATAAAAATGTTCCAATTATAGAAATAAAATTAAAAACTTTAAAAATACAACTTTTCAACAAATAAATATGTATTTCGTAATTTTATAGATCACCACCCGCTTGTTTTCCAATTATATAAATAAAATTAATTAATAAATATGTATTTCGTAATTTTAGATCGATAGATCACCACCCGTATGTTTTCCAATTATATAAATAAAATTAAAAACTTTATAAATACAACTTTTCAATAAATAAATATGTATTTCGTAATTTTATAGATCACCACCCGTTCGTTTTCCAATTATATAAATAAAATTAAATATTTTAGAAATACAGCCTATCGCCAGTACTGCACTGGGCTTTGCGTCATGTGGTAAGCGTGTCCGTTCTCTACTTATTATACATGGTTCGAGTGTTAACATACATAGAGAAGTTGTACACAAAGAACACATTATTATATTGTAGGTTATACTGTTATATCTAGTTCGATATCGAAGAATTTCTCTGTGGGATGAAATTATTTCTTGCTGTAACGCTGTATGTGAAAAGTTCACCTTCTATTCACTAATCACACATTTGAAACACCAAAAAATATCACAGAAAAAGGGCTGTTTTCCACCTCTTCACATCAAGTTGGGTCTTATGAAGCAATATGTTAAAGCTCTAGATTTGCAAGGTAACTGCTACCAGTACATATGTGAAAAGTTTCCACGACTAAGTTACGAAAAAATTAAAGCTGGGGTATTTAATGGATCTTAAATTAGAACATTAATGAGAGATCCAAATTTCATCAACTCTATGAACGAAGCTGAGAAAGAAGCCTGGACTTCATTCACGATGGTCGCGAACAATTTTCTTGGAAACAAAAAAGCCTGCGATTATAAAGATATAGTCTGTTTCATTTGTAAGTTGTTTATTAAAATTAACATTGACAACTTGAATATACTTTTTAATTAACGACACTTTAATAGTGGTTAAATATCTTGAACTACTCAGGTCTCAAATTCTACATACGGTTCAAAGTTTTGTCGATATTGATATGCAGGTAATTTATTTAATCCTTAATTTTGATTTCTGTAATGAGGAATGCGCCTATCGGGAAACCGATGTCGGTATTGACTTGCACTGCCGTTACAGTAACTATACACAAAACGCATGTCCGCATACTCTTGAGAAGAAAATCGGTAAGGCATTTTGAATAAAGAAAACGTGTCCACTCACTAATAAGCTGTTGTATGAACTGAAACGTAATGTAATCGTTTATTAAAAAATGCAACGTTAACAGTCATCTGAACATTTGTTTATTGTATGATATTCATGGTTCAGCACTTACGAAATAAGTAAGAACCTTCTTTATTATAAATCAATTTCCAGTACTCTTTTTTGTAGATCTCCAAGAAATTACTGTATGCACTACGACAGGTGTTTACTTATTTTAGGATAACATTTTATTATGCGACGTTAACAATCACAGGCCTGTTATTGAATCATAACTTTTTTAATAAAATCAGTTTGTATTAACTTTAGGATTACATTTTTTTCATGATCTGACAATCACATTCATAGATCTGTAACTTTGAAACAAATAAAAATGGATATACAAGTTTTGCGTTTTTTGTTACATACTTGAAATGAAGTCTACTTTATTCTCCTAAAATTTGAACATAACGATACCGGACACTTATACCGGGTGTATTATGAAAAACCTTTCGTGCTGTAACTTTTTTATTTTTTATCCGAATGTAAAAAATATTATTCGTCGAACTAAATCGTTTTAAAAACACTGTAACGTGATCCGCTTTGAATTTTTTTTACACTTTGTTTTTGACAGACAGCTGCAAACTGTGTTTTTTTTAAATTGCACTATACTTTTTTTTTTCCTTATTCAAATATATTACTTTTTCTGAATATGAAACTGTAAACAACGATATCCTTGTATGAAAAAAAATCGAGAAATTGAAGGTTTTTTTTTTTAGTTCGATTTATTCTGGTTTTTCCGAACACAGAGATTTCTAAAATGCATTTTAAATACTCTATTTCATTTTATTACCAGCAAATGTGTGTACCTTTTAAAATCACTTACATTCAATACTATATAGCCCATAAAGGATTACAAACCAATGTTATCAGTGAGCGGTGGGTCAACAACAACATTTACAGCGTTTATTTTAAAAATTTAAAAATCAAGCAGTCATAATGAACGATAAAAGTGCATTCCAAATTTTCGAAGAGAGCTGTGACATCTGTCAGTCACACATTCATTATAACATTTTCAACGATTTATTTCAAAATTTTGTTATTGAAATGGATAATGGCGAATGTGTGGATGCGATTCAAGCATATTTTGAATGCGGAACAAATTCTGCAGCTGCTTTGCGACTTTATGGAAATCGTTTTCCTGACAGACTGCGTCCAAGTGCTGATAAGTTTGGAAGGCTCGTGCGAAATTTACGAAATTTTGGATCATTCAAAAAACCGAAAATAAACGCACGTGTAATTCAAGATCAAAATTTAGAATTAAATGTCTTGCTCTATGTGGAAGAAAATCCTAATACGTCTACGCGAGAAATTGCTCACTACATGCAGGTATCACATTCTACAGTTCAGTACATTCTGAAGAAGCACAAGTTCTTTCCTTATAAACCACGGAAGGTGCATGCTCTCGGTGAAAACGACCCTCAACGAAGGGTTCAATTCTGCACGGTTTTCATGAATAAACTAAGGGAAGATCCAATTTTTTATCGTCGTATGTTGTGGTCAGATGCACTTTTGGGAAAAATGGTGTATTCAACAGAAATAATCATCGCCATTGGAGCACTGAAAATAACCATGTTGTGGTGCAACACAATTTTCAAAATCGGTTCAGTGTAAATGTATGGTGGCATTTTAGGCGATAGAGTAGTAGGGCCTCTTTTTGTGGAGGGTAATCTAAACCAAGAAAAGTATAATAATTTGTTACGCAATGAATTAGGCGATTATTTAGATGAGTTGCCACTTGCTGAGTTAAACAGGGTGGTGTTCCAACAGGACGGTGCCACACCCCATAATGCACGAATGAATACTGATTTTCTAAATAATTATTTTGGCGTCAGATGGATGGGCACTTACGGACCTATTCGATGGCCTGCTAGATCGCCAGATCTGAATCCACTGGATTTCTTTCTGTGGTCTTACATTCAAGATCATGTCTATTTGACTCCACCTGATACCAGAGATGATTTAGTAAGAAGGATAGTACAAGTATGTCATGAAATACCACCAAATCTTATATTAAACGCAGCAGTTGGAGTTAATAGAAGATGTCAAATGTGTCTGGAACAAAATGGGGCCAATTTCGAACATTTGATTCATTAAAATATATGATAGCTTGATTTCTGTAAATTTCGTAGTTTTTTTTTAATAATAAAAAATTTGTCACTCAATTTAATGGAGGTGTCTTCAGGAAATAAATGTTTATTAGAATAAGTAAAAAAAAATATGTAGTACAATTAAAAAAAAAAAAATTACTACTGTATGTCAAAAACGAAATGTCAAACAATTTTTTTTTTTAAAAACAGGTTACAGTGCTTTAAAAACGATTTAGTTTGACATATCATTCATTAAAATCAGATAAAATATAAGGAAGCTACAGCCCCAAAGGTTTTTCATAATACACCCGGTATATGTTCTTGGTAGAAGAGTATTTTGAAAAATATACTAAATAAAATTTTACGTAATTTCTTATATAAATAAAAATAAATTTAAAATTTCTCTTACCCCTGATATCTGATACACTCTATTTATAAATATAAATATATCTTTTATTACAAACAACAGATATACTTTAAAATATTTATTGTAAATATTGAAATTTAAGTGTCCGTTTTTGTGTTGTACTTTGAGGGGTACCATGCAAGGCATTTCTGGAATGTTACGTCAATACAAGACTTGATATCACTTCTAATATTATTACCTCCATCTTTTTTCATACCTTTGTCTGAAAGATAACAGATAAATTATATCAATAAATGGTGCAAATATAAAAGTCAACATAAATATAAGACGATTTAAAAAATTCGGACAATTAAAAATTAAAATTAGTGCTGAAGAAATTAAGCATGTATGAAACACGTATGAAGTTTCCAAATCCAAAGAACGCTTTTGGTTTTGACGAAATAATTTCTAGTTTGAAAATTTACATGTGTAATCGTTATACGAGGGATGTCTTTTTAGTGTTCCATGCAGCCTCATAGAGGGCGTCAGTAATGAAACGTCAGATGTCAAAATTAATCTCAATCTTTCGTTAACCAGGATCTAAAGTTTCATCAAGATATGGCAAGTGATTTAGTTATAGTGAATTTTTGAAGCTTATAAGTTGGCAGAAAAGTAGAATTGAGTAGAGAAAATTTATCTTATCGGACAAGTGTGACTTGCTTTGCAGAGAGAATACGTGTTTGTGGCGGATTTCGGACACTATCGTTGAGGATCTCGGCAAGACTAGTTGTATTTTTATTTGTTTGCCCCTGTGTGGTTATTTGTATAGAGTAAATTTACACCGAGAGTTTTTTGGGGTTTAGGTGGTTTATTTGGCGGCATACGGCGTTGGTTGAATCTCAATTTATATGATTGGATTGGCGTTATTGTCTATGTCGCAGATTAATTGTGCTCTTTTTTAATGTGGGACATTTTCTTTTCCTTCATATCATTTCCTGTATTCGGACTAATTATTTGTATAGGGTACGTTAGCGTAACTACGTTCTCCGCGTGACGTATAACGCGCTGGTGCCCTTTTTAAATTAAAGACAGTTTTTTCAACGTTTCAACAAGATTCGCGCGATCATCTTCACTGAGACCTACGCCGTTGGCACTGGCTGGCTGTCTTGTAAATTTAAGATCAGTTAGATTTGCTTCTGAAGCTAAAGTTTTCTAAGTATTAAAACAAATAGGCACGGATACGATCTTTCGATCTCGCCTGGGCTTTTCTCGTGATCAAACAATCATGCAACGAGAACTGTATAAAAGCGTTAAACTTCAAGTGCAAGCGCGTGTGGATGCCGGAGAAAGAAACTTGAAAATTAATTATAGAAATGGCATTCCCATCATTATAGCTTCGGCCAACAGTAATTTGTACTCTCTTAAATTATACTATCAAGCGAGACACAAAATTTGTATCCTCGGTAGGCCGTCAAGAATTAAATGCATACTCGTAGTCGACGTTTTCAGTCGCTGGATGAAGCTGTAAATGCCTTTAAAATGGCAATTTTGACTCTCAACTGAAGACTGGAATAACTGCTTTAACAATTGGTTAGAACGAATGCAGCAGTTTATCAATTTTAACAGAAAATATTTTGAAAAGCATTAAACCACTTTGAGTCGATTCACTATTTCATTTTATTGCTATATGCGGCACTAAAAGACATCTTTCGTATTTCGTTCTCTGTAAACTCAAATGATGCTATTTATACTTACTCTCCTCTCGTTGGATGATGTCTCACTATGTGGATTATCCGCCCAGGTGGATAAAGAGGCTGATGGGAAGTTAAGGCAATGGTACTGTCGGAAGGATGAACACATGAAACTCTGGCATGATCTCTAGATATCGTGTATTCTGAAACGTCTTTATGACCAGAAGACAATTCGACCGCTGACGTAGGTTCTAACGCACAACAATCACAGCACACTATACTACAAGTTATAGTTTTCCACTGAAAGACAAAAGAAAATACATTTAAGGTTTTTAAAAAATAATTAATACTAACCTTGGGGTCGACACTTCTTTTTATTGCATTAATTAAATCTGCTCTTAAAGCTTCCATTTGGTGAAGACCTATTCTTGGTACGACGTCTTTTCCAACTACTACTGATATCGTAAAAGATTTTGTATATTCCACAGCAGGCATACTGCAATAAACACGAAATAATAAAAATAATTAATTAATTACAATAAAGTTAGGTTACCTGAGGAGGCCACCAGGGGGTGCATAACAATAACATAACAAATCCGTATATTCTTGTCGAAGCAATATCCCCAGTATGCACGCTGTTCCAGCGCCTAATGAATGACCGACAATAACCAATTTAAAATCTCGAGTCCCCCTTTCAGGGCAGTGATTGAAGGCTCTTTCCAAGAGATTTTCGGATCTTAGTTTTTGCAATATATACTGGGCTGCTTCGACCATGCCTTTATGACCTATCCATTCTTCTTGTGGAGGATCCAGTGGTAGAGTTTCGCCTTCAGCGTTTAAATCGGTCAAAATATCCTGGAATCAATTTAAAAAAATCATTTCGAATTTCAAGTTATTGGTAAACCTGGACAAATCAAAGTACATACGACACGATATTATCCTATCCGACTATGTACATGTAACAATTTAGATAAAAACATATTTTTTCTCACAAATTAAATTTCTGTAAAATACGGCTTTTAAATTGGATGCTTCTATTGTGTTTTAACAATAACTATAATTTTATATTAATGTTCGTGAGAGTGAACAATAACACTTTTGATTCAGTGAACAGGATAAATTCCCTGTAATAACATCCTAGAAAGTTTAACGTTTGGGCTGGTATTTGTAGAAATAAAATAATAGGGCTCTTTTTATAGTAGAAACTCTAAATGGTCAAAGATAATTAGAAATTTTAAATAGCTAGATAATTTTTGCATTGAAGGAAAATGACTAACTTCCACAAAACATCTGGTTTCTATAGGATGGGGTACCCACTCACTATTCAGTTATCATTCAAGATCGATTTGATCCAACTTTGCCCACAGATAGATTGGCAGTGGAGGCAAAATTGAATTGCCCGCATATTCTCCCGATCTCAATCCACTAGGTTACTTCTTGTGGGGCTTTCTAAAACAAAAAGTGTATCTTACTCGACCGAAATTTGCAAGATTTGGCTGAAAGAATTAATGAAGAGATACGGAGAACTTTACCAGACATCATAGCGTTGGTTAAAAGAGAATTTACAGATAGATTAATTTCCTGTCAGGAAGTAGAAAATCTCATAAATTAAGTTTAACTTTATTTGTATTATATATTTGTATTGTGTTATATTTATGTTATAGCTTGTTGAAATCATGTTATCGAGGCGAATCCCAAAATGTAAAAAAAATACAAATTCAATTAAAAAAAGTATAACTTTAGTATGTAACAATTTTTGTACACTCTGTATATTTAAAAAATAAATCAAATGATGACTCTTCATCCCTAATTTTCACGTCTAAAATTTTATTACAATATCTTTTTTAATTTAATAGATATTTATATGGTTCCTTACATTTGCTCATCACTGTATATTTATTGAAATTGTTACATGTACAACAAATAACATAACATAATGTCGTTTTCCCTATTCCTTGTTCAGGTTTAGTTATTAGTTTAAAGGAAGACTTCAGTAAAAGTTTAAATTAAAATCAACACAGTGTTAATGCTCTCTAAGGATTTAATATAGTTGAATACGTCTTTGAATATGAGCGGGTGAGAGCCCAAAAATGGTTCTCACATTTCCAACAGTTGAATTACAAAAATATAATTAAATTACATTTTCAAAATTTATTAGAATTAAACTAAAACATCTCAAGAACTTTTAAACTTTTTAATACCTTAACTATTGAGAATGTGTCCATTTCTAATTGTTATACACATGTAATCTTTTGAAGAAGTATGAGAACGAATGCAAGAGCTTAGAAAACATTAACATCTGTTCGTAATTAATTAAATTTTTTCCTTCGACTTACATTCATACTTAAAGTACCCCTAATACTGATGACCACTTTTTGCCTATCGTAATCCAACGCTACAAAGAATGGAGTTTCCCCCACGTCAACGTGATAAGTCGCGTAAATTATTTCAATATTGCCATGTTCGGTGAGTTTTTGGAGGGCGGCGTAATTACAAAAACAACAATTGTCTTCTACTATTTCCGCGGAGTCGGCTTTTCGGCAAGGATTGCAGCAACAACATCGCAAATTCGGGCACAGCTTGCAGATGCCCACGCTTTGTGTCATGACGTAGATCGGCCAGCCGTACGCTCCAACTGCGAAATAGGCGAAATGTATTGCAGCTTGGAATAGTTCCAGGTCACCGTCTTCGTGCAAAGCTAAAAACTGAGTTCTTGGTGTTATGGCGACGCCTGAGAGAAATTCATAGGTGTCATTCTTTCTCTGTAAGTAAGAAACGGTTGATTTAGGATAGTTTCAATTTGAAATGTTCATTTTGGATGCAATTTTATTTTTTCTCCTAAACATATAAATGTAACTGAAGAGAATATGTGTCAAGTGACTTATATGTAAAGTTGAAGTTCTCTACGTCAATTATATACTTTAACTACTCGAATTTTTATTAAACACGACAAAATTGATTTATTTTTACACAATACCACCTGCTTGCAGCAGCGTTTTCGTGATAAAGCCGTGTTAATTAATTAACAAACAGAAAAAATTAATGTTTGACGTTCTAACATAACCTATAAAAAAAAAGTGTTGACCTTCCGCAGAGCTACTGAAGTTCCCGCAGTTTTTTGTACGGCCTGCCGACATTCCATACAATTCTCGACTGTATCAACTAATTAATCAGCGGAAAATTAGGATCGCCCGCTTTCGACGTTCACAGGACTTAAGAATTAGCTCAGATTAGCTAGAATTACTATCTCTTATTTGTTTTTTTATATAATTTTAAAAATTAAGACAAAAAAATTAAAAAAATTTTTTTCTTAATTTTTAAAATTATACAAAAAAAAAACAGGCTTTACAAAAAACTGTGGGAGCTTCAGTGGCCCATAGGAAAAAAACACCTTTTTAAGGGTGCAAATAAACGAATAAAAATTAAAAGAAGTAAATTAACTTCAGAATTACATACCGGAATATCCTAGTGGTCTTTTTTATGACACAAAACTTAGATATCGATAATGGGAAACGAACCCCTCTCGCTACCGTAATATCCCTTTTCAGGTAAATTGGTACTTCCAATAAAAACACGTAGAGCTTGATTATGTCCCTTAATGCAGGAGGGCTCGGAACAATATCGAAACTCTAAATAAAGCGATAATTAAAGCCTTTTACTCAAGCACCCACGTGGTGAAACGAGAGAAAATTCTATCGACGATAGGCACGACTGATCTGTCACGGTGTCGATCTTACATCTACACGATAAATATATGATGCACGACAATCAAGGTGGAGGGAGTTGCAAACAGAACAAAGGATATCTACAGGTAGTTTCAAAATTAAAAGAATAAAATGGTGAAGAGAGAACTCTAATTTGCGAAAAATAATTAAGCCGTTACAAACACGTAACAAGATTCGAGCTGGTGAGCCTCTATGCCTCATACGAGTTCGGATTGATATATACAGTTACCATGAATGCCGTTGTGTGAGTAGCTAAGATATGAGAATATTAAAAGCAATTAACTAGCCAAGGAGGGTTTAAATAAAAACTTGACATGCCTAAAACCTGCGTTTTGGCCAAAAAAACGATTTTGTAGAAATTGACTGGAAATATAAAAGTTATCAACCAGTTTTGTTAAAGTTTTAAACTATCTAGGAAATGTAGGTTTTTAATAAAGTTTGTAATACAACTCCATCTGAGTAAGACACTATGTGTCGAAACAATTGTTATGGTATTTTACCAATAAAGTTAAAATTAAGTGATATTGTTTTTTCATTTTTGTTTCATCAAATCTACATTTGATATTAGTATGGTTGCAACACTAGCAGGTGCATAAACAGGGATTACATTTACAGTCTTCGTATATTAGTGTGCGAAGAAAGAAAGCGAATTGGCACCTTCATTAATCATAATACAAGGTCAATGAAGGTAAAAATAATATAAAATAAACCGGAATTATACATTTATTTTGGGTGATAGTTCCGATATTCGGAATTATATACTTGTATCTCTACTTTTGCGAAAGTTTTTGAAATGTTGATTTATAAACATTTATCTTATGGCACCAGACCACATATTTCTAATGCACATGAGTTTATGTCGCGAAGGTCTACTACAACTAATTTAGCACTGATACCTCAGGAAATAGCTCAGACTGTTGATGCTGGAAATTATTTACGTGGACTTTTCCGGCGCATTTGATTTAATTGATCACCGCATTTTATGGGAAAAGTTAAGCTCCTTTGGCATTGGTAGATTCTTGCTGAGATTACTTCAATCTTAGCTCTCCAATAGAATGAATTATAACACTAAGAAATAAGTAATTAAACTTCTAGTTTCAAAAATTCTTTTATTGTAAATACCACTACAATATTGTTTCGCCATACAATGGCTTCATCAGATGGATGAAATACTGAATATGTACATACAATACAAGTTTGAATATTTATGTGAAAATTACTGGGGAAATGGTGGTGGAATTTTTTTTTTTTTTTTTTTACAATCTTAAATTTAGTAGAGGGGAGTTGTTTAAATCTAGTTGGTCATTTAAAGCTAATCCTAAACTATTGTATCTATTAATTTCTAAGTTTTCTAACAGGTTGAGTTTTTTACTTTTTTCTTGAATGTGTAAAATCTTGCGAAAGTTGAATCTGTTTTCTTTTCTTTATGGCTTCTCTCGTGTTCTTTCATCCTAATTTTGAACATCCTCCCCGTTTGTCCTATGTATACCTTATTACAATCTTCGCATGTTAACTTATATACACCAGAGTTTGATTCTTTGTCTATTTTATCTTTGTTGTTTTTAATAATGTTCTGTATAGTATTGTCTGTTTTAAATGATATATGTTCGTTATAAAGTTTTTTAATGAAAGTACCAATTTTTTCCGAAATTTTTCCTAAGTAAGTGATTGAATTATAGGAATTAATTATCTTGTATTTTAATTTTGGATAAACTAACGAAAGGGTTTTAGATTTTTGTTGGCTATTTAGGATGTTATTGACAATATTTATAGAGTAACCATTGTTTAATGTTATTGTGTATATTCTATTTAGTTCAAGGTCGAAATTACTTTTACTCATAGGTACATGAATTAATCTATATACCATTGATTGGTATGCTGATAAATAATTTGTGTGTTATAGGATGAAAAGAATTAGCGTGTATTGTGGTATCTGTATGTGTTGGTTTATGGTATATAGCGAACTCGTGTTTATTAGTTTTGTGTGATATGGTTAAAACTAGAAAATTAATGCTTTTATTTATTTCTGTTTCTATAGTAAAATTTATTTTGGGGTGAATAGTGTTGATATAATTATGTAAAGTTTTTAATTGTCTATCTGAACCGTTAAAGAAAATTAATATGTCATCAACATACCTAAACCAATATACACAATTACCAAACAAGGGCTGTGTACTAATTATAGTTTCTAAATTATTCATGAAAATTTCCGCTAATAAGGGGCTTAGTGGGTTTCCCATTGCTAGACCCTCTGTTTGTTTATAAAATTTCTTTTTAAATTGAAAATAATTTTGTTCCAGGCACGTTTCTAAGAGCTGTAAAATTTCGGTCTTTGTGACAATGTTCGTGTTTCTAGGATCTAGTTGTAAAGTAATTAAATCTATTATCTCCTGAGGTGGGATACTAGTGAACAAATTCGAGACATCGAAAGAAATGAGTTTACATTTGTTTGGTAATTGCAAGTTTGCAATGTTGTTAATTAATTCCTGGGAATTTTTAACGGAGAACTTAGATTTGAATTTAGTGTGTGTAAGAATTAAATCTATTAAGTGTTTGGACACATTTCTACAAGGTGCTCTTACGTACGATACTACTGGTCGTATAGGTGTATTTTCTTTATGTAGTTTAATTAAACCGTATAATTTGGGAGGTAGGGGATTCATAGTGGTTAATATACGTTTTTGAGTGTTATTAAATAGAGAACCTGATTTTTCTATAGTTTGTTTAATCTGTTTTTGAAATTTGTTAGTAGGATCAGATTTAAGTTTTATGAATGAATTATTATCGAGGAATTCATGAACTTTATGTATATAGTTTGATTCCGGAATTGCTATAACTGTATTTCCTTTTTCAGCTTTTGTAAATATAATATTGTTACTAGTCGCTTTCTGTTTAATTGATTTATTAATTCATGAGTAAAACTAATTTCGACCTTGAACTAAATAGAATATACACAATAGCATTAAACAATGGTTACCCTATAAATATTGTCAATAACATCGTAAATAGCCAACAAAAATCTAAAACCCTTTCATTAATTTATCCAAAATAAAATACAAGATAATTAATTCGTATAATTCAATCACTTACTTAAGAAAAATTTCGGAAAAAATTGGTACTTTCATTAAAAAACTTAATAACGAACATATATCATTTAAAACAGACAATACTATACAGAACATGATTAAAAACAACAAAGATAAAATAGACAAAGAATCAAACTCTGGTGTATATAAGTTAACATGCGAAGATTGTAATAAGGTATACATAGGACAAACGGGGAGGACATTCAAAATTAGGATGAAAGAACACGAGAGAAGCCATAAAGAAAAGAAAACAGATTCAACTTTCGCAAGTCATTGTATAGATATCAATCATAGATTTAATATAGATTTCAAAATTTTACACATTCAACAAAAAAGTAAAAAACTTAACCTGTTAGAAAACTTAGAAATTGATAGATACAATAATTTAGGATTAGCTGTAAATGACCAACTAGATTTAAACAACTCCCCTCTACTAAATTTAAGATAGTAAAAAAAAAAAAAAAAAAATTCCACCACCATTTCCCCAATAATTTTCACATAAATATTCAAACTTGTATTGTACATATTCAGTATTTCATCCACCTGATGAAGCCATTGTATGGCGAAACAATATTGTAGTGGTATTTACAATAAAAGAATTTTTGAAACTAGAAGTTTAATTACTTATTTCTTAGCGTTATAATGAAGTTTCAACAAGTATCTCCTTCGTCAATTAACTATTTAGAATGAATTATGTTTATTACAATTGGTGCAGCTCTCAATTCTTCTGTTCTACTTCGGGAATACCGTAGGGGTCAACCTTGGCCCACTCTTATTTAATATCTTCATCGATGACTTTATCAAATCTATCAACTGCTCTGTATTGGCCTATGCTGATGATATTTGAAGCAGAATTTGATATACGCTGTTTGTTCTTTTACATCAGACATTGTAGTGTAGCAGAATAACTCAAACACAACTCTATAGATGTAGCTCATACCCTCTACCGCTATGGAGCTGTACTACCATCCCTTCGTGTGCCACAATCAAATTCCAGGGATTTGACCAAAGTGCTAATATTAACTTAATTTTAAATTTAAATATAGAAATGCAGAAAAAAGATTCTATTTACTGTAATTTTTTTCGAGGAATTATTTCATGTCTTTCTATATTATAATAATTTTATATTAACTTTCTGTCTATTTCAACAAGATAACATTTTACCTGCTGCACAGTAGCCTTCCTTTCAATCCTTTGAAACTTCCTCAACAAAATTAAACCGGCAATAACATCCGATGGTACGACGTCTAGATCCCTGAAGAAATCCGATAACAATCTTGCAATATCCGCAAAGGAATTCCTATTTCTATCCGAAGGTCTCATACAGCAAAATAAGAATCTGCACCGTTGATGCCAGCTGTCCTGGTACGCTCTTAAGACTTTCCTGCAAATTTAGGAAAATAGGATTTATAATTCCATGATTTTGGAAGAGTAAAATATAGAGTGTGGTCATAAAGTTTGGAACCAAGCTTATAACCGCATTATTTTACATTTTTAGGAAAAACGCTCGGACAGGTAAATTTTCTTTTTTAAAACGCCATCTTTTGACATACAATTTTTTTCTATGACGTCATTGGTTTTCGAGTGATGACGTTATCAACACTTTATTTAAATGGCAACCATATTATTTTTTTCTCGTTTTTGGTAGATCTTTATATCCACCAAATAGTGATATAAAACAATTGGTATGTTGCATCACAATTTTTTTGAAAAAATGATATAAATTTAGAAAAAAATGCGAAAATTTTATTTTTGTACAAAATTAAAATTAAATTAAAAAAATACACCTGAACTTAAATTTATTGTAACAGTTAACGTAAATTTTCAAAATGGACCCCACCAACCAACTGACACTGTCCTAGCCGTGTGTAAATGCTTTGCGATCAATAGTAATCTGCGTTATTCGCTCCAGGTCAAAAGAAATTCGTCTTCCCAATCGGCCAATTACTTATTAAAAAATCTTATTTAACATTAAATAGTTTCACAAAAAAGGGCCAAAGAAGTTTAATTTATTTAAAAAATTGACATGATGTGGCAGACCATTTCTTAATTAAAATTATCGCCCAAAAATTGAAGATTTCAAAAACTAATTAAGCTTATAAAATTTACTGAAATATGTAAGTAAGTTTTTTTCACACTTCTGTCTTGTGTGAGGACTTAAATATTCTTCTTGAACAAACCGGATCGTCAAAAGCACATGTACTCGTTACTATGCAAAAAATTTACAAAAACAAAAACACGCACTTTTTTGCAAGATATTTCTTTATGACATTCTTGCTTCTTTTTATACAATTTATGTACAAAAATTTTAGTTTGAAATTGTTTCTATGGCGACAACATTGTTGAATTATTTACTTCTATTTCTGACGTTAGATTCTTGAGATATTGCGTAAAAATTGTTCATTTTCGCTAATATAAAAAATGGCACATTTATCTGAACGAGAAAGAATTGAAATTTTAATTATGGTTGGGTATGGGGACAGACAAAGAACGCATGCAGAAGCATGCGAATTGTTTAACCATGAACACCCTGATAGACCTCCAATTACCAGGTCTACGGTGACAAAAATAGTTGGAAAGTTTACCTAAACTGGATCCGAAAAAGATCGACCACGGCAAGGTAGACCTCAAGTAGGAGAAGATGTGAAATTAAATGTGCTTCTAGAAGCAGAAGAAAGGCATCATGTTTCCACCAGACAACTTGCGTTAGCCAATCAGGTGGCCCAGTCATTTGTCGTCAACTTATTTAAAAAAGAACACTATCGTCCTTACAAAGTTCAACTTGTACAGGAATTACATGAGGATGACGAAGATCGTCGACTGCAGTTCTGTGAAGACGTAATGTTACGTTGTGACCAAAATCCAAATTTCTTGGAAAACATCGTCTTCTCAGATGAAGCTACGTTCTGCCTAAATGGATCTGTTCACCGCCATAATTGCAGATATTGGTCGCAGAACAATCCGCATTGGACTCAAGCGTGTCATACTCAGCGCAGAGGAAAAGTTAACGTATGGGTTGGAATGATTGGACGACGCATTTTTAGACCATATTTTTTTGAAGAAAATTTGACTGCTGTGCAATATTTAGAATTTTTAAGATTTGAACTGGTTCCAGCGCTCGCTGTTATTTTCCCAAATCACGAGGATGGTGATGTACCCCATCCAAATATTTGGTTTCAACAAAATGGGGCGCCTCCCCATTATGGTGTAGAGGTTCGCCACTATCTTGACGAAATATTTCCCAATAAATGGATTGGACGGAGAGGCGAAATAGAATGGTCACCTCGTTCTCCTGGCCTGACTCCGTTAGACTCTTTTTTGTGGGGTTATTTGAAATCGAAAGTGTATTTTAACAAACCGAACAATTTAGAAGATTTAAAAGAACGAATTCGCGTAGAACTTACACAAATATCCTCAGACATAATTGAGGCGAGTATACGAAGTGTTTACACTCGGCTGGGACAGTGTCAGTTGGTTGGTGGGGTCCATTTTGAAAATTTACGTTAACTGTTACAATAAATTTAAGTTCAGATGTATTTTTTTTAATTTAATTTTAATTTTGTACAAAAATAAAATTTTCGCATTTTTTTCTAAATTTATTTCATTTTTTCAAAAAAATTGTGATGCAACATACCAATTGTTTTATATCACTATTTGGTGGATATAAAGATCTACCAAAAACGAGAAAAAAATAATATGGTTGCCATTTAAAGAAAGTGTTGATAACGTCATCACTCGAAAACCAATGACGTCATAGAAAAAATTGTATGTCAAAAGATGGCGTTTTAAAAAAGAAAATTCACCTGTCCGAGCGTTTTTCCTAAAAATGTAAAATAATGCGGTATATTCTAACCTTTGTCTCCAATTTCTTGTGCTTCCCGATCTTTTGTATTGAAATTTCGATTCGCTTTGCCTCATGGATCTTTGATACTGTTTCATTTTCACCCAGGATCTTCCAGCAGTGTCATAAGTGCACCAAACCGTTATTAAAACTGATACAATTATGCACCAGTTACAAACGATGAGACCTGTTTGAGAGAAATTAGATTATGTTAAAATGGAAAGTTTTTGCGTAAATGTTTTGATGTTACCTAATACTGTTAATTTTGCTTTTTCTACTGGACAATCTATGTAGAAATAGACTAACCAAACTATACCCGCTGTTAACCAACCAGCGTCCAAAATTAAAATACCTGAAATTTATGGAGAAAGATTTGAGTGGTTTTGCAGTGGTTCAGTAAATTGATTTTTTATATTTTGTATAGTAACGGGTTTCCAAACAGGGACGATATGTTTTTAAAACGTCACGGCAGCCATATTGAAAATTATAGAAATGTCACTTGTTTAGTATTATTTGACAATTATTCATGGCAAAGGACGCGGTTCAACAACGTTTGGTTATTATCCAAAAATTTTGGAAAAATAATCGTTTTTTTGTTTAACCCTTGTGGGCATGACAGACTAATGCGTACGTAACCACATACGTGGGGTCCTGTCGAGACCCCATTTTTTTTTAGATTTAAGGTACTTTAAGACAAATGAAACAGACATGCAATATACATATCTGTAACTGTACACATGGACAATACACCTCGTATTTTCAGCATTTACTTCTGCTTAAGACACGTGTTTCTGCCATCTATAGGCGTCATCAGTCAAGCTAGTGAAGCAATGTAATACAAATGATACAAATCTTTTTAAGAACAGATTTATATCTGTATATACATATACGCTGAAATGTATATACAGATAGAAATCTGTTCTGTGTATCTGTGTATTGTCCATGTGTACAGTTACAGATATGTATATTGCATGTCTGTTTCATTTGTAACAAATGCGTAATACGTGCATAACGTATTGATATACTTAAAACCTTTTTGTATACTTTAAGACAAATTAAAATTAAAAAAAAGTCTTAAAATTGAATTTTATCGAAGTTACATATAATATGATGGTTGTACAATTATTTTTATATTAGAACAAAACAAAAACGTGTTAAAAAAGCATTAGATTTGACAATGCTTTGAAATTACATATAACTTTAAAAAAGAAAATTTAATGGAAAACATTATTTTAATGAAAGGCATGGAAGACAAACCGTCACTGTCTCTTTTTTTCTATGTGCGTCACAAACAAATTTGTGACAGTCCTTACATTTTATGTTAACCTTCTTGTCTTGTTCTCTTGGACATTTATAGCATCTACCCCTTTTTGTCGAAGTGGTTCTTTCTTCATCTCTCTGTGAATAAATTTGTTTCTGCTAAGGCAATACCACAATCCTGGAGTGCTGTTTTTACAAATATTGGAAGTTTTCTATTTTGAGCCCGTTTTTCCATGTTTCCACGAGTTAATTTGTCTCCCAGTTGTAACAAGAACAACCTACGTCTGGCTTTATTTTGTTTTTTTCCATTCGGGGTGTTTTTCATTGAATATTACAAATATATTCATGGCACATATATCTAGAATATTCATGAATAGTCTATAAGGCCATCATAGTGTTCTACGAGCGCATGAAAATTCTCGAATCAATTTATCTGCGTTGTCAACTGCACCTTTAGTTTCGTTGTAGTCTAGTATCATAATAGGCTTATTTTCGCTTTCAGGAGATACGTTATCGTCTTGATGTTGCGTAGACAACAAATGAACCATTCTGCCCTTTTTTGAATGTACGATACCATGCTTACATCCATTGTGAAAGGGAACATGGATGAATGAACTGGTCTTGAGATTACATTGAGTTGAGGTGGCGTATCAGTTTTATTTTTTCGAACCGTTCCAAGCAATGTAAGTCCTTTGCTCAACAAATAATTCGCTAAATGTACACTTGTAAAGAAATTATCTGTAGTTATGCCTCTCCAGCTACCGAAATATGGTTCAACCATATCTTTTACTACACGCATTCCTTGTTCTTTTTCCCTCACTCCACTTGGAAGCCGACCACAGTAAACCTGAAGATTACATAAATAGGAAGTCTTTACGTCAGCAAGTGCCCAGACTTTTATGCCGTAACGACCAGGCTTTGATTTTATGTATTTTCTAAAGGGACATCTGCCCCTAAAACATACTAGTTGTTCATCCACTGTAAGAGATTCGTAAGGTTCAAACATTATTTTGCAATTTCTTACAAACAAGTCTCAAATCTCTCTAATAGCCGCCAGTTTATCTTCCTTCTTTCTGTCAATTCTTGTAGTCTTATCGTCAAATCTTAAGAATCTTGATATTTCTTCAAATCTGTTGACAGACATAGCTGCACAAAAAAATGGGCGGCGTATAGAGGAATCTCTTGTCCACATTTCACGCGTGGATTCTTTCCTGCATCTCAATCCACCTGCTTTTATAAGTACACCGAAGAAGCAATCTAGTTCACCCTTTTCTAAATCTATCCAATTCATTGGTGAATTAGGTTTTTTTTTATTCCATTCTGCATAATTCTTCTTTGCATCTTCATTTGTATAACGACATATAATATATTTCATTTCATTTGTTATGAATAAATTGAAAATATGTATAGAATCATTCGCTTCTTCGGTAAACGGCGTCGGCCCAGGACGTGCATTTACTAAATTTCGCAGTGGCGTTTTACTACTGCGAAAAGGTAAACTATTCCACTTCAAACCTGACTTATTACTTATTACTTTCATCTGGTAATTCATCGGAATCTTCTTCGCTCTGACTTTCGAGGTTATCTTCGGACTCAGAAAGAATTTCTTGAAAATCGACATCATATTCATCTTCTATATCAGACAAATCTTCGATATTTTCAGCAAGATGGATCTACTCTGTGCTAGTCAATGGACGGCGACGATCTAAACGACTCATTCTTTTCAAAAACTAGAAAAAACAGGTGTATATTAAAATGTTATATTTAGTACGCAAAAGCACAGATGGGGGTCCTTTACAGACCCCACTTACCTAATTTAACTTTAATTAGAACAGGGAAAAACTTATAGTCAAACTACCACTGCACAACATAACCTCAAACTGCAAATGACAAATAGATGGTCGGCCAAACGCCTACTAATTCAGGGTAGGCAACTGTGAAGAAAAATGTGGTGCTGGGGTCGCCAAAGGACCCCGGTCATGCAGACAAGGGTTAAGCTCAACGCAATCTTCGTGAACATTATGGTCCACGTATTCGTGCTTCTGTGCTTACTATTCGTAGAATCGTTGAAAAATTCGAAACTAATTTCATTTTACTCAATACCAGAGCACCAAGAAGACAACGAAACGCAAGAAACCAAGACAATATTAACGCTGTAATTGCCAGTGTTACAGAAGATGTAAAGACGTTCTCGAGAACGACAACTTGGCATATTTTGAAAAAAGATTTGGGTTTACACCCTTATAAAATTGTGTTGACTCAAGAACTGAAGCCAATTGACCATCATAAGCGTCATGTGTTTGCTGTTTGGGCTTTAGAGCAACTTGAAAAAATCCCGATTTAAAAATAAATCTTGTAAGATGAAGGTCATTTCTGGTTAAACGCTTTTTTTTACAAACAAAATTGTCGTTTTTGGTGTGAAAATAATCCATAACAGATTGATGAGAAGTCTTTGCATCTAGAGAAGGTGTTTGGTGTGGTTTATGGCATCATTGGATCTTATTTTTGTGAAAATGTAAATGGAGATGCAGTAACAGTGATATCGATCAATGATAACAGATTTTTCGTGGCCAAAATTGGATTAAATTGATTTGCAAGAGATGTTTTTCCAACACGATGGTGCAACACCACATTTTGCCAATGCCACTATGAAGCTGGGAGAAAAGTTTGGTGAGTCTGTAATCTCCAGAAATGGAACTGTTAGTTGACCTCCAAGAAGTTGTGATTTAACACCTACGGATTTTTTTTCGTGCTGATATTTTGAAGTTGTTGGTCTATGCCAACAAACCTCGAACTAGAGATGCTTTGAAATTGAACACTGAACGCTGCATTAATGAAATTACACCTGATTTATTGCAAAAAGTTACCGAAAATTGGGTTCATCGAATTCGACCCTGCAAACGAAGTCGATGCGGACATTTGAATGATATGCTATTCAAAACATAATTGTCATAAGTTGCACTATAATATAAAGAAGAAGTTTTTCTGTTATTTCAAATATTTTGTATTTTATTTAATTTTAAAAACATATCGTCCTTATTGGGCAACCTTTTACATTCAGATAAACCATAAAATGTTTATAAATATGTCGTTTTATGTGAAACTTGGCATTTGATTTTGTATATTTTGCGAAATAAAAACATCATTTTTAATTTGATCAAACAGTAACATGTGCGAAATGCGACGATTACGAAATGTGACAATTAAGCTTGCCTAAGCTGTTAGGCTTTGTGAGGAGAATTGGCGATGGAATGTAATTGATCTTTATGTTTCTAGTGGAGGTGGAGTCATATTGGATCTCTCTATTTTGTTTCGTTGTTTGTTACTCCTTGTTTGAGAATCTTAAATTCCTTGTGAAGTTAAAAAAACCTCCAACTAAATATTTTCAATTGTTGATGAACGTGTTTGGAGATAATTGCATGTCACGTGCTCGAGTTTTTGAATGTCACAAACGATTTTTGAAAGGCCGGAAAGAGGTTGGAGACCATGGACGTTCTGATCGATCTGCGACGTCAAGAATTGATGAAAACATTCCGAAAATTAATGAAACTCTGTGAAAAAAGCTACTTTTGAGTATTCTGATGGTGGCAGACATGACGAACATTAATAAGAGAGGCGAAAATTTCAGATATGGTACCAAAGAGCTTCACATGTGAGCAAAAGGAAAGCAGGAAAGCATCTGCTTTGACATTATGGAGCGATTCATAGTAGAACCAGAACTGATAGAAAAAGCCATCACATGTTGACGAAACGTGAATTGTCCAATACGACCCTCAAACAAAACGTGAAACAATACACTGGAAGACCCTTATTTCACTAACGTGCAAAAAACTCGAATAAGCAAGTCGAAATTGAAAATTATGCTAATTGATTATTTCGATACTAAGGGTATCATAATGATTGAGTGGGTACCTCAGTGCCAAACAGTAAATCAGAAGTACTAAATTTAGGTCCTGTTTAAGTTCAGAGAAAAGGTGAACAAGAAAACACCAGATCTGTGGAACAGCAACTCATGGATACTGCACCAGGAAAACGCGTCAGTGTACAATGCACTCTCTGTGACGTATTTCTTAGCGGAGAAGAGACATACTGTGTTCAAACATCTGACGTATTCCTAAGATCTCACTCCAGGTGACTTCTACCTATTCTCAAAAGTGAAACGTGGATTAAAACATATTTTCAGTCTGCGGAAGAGTTCAACACGAAAACGGTAGACTTGCTGGAGATGGTAAAATTTGAAACATCTGCAGCACTGCTTGGGACAATGGAAAACACATAAGCAGCGGTATATAGATAGGCAGGGGAGGTATGTTGAACGGGATTAGCACGCTTATTGTAAATAAATACCGATTCTCTATGTGTGTGGATTTTTTGCTTTTGAACTAGTTCAACATTATCCAGAATGTAACACACTTACAGTCATTAACAGAATTAAAACAATTCGAAAAGAAGAAAAAAACTTAGAACAAAATTGTCACATTGACGGTTAATTATTAAATTAAAGCATTTCACCAAAAGGCAGGTGAAAAATAAAACATAACCAGGAAACTAATAAATTAATAAACTAATATACCTAGTTTAACCAACTCAAGAACGATAAATAAAGAAAAAATAACGATTATAATAAAAATAAGTATAATCTAAAAATGTCACTGACGTATAACTCTAAAATGAAATTTTCTCATCAAAAGTCGGCGAAACAAAAAATCCGCACTTAATTCGGAACACAACCAACAACTAATCAAAGTCCCATTAATAAAAAACTAATCGATACAATGAGGATTGTCACCGGTACTGTTAGATCCACACCTAGTCTTTTAGTACCGGTTTTTTCTAACATTGCCTCGCCGGATATTAGACGTTTCGGTGCAGCACAGAATGAATGGGCTAAGATTCAACAACATTGTTCTTCTTATGCATGAAGATTTGCGTTCCCAAAACTCGACCGAAATCTAGGAGATCGATTTGATTGGATACGTAAGTTGAGCACCCCATTAATGTGAGTGATTATTGGATAGCCCTAATCGAACAACATCCTGAATTGAGGAATATAATTTCTTTCTGAACCTTTGACGGCTGTAACCCTCCCACATAGGCTGGTCTCATGTACATAGGTTCCGTACTGGCAACAGAAGGTGTAACTCAATGCTGGATAAATCGAAACTGTCAGATACTAGTCTCTACGACTGCAGAAATGTGGAACAAGCTATGGTCTACATAGTAAACTTCTGCCCTAGAAGAAGTTTCCCTAGTAGCATCCACGAGCTGAGCAGGGGAACTCTTGCAGAACTGGACTTGTTGAAAAATTTTGATATTAGTGTGTAAATTATTTTTGTGACCTTCTTTTTGTCATAAAAGTGATTCTCATACGAAATAAATAGAAGCTATTTGTAATACGTTTTCAACAAAGCATATTTAACACACCAGTCTAGCTATTTAATTGTCACACCTCATATGTGTAGTTTGTCGTAAAAGTAATGCCTTTCCTTCGCCACTTCAATGCTGGTTTTACGACTAAATAGCTTTCTTTTAAATTTTTTTTTTGTATTTCACAATGGTGATTCTGTTCATGTAATGTATACATTAGGGTGGTCTTTAGTTGTATGTAATAAATTTTTTTGGAAGTTATAGACCGCAACTCCCTCTAGAAATGTTTGTTTTTGTGTGAAAATACGGTATGCAAAAAATTATGCGTATCGAACAAAGGGAAGGCGTGGCGCACCGCCTCTCAAGGTGACCCCTGTTGGTATAATGAACAGAAATATATATTTTTTTATGTATTTATATTTTTTAGTATACAATGTACCTATAACGTTATTATTATAACTTAATTAAATTTACGGTAACTGCCACGATTTGTAACAAGAATTTGATTATAAAAATTTAATTGGAATCAAATTTCAAAAATTGTGGCGGCAACTAAATTATTTACATATCCTGATAATAGTTTACAAGCATAAATATTTTTTTTAGCCAACGAGTTCTAAATATAGCTTTTTCATCGCTTTTTTCGAATACTCTTACGCGTTTTTGTTAAGAAAAGTTGGCATCACTGTGGTGCAGTATTTAAGAAAATTAAAAAGGGACTTCCCCTATAAAATGACAATTGATTAAAATTGTGAATTAGAAGAGTGTGTTACTTAACAGAAATAGTGTTAAAAATAAAAGCTTTGTAAAAAGTGTAAAAAAATGACCGGAAACCTAAGACAGAAGTTTAGAGACGCTTGGATCAAAATTGACAAAATTAACTTTATGAGTGGTGTTGAAGAGCAGAAAGTGAAGGATGCAGTTGGGAGTGTATCCGAGATTATAAAATTTGCATCTCAAAATCCTGAAGTAAAACAACCACGTGATGATTATAAAGAGCTTCTTCAATTAAGTATAGTTTTTCTTGGTGATACAGTTCCGGAATTTACCTTCAAAAAGCTTGGAGCATTTCATCACGCCCATTGGATGTCGAAAGCTATTTATTGCCTTAAATAATATTTATTTCGAAACGAATTTAAAATGATACAATTGGAGATAACTAGTATTCGTGACATTTGCATCTTTGTTGTAAGGGTGTATTTAAAAAATTGGATACAAGCACCAGTTGCAGCAAAACCCCTATGCAGAATTTAAGATTGCTAAAAGATTTACATGCTTATAAAATTGTTGATGAGAAGATTAGTCGTGCGTGACTAAGCAAATTAAGTAATCATTTGTGGTATTTAACCCCAGCGTTGTCTTTTTATGATCCAAATGTTACATATGAGTCGAAGAATCATGGTGCAAGCTCTTGATAACCCTACTGATTGCGAATTAAAAAAATTGATCGTAACTCCTCATACTATAAGCCAATATCTTAATAAGAACATCGAATATTTTATAACCCAAAAATCACGTAATTTTTTTAAAAGGTTTGGTATTCCAACGGACTTTTTAACAAAAGATCCAAAGGAATGGGTAAATGAACCTAATTTTAACGTTGGCCCTAATATCGTTGGAAATATGAATGTTGTTAATGACTCGGCAGAACGAACAGTTAAGCTAATGGAAGATTTTAATTTAGTGTTATCCAAAGATGAAGAAGAAAAGCAATAGATAGCGGATTATCGTAAACTCTACCACAATATGAACAAATATTCTCTTTTGAAATAAAATAACATATAAATAACTAAAAATAAAGCATTTTTATTTATCCCTTGTCAGACAGAGATCTTGTAACATTATCAAATCTGTGGCCACAAGGAATAAGTGAATATTTTATGTTTTTCCTATTTATTAACTCTGTTTTCCAAAAGTAAACCATTCATTAGTATAAATAAATATATTTTTTACAACCAAGAAAATGTTATTTTCAGTATTTTTGAATCAAATTTCAAGAGCGATGCGCCATGTCTTAACCTCGCCCAATCGTGATAATTTTTTGCACACCGTATTTTTATATTATAACGAACATTTTGACGGGTAGTTACGGTCGAAACAACAAAGTTGAAAAATAAGGACCACCTTAGTATACATAGATGAATGTGAGAATATGTCGAATTGCCTTAGAAGGTAGTATTCATGTTGACAAGAGGGAGGGACATTACTTTTTCCACAAACTGTACACATATGCTGATTGATATAAAGTGCCTTCAAAAACCTTTCCTCATTAGAGACGGTCATGATTTTTTTTTTAATGGTGACAGTGCTCGTATTCGGTCACAAACGTATAATTTTTATAGTTTGCTTATGTCATGTAAATGTGTGTAATTAGTAATTTAGCTTTTGAAAAAATGTTTCTTACAATAGTCAAAATTAATAGAAAATAATACTAAAGCAGATGTTAGAAATGTTGATCATTATTTTGAAGACAAAGTTGAACTCTTCGCTTCATGCCTTCAAAGCTATTTATTAGGATTTCTTGGGTTATGTCAGCACAAGAATTCACAATAACATTCAAGAGATAATTGTTTAGCATTTGGAGGGTATATATCCCTTAAGCTAAATAAGATACTTAAGTGAAAGAAAAAAGACTTCAAATATATATTTTTTATATTTTTCATGTCAGATTATGACGATATATAAATGATTAACTTAATATTAAGAAGTTTCAAAACATTTAAGAATAAATATATTTATTATACAACAAAAGCAAAAAGAGTAGGTAGATATATGCTTGTGTGGAAGTCCATACATGTTATATTTATAGAATAAATAACACAGCAATACGTTTAATCTATAGTGTCCGGGAAAATGTATTACCCAATTTAAACAGCTTCTAAAAAATTTAAAAATATAAGCGTTTATAATTTTAATTTATGTGTGACAACTGTCAGAATTAGAAGTTTTCTAAAGCTTCGCATGTACACCAATCTTTGATTACTTAATTATTTAAAAAAACAGCCTACTATACTGAGTAAAGTTTTTGAAGGCGCGTTATGTATTTTTTAGGTATGTTGAAAATTATGATGATTTTAGTCATTTTGTTTTCATTTTTTGATTAGTAAAAATGGAGTATATCTTTTGAAGAATGTATGTATCGTTTTTAAGAATTTTAACTGTATGTATTAACATGCATTAATATTTTTGGAAAAACATTCAAAATAATTCGGTATCCAAACATGACTTATTTCATATTAATTTTGGAAATCTTTCGCAATAATTAACTTTATAGTTTATCTTATTATATAATTGATTAAAATTTACTTGTAATTAAGTAAAGAAAGCAGAGATCTTACCTAATCTAACATATAAAAGATACTGCATCGATGCCCTTGGTGCAGTTTCTAAAATACCACCTCTAAGGGATACCACGCTTATGCAAATCTCCGTCACCATACATATACCGAGTATAACTATGTATCCTATTACGAAATCCCATAATAATTTGACACATTCTACCGAACGATCGAATTCTACTATCCCTAATAAAACGCCCAGAATGATGGTCCTGTAACAAGAAAGAAATTGGTTTTAAGTGTTTATATTTAATAGAAATTACGGCGTATATAAAACATAATAGTTCACTCTGTATATATTATTATATAAATGAATTTATGTTTATAAAGTTTGTCATTAATACAAATAAGAAATATAGGACAATATTTGAGAAAAAGTTGCTTTTATAACTTAATAATTAATTAGCAAATCATTATACAGCATTTGGCGACTCAACGAAATAAAATGATATAAAGAACTTGCTTTTCTAATTACTGTATTCTTAAAAAAGTGACAAAATCTCATCACCTTTTCAATCATTTTATAACATTAGGTAACTCGATATACATATGGACAAATTTATCAATTATTCGGCCTAATTAATTTATTAATTCATTAATTTTAAAAATCATACTAAAATGTCATGTGTATTATGTGAATGTTTCTATTTTGTTAGAGAAATTTAAATACGAATGTCGGATTCAGAATGATCCATTGTATTCAAAGGCGGGAATGTTTATAAACACAAGCGATAAGTTTTGTTATGGCAAGGGTTTGATAACCCGAGTCAGCTGTTTATTTATTTAAATTTATACTTGTAAATTCTTAAAGCTGATATATTGAAAGAACATGCAGGGTGTGTACTTTACATGCTTAATCGAAAAATTGTAGCGATCGACAACAAAATGAACTTATAGTGAGATATACAATAACAAGATTATTCATTTTGTTATTGTGGGTCACCTTTAAGATTTCGTCTCCGATAATATTTATGATATATTCAGTAGCGTAACACAATTTTTTGTAATATGTATGTAATTTTTTTTCTCCCTTATGAGAGGGAATTCTATATAATAATAGAGATATTCTATATAATTTAATCTTTCCATTTTTCATATGTTGTCTTTTCATTTCAAAGTCAGCCTGTATATATATATATATATATATATATATATATGTATATACAGGCTGATTCATTTTCGGCCCTCGCCATGAGGATCTCTCTTATTATTGGAGATAGAGAATAGGTTTAAATTTGGCAAAGTTGTTAAATTTTGTGTTTGTTATAAATCCGTAAAGAAAATAGACCTGTGACAAATGACCTTCGTTGTTTAAAAAAAAACGCGAAAATCCCATTTTCTTCTTTTACATGTAGCACCGACATTTGGCCTTGTAGAGAAAAAATAAAAATACATCCTCGTGGCCATTTCTAAACCTCTATCCAGTGGTGTACTCTAAATTTTTATACGACGTTTCGTTTCTTTCTGGCCATCATCAACTATCTAATTTCTTATAGGCGCCATATTGGATTTAGACATCTTCAGAAAGAGTTTTTTTTTCTGATTTCAACCATGTACCACATGCTGACTATAGTGTTTGACATGAGGTTTTATTTGAAAGAATAAATTATAAGATTAAATAAGGTAGCCTTTGGAATTTCAATCTGTCAAACATTTCATTTATTGTTTATTATTAATACAAAAATGTCATACACTAACGAAGAGAAACGAGATATGACAAGTATTTTTTATTCTTCGAAACGAAATTCAACAGTAGCGAGTACAAGATAACAAAAACATTAATCAAAATACATAGAAAAGTACACAATAAACAATTACAGTAAATGTTCAATTATCTGGCCATCTTCGGTAATGCACAATTGGGCGCGCCTTCTGGCATTTTGTACTGCCCTTTGTATAGTTCTTCTAGGAACTGCATCGAAGGTATTCTGAAGTCTGTCTCGTAATTCTTCAATGTTTTGTGGCGCATCTACTTTATAAATATTATTTTTAACAAATCCCTATAAAAAAAATCTAGCGGACTTAAATCAGGTGATTTCGCAAGCCATTCAATAACTCCCCTATTTCCAATCCAATGGTTTGCAAACTCTTGATTTAAGAAATTTCTAACAACAGCTGCATTGTGTGCTGATGCGCCATCTTGTTGTCACCATAAATATTGTAATTGATTTAATGGGATATTGTCGTCAAGATAGTCAGATACGTATGTACGTAAAATGTTTAAATATCTTTCTCCATTTAAATGTTCTTCATACATAACTGGTCCTAAGAGACGATTTGCCAAAATACCCATCCAAACGTTTATTCCAAAACGATGTTATAGTCTTCTAGCCCTGTTTTGTCGGGGATTTTGTACTGCCCAATAGTGCTCCGTATTTCTGTTGAACATTCCAAAATTTGTAAATTTTGTTTCATCTGACCAGATGATTTTGCTTAAAAAATTTTCGTCATTTTCTATCCTTCCCATTAACCAATTACAACATTCTAGCCTGTTCAAATTATCTCCAGGCAGTAAAGAGTGACTAACATGGATCCTGTATGGTTTAAACCTACTTTTATATAAAGTTCTCCAAACTCTGGACTGGCACAAATTTAATTCTGACGCTACTTCGCGTGTTGAAATTGATTGATTATTATTTATCTATAAAAATACAAGATTAACATGAAATTTGAAAACACGCTTTTAATTTACCATTTGTAAAATATCTTGTCGATTTTCATTTAAATTCCTGTTGTCTTGACCATTACGCGGCTTAGTAAACGATCCATTCTCGACCAAATTTCTGTCGAGATCTAGAAAAATGGTACGATGAGGCTGTTGTGGTTCTGGATATAATTGTAGATATCTTGTACTCGCTACTGTTGAATTTCGGTTCGAAGAATAAAAAATACTTATCATATCTCGTTTCTCTTCGTTAGTGTATGACATTTTTGTATTATTAATGAACAATAAATGAAATGTTTGACAGATTGAAATTCCATGGCTACCTTATTTAATCTTATAATTTATTCTTTCAAATAAAACCTAATGTCAAAAAATTAGATAGTTGATGATGGCCAGAAAGAAACGAAACGTCGTATAAAAATTTAGAGTACACCACTGGATAGAGGTTTAGAAATGGCCACAAGGATATGTTTTAATTTTTTCTCTCCAAATGTCGGTGCTACAGGTAAAAGAAGAAAATGGGGTTTTCGCGTCTTTTTTTAAATAACGAAGGTCATTTGTCACAGGTCTATTTTATTTACGGATTTATAACAAACACAAAATTTAACAACTTTGCCAAATTTAAACCTATACTCTATCTCCAATAATAGCGAGATCCCCATGGTGAGGGCCGAAAATGAATCAGCCTGTATATACGTAGTATGATATATGATCGATAGATGCATATTTGTTTTAAATGGTTGATGTGACCTATATCTGGTTAATTTAATGTTTTAATATAGATAATTTTAACATGTTTAGCATCTTTTCTAAATTTTAACTCTGTAGTTGAACTCCTGAAGAAGTACCGAATGGTTATGAAATATAGAGGTGTGAAGTAAATGAGTTTTTTTATTTGACAGACTTTAATTCAATATTTACTAATATAGTACGGTCGACAATACTTACAAGTCTATATATATATATGTGTGTCATTTGATAAATCTTGGAATTTCGGCTTATATTAAATATTTAGATATTTAAATTAGAATGCTATTTCGCGAAGCAATGTGAATTGTAAATATTGATATCTACAATTACGGCGCAAATTATTCGAAATTTTTATGAAAAAAAATTCGTTCTTAAGTGGGACTCGAACCCACGTCTATTGGTTCTCCGGACCACGGCTCTAACCTCTGAACTACGAAGGACATGGTTTCTAGTTTGTTAGAAATGCCTTAAGTTACTTTTTAAGGAACAGACAATAATATTCTGTCGTCGGTTGGAATTTGCTAAATTTTCATCCTTAGCTATTTAATAATAAAGAGAAATCTATTTCTTAGCCGTTCATTTAATATATCATTTGATAAATCTTGGAATTTCGGCTTTACATATTTAATATAAGCCGAAATTCCAAGATTTATCGAATGATATATTAAATGAACGGCTAAGAAGTAGATTTCTCTATATTATATATATATACTCAAATCTAGCAATAAAGGCTTCGGCTAGTTCTTAATAAAAGTAAATACAATATTATATGAACTAAATACTTAAATACCTTAATATCTGTTCAAAATATTTCAGTAATATTAGTTTAGTCATACTTTTTAAATAAAACAAATGTAAATTTGGAATGTCTATTAAAAAAAAAAAATTCACCAATGTATTATCCATCGCTTTATTGTTTCAAATATATATAACGTGTGTATAAATTGTCGCAAAAGCTACACGCAGCGACATTCTTCGTTCGGTTCTGAATAAAAAATCTTAATGTGAAAATGTCGTATCATGCTTGGTTTGTTTTCACGGGGTTCTTGAAGTTCAGACTTTTAGTGCGTAACTAACCTTTGCTCTTCGATATCTGTTAATAGAGATAGATGCAATTTAGTTTAAAGAAAACATTTTTACTAGTATTATTTCGTAAACGTTTTCTTTTTGATTTAAAAGCTTGTTTTTAACATTTATTCATTAACGTACTTCCATGAAAAACACATTTGGCAACGTTGTAGAACAATAAGTTTGTATTTCAAAGTGAGTTCAATCAAAATCATTACTGTCAAATTTTGACATTTACGAATTTACGAAGCATGATACGACATTTTAACATTAAGATTTTTTATTCAGAACCGAACGAAGAATGTCGCTACGTGTAGCTTTTGCGACAATTTATACACACCTTGTATAACAAACAGTTTCCCAAATAAATTTTATCGACACGAATCTTTTTAATTTGCAAACACAACACGTTTGATGGCTACGTTGCGAACTTTAATCGTTACGAGAATTTCCTAGAAATATTTCAACCACCAGTAGTTAATGCCTGTTCTCCAAGAAATAAAAATATTATAGAACTTTTCAACAGACCGGATACAATATATACTGATTTATTATTAGTAATTGAAACTTATTTATAAGTACTTGTATTTTTGCCGAAACTTTTGCAATTAACTCTTTTATAACGTGTCTTCTGTAGTAATATAAATTCCATAGCAACTGAGGCTTTTGTGTGGCAGTATAATGCGAACGGGGTCTTGCTAATTGCTTCATCGATTTGTAAACACTACGAATATTACCAGCTACATTAATTTCACCGTGAAATATTGAAATCTTAATCCGTTAATGGCATAGTTTTGATAGAAATAGATTTTTTTTTTATAAGATTTTGACAGTAAAATGTAATTTTGAATTTTAATTTACTCTTTCTGTTGAACCTAGTAACACACAATTTTTTGACAAAACGGTTTTATTTATATCTTTTTAAATTATTCTACAGTCAATATACTTTTGTGTTTATGAAAATTAATTTTTAATAAATGTTTTCCGATCCTTCGAAGTTAGGTTGTTTATTTAATTTGTAAATGCATTAACCTTATTCGACTGAAAAACATACTTTTTTAATTTTATTCAGCAAAATCTTGAATATCACCCAATTATTGTTAGAGAATTACTATTTTTATTATTCTTTACTTGTATGGTTTTTTGTTGTATATATATATATATATATATATATATATATATATATATATATATACCGGTGGTCCATTTATCGTGGCCCGCTCCAAAAATTTGGAAGCAGTCAGTTTTATGAAAAAAAGTTTCAAGTAAAAGTTTTACTACAAGAAGTGTCCTATCTGATGGTTAAGCAGTCGTACAGCAAGGAGAACGTATGAAGGTCATACGAAGGTCAAGTTTTTTTTTTAATAGAACATGGCATAATTTTTTACAAATTCTGAAGAAGGATGTAATTGCGAGTAGAAAAGTACTAAAACTCATGTGGCCTAAAATTAAGATTCAGCGAAATATTCAAGAAGAACAAAATATAAATTGGAAACAATAGATGAAAAACATAGTATTTTCAAAGCAATAATGTGGACGTATTACAAAATAATTAATAACAGATTTACATAACAGATAAGTCATATTTGAAATAGCGGTTGTAGGTAATTAGAAAGTAATTACATATGTATAAATTTTTCTTTATAATTGGATATTAATAGGTCGTATGAATTAGTTGCTTGTTGTAATAATGGGTTATTTGTTGCCCCTTAATCCGGGAATGCCATCGCAAAAGCCAATTAACTTTCTATTTGTAATCCCTTGCAGCTGCATAAATATGGGTATAAGTTTGTTCTTTATAATTGGATATTAATAGGTCGTATGAATTAGTTGCTTGTTGTAATAATGGGTTATTTGTTGCCCCTTAATCCGGGAATACCATCGCAAAAGCCAATTAACTTTCTATTTGTAATCCCTTCCAGCTGCATAAATATGGGTATAAGTTTGTTCTTTATAATTGGATATTAATAGGTCGTATGAATTATTTGCTTGTTGTAATAATGGGTTATTTGTTGCCCCTTAATCCGGGAATACCATCGCAAAAGCCAATTAACTTTCTATTCGTAATCCCTTGAAGCTGCATAAATA
Source organism: Melolontha melolontha (assembly GCA_935421215.2). NCBI lineage: Eukaryota > Metazoa > Arthropoda > Insecta > Coleoptera > Scarabaeidae > Melolontha > Melolontha melolontha. The sequence continues at coordinate 19,167,643 of OW285241.1, read as the reverse complement.
CCTCACAAGCTAGGTAACTGACTTAATGTTACTTGTATCGTTGTGATAAAACTACCAGTGTTTGAATATCAAGAATGGATCCAGCAACACGTGCAAAAATTGATATGATTTTCATTTATGGTGAAGCGGGAAGAAATATTTGCGCAGCGTGTCGTTTGTATGCTGTAAGATACCCTGATAGACACCAGCCGAGTCGTACGACCTTTCGTCGTGTTGTACAACAGTTCACTACCACAGGAAGTATTGTGAAGAAGAAAAAAATTCGAAAAAAGAGTGTTACCGATGAAAACGAGCAAATTGATGTTCTAACGGCAGTGGCTTATTATCCACACGTCAGTACTAGAGAAATTGCCGGCCAGTCTGGAATCTCACGAACTAGTATTGGTCGAATACTGAAACACAAAAAATTTCACCCATACCACATATCGATGCATCAAGACCTTCGCGGAACTGATTTTGAACATCGTGTACAATTTTGTGAATGGGCTCAGCAAAAAATTCGCAATAACAATAACTTTTTTCTCAATGTGCTATTTTTCGACGAATCCACTTTTACGAATCATGGGCAGATAAATAGGCATAATATGCATTATTGGGCAACGGAAAATCCAAAATGGTTACGACAAGTAGACCGGCAACATCCATGGAATGTCAACGTCTGGTGTGGGATAATTGGTATGAAAATAATTGGACCTTTCATTATTACTGGCAATTTAGATGGTAATAAGTATAGCGACTTTCTACACAATGTGTTACCGACACTACTTGAAGATGTACCCTTAGAGCGGCGAGCCACAATGTGGTACCAACATGATGGGTGTCCAGCTCATTATTCACACGCGGTTCGAGAAATATTAAACAGGGATTACAGCGATCACTGGATAGGACGCGGCGGACCTAAATCTTGGCCTGCTCGTTGTTCAGATTTGACCCCTCTCGATTATTTTCTGTGGGGTTCAATGAAAGAGAAAGTGTACCGTACTGCCCCAACAACACCGGAAGATATGCAGCAAAGGATAATAAATGCATGCTCAGAAATTACGGAAGACGTGCTAATAAACGTCCATGATTCGTTTAGTCGGAGAATTCTAAAGTGTATCGAAGTTGAAGGTCAACACTTTGAACATTTACTTTAATGAGTCCGAAGTTTCCGAAACAATTCTTCCGACTAGATTAAATTAGTGTAGCCCGGGGGTGATCGGATATTTTGTGTCTATTTATGTTATTCTTTTAATAAATTTTTATCATTTTTTTTGTGTTTTTCTTGAATATTGCGCTGAATCTTAATTTTAGGCCACATGAGTTCTAGTACTTTTCTACTCGCAATTACATTCTTTTTCAGAATTTGGAAAAAAAATGCCATGTTCTATTAAAAAAAAAAATTGACCTTCGTATGATCTTCATACGTTCTCCTTGGTGTACGACTGCTTAATCATCAGATAGGACACTTCTTGTAGTAAAACTTTTACTTGAAACTTTTTTTCATAAAACTGACTGCTTCCAAATTTTTTTTGGGGGGGGGGGCACGATAAATGGACCACCCGGTATATATATATATATACATATATATATATATATACATATATATATATATATATATATACATATATATATATATATATATATATATATATATATATATATATTGTTACGAACCGAGCTGATGAGTACTTTACAAAGCCCTACGTTGGGCGCCAAATATGTTGCGGAGCTACTGAACCAAATGATTCTTTAAAATGTTAAATATGATTAACATAATCTTAGGGTCTTTGTTCATTAATATGAATTTGAAGTTCTATTCTAACGAAATAAAATATCAAATATTCAAATATTTAAAGAATTTATTATAATTATCCTCTTACTCGACTATCTATAAAGTAAATATTTAGTAAATCTAACATAAATCCTTAAAATTACAAAAACCTTTACACACTTCAAATCACCTGTTACAGTCTTCTGTCATTTAATAAATGTCCAATGCTTCTACATCAATCACAACTTTTCCCCTTCTTACAATTATTCCTGTTCTCAACTATTGATTAACTGTATTCTTGTCCAGTTCCTCCCTCTTTTTCATTACTCTTATCTTCCAAATCTTCCTTATTATCTTCTTACTTTTTTTGCGCATATATTTTCATATACTTACATTTAAACTCTTCCACTCCAAATTACGTTGCTATATGTTTTTTTTATCTCAAACCACTATTCTTATATTATCATTGTCATCAACATATACACATTTCTTGTCATTTTTGCAACAATATCCAACACTTCTAACCCAACAAAATCAAATCTTTATAATTTCGATTATTTAATGCTTTTTAAACATTAAAGAACCCTTTCTTCATGTTATACCAAATTTTTTATGACTTCCTTCTTTTAAAATTATTTTTCTGTTGCTATCAATAAAATAATCATCTATCCCTTTTTTTTTCATTTTACACCTAGCTACTTCTTTATATAAAATAACATCAATTTCGTTAAAATTTTAGCTTTCAGATTTGACAATGTCACATTTTTTCGACATTAAATTATTCCAACAGTTAAACATTTCATCCTAAAATTATCTATCTCTAAACCTAATCAATATATATTGAGGTTAAAATAAATTAAAAATGATCAAGCGGTCTGTCAATTAAAACTCATTTATTAATTATCTCTATATTTCACAACGAGTTTGTTGCTTCTTCGGGAGATAAAAATGTGGAGTTCAAAAAATAAAAGTGACGCACACAGAAATTAAAATTGATTATTTTTTGAACTCTACATTTTTATCTCCCGAAGAAGCAACAAACTTGCGAAATATAGAGATAATTAATAAATCAGTTTTAATTGAAAGACCACTGCCTGTTTTTAATTTATTTTAACTAATATAGTACGGTCGATAATTTCTTTTAAATTATATATATATATATATATATATATGTGAAAAACGCGATGTAAATAATAATTAATAACTATTAAATTCCCACATTACATGCAATTGCCGCTATAATTGGTCGTGTTGTGTCTGCATTCTTCTTTTGTCATTTGTAGAAATTAATACAACAAATTATAGCGGCAATTGCATGTAATGTGGGAAATTAATAGTTATTAATTCTCATTTACATCGCGTTTTTCATCATTTTGTATATATACATGCAGTATAAAAATGAAAGTCGTATCTATTCCCGAATGTGTACAGAAGATTAGTAAAAACTATAAAATATCGGTATCTGCACATTCCGGGTGGATATGGCTTTCGCACATTTTTCATATATATATATATATATATATATATATATATATATATATACACAGGGTGGCGCAAAACTACCGTTATGGTTTGAATGTTTAATAACTTTTTTATTTAATGGTTAATTATTATTATTATTTTTTGGTTATAAAGTATATTAATGGGGAATATTTTTGGCTTAAGTATGAAAAATTATATCCCGCAAGTGGTGGCCATTTTCGGCTTCGCACATTCGTGCTCTTTCCAGTACATTTTGCATAACTTTTCGTAAAATTTCCGGTGTTATGGCTTGAATTTCATTGCGAATGTTTTGTTTTAGCTGTGGTATGGTCGCTGGCTTATTTACGTATACCCTTTCTTTCAAATAACCCCAAAGAAAACAGTCTGGCGCTGTTAAATCCGGTGAACGTGGGGGCCAATTGAAATCGCTTCTGAGCGAAATAATGCGTTCGCCAAAGAGGTCCCGTAACATAGCCATTGTATCCCTTGCAGTGTGGGCTGTGGCTCCATCTTGTTGGAACAACAACTGTGGATGGTTTTCTACAGCTGGCCTCAAAAAATTGTCCAGTATCGTTCGATATTCAGCACCATTAACCGTAACTGAGGCGCCATGTGCATTTTCAAAGAAATATGGACCAATGCTTCTTTCGGACGAAACACCGCACCAAACAGTACACTTAACTGGGTGTAATTGTTGCTGATGAACTGTTCTCGGATTTTCCGTAGCCCATATCCTGGAATTTTGCTTGTTTACGAAACCATTCAAATGGAAATGGGCTTCATCGCTCATTATCAAATTGTTAATGAAATCGCGATTTTCTTCTGCTTTTTGTCGGAATGAAATGGCATAATCTAGCCGTTGTTGGTAGTCTCACGGCTTCAATTCTTGCACAAGCTGAACCTTATACGGGAACATGTGCAATGCGGCCATAATCCTCTGAACGGACCTCCGCGATAGCCCCAGTTGTGCCGAACGTCTTCTTGTTGATGTTTCTGGACTGTCCTCCACACTATCCACAACACGTTGGATATTTTCTTCTGTGTGGACCGCACGTGGTCTTCCGGTACATGGAAGGTGTTTTACTGTACCATGTTGTCGAAAATTTTCAACCAGGCGGTTTATTGTTGGTGCTGAAGGTCCAGTACGCACATTAAAAAAACCACGATAAGCACGCTGCGTCAATACAATTGACCGATGATTTTCAAAATAAAATTCAACAAGTTTTGATCGCTGTTCTGTGGTGTATCGTTCCATTTCAAATTCCCCAACTTTTCTTCACAAAATTCTGAAATAAAAATAATAAATATAAATTTATTAAGATAGTTATTAAACATTCAAACCATAACGGTAGTTTTGCGCCACCCGGTATATATATATATATATATATATATATATATAGGAGTTAGGTGTTTGGCGGGACGAAAAGCGTCGGTTTAATTGTAGGTTACATGTTTATAATTTGTTTATATACCATTTCTTGAAAAATACCTTTTAATATACCGTTTTCCTTAAATTTTTATTTTTGCGGACAACGAAATACGTGCTTGGTAAAACGTCGATGAAGAAACCTCGCATTCAACAAATTTTGTTTTCTCCATGGTAACGAAAAATATTTATTTTTATATATTTTCATGTTTTTAAATAGAGTTTAAATAAATGATTCTAGTAAACATATGTTGTTTGTCCGTTATAGACTAAAAAACTACTGGACCGATTTACGCGTGTTTTTTTTGCAAAATGATCCCTGTTGTCCGGTGAAGATTTAAAGCTATTGAAGTCCTCGATCTGACTAGCAGAAAGAAAGTTAGGGTGCTAATAATATAGTATTAATAAAAGCAGTGCTATTATTTAAATGTAGATGGCGCCACGAGACAGTACTTCTCACATTGAAGTTCACATGGGCAATAATACGTTACATGTTCCCATATAGGAAAATCAAGGAATTTGTTTATATATATGCCAAATGGAATGACCAAAAACATTGTATATCCAAGGGCTTGCAATGAACTTAAAGTTGAATACAATAGTAATTACAATCTATGTAATCCAAAATACAAAAATAATAATGTATATGTAAATATCTAATTTTAACTAAATACAATAATTGATGCCAAACTTTCAATTGTGTTCGTTTAATCTATTTATATACTCAAATCTAGAAAATAGCAAAGCATTGCTGGATTCAGCTGGTGTTATATAAGAATTAAATATTTTTGTAATTTAATGTTTAGTTTTGAATTTATTGTGCCTCACAATTTGTTTTTTTCTATATTTATTAATTATTATGTAATTAGTAACCTACTAATTACAATAAGACAATAATAACAATCCATTATTATCCATCAGCAGACAACCTGTCTGCTGATGGATAATAATGGATTGTTATTATTGTCTTTTATTAGATCAATACTTGAAGGAAATAGAAATTAATCTCACATCATACGAACACAACTGATAGGTTCACATAAAAAATTCTCCTTTTTACTTGAAGTATAATAAATTAATATTTTTAGGTTGTGTAATAATTAATAAACATTCGTATTTATTCCCTAAAATATATTACCAAACATTTTATCTTGGAATTTCGCACTTATCTAACATCACCCTCTGTACTTTTTTTCATATTTTTATGTCGAATTTCAAATGTCTCATCATCTGTAAATGTATCGTCAGGAGTTTCCTTTTTTTGCTGTTTTCCGGTCGTTGGCAGCACTGTCACACATCTAATTTCGCAGCCATTGGGCTTTATGTGTGCGTTGTATTGACAGCCCGAAGATATGTCTATTGGCCAAGGGGACAGGAATGGATGTTTAACAACTATATTACTTTTGAAACTTGGCCATAACAAAATATTTACAGGGAGTAATAACGAGAAGTTGCGGGGTGGTGGGGGCTGAAGATGAATCGAAGGGAAATGTTTGGCGAGTTTCGACTACTGTTATTGACGTATCTTCTTTATAAATATATGTCTTATATTATTTGAGTGCTTTCCGACATATATAGGTATAATCCAATAATAATAATAATAATAATAATAATGACAATAGTACAAGTATTTGAGAATAAGTCAGCTCCAGTTAATAGAAGGAAAAAGAGTGAAATATGATTTAAAACTAAATAAATAGAGTTATAAACACATACGCTATACCGTTAATAAGGTATTCGTTTGGTATAGTGTAATAGTGGATTGGATAGGCACAAACATAGCTGATAACGTATGGAACATAAGTTTTGAGAAAAAGTCTTGACGAGGAATGTTATTACCAAGAATGGTCCAAACTAGTTACCACTGGGCTAGAAAAAATGCTGTTTGGTAGTTACTATGATGACATGTTAGATTTGTCAGAAATAGTTTTGAAAGATGTCATACAAGATTGAAATACGAAAGTCTATATACAGGGTTATGATAAAGTAACACACAAAATTCATAAAACGTACAATGTTCATTTTTGAAAAAAATGCAAAAACACGTCAAACAGTTTATTTTATTCCGCGTCTTTTAACATAAGTCAAAAAAATAAAACGTCAAATTTGTCAAAGTTATGACGCCATCAATATTTTTTTAAAATATGAAGCTTGGTTTTTTTTTTACTTTATTTGATAAAGCTTGTTTTTATGCATTATAAAGAAATAATTGAAGTAGGGGTCACATAAGAAAAAACTGAGAGAATTAATAAAAACAAAATAAACTTTATTATAGTAATAACATTTAAATTAACTAAACAGTTCATTAAACCAAAACGATTTCTTACAGGAATTGTTCAAACTGTGTCCCGTTCACTATCTGACATAGGCCAAGGATTTACGGAGTCTTCGATCATCTGCGGAGTTATACGAGTCATTCATGTCTAATTCGTTCCATTAAGTCTTCTAAATTGTCTGATCGGTTAACGTAGACCCGACTTTTTAAATATCCCCACAGAAAGAAATCAAGGGGGGTGAGATCAGGTGACCTAGGTGGCCACTCCATTGGTCCACGTCTTCCAATCCACCTTCCTTCAAACTGGTTATCCAGAAACCTTCGAACATTAAGACCATAATGTGGTGGTGCACCATCTTGTTGGAACCAAATACTGGGATCCAAGTTTTCCCTATTATTTGGATCCGGAAATGCCGCAATTAGATCCGGAAGCACTGCCGTACGAAGATGTTCCAAATATCGCTCAGCTGTTAAATTCCCACGAAAGAAATAAGGACCAATAAATTTTCCTCTGACGATTCCTACCCATACATTAATTTTTTGGGGGCGCTGGGTGTGTTTTGTCTGAATCCAGTTGGGATTTTCCCGAGCCCAGTAGCGACAATTGTGTCGATTTACTGTACCACTTAAATAAAACCTTGCCTCGTCTGAAAATACTACACTATTAAGCAAATTTGGATTTTCGTCACAATGCCTCATGAAGATTTCACAAAATTCCAAACGTCTGTCCGGATCATCTTCTGAGAGTTCGTGAACAAGTTGAACTTTGTATGGGTGCAGTTTTTCTTTTTTTAAAATCTTTACTACAAACGACTGACTAACATCTTGTTGTAAGGCAATTTCTGCTGTAGTTGCGTGAGGGTTGTCTTCTAATGACAGCAAAATATCTAACTTTGCATCGTCGCTTATTTCCGGTCTTCCAGATTTTGGAGCATCACTTACGCTTCCTGTTTCATTAAATTTTGCAACAATTCTGCTTACTGTGCTTCTAGCAATTGGAGGTCTTTCAAAATGTGTTTCGTTAAATAAAGCACATGCTTCTTCATGACTTCGAAGTCTATCGCCGTAACCTACCATCATTAGAATTTCTATCCTTTCTCTTTCCGTTAAAGGAGCCATCATAATAAAATTGGTATGACACTAATTGTAAGACTGACACTGACAAACAGTTGTTTTATTACTAGGTAACTTTAAGTTTTAATTCTTTTAATATTTAGTTTCTTTTCATAAATTCAAAAACTAGTTTATTTTGTTTTTTATTAATTTTCTCAGTTTTTTCTTATGTGACCCCTACTTCAATTATTTCTTTATAATGCAGAAAAACAAGCTTTATCAAATAAAGTAAAAAAAAACCAAGCTTCATATTTAAAAAAATATTGATGACGTCATAATTTTTAAACTTTGACGTTTTATTTTTTTGACTTATGTTAAAAGACGCGGAATAAAATAAACTGTTTGACGTGTTTTTGCATTTTTTTCAAAAATAAACATTGTACGTTTTATGAATTTTGTGCGTTACTTTATCATAACCCTGTATAATTTAGTTGTACGAGTACCTAAACGCGAGATTGTTAACATTTTTCGAGACCAAAGTAGACTGTCAACCATATACCGCACAATTAAGGAATGTAAAGAAGGTATGCCATCCATGAATTTACAGAAAAGTGAACGACCTCCAGTTTTGACCCCACATGAACTAAACAGACTCATCTAATCTGCTCAAGACGGAGTTGGGACGTCTACGTGCACTTTCCGCCGTAGATTTGGAATTGCGCATAGAACTGTTGGCAGAATTTTGACTAAAAATGGATTAGAATATCGAAAAAGAAGGAAGTGTCCCAAATACACTGCAACCCAGCTAGAGAGAATCTCCACACGCTGCCGAACATTAAGGCGTCAACATTTTATTGGCAACAGAGTTATTGTTTTAGACGATGAGAAATATTTCACATTATCCAATTCGGAAAGGGTAACGATGGTTTTTACACGTCCAATATTGCAAATTCAAACTGAAAGCGAAATTTTCCGACAAGATTATGGTCTGGTGCGCTATTTCTCAAGTAGGAATTTCAAGACCTTACGTTGGGAGAGTTAGAGGTGGAGCTGTGGATGCAAACGTTTATATTCGAAAATGTCTATCGAAATTGATAAATTTCATTAATGCTCATCATCCAAATGATAATGTAATATTCTGGCCCGATCTGGCTTGATGCCATTATGATAGAATCACTCCGAACTGGTTAATTGAACATAGCGTAAATTATGTAACTAAGGAAGATAATGCCCCCAAACGTACCCCAGGCCGCGCCGCATTGAGGAATTTTGGGCACCACTGAGCAGAAAAGTTTATGACAAGGGTTGGGAAGCCCAAAATGAAGCACAGTTACGGGCCAGAATATTCCAGAAGATTCAAGAAGTGACTATAAACGTCGTCCAGAGAATGATGGGGAGAAATCTACCAAAATTGCGCGCCATTAAGGACCATGGGCCCTTATCAGTTTTGTGAATTTAGCTTTTGTATGACGCAATAGTGTATAATAATTTCCCAATCTTTATGTTTGAATAAAATTTTTACTACTAATCGATTTGTACTTTTGATTCTTTTCTCAAAACTTATGTTCCATACGTTATCCTAAGAAAAACTAACAGATGAGCTGTAATAGATTTCATCATCCAAAAACTGCAGAAGCATGCTTAATATTACCCTGTCAGTGAGGTGAAGAGAACTTATGGACTATTTTTATCTAAACTAAAATTAGCCCACTTACCTCTCTTTACACGTCACACTACACACCTATCTTTCCTATGACAGTTTTTAGAGTTTCATTTTGTAAATTGTCGAACAAATTTCCTGAAACTATTATCGAGATAAAATAAAACAAATTTCTAATGAATTTCACTACTTTTTACTTTACACAGTAACAATCATTTCGCTCAAGAGGAACTTCGTCAGATATATTATGTCTGACACAGGAGCTTCGACGGTGTAAAGTAAAATGTAGTGAAATTCATTAAAATTTGTTTTATTTTATCCCGATAATAATTATAATGGACTTTCATCAAGTAAAGGCCGAAACAATTTTAAATTTCCTACATGCTCTTTCATAAATACAAAATTTATGGGAAACTTTGTTACAATACTTACACTGACTGGATTTTGAATATTGTAATAGTACGAGGTGCATTCAAGTTCTAAGGTCTCCGATTTTTTTCTCCAGACTGGAAAGAGATAGAAGCATGTGCATTGTTTTAAAATGTTCGTTGTTAATACGTCACAGAGATGGCAGCACTGTACGGCAGATGGAATTGTGGCGGCAGCGTCGAGAATGAGATCTGTTTTAGATACTTAAAATGGCTACGTTTTCCTTACTTGAACAGCGTGCAATCATTCGTTTTCTGAATTTCAATTGGTGTGACACCAATTGAAATTCATTGACAGTTGAAGGAGACATGTGGTGATGGAGTTATGGATGTGTCGAAAGTGCGTTCGTGGGTGCGACAGTTTAATGAAGGCAGAACATCGTGTGACAACAAACCGAAATTACCTCGGGCTCGCACAAGCCGGTCTGACGACATGATCGAGAAAGTGGAGACACTTGGGGGGGGAGACACTTTGGGGGACAGTTGAACAGATCGCTTCCAGTGTTAGCATTTCCGTGGGTTCTGTGCACACAATCCTGCATGACGACCTGAATATGCGAAAAGTGTCCTCCAGGTGGGTGCCACGAATGCTGACGGACGACCACAAGGCCATGTGTGCTATGTTGCCAAGCAATGTTGACGCGCAACCAAGGCATGAATGGGACTTTCTTTTCGTCGATTGTGACAATGGATGAGGCGTGGATGCCATTTTTCAATCCAGAAACAAAGCGCCAGTCAGTTCAATGGAAGCACACAGATTCACCGCCACCAAAAAAATTTCGGGTAACCGCCAGTGCTGAAAGAATGATGGTGTCCATGTTCTGGGACAGTGAGGGTGTAATCCTTACCCATTGTGTTCCAAAGGGCACTACGGTGACAGGTGCATCCTACGAAAATGTTTTGAAGAACAAGTTCCTTCCTGCACTGCAACAAAAACGTCCGGGAAAAGCTGCGCGTGTGCTGTTTCACCAAGACAACGCACCCGCACGTCGGGCTAACGTTACGCAACAGTTTCTTCGTGAAAACAACTTTGAAGTGATTTCTCATGCTCCCTACTCACCTGACCTGGCTCCTAGTGACTTTTGGCTGTTTCCAACAATGAAAGACACTGTCCGTGGCCGCACATTCACCAGCCGTGCTGCTATTGCTTCAGCGATTTTCCAGTGGTCGAAACAGACTCCTAAAGAAGCCTTCGCCGCGGCCATGGAATCATGGCGTCGACGTTGTGAAAAATGTGTACGTCTGCAGGGAGATTACGTCGAGAAGTAACACCAGTTTCATAGTTTTCGGGTGAGTAGTTAGTTAGAAAAAAAATCGGAGGCCTTAGAACTTGAATGCACCTCGTAGACTAGGTAGAGAAAGCTTATAATATGCTTTTGCTGCCGTATATTATATAATATTTTTTTTCAAGCGTTTAATTAGAATATTTCTTTAAGATTTTGTAAATCATTCTTAGGTTAGGCTCAAATGACAGATTACACATTTAATTCTCTTTATTAATGTAAATGTTTGCCTTTAATGTTTTAGGTTAGTTGCGCAAATATCTGTCGGAATTAATTTACGATACAGAGAGGGAGACACACTTTCAATATACGGTTATAAATAGTATAATATTGAAATTATTTTACGCTTGAAAAAAAATATATATAAAGGAACTAGAAACACACAACTCATACAAAGTATTCGAGAATTTCCTAAATAATTTTTCTCAAAGCTGTTCTAATTTCTTCTGCCCTTCTTTCGAGAGAAATGCGCTTACAATTAATGAACGATGCGTTGTCATGTAACAAGATCCAACTACTCGTTATATTGGAGTTGTACTCGAGAAATGCGTTTAAGTAATCTCTACAGCACTTCAAGGTAGTATGAACCAGTAACTAAATGTCCTTTTTGCAAAAATTCTTTATGAATTACACTCTGATTAGCGAAAAACGTTAATTTGTTTCTAAATTTTTGCAAACGAAATTTTTTGGGTCTCGGTGATGTTTTTGAAACCTATTGCATGCTCTGCATCCCCAGTGCAAGACAATGCAATTAAGAAAATTTTCATCGTTGCGACAATTCTGATCAAAGTCTTTGCACAATGCAATTCTTTTCTGTTTTTGCTCATGCGTAAGATTGTGTAGCACGAACTTTGCGGAAATCTTCCTCTTTCCTCCTTTTCTAATTCAATTTTTGTCGAATCGTCTCCTTATTTTTGTTTAATTCTTCTGCCATTATTCGAATGTTCATTTGTCGATTTAGTGTTACAAGTTCATGCGCTTCTGCGCATCGTATCTGCATTTGGACAGACTGACGGACGTCAAGTTTAGCGTCATCTTGTACATTCTCACGTCCACATCTTTAAATCGCTTAAACCACTCAAACACACTAGTACATATTGAGGTGTTATCACCGTCTACAGATTTCAACATCTCGTAAGTTTCTGTTGCATATTTACCTAATTTACAGCAAAATTTAATATTTACTGGTTGCTCCATTACGACTGATAGAAGCATGATGTGGGCGCTAGCGTCTTACTCAGAAACTAACTAACAGCTGTTTTATTTTCGCTTGATCGACATCTATTGGCGAGGCTATGAACTAGTATATGCTGTTTTACTTTTAATTATATTTCGGGTGATTCGACTACAGCAACGTCAATCCGGGAATTAAATTACCACCCCTCGTATATAGGCATTTCAAAGTATATTTTACTAATCTAAAAAGTCGAACATTTTCCTAATACTTCATTTCAATCTGTTAATTAAAGACAAACATCACACAAAATACTAAAACCTGTTGGGTTTGTGGCTTAGAACATTCCATCTTTTTTTTTGTTAATTTCGCAACTTCTGCTTCTAACGAGACAACAGGCCTGTGTTTAGTGCCTAAATGAGAACATCAATCTTTTAAAGGGACAGAGAGGGACCGTTGCGACTTCGGTACGCGTACAAGGACATAGCAACTACATACATACGCACGTTCTCTGGGGACCGAACGGGGAACCTCTCTAATCACGAAAGTCAATGCAAATAATAGAAACACTCGTGTGGAACAGAGCTCTTACGTCAAGATGATATAGAGTATCACTCTGTGGACCCTTATTTTCACCTCCTCATACTATTCCGAGCCTCCTCATGATTTATGTGCATGCGAGAACATTGGCGACATTTAATTGGTTTACTGATTTTCCATTCTTTGGTCTTTGTTATTGTCGAAATTTACAAAAGTGTGTGTTTTATATTTGTAGAGATCTTGATAAAGTATAACAACTAAATTAAATTAAAGAAAATAGATCTATGTTACAGCAATAATATGTTAAAAACAAGTAACAATTTTACGAATATAATAATAATGATTTATTTTGCCCAGCAGATTAATCCAAAATAGGGCAACTAAACTTTGACTATGTGAATATACAACAATATATAAATAAGATAACACAGGCCTGCATTTTTCAACTCATTGAATGTTGATTTAAAAATTTTAACTGTTTTCTAGTAATTGGGTAGCGCTGATTTCAAATCTGCTTTTATTTTTTTTGTATCACGTAAGGTTATTTTTCAAACAAGTAAAATCAAAAAATATAGAAAAAACACGATTTATTTCATTTATAAGCTAGTTTTATATTATATTAAAAAAATACAAAAATATACACATAGAAACTATTAGAAATAGTTATTTATTCTTTATGCTTCTTAAAAAAACGTTTTCGTTCTTCAGAAAAGCTTCGTTTGGTTGTTTTTCTGTCATATTCAGCTAAAGGAAGATCTGAAGGTAGTTTCTGGGGCAAGCAAATTTTTTTGTTTCAACCTAGACCCCAGTACTTCAGAAAGATCTTTTGAAAGTCCCAAATCTTACTAAATCATTCAGTTCGGCTTGTGAAAATAGCTGAGGTTAGTTTTGACCTGAGGTTGATGGATCAAAATCACTATCCATCTGTAAGGAGCCGGAAGTTGAAGAGGTTTCAATATCTTCTTGTAGTACTTTGGGGGTATAGGTATAGGTACATGATCACTGTGAGGAACTGGTCTGATAGCTGATTTAATATTGTTTGGGTACAAAATATGTTTCAAAGTTTTTCTATTATGCCCCTTAATATCACAAAGACAAAAGTAGCAATCTTCATGAAGATTTTGCGGTTCTCTCCAAACCATCGGTATTCCAAAAGGGAGGCTTTTTCTATTCCCTTTGGTCCAATGTCTTAAACCTTCTTCACATACCTTACAAACAACGTGCGGTGCCCAATCTTTATCTTGATCTCCTAATTTGATTTTGAAATAAGCATAATATGCATTTTTCACAAATTCACCAATTGGTCTCTTAAACTTTTTCAAGACGAAATATCCACAAATATAACAGAAATCATCTGGTTTGTTTTTGCAACACCGGCTAGACATATTTTTAAGCAATGTTTATTTATCAAATACAACACTAAAGACAAATTAATTTTACTTGTTTACTGATCGACACTCAGAGCTATAATGAAATAAATGACATTAAAATATACATTTTGTTTGGAGTGATAAACTTGAAATCCTTCTTCGCAGTACTAATAATATGAAAGCATAATAAATAGGATTTAGCAGGTAAAAATTCCCGGAAATCTTGTCCAAAATTAATACATGTAATAAAAGATTTACATCAGGTAATGAGAGCCTATTTAACAAATTTCTTTAAATCCACAACAGAAAATCCTTTTTGGGTTAATACCTAGAATTTGAAGGAGTACATTCATTTTAAAATGTATTAAAACGCCTATTATAAGATTTTTTTTGTATTTTTTTCTTTTTCTTTTGTGCAAAAAAAAATCTGTGGGTGGTAGAGACCCCATGGTATTTTAATTAGTTATTGCTATATAAAAACTGAGCTTAACAAACAAAAATCACGTCATCACAAATTTTATGCAGGCCTGTGTAATTAATTAATTCCATAAGAACCTAAAAACATCGTTAAATAAATTATTCGCGTTTCTCGACGAGTGCACCAATGGAGCCCTGCACAATATATTAGTCCTTGGTGTTGAAAACATGAAAGATGGGGAATGTCTAACAGCAAGCGTGGTACCAGTAAATTCACTTGAATTAACAGCGATGCTGAGTCGGTCCGCTTATTCAGGAGCTTCGCCACCAGCAATGCGCTCTTCCACCGCTAGCAATTCCAATTCATGCCTCACAAGCAAATCCTCGTAGTCTATATTGCGTTCTGGATAGACCCCCATCCAGCCTGTAACTTAAGTACTTCAAAAATTTACGCTGAACACGTTCAATTTTATTCACGTGTAGGTCATAGAAAGGGTACCAAACGGTAGACGTATATTTCAACTTACTGACGACATATTCGAAATATAGAGATTTAATGGTACCAACTTTAGTGGGATTTTGGGACATTCTGATAATAAAACCTAGAGACTTAACAGCAGCTCTAGTGATGTTCTAGAGATGATCGTTGAAGGTCAACTTACTGTCGTAATAAAAAGAGTTTGTGTAACTTATTTTCCTTGTGAAAGTTACAACACAGCATTTTGAAATGTTTAAATTAAATTTATTCATGCGACACCAGCTGTGGACAGTAGCCAAGTTCTTTTGCCAAAAATCCACATCAGTTACGTTTGTAATGGTGTGTGATATACTTTAAGGTTATCTGCATAAGCCAATACATTGCAGTCAAGTGATGCTATTGGGTCATTAATAAATATATTAAACATAAACGGGCCTAAGTTGGAACCTTGTGGAACTCCAGAAGTCCAGAAACCCGACAGCTGACAGTTCTTGGGTTTGTAGGATGGATTCAAAGATTTTCGCAAAAACATAAATAATAGCTTTTGGCCTATAATTATAGATGTCAGTGTTATCACCCATACAGGACAAATTTTAGCGATTTTCCATGCTTGTGGGAATGGAGATGCTTTAATGGATAAATTGAAGAGTTTGGAGTGTGGATGAACAAAAACATTGGCGCAGTCCTTAATCAAATACGTTGGAATATTATCGTCTCCAGCAGCATGTTTATTCTTCAGTTTCCCAACGGCCTCGAAGATATCATACTGTGTAACACAAGGAACGGCGATAAGCGGATAACTACTAATAGTATCGTACTCACGTGACGCATCGTCGGAGTTTTTAGGAAAATAAACTTCTGCGAAGGCGCCAACAATGGCTTGTGGTCCAGAATATTTCTGATTATTAAAATGTAAATTACTTGGAATTCTAGACATGTTACGTTTTGAATTAACAAAAGTCCAGAATTGAGACGGATCATTAATAATTTTTTCTTCTATGCCTTGTGTATAGCTTCTAGAAATTTCCGTTTTAGTAATTTGTTGAATTCTCTGAAACTCTGATTTGTGATAATTATTACCAGTAGATTTCCACTTCCTATGATAGTGCTTTATGCTCTTAGTAAACTAAAAAAGTAGAATATGTTTTATTGTAAGTAAAAATTATTTGTTGAAATGCCGAATATTTACACCGGGTGTATTTTTAAACTTGAAACTTTCAAATGTCTCGAAAAATTTGCAGTTCACGAAAATATTTGCAGATTTAAAATTTAATCATTCAATAGAGGAATTACATTAGTGCTAGAATAAGTTTCTCTCTCTCCCTCCGTGTAGGTGGGGCGGGGGTAACTTTGAACTCTTAAATAGGAACCAGTAAATTTTATTACAGATTTGAATTCTACTGGAAAAAGTACGTAGAATTTGCCTGAAACATGACAGATGGCGCTATAATCGATGAAATTCAATTTTCTTCGTTGAACTAAAATTAATAATGGCGTAATGATGTTGTAAATTGAAATACAAATTGCCAAATCATATGTGACTGAGAGAAACATAATGTAAAGTTCTAATAAAATTAAAAACTGTCCATTACGGGTATATAAAATCGATACCTCGCATATATTAAAAAAATTACTCAAATAATTTGTTTCAAATTGCTCTGTACAGTACATGTTATAAGTCTGGGAATTATGATTTTAAAATTAGAGTTTCGATTCACCTCCTCTTCTCTCAAGCGCTCCGGTAGATGTAGAACCAATTGTTGAAGTTATAATACCAGGTATTGAAGATATTTTAGCGTTCGACGACAGAGAAGAATTTTCAGTATTCATTCCCAAACATGTCAAATTGGCTTCAAAATTAATAGACATATTCTTAGGTAAGTAACCACTTTTATTTTTTTATATTTTTCTAATTAATTAACTGAAACCACGAATTGTTTAATCTGTTGACATAGTGTACTTGCAATAATTCACGTGAGTTGAATAAAATATCCTCTATCCGATCAAGGAAAATAAGTATTTATTTTTCGACTCGTACGTGATTTCTTTTAACCCTACCCATTTGCTCAAGCTTTTGATAACCACCGTATAGTTAGATTGTTCCCCAGGATGAACAGGAACCTGCATATGCTGCTGCTTTATTGTCGGATATAGCATCAAGGTGGTCGAACACAAGAATTAAGAAACGCACGACTTCAAACTGTTTTATTTACACACAAACTGCAACGCGATCACCATTTCGATTTTGAAAGCACACAGATAATCGATAAAGAACAACACACAATGAAAAAGGGAAATTAAAGAATTGATTAATATTATACAAGAAAAAATTTCAATTAACAAAAAAAAATCTAAGCAGTATATACTATAACCTAATAATGTAACGATCTGCAATTTACTATCATGAATATATATACAACGTGTCCACTTAAGTATGAGACAAATGGGAAATATTTTTATTTTTGATTTCACAGAAAACTTTAGAAACATAGAAACATAGAAAAGAAAAGTTCGCGCATCCTAAGAAACTTGATATTTTGTATTCAGGGTTGCGTTGTATTACTTGGTTAGAGGAAAAATTAAAAAACATTGAAGTTGCCGTAAGAGTACGCTACACTTATTTTTAAAGATATCAAAAATATTCATTTAAAAATGTTGTTTCAAATTTCAAAATATGCTCAAATACGAATTGTTATTTAAAATTTCGAAAAAATAAAAATTAAATTATCGAGCAATAATAATAGCAAATACACAATAGTTTTTAACATCCATCTATGTGACAGTAGTTCATAATTCTTTATTATTTGTTCAAGCTATATGTCATGTTCTGTACTGTTTTGTGTTAAGAATGTAAATGTTGTAGAATGAGAATATTGTGTTACAAATCGATAGAAAATATATCACTACCCCTACTAATACATGACTAAAATGCACGTATACGCTTGACGTCATTGTTGAGGAATTTACTTACATTAATACTTCTTGGAAATTGCATCTACGTGCAACAATACCCAATGTTTACGATAGTCTTACTTAGATCTTACTAAGAAATAAATATAATAATAAAAGATAATTCCTAATTATGTATTAATAGGGTGTCATAAATCTTCTTAATGTATTTCCATCTCTTCCATTCATCAATAATAGATTTTTATGGTACATACTGACATGTTATTGATAGTAAATAAGCGTATTATAAAATTTTTAAACCTATAAACTGTGGAACCGAGAAAATTCTTCGAGATAAAAGAAAAATTGGCCAAAGGTTACCTTAAGATAGGACATTTCAGAATTTTAATTAGCAAAATCCTTTTTGCTTCACATTAAAATTAAAATACTACTAAAAAGGATACACCAAAGATAAAAAAAAATTACATTTTATTAAAAAAGGCCATGGTAATGTAATAATTCCAACTTCATTTAAATAGAATAATATCCATATCTACAACTGAAAGAAGAACAAACAGTTAAAGGTCAAGGAAGGAACCAAAATATACACTAACCAGCCAATAAGAATAACATGCCAACAGAATCTACACGCCAACTGAAGATTTTCACCTAAAAAGCAAATAAAATAAAACAATACTGGGCTTGAATTTGAATGAGGGACTAAATTTACAAAAACAAGTGTAGAATAACAAAACATAAAAGGAATTTAATTGAAATTTTGTAAAATATGACTAGGATTTTTGAAATTTGTAAAATAAAGGAAAATATAATGAGATAACATTTACTGAAAGGGCATAAATCATTAATAACAGTAGTACAACATCAAATACAGTATTAATTCAATAATAAACTGAAACTTTATAAAATTAGAAAAATTTTAACACATAAATGAAATTGTTTAATATACAAATTTTAATTAAAATAATTACCTGAATAGTAATAGAAAAAATATGGCTAATTTCACAAGTATACACGGTTTTGGATCTAAGCAACCAAAAGCTGTTTCTATGGTTATTTGGGGCGCTGAATCCGAATCTGCACTCCGTTTTTTGATTTTGGTTCTAGTTTTCGAGATATTAAATAAACACAATTTTTACAATTTTTGACAATTAATCTCTATTTTATTCATTAAAAAGTGTTAAATTAGAAATGAAGAGCAGTCGAACTGAGTCCCTTGTACTGTTTGGGATCTGTTCCACGCATTAAAGTCCAACAGTAGTCGCTCATCATGCCCTCGTTCCAAAATCCTTGGTATCGTTTTTCGATTTTCGCCAAATCTTGGTGTAGTCGCTCTCCTTGCTCGTCGCTTGTATCACCCAAGTTTTCAGGAAAAAATTCGAGATGGGAATGCAGAAAATGTATTTTGAGAGACATTCGAGCTCCAATCTTGCAATAATTTTTCAACAAACTGTCGATTATCTGCTTGAAATCCGGGGATTTGCGGTTACCGAGAAAGTTGTGAACAACATCTTGAAATGATACCCATGCTGCTGCTTCATTGGGCGTTAAACATTTTGTAAAGTTTCTGTCGGCCATTAATTTTCGAATATCAGGTCCGACAAATATTCCCTCTTTGATTTTGGCGTACGACAACTTGGGAAATAACCTGGTCAAGTACTCAAAAGCCGGTCCTTCACGGTCGAGCGCTTTGACAAAGTTTTTGATAAGGCGAAGCTTTATGTGGAGAGGTGGCAAGAAAATGTTCTGTGGGTTCACAAGTGGTATAGAAGAGACGTTTTGTTTTCCTGGTTCATAATTAGTACGGCTTGGCCAATCTTTTTTCACATAATGTTGGTCAGTTGCACGGCTATCCCACAGACACAAAAAACAGCAAAATTTGGTAAAACCAGATTGCATCCCAATCAAGAGACCAATAACCTGTAGGGATAGTATATTTATTCTTTATTTATTTATTTATTTATTCATTTATTCTTTAAAATTGAATTGAAATTTATTTTCAAACCTTCAAATCGCCACAAATTTTCCATTGATGCTCTTTATATTTTATCTTGGTAAAAATTTTACATATTGTATCGTAGCATTCCTTCGTTTGTACTGCATGAGCAATCGGAATTGATGGTTTTATATTTCCATTGTGTATCAGAGCAGCTTTCAGGCTGTATTTTGAACCATCTATGAACAAACGCCGTTCATTTACATCGTGTGGTGTATTCATCGCATCAAATAAACCGTTGATGTCATAGCAGAAGCATAAATTCTCCTCTTTTTTGAAAAACGGCAAAAGCGCCTCATTTCTGGTTCTATATACAGTGACTTTTGTTTGAGTGTCAAGATATTTCCACTCCTGCATCCGTGATGCGAGCAATTCTGATTTTTGTTTCGATAAATTCAAATCACGAACCAAATCATTGAGTTCACTTTGCGAAACTAAATGTTTTTCCTCCATGTTAAAATCGCTTCCACTGTTCGTCGGCGATGAACTACAATTTTCCATGTAATTTGCACTCGTACCTGGACAAATTGGCAAAGGATCATTGCTCGCACGGGGAACTGGCTTAGACACTGATGATACTTCAGGATATTTATATTTTGATAGTTTTTTTGCATTTACACCGACGACATTCATCAAGCAAAAGTAACAATCATCTACATGATTTTTCGGCTCTCTCCATAACATTGGCAATGAAAATGAAAAACATACTTTTTTACCGCGTGACCACTTGTATAATATTGTGCTACACGCGTTACAAAACAATTTCGGTACCCACGGCTTGTGAGTGTTTGATACAGAGAAACCAAAATAATAAAAATATGCATTTCTGATCACATTAGTAATAACTTTGCCACTTTTTCTGATCATATAACATCCGCAAACATAACAAAAACACTTTGAATCAACTTTACAATTCTGTCTTTGCATTTTCACACGTTTTGGATTCAAATAAAAACTTTAAAAATACAAATTAAATAATGTTTCTAGCGACGCCAACAGCTGACTGTCATTATGATAGCGCAGTGCTGCCAACATGCGCGAACTCACAAAGTAGAACCAACTTTGAAAAACTAAACCCGGATTTGAATTCAGCACCCCAAATAACGTCAAGATTTGTTCTCATCAGCTCTGATCCTAAAGTTGACCGGAATTTGTAAACTTGTGTTTTTAATACTAATAACACCAAATTCCAAAAAGGCGTTCAAGAACTAAGAAAAGAGGTACTGGAAAATTCGTATGGCTTTTGTTTGAAATGGTAATGTTATAAAAGTCAGAGACTGAAAGGATTGAGGATTGATTGTTTCGAAATCGATTAGTAAACACGTACTTCGTGTAGAAAAGGTCAAATAGGGGATACGTACTTCGTATTGCCAAAGTTAAATAAATAATACATACTTCGTATTAGTCAAGTAAAAATATACACGTACTTCTTGTAAAAGAATAAAAAATAGTGTCAATGAAGAGTGGAAGAAGCTAAGTAAAGACAAATGGCCATTAAAGAAGTTAGGTACTGCGTAAGGAAAATAAACAGAAATATTAAATAAAATAGAAAATTACCAGAAGAAGTCATCAAGTAAAAGAAGGTCAGATAAATACCAATAAAAAAACTATTTTGTAAATATCAAGTCATTAATATAAAAATAAGAATAAAATTAAAACATCATATTACGAAGAGTCACAGAATTTCAAATACATTAGCTGTTCTTTGTTCTCGTTTATCGAGGACCCACGAACGCAAATTAAAAAAAAAGAAAATAACAGTTCAAAATACAATTTTTTTAAAAGTAATAAATAAACACCTGAGAAAAAAACACATGGACTCGTATCTTCGTCCATGTGCCCACGACAAAAGAGCTAGTCGAGAAAGAAAGAAATTAAAGAACACCACGTCTACTTATAATTATCCTATTTAAAATACTAATTCTGTAATTGTTTCGACCTTTGCTTGATGTAAATCCATATCGCTAATAAATAAAACACACATAAGACATAAAGACACATAAAGACCGCAACTTTCCGGATAACACGAAACTCATATCCTTTGATGTCAAGAACTTATTTCCTAGTATCCCCCCCAATACAACGATAGATCTAATTGATAAAATGTTATTATACAATAGAACTAACCCCATAATAAAAGAAGAGATCTTAGATTCACTAAAAGTCTGCCTAGAACAAAATTACTTTTCTTTCAATAACAAACTCTACCTCTGTAAACAAGGTCTTATCATGGGAAATCCTCTTTCTCCTTTACTTGCGGAAATTTATATGGATTACCTGGAAAATACGATTTTTCATAATGACAGATACGTGAAGAACATTTTGTTTTGGTACAGATACGTTGATGATAGGATATATAGGTATAGATAGGCAGTTGAACACTCTTTATGAATTTATCAATTCCATTGATCCTAATATCACGTTTACGATAGAAAAGGAGCTTAATAATAGTATAAACTTTCTGGATCTCACTTTAAAACGTGTAAACAATAGGGTCCATTTTTTCTATTTACCACAAAGTGGCTCATACAGATACCACGATACATAATAAATCTAACCACCCGGTCCAACACAAGGTAGCGGCTTTTCACAGCATGACACATAGACTTATTAACATCCCGACGTCCAATGAAGACTATATAAAGAACTTAATATTATAAAACAAATCGCTCACAACAACGGATATGACCCAAATCTAATAGATAAATTAATTGTTAAAAAATCAGTCAATAAATTATTAAGGGAGGTGTACCCGATCATTAAAGTGGAGCCAGACAAGCAGTTTAAATCATTTACTTACATAGGTCAACAGCAACTTAAATTATCAAAATTCCTTAAAAAAGAAAACATTAATATTGCTTATAAAACTAATAATAATCTAGCCAAATATATTAAAAATAATAAAGAAAAAACTACCAAAGACAATAAATCAGGAGTCTATAAGTTATCATGCGGATCATGTACCAAAACATATATTGGACAGACAGGTAGAACGTTTAAAAAACGAATCCAAGACCACTATCATTCTTATATCAATAAGAAAACTGACTCAACCTATTCTAATCATTTAATAGAGAATGAGCACGAATTTAATTTACAATTCGACACCATACATGTAGAAAATAAAGGTAGAAAACTAAATTGTTTAGAATCTTTAAAAATTAATAAACTTAAAAACTCAGAAATGTTACTAAACGATAAATTAGACTTGAATTCATCCCCACTGTTAAATCTGTTCACCCATTGAAATATTGTTTCTTAGTTGCTTATACTATATTTTTATACTTAAACCTCACACAAGTAGGACATGGTATAGTTTTCAAAAAGCAAAATATAAATGTAATAGTTCCTAGAATTTTAACTTGGGTCAACTACCTGATTAACGTACTGTATCTTGTATGTATCTTTAGTCTTAAGTTGAATTTGAAGAAGCTACTGTGTTAGCGAAACAGCTGTCATTATTTTATTAATAAAGTGTAAATCTAAATCATCTTATGTGTGTTTTATTTATTAGTAAAATACTAATGATATAATATTTGATATATTTTGTAAAAATAAAGACATTTGTAAAAAAAATGTAAAAGTTTGATTTATTTTATATTATAAGTAAGAGACATTTAAGAGGTATCAGACGCACACGAAATACATGCATAATAATACATATTTGGAAATCGTGAGCCTATTATGTTCATATTACAAGTGCCGACTACAGGCAAAAATATTAACATCTGTTTGCTTAATGTAACTTAAGGTTTTCCGATGTATTCAGAACCACAGTCCTTAATAGCTTAGTGGCAGAGCAATGGTCTAGAAAGTTCGAATCCTGCTTAAGAGCGAATTTTTTTCAATTAAAAAATTCGAATAATTAGCGTCGTAAAATGTAGAAAGCAATATTTAATTCCTATTATGTGTATTTAATTAAGCAATGGGTGGCCATATTAAGGGTCTATTGATATCATTCATTAGTAACCCTAGGCAATAAAGAAACTGCCTAAATGTATAAAGCAGGTATTAAACGTAAATTTTTGGAATTTAAGGAAAATATAATTTTGAATATGTTAATAAAAGTACGTTATATAGTGGTTTGCATTTGAAAATGCATGTTGAATATTTTTAAAATTTGAAATGTTATTCTTTAATTCTGTTATGCTAAATTTACTTGTATCTAATATACAGATTATCTCACTAAGAAAAAACCAGGAACTGAAACCGAACCCGAACCTGAACCCAAACGGGTTCAGGTTCGCTGTTTATAAAGACTTTGAACCCGCACCCGTTGAACCCAAAAATTCAGCAAGGTTCGGGTTCAAAAATATAAAAATATAGAGAAATATTTAATAGAAGAATAATAAAAAACATTACATTTCTTGCATGCAAAAAAAAATTAAAAACAAAATCAAAATAAAATAACGACTATTTGTAGCGAACAAGTAACCAGTAACCTTCACACAAACTAGACTAAAATGGGAAATCCCCTTTTTCTGTTTGAGCTATGTACAAACATAATATTTGTGTTAAACAAATCAGTAGGCAAACATTTTCTTGTAACCAATGCAAATAGTAGCGACGCAAACCGTGTATTAGTATATTTTAACTTTATTTTAACTAAGTAAACGTGGGTTCTTAAAATCAACTCTTAAATTGTTTTTAGTAAAGTGAGTGCTCACATTCAAATTTAAAAATTTATATAAATTTTTTGATTTTTCTACCCCAGAGATGTCTACGAAATTTACGAAAAATTTATTTGTTTATGATGCAGGAAAAGATGTATCTATATGCTCATAATGCAAATATGAAATGAAAGGTAAACATACGGCAACTCTTGGGCGGCATATACAACGGAAGCATCCTGAACTATTCAAGAAAACTCAAAATGAATCGTCAACATCTAAATTGAGTCTGATCACCAATAAAAGAGCAAGAGCGGAGGAAAATACCCCTGAACAGTATTTAAATATTATCAAGATAAAAACCTGCAAACAAAGATTCATTGATTCATTCGTAAAATAGGTAACCGTTAATGGCCGTCCTTTCACAATCTTCGAAGATTCTGGCATGAAAGAAATAATCGATCCGATTATGAATGCACTAAAAGTATCAGTAAATAGTCATAATATAATATAAGTGATCTTGTTAACAACAAAGCAACGTAAATAAAAAACAAAATTAAATTGGAAGTATCAAACAAAATTATTTCAATTAAAATTAATTCTGCTTCTCCTCTTGGTAGATGTATTGTAGGGATAAATATTCAATATATTTTGACGGAAAAATAAAACTACGAACATTGGACATGCATGAGGCTCAAAATCGTCAGACAGGAGCCTACATAAAAAAACCTTATCATCAGCGTTCTTGATTGTTACGACATAAAACTGCAGCAAGTATGTTCAATTACATCAGATAACGGAAAAAATATGATCAAAGCTGCTGAATTATTAAAAGACGAGTATGAAAACTTTGACATGGAAGATGAATTTGATGCAGCTGAAGCAAATGCGCTTTCTTATATTGAACTGGAAGAAGCAGAAACATTAGCACATTCACACCCAAATGTTATTCATTTCAGATGTGTTGCTCATAGTTTACAGTTGGTAGTGCTCGACACAATATCTAGTCCTCCTTTTAAGAAAATTCTTGATTAATGCAGAGCCATTTGCAAAAAATTGCGAACACCAAATATTTCTTCTTTAGCTAAGAAGCTAAACTTGAAAAAAGCCGTACTAGACTGTCAAACTAGATGGAATTCCAGTTATGACATGGTTCAAGCCTTATTGGAATACAGAAGTTTTTGTTCGGAATTGCTGGATGCTGAATTAACTATGACTGATAGTACTTGGAATATTTGTGAAGAATTCGTAGAAGCTTTTGCACCTGTTAAAAAAATAACGCTGAAACTACAAGAAGAACAGATGAATTTAGGCGATTTTTATAGAATGTGGTTTACTTTTAAATTGGAGCTAACAAAAGATGACAAAACAAAATCATTTTCAAAAGAATTATATTTAAATATTATAAAAAGAGAAAACAACTTTATTAACAATCCACTTTTGATTGCAGCAGTATATCTAGATAGCAGATTTAAGGTCATTCAAAGTCCCGAAGATGTTGAAAATGCTAAAAAACATATTTTGAAAACAATAAAAATTTTGAAAAATTTACAAATGGAAAGAGAAAAAGAGAATTTTGTGAGAGAATCAATATTTTTTTCTTCAGATGATGATGAAGATATGCTCGAACAAGTTCTAAAAAAGAGGGTTTATAAATCAAATTCTTCAAATGTAAATGTCACCGCTTCGATTGATAATTTAGTTAAAAATGATTTTGATATATATGAAAAATATCCAAGACTGGGAAAAGAAAAAACATTTTACTATTTTGGGAGCAACATAAAACGGAAATGCAATTATTGTATCAAGCGGCTCAGATTATATTCGCAGTACCTGCTACGCAAGTAAGCGTCGAGAGGGCTTTTCAGCCTTGAAATTCATTTTATCTCCACAAAGAACAAATTTAAAAGAAGAAAACTTGAAAAATATATTAATTGTAAAATTAAACGAAAATTTCTTTGAAAAATAAATTTTCTACTAATAAAACACATGTAGTTTTTTTAAACTTTGAACCCGAACCCTGAACCGAACCCGAACCTGAACTTTTTATTTTGATTAACCCGAACCCGAACCTGAACCCATTTTTTTCATGGTTTCAGTCCCTGGAAAAAACCATATGGAAACTTTTTTATTATTAATTTTAGGAAAAAAAAGTTATTCTTCATAAGAAGTTGTGAATGTTCTAAAATCTAAAATACAATGATCAGATACTAAAGTTTTTCAGTCGTATACGCGGTTTCTTAAAAAATATGAATTTTGCTCAAGAGTGAAGTACCTTTATATTTGACAATATCGAAAATTGTTATAAAGAACAGTTGATGAGAACTAAAAACTACGTTCAAATATGCAATTACATCCATTTACATTGACAAAATTATTTTTTCCTTTTTGTCTACAATATCAATGCAAATTTAACTGTAGTTACATGTAATCTAGGATGTACTGACATACAAATGATTTGTTTATAGGAAGAAATCTTTGACAGTGAGTTTCAAAACGCGTTAGAATTTATGACACATAAAAATGGTAGCGTTTAACTTGTGAAGAGAAAATAGAAATTGTTTTGTTTGTGGGAGAAAATTATAAAACACAGAGAGAAGCAGCTATTATTTTTAATAGTAGATATCTCAATAAAAATATTAATCATTCAACTGTTACGAAAATAGTAAATAAATTGAAGAGTATTGGAAGTATTAAAAAGAATTTTAATGGAAAACGCCAAAAGCTGGTTGCCGAAGAGAATACGCAGTTTGAAGTAATGCTGTCTTTGGTAGAAAATCCAAAACTGTCATTGCGCAAAGGTAAATCATTGATGGAACAAAATGTAAGTAGAGATACAGTGGCAAGAATTTTAAAACTAAATAAATACAAACTATTCAAACCAAAAAAATTTCACACATTGAAAGAAGAAGAAGAATAAGCGCTTTGATTTTTGCTGTCTCATCCAAGGAGAGTTACAAGAGGACCCTTTTTTTACGAGGCATAAATTTTTTTCCGATGAAACAACGTTTTCATCAAATGGAACTATCTCCTCACAACATTGTCGCTGGTGGTCTGACAAAAATTCAAATTTTACAATAAGGTTTCATCACCAATATTCATTTAAGACGAATGTGTGGTGTGGCATTTATAAGAACAGATTAATAGGACCATTTTTGCGACAATCTATGAATGCCGAACGTTATTTACAGTTTTTACAAACTCACATCAATGACTTAATGGACGAACTACCCATACAACAACGTCAATGTATTTGGTTCTAACAAGACGGCGCCACATGCCACAGTACATTGAATGTTAGGGAATATCTTGAACACATGTTCCATGGAAAAGTTATTCAAAGATATTCTGATCTTTTGTGGCCTGCTAGATCCCCTGACTTAACCCCCCTTGATTACTTCTTATGGAGTTACTTGAAACAGAAAGTTTACTAGAAAGGGCTGTTTCAAGATGTTAACCATTTGGAGAAGATAATTTTAGAAACATGCCAGGAAACTTCTCCACAAATGATAAGGAATGTATTAGTGAATTTACTAATAGAATGATTTAATGAATTGAACGGGAGGGTGGATATGTCGAGGCATTAGAGGAATGAGTGAAAAATACATTTCTATTTATTTCTAGTATTAAACACAACTTAGTATTTGTATGTATTTTCTTATTTGCAAAATAAATGCACATGCATTAATTACGTGTATAAATTGTAAAATTGTCAGAAGACATTTAGAAACGAAAAGGTTATCATGTGTTTCATAATCACAAGAAATAAATGTTCATTGAAAATAAAAAGATTAGTAAAAAAATAAAACCTAATTTTCAATATAAATGGATGCAACTGCATATTTGAACGTAGTTTTTAATTCTGATCAATTTTTCTTTATAACAATTTTCGATATTGTCAAATATAAAGGTACTTTACTCTTGAGTAAAATTCATATTTTTAGACAAACCGCGTATACGGCTGAAAAAATTTAATATCTGATGATTGTAGTATTTTAGATGTTAGAACATGCACAAGTTTTTATGAAGAATAACTTTTTTTATCAGAATAATTGAAACATACATGAGTAGGTAAACCCCACCAGTTTTGTATAATACAAAGGTATTTTTAATAATATAAAATATTATTAAAAATCTGGTGTGAAGAACACAAATACAGGTTCACTATTAATATTTTTGTGAACGTGTCCGAACATATCCCTCCCCAGAGACATAGATACGTATTTCGCCTTTCTACAGGCTCATCGGTACGCCCCTGCTGGAGAAAGGATATCTTCAGACACATTCACAAAAAAGAACCACATCGCCACATCACAGAAATTATCCAGACCGAGCGTAGAAGTAAATTCAGCGCTGCCTGTTGTCAGACAGCCGAAGTACCTCGCCCCGTCCACATAACCAATGCGAAGTAACGACGCCCTTCCAAAGGTGACACAGCCATCCCTCTAGAAATTGCATTTTGTTTGTGTCTTCACTCATACTACGGACTAACCGCATGTGTAATGTATCAGAATAATTGGAACATACATGAGTAGGTAAACCCCACCAGTTTTGTATAATACAAAGGTATTTTTAATAATATAAAATATTTAAATGGGATTTAAGTAAAACATTTATACTAATTTCCAGTATATATTACACTTTATTATATGTATTAATAAATTGACGACATGTTTCGCTACGATGTAGCTTCTTCAGATCTTATATTATTACTGAACACGCTCTTCACAAATGTATGGTTTTTTTCTAAACTATTTTAATGGGTTGCACTTGTCTACATTAGAATCGTCTCTTACCGATGTATCGTCTAAAGTTATTGTTATCTTAATATTTGATGAAACCAGTTTAAAAGTGGGGAATTATTAAGGTCTAATTGGTCATTTAACAATATATCTGCATATTTAAGTTTATTTATTTCTAAGGATTCCAGTAAATTTAACTTTAATCCTTTTTGTTGTGACTGTAAAATATCAAAATCTGTATTGAAACTATGATTATTTTCCAACAAATGAAGTGCATAATTGGAATCTGTCTTTTTGTTAATAAAACTTTTAAAATGTTCCTGTATTCTTTTCTCAAAGCTCCTACCAGTTTGGCCTATGTATGTTTTAGGGCACTCTTTACATGTTAGTTTGTATACTCCGGATTTATTACTTTTGCTTGTCTTGGATTTATTATTTTTTATGAATTTCCCTAAAGAACTATTAGTTTTATAAGCTACATTTATATCTGTTTTTCGTAAAATTTTTCCTATTTTTTCACTTATCGGTCCTATGTATGTTACTAATTTATAATTGCTTAGTTTATCTTTTATTGTTGGGTGCACATTTTCTATTGCTTTCCTATATTTATTATTTCTTAAAATTGTATCTACTATATTTGGGTTATATTTATTTATATATATATATTATATATAATTGTCTATCTGTGCCTCTGAAACAAGCTGTTTCAGAGGCACAGATAGACAATTAAACCAATTTTTTGAACACATAAATAATCTACACCAAAATATTAAGTTCACCATAGAAAAAGAATTAGATCATAGTATAAACTTCTTGGACCTTACAATTTCTAGACAAAATAATAAACATGTCTTTTCAATATATCACAAACCCAGATGTTATCATTCACAATAGTTCTTGTCACCCGGTTAGTCATAAACTAGCATCATTCCATTGTATGATACACAGATTAATATCAGTACCTTTAAATAATGAAAACTTCTTTAAAGAATTAAATATCATTAAACAAATAGCGCAAAATGATGGATATAACCCAAATATAGTAGATACAATTTTAAGAAAAAAGAAATATAGGAAAGCAATAGAAAATGTGTACCCAATAATAAAAGATAAACTAAGCAATTATAAATTAGTAACATACATAGGACCGATAAGTGTAAAAATAGGAAAAATTTTACGAAAAACTAATAATTCTTTAGGGAAATTCATAAAAAATAATAAATCCAAGACAAGCAAAAGTAATAAATCCGGAGTATACAAACTAACATGTAAAGAGTGCCCTAAAACATACATAGGCCAAACTGGTAAGAGCTTTTAGAAAAGAATACAGGAACATTTTAAAAGTTTTATTAACAAAAAGGCAGATTCCAATTATGCACTTCATTTGTTGGAAAATAATCATAGTTTCAATACAGATTTTGAAATTTTACAGTCACAACAAAAAGGATTAAAGTTAAATTTACTGGAATCCTTAGAAATAAATAAACTTAAATATGCAGATATATTGTTAAATGACCAATTAGACCTTAATAATTCCTCACTTTTAAACTGGTTTCATCAAATATTAAGATAACAATAACTTTAGACGATACATCGGTAAGAGACGATTCTAATGTAGACAAGTGCAACCCATTAAAATAGTTTAGAAAAAAGCCATACATTTGTGAAGAGCGTGTTCAGTAGTAATATAAGATCTGAAGAAGTTACATCGTAGCGAAACATGTCGTCAATTTATTAATACATATAATAAAGTGTAATATATACTGGAAATTAGTATAAGTGTTTTACTTAAATCCCATTGACATATTATGGATTTCCAGCAAGTATCGGCCGATTCAATTAAATATAAAATATTATTAAAAATCTGGTGTGAAGAACACAAATACAGATTCACTATTAATATTTTTGTGAACGTGGGCGTACCGATGAGCCTGTAGAGAGGCGAAGTACGTATCTACGTCTCTGGGGAGGGATACGTTCGGACACGTTCACAAAAATATTAATAGTGAACTCGTATTTGTGTTCTTCACACCAGATTTTTAATAATATTTTATATTATTAAAAGTACCTTTGTACAACTGTTTTTCCTAAAATTAATAATAAAAAAGTTTTCCATATGGTTCCAACTTAGTGAGACAATCTGTATATAAATATATACAATATAAAAAATTTTGTTTTATGACGAAACATGGTCTATTTTGTTTTTCAATTAATATTGATTGCGTAGTTGCGGATTAGTTACTAATTTAATGTTCAGGTCTTGAATTGGCGCCGGAAAAAAGCGGCGTTAAATTAAAATAAGAAAATTGGATATTTGATGTAATTTTGAACTTCGCCATTTAAGAGAGGCCTTTTTAACACTGATCACGAATTGCTTGGTCTTTCATCTTAACAACGAAAATTCCTCAGTCGACAATTAGCTAAATTAAACTCACGTACACCGGAGGGAAATTCACCCTTCAATTAGATTTGCGAATATTACACTTGCGCTTCCAGAATTACAGCTGAGGCATCGAAAAATTTGCCTTTAAAATTTTTAGGAAATCTGCCCGGTCCAGCATTATAAATGGAATGTTATTCGAAAACTAAAATGATGAAATTCATTTCTCCGTAGGCAAGCGGAACTTTGAAACGGGCTTAACATTATTTCTACCACCCACCCCCTTCTCTTGTCTCCGTCACCTACCGTAAGTTAAAAAGTATTTAAATATTTATTTAGGGTACGCTTTTTTAAATTTAATCTAATTTTAATTACAGCGAAAGCTCTAAAGGAATATTTAGTGGATGGGTGGGGAAGATCTGGGGGGATTGAAGTTGACAAAAGCGGGACGGAAACACAAAACGACTGTTAGAAGAAAGAGTGAGGGGGTTAGAGAAGGGGGTAGTACGTGAAATGAATATTAATTGCTATAAAATTGGATTAGTGAGTAAGTAACCAAGCAAAGTCAGTGGATTTTGTTATCAAAATTGTCTGGTTGTTATAGGAGTCGATTAGTTGTGCAAAATTAATCTCGATAATGTTTTCTGTCATCAATCTAGGAGTTTCAAGGTTACCTGAATTACGGAGGTGTAGTGTGTATATGATTTATAAAAAGAAACAATGAGATAAATTGATATTGCAAATATACAGGTCAAATGTACGGTCTTGTAGTTATAAGATGAGAAAATAGAATATGAAAGGTTTTTTTCAATTCTCTTCGACATTTTAGACTGGTTTTTCTTACTGATACTATATCGAGCATCTAAATATCTTGAATAGTGGTTTGCAAGGTCGCGATGTTAATATAATAGCAGCTACGAACAAAATTAATGGATTTATGTAAAAGCTTGACTTCTGGAAAACTTCAATCCAGAAAAAAAACTTTGATCATTTCAGTGCGTTCAAGAACTCATGAAAGATATGGTTAAGTACAATATAATAAATAAAGATGGGAATTATATGCACCGAAAACTATTATATGCGCATATATGTTTCCAAAATTCGATGGAAATATGCAAAAGTTTTATTAAAATATGCAAAAATATGTAAAGTTTAAGTGATAGTTACACAACTAAATTATTGTCAAATATAATACACCCTCTACGACTAATAACATGGATCTCCTATCAACCAATTCAATGCTTCTCCATTTGCATCACTTATCTGATGTTGATGTGCTTCTCAGCACTAAGGTACCTAAGAATAAATTTACTTCGGGAAATGATCAAATTCTTGCCTTTGTTGTGAGGGACTGTGAAAACGTGTTTGCTACACCATTGGCGAAGATATTTAATTTGGCTCTCGCTACATCTAATTTGCCCGCTATTTGAAAGAGTATTAAAATTGTTCCCATTTTAAAAACTGGTGGTACTGATTACTAAAGGTCGGATTATATGCAAAAAAAAACTGAAAATATGCGCAAAAATATGCAGATGTTTTAGCCTAAATATGCACTTCCTTATGAAAAATATGCAGGTAAAAAAATACGAGGAATGTTAGAAAATGGAATACTGTAGAAAAAATATTCTATTTTGTTTACTACAAGTTTATTTAGAACATTTTACAACATAATTAACTATGAAAACAAGTTACAATCACATATTTCTCAAAGTTTTCAACAGAAAAATTGTGACGCTTGTCTGAAAACATGTATTTATATATTGAAAAGGTTCGTTCTACGTCGACGCTCGTTATAGGAGCATATTTCAAATTAGAAATATCATCTATTGTCAACTCAATATTTTCTACTGAATCACCACACAAGATTTTAGCAATATCCTTTAGCTTTTTAAAACCCTCATTTTTTCCTATTACACTTAAAAATTTTTCATACACTGTCCCACTCCTCCTTTAACATCAAAACATGACTTTTCAAATTTGTTTATTATTTCGACGTTCTCGATTAGCGACATATATTGTTTTTCCAACTGCAATATGGAAGTGGTAATAAAATTGTAATTGGCTTTAATAAACGCCAACTGTTGAGGTATTTCTTTACTCGACTACACCTTTTGGACGTCTATCACAGATTGTGCATCCCTATCAAGATCCATAATAATTGTCTTTATTCCTTCATAATGATTTGCATGAAAAATAATAGCCTCCAACCACGTTCCCCATCGTGTGATTACTGGTTGAGGAGGAAGCGAAACACCGGGTAGATGTTGTTTGTAAAACTGAACTCGTAATGGGGTATTTAAAAATACTTTCTTAACACTACTAATTAAAGTATTTACTAAGGGAAAATGGTTTCTGAATTCTTCTGCAACACAATTTAGTCCGTTCGCCAAGCAAATTGTGTGAATTAAATTTGGGTAAAAGATTTTCAAGTTGAAAGCTGTCTTCACCATGGATGGTGCAGCATCCGTCAAAAACAATGGAATTTTCTCTGTTGGAATCGATTCTGGTAAGAAGAAAGTTGCCACTTCTTCCTGTATAAACCTTGTTATTGTCAAATTATTTGCCTTTTCCAACTGTTTGGATGAAATTAAATAAGATTTTGCTGGAACCGATACGCTAAGGATACCAATCGTTAGATGAATTATTTATCGGCCCACACTTCACTAGTTTCATCTACGCATATATAAAGATAATTGTTTGCAACAACCTTCTTAATGCTATTCAATGTTTCTGCATAGTTACAGCGAATATATTTTTTTCTTAAAGTGCTCTCGTCGGGAATGTTATATATAGCTCGACATTTAAATTGTTTAATTTATGTAGTGGAATATTTGCCGACACAAATATTTGATACAAATCTTCATTAAATTGTTCTTGTTCCGATTGTTTGGAAGTTGATGGCAAACATTGCGGTAATGTTTGCTAACTCTTCTTCGCCAATTTAATCTTTGTTAGTTTTGCAGCATGAGATGGAGTTCTCATATGTTGGTCGACTTGGAACTTTCTCTCATTTGTAATCTGCAAAAAAAATATCACATCATCGGTTGTCTTCTTATAAAATAAATGTTAGTAAAAAATAAAGGAATAATTAAAAACTTAATTAATTAATTAATAAGAGGAAATAAACTTAAAATTTTACTCACAATCTTGCAGCATGCTACGCAAAACACTTTTTCTCTATCCTTACGCAATTCTGATAAAGGTGCAATCCATCCAGGCACAGTCGCTATTTTCGGTATTTTTGCTGTTATATATCACAACTCGCAAGATTACATTTCGAAAAGCCAACGTAAAATGACGTTTAAAATAAAATTCTTTCGACTATGGCAATAAATTTCTCCGAAAAGTAAAGAAACACATATACTCCTAATTTTCTGCTTAAATGTATTTTTGTATTTATTTAGAAGTTTTAAGGTATTAGCTTTTCCTGGAATTTTGTCTCGGCCGGGATGTATGGGAAGAGCATTCATAAATTCTTGGAGACGTTTATCTGAAAAGTAACGGGAAGAGGCTTAATAAAATGCTATTTATAATTTAAACCGGTTGTTTAATTTTTGTTTGTTATATCCACGACATATTTTTAGTAATGCCTATAATAAATTTGATTTAGTAAATAAATAAAACTCTGATACTTAAAAAATTGAATTACTACAAAATATGCAAATAATATACAAAATGCTTATATTATGAAAATATGCAAATTTATGCATACTGCATATAATCCGGCCTTCACTGATTACGTAAAAACATTACCAACTATCGTCCTATTGCCAACATTTTAAACGTATTAAACGAAAATTTTTGAAATTGCACTGTACCGAAAAGAATATCCTCTTATTAAGACTGCTATATTACCGAATCAGCATGGCTTCCTGAAAAAGCGATCAACTGCCTTTAACCTTGCGGTATTTTCTCAATACGTTGCTGACACGTTGGATTGCGGGTCACAGATTGATGTCGTATATACTGAGTTTGCCAAGGCATTTGATTGATCTATCTTGCCAGCTAAATTGGCGAGTTTTGGATTTAGTAAACCGCTACTTAACTTTTTAACATCGTTATTACATAATATGCCTCAACGTGTATTCTACAACGGATATTTATCATCACCTTACATTGCCACTTCTAGAGTTTCGCAAGTTTCTAACTTAGGTCCACTACTTTTTATTATTTCCATTAACGCTTTTTCATACCAGGTCGAGTCTAATAACCTTTTCTTTGCCGATGACTTGAAGTTGTTTTCTAGAGTCTCCGATGAGAGGGACTGTCTTCGACTACGGGCCGATCTGGTTAATATACAGACTTTGTGCAAAAATTACAATTTACCTTTGAACTCCGTTAAGTGCAAGATTTTATCTTTCATCAAAAGACTTAATGTTATATACTTTAATTACCAACTTGGGAATATAAGTACATCACGTGTTGAAACATTTAAAGACTTGGGTATGAAACTGAGCTTTAATGAGCTTATCAGCAATGACTCTAAGCAGGCCAGACAAACTCTTGGGTTTATTATCCGAAACTGTGGTGAATTTTCTAACGTGAGCGTATTGACTTCGTTATTTAACTCATTAGTGAGATTACATTTGGAATTTGGCAGCTTGATATGGTATCCATTTTATCAAGCACAAAAACGCCTATCTGAGCAAGTTCAGTGACGATTTTTGAAATACAGGTGGATTAAGGTGGACGGCGTCTATCCCCATGGGGCATTGATCACACTTAACTCCTCGTTTCAACGTGCCTTCTCTCTCCTTTAGACGTTTTGTAGCCAGCGTAAACTCCCTTCGGACGCTTCGTCACAACGAAGTTGACGCTTTTACACAACGCTTTTATCTTACTTTTATTTTCTTGTCCCACTATTCTTCACACGTCCTTCCCGTACTTTTTATCTTCCTTTTCCTCGAATCAATGCGTTAGTCAGGTCTCTTGCCTACGTTATGGACAGCAACTTCAATCAGGTTTCTTCTGATATAGATAGTTTGTTGACCTTTAAACGGCTTCTCTATGACACCTGCGATAAATTTCCGTTCTACTATTTATCTTGATTTAATTAATTGCTGGTTGATTTTGTTTTTTGTTTCTAGTACTTTTGTTCACTTGTACAGACATTTGTTTATATTAATATATCTTATCAGTTTCAATGTTATTTATTGTTTTGTGCTTTTTTAAATTTTTTATATCTAGAGGAAGTTTTTTTTTGTTACTAATAGTAAGTACTTGTAATGTCTGTATATGATTTATAATTTTATTTTTATTTTATCCTGTAAATGGAATTATAATTCTGTTGGGTAAATAAATAAATAAATAGAATTAAATGCTTTAGTAAAGTCAATATAAATTACATCTACTTGTACGCGAGCATCTAAAGCTTCACTAACATATCGGGTTATTTCGGCCAAGTGCACAATAGTTGATCTACTTGTAGATACACATAAAGTTAAATGTTATGTAAAATATTATCATTCTCGTAAATTGTTTTGAGTTTTATTTTACAGACAAAATTGGTTTTCCTTCACGGTTAAATAAATACTTTTTATAGCATCGCTTCTTAACTAAAACGAAAAGAATTTAATAAGTCCTTCCACCTTAGTACGTGCCAATGAAAATTCTCGTAAATACAAATCCAATTTGTGTTTTACACAACCGCTGAAGATAATCGACATTTCCACGTCATCTTCGAAACTGACATCGACCAAACACCCTCCCGAATCGCGATAAGAAGAATTATTACCCACTAATAAAATACCAGCGAGTTTTACTGCCACAAATAAAAAGGTAATCTTGTGTAGAACTCTACAACAAAAAAGAGAAATAGATGATACCGTCATTTCGACATTTTAGTCGAGAAATTTTATTAGTATTTCCCGTCTGCCCTTCGCCTGTGATATCCTTTTAACTAGGTCGCCCTATTCGTCGTTCGAATCAGTTTATATTTAGTCCGTCCAGAACGTAAAACGAAAAACGAAGGATGATAGGAGACGAATTGACCTCTTTCATAAAGTATCTAATTAATCGGCGAGTTGATAATTTTAAAGGTAATCGGTCTTCAATGTCTATTTATTTGGAGTATTCCTAGAAGAGGTCGAGTTATCTTGTAATTAATTTTTTTTTTGAAAGGAGATGAAAATTACAAGGAAAGAATTTGCACGTTATGAGTTCCTTTTCATTATTGAAAAAGATATCTGTATAGGTTCTGATGAGATGAAAATTAAAGGAATCTAATAAAGTTATAATATCGTTAAAGATAAACGAAATTGCTAGCAACAAACTTTTAACATCTACGAGAGATGTCTCTTTAGTGTTGCATATTGTAACGGGCTAAAAATTTGTATAATATTTTCTTTTGCGAACATTTATCCTAGTGTTAGCTAAAATTAGAAATTTCGTCATAGTAATTTTCTAAGTAGATTTAAATTTAATTAAAAATTGCGATATATCATACGTTGATGTAGGCAACTTTAGTTTCATTATAGTTTGGTTCATATTTTAGGCGTGTAGATGGTGTTAGAGTAGTCGATAAAAATGGTAGAGTTGGTATATCGTAAACAGTTAATTTGATAATTGGGTTAGATTATAACAGGTTTTATGCGAATCTTTATTTTAAAATTAATTATAATATTTTACGGCTTTCTTTGTAGGAACTGGTATTTTGATTTAAGATCTCCTTGGTTATTGTAGCATCAAAGACATCTCGTCTTGATTTTGCTTAATTTAATAATTCATAATTAAGAATGTAATTAATTACTATTCTTTATCAGTTAGGTTCCGAATTTTATTATCTTAACTTTGATGTAGCGAATAGATTATATAACTATGTATTTCGTTAATAATTCTCCACTACAGTGGCTTCATCTGTCGTCCATTTTTGGTAAGAACTACATACCCTTTCGTATAAAAGTATCGAGTTGAGGAATCCTGGTTCTCTTTTGCTGTCTAAGTTTCATTAAGTAACAGACGTACTTTGTAATGTTTGATGGCTTTTTAAAAGTAATGTATTATTTATTAAGAAGAGCGATTATGAGCAGACGTCTAAAGTCATTTTTTTGTGGTTTTCACGGCTTCGTGGGGTGGGCAGTCCTGTGAGTGGGTCAATGCTTCAAGCTAAGGCGCTTGAGTTCCACAAGAACTTTAAAGACGGCGAGGAATTATTTACTGGAAGTGATGGATGGTTGAACAGGTGGAAGGAAAAATATGACATAGGGCAGCTTACCATTAGTGGGGAAAAACTGTCAGCTGCCTCATCGGAATTTTAGTCTGAAATGGAGGAAATAGTTTTTAAGGATGGATGAACCTCAGATCAAATATTTAACTCAGACGAAACAAGTCTTACCTTTCGAATGCTACCATTGAAAATCCGAAAAAATTGCCCCTGGATTTAAAAAGTAAAAAGAGAGTTACAATTCTGGCTACCTGCAATGCTTCTGGTTCTTTGAAATTAAAGCCTCTATTTAGAGGAAAGTTTAGAAATCCAAGAGCATTTAAAAATATCAAAGTCAACAGTCTGCCAATGTGCATGGATGGACAGCACGATTTTTAGTGAATGATTTTATGAAGTATTTGTTCCCGTCACTGA
Organism: Melolontha melolontha; assembly: GCA_935421215.2. Lineage (NCBI taxonomy): Eukaryota > Metazoa > Arthropoda > Insecta > Coleoptera > Scarabaeidae > Melolontha > Melolontha melolontha. The sequence goes on along the minus strand of OW285241.1, from coordinate 19,128,093 downwards.
AGCATTTTTGAAAGCCATTTTATTATTGGATAATGCGCCATCTCACCCAAATGAGAAAAACTGTGCAGTGGTGATATTAAAGCTATATTTCTACCCCCTAATGACTTTTGATGCTCACTTATACAACCTCTAGACCAAGGCGTTCTAGAAAGCTTCACACAGTTCTTCGTTAAAATTGTCAGGTGCAGATGGTCATAAACCGGATTTTTTAGAATATTAACCAAATGACGTAACCAAATGACACTGAAAGAAACAAAACCAGAAACAATCTCTTATAGAAGACAATAGAAAATATACTATCTCAAGAACAATAAATTCATATATGAATATGCATGTATAACAGCATGTACACGAGAATACATTTTGGAAATTAGCGGATATAATTTTTTAAGCGATTACTTCAACGAAGTCTAACGGAATAATATATGAATGTATATTCCGTCTTACACGCCACTGTTGAATAAAATTTATGTAGGAATACACATAATGTCCTAATCATAACAACGGAAATAAAAACATCTGCTCGACGAATGCAATCGAGCAAGCTAATAGTGGGGCTGTTTTAACATGCATACTATATCTGATACCGCCACAACGTTTTATCGTGCCAATTGGTCATTCAATCGCTTCAGTCCGCTCTCAGCTTATAATAAACAAATTTTGTACATTTTGCAGTTTTTTTTGTTATTTTTCCCACAATAGCACTTAACCTCCGTATTATCCGAGTTTTCCCGTATCCGAGGTCTTGGTCCCAATTACCTTGGATAATCGCGAGTTTACTGTTTTATTATGAACATATCTATGGTTAAATAAATAGGAAGCTACAAGCCATGCTAGTTGTAAAAGGCAAATTAACAGCAAAACACTTGGCTGATTGTAACTCCATCTAGGGTTGAAATGGAGAACATTTTAAATCACCCTCGCAGGTGTTAATAAAATATAATTCACACAGGTCTGTATATAAATCATAGCATGTTACATTCAATAAAAAATGAGAATAAATTTACAGGCGTCCCGACTCCCTTTCCGGACTTGCTGCACAGACAAAATCAAATGTTTTAATAATAGATAGGCAAAACACATCTTCGCCCTACTGAAAAACAACCCCCGCATTTAGCGTCGCGGCAACCGTGTACGGCAAGTACCTACAAGGGACGCGAAATCTTATTAGAAGACTGCTGCAAAAATGTAATTTTGGCTGCAATTTGTAAGCGGAGTGCAATCTCGAAATCCAATAAGTTCGATCTGCGTGCCACTCGAAATTTAAATGACGCTATTCGATGGTATGAGGCAAGGGGGTTTATCGTTTCAAAATTCGTCTTTGTTATTAAAAGGGAAGTTTTCAAATAGATGGATGATGTTGTTTAAAAAGTATTTGAATTAAGATTTTATTCTTTCTTATTTTGTCTACTTTTTACAGGCGTCTACGGTTGCTACGGAAATGGGATCGTAAGTTAAATTTTCATCAAAAGTTAATAAGTAGAGAGACTTTAGTAGTATATGTTGAGCACTTGTGAAATTATTACACTCTTAAACTATAAATAACGCACCCTTATATTTTCACAAACAATAGTATATTAACTATATGTACATTTCATGTGCACTGCACACATCGTCAGTAGTTACTATTTAAACGTATTATTTTCGAGTACATGTATAGTAAAAATATCTTTGGTGGGGCTGTAAAAAACTACAAATGGTCGAAAAACATGCAAATAATTGAAAAAATATGGTCGTATTATTGTAAAAGTGCCTGCTAAACTCTATTGGAATTCTAAGAAGGACAAATTTGGGAAAGACCGTTACATATGAAAAAAAGACATCTGACTGTTAGTCATTTAGGGTTATATTACAATACAGTAAAGTGAAAAGGATCTATTAATTATTAGATACAGTTGGTATACATTTTAAAAGTTTATTATTAATAGGTGAAATGTCATTGTTAAGGAGGTAGTTTTTATATTTTTTCATATGTATGGCTTCCCACATGTCTAAATTTCTATTGTAACATTTTTTAATTAATTTTACATTATCTAAGCTGAAATTATGTCCGGTATCTAAATGATGTAGAGCTAATGCTGATTTGTCTACATTGTGAAGTTTTATATGAGCTAAATGTTCTTTGAAACGGGTTTGAATATTTCTTCTTGTTTGGCCAATATATAATTTCGGGCAAGAATTACAGTTAATTCTGTAAATACCTGATTCTTTCAGTGGGTCTGTGCTAACTAACTTAGCTTGAAGGTATTTTTGTAACTTGTGAGTGTTGGAAAATGCAGGAGTTAGATTATTATCTAACTCCTGCATTTTCCAACACTCACAAGTTACAACAATACCTTGGAAAATGCAGGAGTTAGATTATTATCTAACTCCTGCATTTTCCAACACTCACAAGTTACAACAATACCTTCAAACTAAGTTAGTTAGCACAGACCCACTGAAAGAATCAGGTATTTACAGAATTAACTGTAATTCTTGTCCGAAATTATACAGTATGACTGAAGTTTCATTTTGTTTTTTTTGGGGGATATATTCTAAAAAATATAACAAATAAAATAGTAAAAATTTTTTCTAATAAAAGTTGTCGAGAAACGCAAAAAAAAATTTGTTTTATTTTTAATTTTTAATTTTTTTTGGCGTTTCTAGACAACTTTTATTAGAAAAAATTTTTACTATTTTATTTGTTATATATTTTAGAATATATCCCCCAAAAAAAAACAAATTGAAACTTCAGTCATACTGTATATCGGCCAAACAAGAAGAAATATTCAAACCCGTTTCAAAGAACATTTAGCTCATGTAAAACTTCACAATGTAGACAAATCAGCATTAGCTCTACATCATTTAGATACCGGACATAATTTCAGCTTAGATAATGTAAAATTAATTAAAAAATGTTACAATAGAAATTTAGACATGTGGGAAGCCATACATATGAAAAAATACAAAAACTACCTCCTTAACAATGGCATTTCACCTATTAATAATAAACTTTTAAATTGTATACCAACTGTATCTAATAAGTAATAGATCCTTTTCACTTTACTATATTGTAATATAACCCTAAATGACTAACACAGTCAGATGTCTTGTTTTCAATAGAGTTTCCAATAGAGTTTAGCAGGCACTTTTACAATATAACGACCATATTTTTTCGATTATTTGCATGTTTTTCGACCTTTTGTAGTTTTTTACAGCCCCACCAAAGATATTTTTACTATACATGTACTCGAAAATAATACGTTTAAATAGTAACTACTGACGATGTGTGCAGTGCACATGAAATGTACATATAGTTAATATACTATTGTTTGTGAAAATATAAGGTGCGTTATTTATAGTTTAAGAGAGAGACTTTATTATTTATTTATTTAGCGTAGGGAAGAGTATGTGGTACAAATAGGAAAAGTATACAAAAAGCAGACGGCATGGTGGACAGCCCAAATTAAAGATGAAGTAAGAAAAAGAAAAAATGGCAAGAATACCTAAGTAAGAAGATAATTGAAAGTTACGAAGCATATAAAAAGCAAAGAATTAAAGTCAAAAATATAGTTTTAAAATCCAAGCAAAAAACCTGGAAGGAATTTGATGACAAACTTGAAAGAGACAGTAGGAGCAACCAAAAACTATTTTATAGAGTTTTAAAAAATCGCAGGCGTAATAAAAGAAATGACAGCTTAGTTATAAGAAACGGAAGAGGAGAAATGCTAACAAACGAAATCGAGATCATGGAACGCTAGAAAGAATACTTTCAAAAATTACCTAGTGATAGTCAAGGAGCGGAACAACAAGAATTGGGGGACGACGACGTAGAGGTGCAAGACACTGAACGTGAATATGAGGAAGATATGATAAGCATGGAAGAACTAAAGGAAGCTATACGCAGATTAAAGAACGGTAAGATGCCAGGAAACGATAACATTACGGCTGAAATGATAAAGACTATAGGTGAAACAGGAAGAGTATTGTTGTTAAAGATTTACAATAAAGTTTGGAGAGAGGAGACGATACCAAGAGAATGGGAAATGGGGTTGATTGTACCAATATTTAAGATGGGCGACGCCAGGAATTGTAAAAATTATAGAGGTGTACGAGGATGTATTGAAAAATTCTTAGCCTACTATAGAAGCAAACAAAATTTGAAAGTCAAAATATTTTATTATTCAATATACTCTCCTCCTATATTAATACGCGTAATACAGTGATCCTGTAACCTCCACAGCTTCTATCACCTCTTCGTCGGAAGAAAATTTACGAGCTTTTAAATTTTTTTTTTTTTCAGTTGAGGAAAGACATGATAGTCGGACGAAGCCAGATCTGGCGAAAAATGCGGGTGTTTCAAGTAATTCGAACCTTAAATAACGAAATGATGTGTATCATGGCAACATATGATTTGTGTGCAGTAGCATTGTCCTGCAAAAACAAAGCGCCTTTGGATAACTTTCCGCGTCTTCCCTCCATAATTTTTTCCTGTAGAGTGGTCAGTAACGTCGAATAATAATTCCCAGTTATTGTTCTATCCTTATCCAGAAAATCAATCATGATTATTCTATGGCAATCCCAAAAAAACCGAAGCAAGAACTTTTCCAGCAGATTTTTGAACGCGAAAGTTCTTAGGCCGCGGAGAACCAGAGTGTCTCCATTCCATCGATTGTTGCTTTGTTTCTGGGTCGTAGAAGTGTACCCAAGTTTCATCCATATTGACAATACGGCTTAAAAAGTATGCATCACTTTCCAACCGAGCACAGATTGAAAGCGATGCTTCCACCCTTGCACGCTGCTGATCAACATTCAGACATTTGGGGATCCATTTTGCAAAAATTTTTCTCATGTCCAAATTGACATGGACTATATGATCGACGCGTTCTTATGAAATAATCAGTGCCTTAGATATTCGTTTTAGCCCAATTCGACGGTCTGACAAAATCATGTCATGAACTGCATCAACATTTTCGGGGACGAACACAGAAGCTGGCCTTCCCGATCGGTGTTCATCTTCAATGGAAAATTTACGCCTTTTGAAGCTTGCAATTCAATTTTTCACGGTCGCACACGAACAACATTTATCGCCATGGGTATTAAGCATATATTCGTAAATCTGCTTACCTCTTAACCCCTTCAAATACAGGTACTTGATGATGGCTCGATACTTCAATTTTTCGATTTTACATCCTTTTTTCAAGTTCTATTGCGCAACTTTGGTTCGACTTTTTGACGTGATACTTTACACTGACACTTCTAATATGTTATTTTTCGTTGCTATGGTATCGCAATATTTTTTTTATACACGAAACCGATCTTGGCTAACTAGACTGATTTATCTTGATCACCTACTTTTACTTCAAAATAAAGTTCGTAAGCTCTTCGTACAAGTGGGGTGAAATTTTGTTTTTGGGATTTAAAAGTTATTCTCCCACACTTATAACAAAAATTGTTGACATTATTTATATACTTCCTAGGCATTGTACTTACTAAACATAAATGAAGATGTAGTACACAAACACGTTAGTAACGACGTTTCGCGACACAAGATAGAAAATACACTAACTTCATACGCTGGTAAATGCCTCTAATGCGTAATGTCTAAGTGGAAGGCGTATTTATTACAAGAAATATACAGGAATGAACATGTCTGCACACGGTATATATAGTCACTACTGAATCATCACGCAGAGTGGTGAAATATTTATTCACTTATGTAAACAAATCTATCCAACATGGCTTGCATACATATAAATATAAAAATGCTTCTTACTATAAGTTCGTGGGTGACAGGCAATTTCTGTTTTTAAATTAGTTTTTAGGGTGCCGAAATACATATGAAACATCCAAAAATTTCCATGTCACAATGTCACATGTGCGTTTAACAGTGTTATGAGAGTAATAAAGCATCTGAGAGTGAGGACAAGATATAAATAACTCAGATCATTATCTCAATTCAAATATCCACAACAATTAAAAGCTAAACTTACATTTTAATTTAGATAATTCTTTGTTAATTTATTACACGTATATATAAAAGTGAAAGGTACATGACAACAGTAAAATTTTGTAAATGAGTTAAGACATTCTTGAAAATTTCATGGCCAACTCTAAGGCAGTTCTTTTTTGAACGCACAATATGATACTCCTTTCAGTATCTACATTATGTACTATCGAATATAGCGTCTGCGTTTAGTAAATAACTTTTACGAAGATATAGTAAAATTAGATTACATTCAGTGACATCTATTGCTGATTTAGAAAAACAGAAAATTTCAAAAATCAATCCAAAAACGAAATTACGAGAAAGGAATTTGTAAAGTACCTAATGCTTTTACTAAACTCCCTATTGTAATAATAACAGCCCCAGGTTGAAGTTTGCCATTCAACGTTATTAGGGCACTACAAGATACAATTTTATGGTAGTAAACACAGAAATGCTTTTTTCGTCTTATCAGATCTCCAGATGTAAACATATTTATTTTCTTTCCCCTTTCTCTCTTACACATGATTACGTATTCTTCAGTGTCTTGTGGGGATGTTGAAAAATAGAGCAACACGTTTTAAATATTTATGATTCTCTCGAGGGTTTGTCGGGTGGTGATGTTTGAAATGTATATTTTCTTATTTCTTTTGCTGTTGAAAGTATTACAATTTTGCTCGAGGGTAATACCAATTACTTCCGTAAATTTATACAGCCTGTTTTATGGAAACTTGTTATTAGGAAACGGGAATTGAAAATTTGATCAGAACGTATCGAAGTTTTATAGTCGAAGATAGTCGGAAAGGGTATATTTTAACGAAATTAGTGGCATGATCTACCGGTGGGGGATTATTTTATGAAGTATCAGCCTTCTTAAATTATCTGTAAAATTTTTATGACATCAAGTCACAACAAGGCACATATCCATAGTGCTAGAATGAAGTATGCGTTATATGTGTAAAACTCTTGCAGCCTAAGATAACTCGCCTGTATATTATGTAACTAGTGAATCAGTTTACTGTTTTGTTGACTTTCGCACGTTATACGCTGATGAGGGCAGTGACAGCCCGAAACACGTTTCCGTACGGTGATCGTTCCCACTTGGTTGGTATGTATGTGTATCTATTTTAGCATGGTGAACACGTTAGTGCTCACCCTAATATACTTGATATATCGACAATTTTCCATCATCCTTGATCTTAGTAACCAATAAAGCTATTGTCGATGTGGTGTTCTTTACCATAATCCTCATATACAAGTGTCTCGTATCGTTATGTTCAAATTTTAGGAGTGTAAAGTAGACTTCATTTCAAGTAACAAAAACGCAAAACTTGTATATCCATTTTTATTTGTTTCAAAGTTACAGATCTATGAATGTGATTGACAGATCATGAAAAAAAATGTAACCCTAAAGTCAATACAAACGGATTATTTAAAAAAAGTTATACGATTCAATAACAGGCCTGTGATTTTTAGCGTCGCATAGTAAAATTTTATCCTAAAATAAATAAACACGTCCATTTTTATTTGTTTCACAGTTACAGATCTATTAATGTGATTGACAGATCATGAAAAAAAATGTAACCCTAAAGTCGATACAAACTGATTTTATTTAAAAAAAGTTATACGATTCAATAACAGGCCTGTGATTGTTAACGTCGCATAATAAAATGTTATCCTAAAATAAATAAACATGTGTCGTAGTGCATACAGTAATTTCATGGAGATCTACAAAAAAAGTACGGGAAATTAATTTATGATAAAGAAGGTTCTTACTTATTTCGTAAGTGCTGAACCATGAATATCATACAATAAACAAATTTTCAGATGTCTGTTAACGTTGCATTTTTTAATAAAGGATTACATTACGTTTCAGTTCATACAACAGCTTATTAGTGAGTGGACAAGTTTTCTTTATTCAAAATGCCTTACCGATTTTCTTCTCAAGAGTATGTGGACATGCATTTTGTGTAAGGCTATTGTAACGGCAGTGCACGTCAAGCAGTTATTGAATACCGACATCGGTTTCCCGATAGGCGCATTCCTCATTACAGAACGTTTCTGGAAGTACACAGACAATTTCGGGAATGCGGACTGCGTGATTATCTTTTCGACCGAGGAGTAAATTTGCCAGCAGACTTAGAGGAAGAAGCAGTAGCTATTGCTACAAGGGATCCAACTCTCAGTGTATGTCGAATCGCTAGACAACTAGGAGTGCCACGAACGACAGTTTGGCGAATTTTAAAACGTGAGGGCTTATATCCATATCACTATCGCAGGGGACACGGTTTGCTTGAGGCAGATCACTATGTTCGTATAGTTTATTCTATCTGGATATTAAGACAGTCACGGCTTCATTTTAATTTCTGCAGAACAGTCCTCTGGACAGATGAATCTACGTTCACGAGAAGTGGTGTTACAAATCTGAGAAACCTGCACAGGCGGTCACCAGAAAATCTCAAAGCTATGCGTCCATCTAAATTTCAACATGAATTTTCTATTAGCGTTTGGGCGGCCCTAATCGATGACTTGTTGATTGGTCCTGCCGTTCTTCCTGGGAGGTTAAATGCGGACAATTACCTTCAATTTCTTATTGACGAACTGCCAGGTCTTTTAGAGGATGTCTCATTGAATGTTCGACGAGACATTTGGTTTCACATGGATGGGCCACCACCACATTTCGGAATTGCTGCCAGAAATTGGTTTAACTTCAATTATCCAAGATGGATTGGTCGAGGTGGTCCTGTTGCATGGACACCCAGATCACACGATCTTAATCCCCTTGACTTTGATTTATGGGGGTACATGAAAAATTTAGTCTATGCGCAAGTTTCGAACACAAGAGAAGAGTTGCTGGATCGTATTCATCTGGCTGCCGAGCAAATCCGACAAAACAAGTATGAAATTCGGATAAGTACTTCTTCTGTTGGCTTACGGGCACAAGCCTGCATTCAACAAGGAGATGGACATTTCGCAAATATTATTAATTGAACTTTTTCAAATAAAAAATTTATTGACTTTAGGATAACATTTTTTTTTCATGATCTGACAATCACATTCATAGATCTGTAACTTTGAAACAAATAAAAATGGATAAACAAGTTTTGCGTTTTTGTTACTTGAAATGAAGTCTACTTTACACTACTAAAATTTGAACATAACGAGACAGGACACCTTGTATACATTATAACTGATATTTGCCGACGTTTTTTCACAAAAGTCCACTGGGACTCCACAAGGGCGCTTGGCATGGTATAAGTGGTATAAGGCGCTAAGTTTTGGAACCTACTAAATCGGTCAGTTTTGAAGTTAGAGCATCGCAGGTGGTACCAATCGATTCCTTTCAGCGAGATACACTAAGGTATTTCTTGACTATGGTTAATTACAAACTCGTGGAAAATACGTTTCAAGAAAAGTGGTGAAATGAACCTTTACTTTCACAACTTTTTTTCAGGGAAATGGGTATTGCTCGACAGTTGTATGATTTTCAGAATCTCCAGGGTCGATAGCATTAGACATATTTTTTCGTCTTGAAATAGCATTTGCGATAGTGCAAACTTGGAAGGTAAAGTTCACCCAAATGAAGAATCCTGGCTATTTTAAATAAATGGCTAAAAATTTGTGAAAGCAGTATACATTATATGTTGCAGATGACACTTTTTTCCGTCTTTTTAAATCTTTATTATAAGCGGATGTTTTAAGAATTTTCAGAAACTACCTTATTGGCGTATAAGAAAACCAAACTGTGTTGACTAGTGTTATTTTCTGTTCATACAGGGCTAAACCTCAGAAGATGAAATTTCAACTCGAAATTTTTTAAATTTTTTACCTCTACATACTGCAGTGAATTGTGGTGTTAATTGCTTATTTAACTTGGTCCACAATACACAGTAGCTTGGCCGATCTATCTCAAGTCGGGTTCGCCTTCCAGGAGCTCATGTATCTTCAGGGTTACCCTCACAGGGTACGTGGCACAATAATAAAACAAAAGGTATTAGAAAAGAAAACAAAGATTCCCCCCATGAAGTTTTAATATGAAAAAATAAAAAATAAAAAAATATTAGACTTTATCGAGTATAAAGCCGTACTGAAACATCTATTGTGTATCAAGAGTGAGGAAAACTTTGATACAAATGACAGTAGAAGAGAAAAAACCTGACTAAATGATCGCGAGCAAAAATTAACCTAATTAAATATTGAGGAAAACTGTCAATCTTCATTAATTACGTTATCCCTAACTAAAACGTCAACAGAACATCTCTGTATGCGCACGCACTAATTCTGACCCATGCGCACATTTAACATGGTACAAATACAATTTTCCCACCAAAATCTAACCTTCTAGAATATTACAGATAAAAAATATACTAAAAAAAAGTATGAAAATTTTCCTTAATATTCATCTGACTCTAAATATATTTATAAATATTATACAAATAGTATAACTAAATTATTTCTAAATAAATGCATATAACTACAGAAATATACGTACATTAATTAATGTAGTCGTCACACTTCACAAAAAATATTAACATGAGAGATTTCAGATTGGACGCATAAATCAAAAATTACAAGTATAAAAGACTCGTAATAAATCGAGAATTAACTTTTAACACATCAATATCACCACACTAAAACATAAACCGAAATTATAAAGAACTGAATAAAAAAGAAGTCTTTATCCAGCAAACAATTAATTAGACCTATCTGTTCAATAGCTGGTTAATCTCTAACTCTCCTTCTTCACGGAAAATGGCATCATTACCCTACCTAAAATAAATCAAAAGAGCGACAATGACAAAATCTTCCTACATAGCGAGAACTGCAAACCTCGGCGGCACGCTCGCACTATATACAGTCGTGGACCAAAATACACATTATAATAAAATTTACATAAAATATAAAATATTTTCAAATATTTTTCTGGAATAAAATACACATAAATATATAGTCTTTTATAGTTTCTCTTAATTTTTTCTTCGGGGAAAAATTCATTGCAATACGTCGATTCGGGGACACACTGTAGGTATTTTTATTTTTGGTTTTTATTGTTGTTAATTGTGTGATTTAGTATTTGCATGATCAAATTAACGACAAGTTTTAATCTTAAAACTCGGTTGTATATTATCACGTTTTAAATATGTAATTACATTTGTATTTTTCTTTTTTCTTTAATAAAAATATCGTTAACGATAACGGAAATATTCAGGATATAATTTGTTAAAATGTGCGTGACAAATATATAAATATAATTTGGCTTAATATTTTAAATATATTTATTTAGTCATATCTTTGACATTACTTGCTTTGATCACGTACTATATTTATTTTACCTGAAAATTTGCGTGGATAATTTTCTGTAATCTGATCTAACTTATGCACATGTATATATAAAGACCATTTTCCTCTTAAGCAACGTCAGTATATACCTAGCAAAGATGTTGGAATTCACAAAATTTTCGATCTTGGTGATTTTCGTCACAATAATAAGTCAGTCTTATTCCATACTTCCTCGACCACGTGCTCAAATAGTTGACTGGAGGTATGTGAAAAAGGCGACAAAGAATCCTGATGTATTAATCGTGGACGTCCGAAAACTTCATGAAGTGGAGGAAACTGGCATGATAAGAGGAGCGATAAACATACCATGTTAATATAACAAAATATTGTTTTTGTAAAAAATTGTTTCTCTAATATACATTTTTTTTTAAGTGAGGGACTTAGCGGGCGCACTAACCAGTTCCCGTGACGAATTTTTCGAAACATATAACAGACCCAAGCCACGAAAAAACACACCTATTATTTTCTATTGCAATGATGGAGTTAGAAGTACTCAAGCCAGTAACATTGCTTTACATTTAGGTTATAGAAAGTACGCCAAAATACTTTTGTGCTATATTCTTAATTTATTTATGTCTCTTGTTAATTTTTAGTGTCAAGAATTACGTTGGGGGTTGGCCAGATTGGGAAGTGCACGCTTTGTAACTAAAAGCTGCAGGTTAGACTTATAAACAAATACACTTTATGTGCTATTATTCCATTATATTTTACAGGTAATTTTGGCAATTAAAGCAATTTATTTTAGGTTTTAACAATTTTAATTGCAACAATTTTTTTTTTTGAGAAGAAAATCTATATTTTTGTAAACAAGTAGAAAATTCCATTCTATCATTTTCAAATAAAAGCAAATTTATCTTACTTTTCGTATTTTATTTATTTATTTTTATCAAGAACAATAAATATAATGAAATAAAAGTGATATAAAAGCAATTATAGGGATTATAAGGGTACCAAGCGAAATCTCAAGGTACATAATAGTTTGAAGGAAATTGTTGTAAGGTAGGTAAATATGTTTGTCCTATAAAGAACAAATATATTTTTCTCCAATTGTCAAAAAAGACAGACATTTTTTTCACAAATCTCAGTATGCAAAATGTGTCATTTTTTAACAGTTAAAAAAGTTTTTTTTTGACTGTTGAAAAAAACTTTTTCCCACTCCCCTTATAGTAAGCATACCATTAATACATTGTTTCTATGGACGTAAGTTGGTTTTACTGAAAGGACTGTGATTGTTATGACAACGGGGCGTAAGTAATTTACTTACGTCCTTTAGGGAAAAAAAGTGCATCAAAACACGTGTTCTATTAATTTATATTTATGGTAATATTACAGTTTGTACAATTAGTAACATTATTAACAAAATTGGGATATTTATTTATATTTCTTGATAATTCAAGTTATTATCACCTACTTTATCAGCAACACTTAAGTCCGTGGTTTCATTTGACACTATCATCGCCGAAGATGCTTCAGTATAATTTGTACCCTGATTATCATATAAAACCTTATTAGCAATCGCTTTTTTGTTAGCAATAGAATCGGCTACGCAGGTTTCCGCAATACTACTAGACTTCCAACCCCCGTGCCTCTTTAGTGTGAGAACTTCTACTCCAGTATTCGCTAATAATGTTGTTGACGTTCTTCTGAACGAATGACCTGTATAGCAAATCCAAACAAGCCTCTTTCGCTTCGTCTTCTACATTGGGAACACTCATTTTTAAACCACAATTAACAATTGTCAAATTTAGTTTTATTTGTGTTTATAAACAATTGTATGTAGGAACTGCCTAGTAACGTTTCAGATGTGTCTAATTTATTAAATTCCGAGGTTGTTTACCGTTACTGTTTATCATGATTAGGTACATTTAATTTTTGAGGATTTTATTGTCTGGGGAGTGGGAAAAATGTTATAAGTAATTCGGGAGGTAACATTTACCAGTCTCGAACTCTATTGCAAGTCCTCGGGCAAGCCCTCGGACGGAAACTAGTCCTCGACTAGTAAATGTTACTTACCTCCCTTATTACTTAAATAACTATTTTTCATTGTGAAATTTGTTTCATATTAGGGTCTCGATTTGACGGGCAAAATACTAGAAATTGCTTGTTTTGCAATTTCATCCACCTCTAGGTTATCGCTCGCATCACTGGATTCTATTGGGACCCAAATTTCTTAATCAAACTTTAACAGACTTGCACAAATTTCTCGAAATTTTTATATTTACACTCGTAATTAAGACAAATGAGACAATTACCGTAGCCGCCGTAATTATGAAGGTGATTTTTTAAATTTATATTAATCTACAGTTTTAGTATTTTAATATAGTAAAAAACTCAACATTCTCAAAACTCAGAAAATGTATGCTTTGCGCACTTAATATAAAAATAAGTATTTTAAATTGTTGGTGATATGTTTATGGCGATTTATGTTTTACGTCGTATTGTAGCTGGTGAGAAAATTGTACAAATTTGTAATGCAATGGGACTGGCGAAGTCTACCGTTCAAACTATTCGTGATAGAAAAAAAGAAATTGAAATACATTCGCTGTCCGCCACACCTTCAAGTGTTTCAAAATTAACTCGCCAAAGATGCAGTGTTATGGAAAAAATGGAAAAAATGGAAAAATTACACAAGTTTACAAATTCCGGTCAACTTTTGGATCAGAGCAGATGAGAACAAATCTTGACGTTATTTGAGGAGGAATCCGGGTTTCGTTTTTCAAAATTGGTTCTACTTTGTGAGTTCGCGCATGTTGGCAGCACTGCGCTATCATAATGACAGTCAGCTGTTGGCGTCGCTAGAAACATTATTTAATCTGTATTTTTAAAGTTTTTTTTTTTTAATCCAAAACGTGTGAAAATGCAAAGACAGAATTGTAAAGTTGATTCAAAGTGTTTTTGTTATGTTTGCGGATGTTATATGATCAGAAAAAGTGGCAAAGTTATTACTAATGTGATCAGAAATGCATATTTTTATTATTTTGGTTTCTCTGTATCAAACACTCACAAGCCGTGGGTACCGAAATTGTTTTGTAACGCGTGTAGCACAATATTATACAAGTGGTACAAGGGATGATTGTTACTTTTGCTTGATGAATGTCGTCGGTGTAAATGCAAAAAAACTATCAAAATATAAATATCCTGAAGTATCATCAGTGTCTAAGCCAGTTCCCCGTGCGAGCAATGATCCTTTGCCAATTTGTCCAGGTACGAGTGCAAATTACATGGAAACTTGTAGTTCATCACCGACGAACAGTGGAAGCGATTTTAACATGGAGGAAAAACATTTAGTTTCGCAATGTGAACTCAATGATTTGGTTCGTGATTTGAATTTATCGAAACAAAAATCAGAATTGCTCGCATCACGGATGCAGGAGTGGAAATATCTAGACACTCAAACAAAAGTCACTGTATATAGAACCAGAAATGAGGCGCTTTTGCCGTTTTTCAAAAAAGAGGAGAATATATGCTTCTGCTATGACATCAACGGTTTGTTTGATGCGATGAATACACCATTCGATGTAAATGAATGGCGTTTGTTCATAGATGGTTCAAAATACAGCCTGAAAGCTGCTCTGATACACAATGGAAATATAAAACCATCAATTCCGATTGCTCATGCAGTACAAACGAAGGAATGCTACGATACAATATGTAAAATTTTTACCAAGATAAAATATAAAGAGCACCAATGGAAAATTTGTGGCGATTTGAAGGTTTGAAAATAAATTTCAATTCAATTTTAAAGAATAAATGATTTATATACTATTCCTACAGGTTATTGGTCTCTTGATGGGGATGCAATCTGGTTTTACCAAATTTTGCTGTTTTTTTGTGTCTGTGGGATAGCCGTGCAACTGACCAACATTATGTGAAAAAAGATTGGCCAAGCCGTACTAATTATGAACCAGGAAAACAAAACGTCTCTTCTATACCACTTGTGAACCCACAGAACATTTTCTTGCCACCTCTCCACAAAAAGCTTGGCCTTATCAAAAACTTTGTCAAAGCGCTCGACCGTGAAGGACCGGCTTTTGAGTACTTGAACAAATTATTTCCCAAGTTGTCGTACGCCAAAATCAAAGAGGGAAACGCAAATCCCCGGATTTCAAGCAGATAATCGACAGTTTGTTGCAAAATTATTGCAAGATTGGAGCTCGAATGTCTCTCAAAATACATTTTCTGCATTCCCATCTCGAATTTTTTCCTGAAAACTTGGGTGATACAAGCGACGAGCAAGGAGAGCGACTACACCAAGATTTGGCAAAAATCGAAAAACCATACCAAGGATTTTGGGACGAGGGCATGATGAGCGACTACTGTTGGACTTTAATGCGTGAAACAGATCCCAAACAGTACAAGCGACTCAGTTCGACTGCTCTTCATTTCTAATTTAACACTTTTTAATGAATAAAATGGAGATTAATTGTCAAAAATTGTAAAAATTGTGTTTATTTAATATCTCGAAAACTAGAACCAAAATCAAAAAACGGAGTGCAGATTCGGATTCAGCGCCCCAAATATCCATAGAAACAGCTTTTGGTTGCTTAGATCCAAAACCGTGTATACTTGTGTTATTAGTTATATGGAGTGAAGACAATAATGAACGAAGGATGCTAATGAGCCAGATGACTATCCAAGAAAAGGCCAAAAATATTTTCGAAAATTTAAAAAGAGAGGATAATGATGAATTTGCGAAAGATGAAAAATTCGAAGCAAGCCGAGGTTGGTTTGAAAAATTCAAAAATCGCCACAATTTGCATAATTTAAAAATGAAAGGCGAAAAAGTTAGTGCCGATGATAATGCAGGCAAAGAATGTCCCAATACTTTGAAAAAAGTTATAGAAAGAGGTGAATACCAACCAGAACAAGTTTTTAATATAGACGAAACAGGGCTCTATTGGAAGCGAATGCCTGAAAGAACTTTCATTTCAAAATCTGAAAAGTCTGGATCTGAATATAAAGTCTCTAAAGAACGAGTAACTTTGCTTCTTGGTGCAAATGCTGCAGGGGATGTTAAGCTAAAACCACTGTTAGTATATTATTCAGAAAATCCTAGGTGTTTTAAAGGGCTGAACAAGAAACAATTGCCGGTCATTTGAAAATCCAATAAGAAAGGTTGGATGATTAAGATTCTTTTCGAGGACTGGTTTAAAAATAACTTTTGGCCAGAAGTAAAAAAATATTTAAAGGAAATGAACTTGAGTGCTTATTTTGGATAATGCTCCAGGGTACCCGGTTAATTTACCAGAATTATTAGACGATGTGGAGATTGAGTACCTTCCCAAAAATACAACAGCTCTGATCCAACCAATGGATCAGGTTGTTATTGCAACTTTTAAGGCTTATTATTACGCAGAACTTTTCGCCAACTTATTCAGCAAATCCATGGTGAATCTTCGATAAAACAATTTTGCAAAAACTACAACATCAAAGATGCCGTGTACAACATTAGCGAATCATGGAAAGACTTAAAATCAACCACAATGAACCATGTTTGGAAACAAATATGGCCAGAAAGTAGAAAATCTAATGAGTCTGAAGCTAATTCTCTTCCTGAAGTTCGACAAAACATATTGAGCTTAGCAAAAGATCTTAGTTTTGAAGATTTAGAAGAAGGTGATTTGATTGACTCGCTCGATGCTGACAGAGAACCTCTTTCAAACGAGGAGCTGATCCAGTTAGTAACCAATCAAACTCTTGATGAGGAGACAGAGCCTGCTATATCCATGAAGCTAACAGCAAAAACCTTGACGAATGCGCTTTCTTATTTCGAGAAGGGAATAAACATCCTTCTTCAAAATGATCCCGACGAAAAAGGCAGCGATAAAGTATCTCGAGAAGTAAACTAAGCCATTAGATGTTACAAAACGTTGCAAAAAGAAGCAGAAAGGAGGGTGAAGCAGACAAAGTTGGACGAATATTTTAAGTTAAGTCATTCAACAACAACGGAAATTAACGACGGCAGCATTTTATCAGATTCAAAAAGCTTACAAACATTTTATAATTTTTGTATGTGAATATGATCTATTTTGTTTTTCTTTTTTGAACTATGTAATGTGTTCATTTTATGTATGTATTCTTATTTGTTGTGTTATTTTATTTTTAAGTAAGTATTTATTTTTATAGAAATTATAGAATCTAAATATTATATTTTTTAAATTGCAACCGACCTGATTGAATTTTTATGGATTTGTATGAAAATAATATTCGTTAAACAGCTTTTCGCTTCACGTCCAACTTTTTCGGAACGTATCTAGGCCACTAAACGAGGCATGGGTGTACTGAGTAATAGTATATTAGCTCCACAGTTCGTAAAGAAATTAACAAAATCCTGAGAAAAACAGGGTTAAAAATAGTCAATATCAATAAAAAAATGTTAGGCAATAGCAAAGATAAAATTACAAATTTAGAAAAATCTAGTGTATAATACAAAAGCATTTTTAATAATATAAAATATTATTAAAAATCGGGCGTGAAGAACACAAATACAGGTTCATATATTTGTGAATGTATCTTCTCCAGAGATGTAGATGCGTATTTCACCTTTCTACAAGAACATCAGTACGATCATCGGGCAATATTTTAAACATGTTTAAATTTAAAAATGGAATAAGACAACGATAGACGTGTAGTTTCCTAACACAATTTTTTTAACGGTTTTGATGTTTTATCACTTCGAAAGCTATTGCTTGGATGTGTTTCCTATAGATGTGGTCGAGGTATCAGATTCCCTATTCTCAAAGCTAATTTACTTAATCAATGCGTATCCTGCTGTCTAAATATATTAAACGAAATTTGCCAATTCAACTTGTGACTCATTAATCGTTATGGAGATGCAGATTATATGCAATAATGAAAATGGGTAATGTTTGCAGAGTGCAAGTTCCCTCGGGTATAATAACCCCGGCATATTTCACTGACACTCTCTTTTGTACCGCGGCGATTAGTAAAGCCGTTATAGTAGATAAGCTTTGGTTACAGTGAAGCACGTAACTGAAGCGAACGCTTTGAAATTATTACGACCCCACTTCTGGTCTAATATTAGAGTTAAGGTGTCATCTTTCGTTGAGTGAAAGAAAGTAAAAAATGTCTCTTAAAAATCCTTATTTAAAAGACGAGTTTACATTAATCGTATTTAGATTATTATTATTATTATAATCTATATGATTGTTTCGGCCTTTACTTGATGAAATTCCATTATAACTATTAAGATAAAATAAAACAAATTTTATGAATTTCACTTTTTAATTATCACTGTAACGAGTCGTTTCGCACCAACCTGGGCTTCGTCAGACATATAACTAACTTATTTACAAAATATTTTTTATATTCAACACAAGTAAACAGTAACAAGCAAAAACACATGTTTTATTTTACAAAATAGTCAGAGGGATGGGTGCTTTTTATTACGGGATGTCTATACAAAACTTTCGCTACGGTTTATAAAAAAAATGTACTGTTCTTAAGTAATAAAACTAAAGGTTTACATTATATTACAGGGATAAAGAATTCTATGGAAAAATACAAAAATACTATACACTATGTAACTGTCTTGCAAATCAAATAAATAGATTAAGTAAGGGTGAATTATTTGTTTCTAATTGATCATTTAAGATCTTGTCATCTTAAATGATCAATTAGAAACAAATAATTCACCCTTACTTAATCTATTTATTTGATTTGCAAGACAGTTACATAGTGTATAGTATTTTTGTATTTTTCCATAGAATTCTTTATCCCTGTAATATAATGTAAGATCTTGTCTAAGATCTTTAAGATCTTGTCATCTTAAATGATCAATTAGAAACAAATAATTCACCCTTACTTAATCTATTTATTTGATTTGCAAGACAGTTACATAGTGTATAGTATTTTTGTATTTTTCCATAGAATTCTTTATCCCTGTAATATAATGTAAACCTTTAGTTTTATTACTTAAGAACAGTACATTTTTTTTATAAACCGTAGCGAAAGTTTTGTATAGACATCCCGTAATAAAAAGCACCCATCCCTCTGACTATTTTGTAAAATAAAACATGTGTTTTTGCTTGTTACTGTTTACTTGTGTTGAATATAAAAAATATTTTGTAAATAAGTTAGTTATATGTCTGACGAAGCCCAGGTTGGTGCGAAACGACTCGTTACAGTGATAATTAAAAAGTGAAATTCATAAAATTTGTTTTATTTTATCTTAATAATTATTATAATGTATAAACCTTGAAATTACCCTACGGGTGTCAAGGTATCACTTAATTTTCACTATGAAACTTAATTCTATTTTTTATTATATATGAATTTTTCCCATTCCTTCTTATTCTTTGCTGCAACTTCTGCTTCTCTCCATGTCATTCCACGTTTTTGCAGGTTTTCCGCTACTGTATTGTCCCATGTATTCCTTGGTCTACCTCTCTTCCTCTTCTGTATTGTCCTAGCCTTCCATACTCTCTTTGTCTGCCTTGTTTCTTCCATACAAACAACGTGTCCGAACCATTTCAATTTCTGCCTCTCTATACCTTCGAGGATCGGTTCCGTATTCAGATCTTGCCTTATCACTTCATTTCTTATTCTGTCCCTGCGTGTTACTCCCTTGACTGCTCTTAAATACCTCATATCCATCGCTTGTATTTTGGATTTTGTTTTGTTATTTAGTATCCAGCTTTCACACCCATATGTTAGTATTGGTCTATATACGGTTTTAAACACAGTCATTTTTGTCTTCGTTGAAATTTCTCTATTTCTGATGAAAGTGTTGTTGAGTGTATAGTACAACTTTGTCGTGCTTTCAATTCTGCCATTAATCTCTGTGTCTTCTTTCCCTTCTCTATGAATGTTTACTCCTAAGTATTTAAATGTTTCAACTTGTTCTATGTCCTTTCCTCCTACTTTAATTGTTAACTGTTTATGGTTTTTCCCTACCGCCATCACTTTAGTTTTGTCTGCGTTAATTTTCATGTTTCTCTTTTTCAGTGCTGTTTCCCAAATTACCAAGTTTGTTTGCAGGTCCTTTTCGGTATTTGCGTATACCACCAAATCATCAGCAAACGCGTTCTCCGTTACCTCCACCAGCCCCATATTTCTATATCCTATTTGTATCTTTTTTGTGTTGTTTTTAATATCTTTCAGTACGTCATCAAATATTATATTAAATAGTATAGAACTAAGTACTACTCCTTGCCGCAATCCTTCCCTTGTTTCAAACTCTTCTGATTGCCTATTACACGCTCTCACCACGTTTCTTGTACACTTGTATATGCTTGCTATTGCTTTCCTCAGTTTGCTATTTATTCCTCTTTTTTCTAGGCTCCTCCACACCAAGTTTCGAGGTATACAATCGAAAGCCTTTTCTATGTCTATAAAACCTATGTATATCGTGCTGTTTGCACTCTTTTCCGTCATCTGCTTTCAATGTGAATATATTGTCCTGTACACTTCTACCTTTTCTAAATCCACTCTGTGCTTCTTCGAGCTGCGCCTCGATTATTGTTTTTAACCTCTCTTCCAAGATTCTTTCATAAACTTTTAGCACGACGCATAATAGTGTAATTCCTCTATAATTCTTACACTGTTTGTTGTCTCCTTTTTTATATATCGGTAACAAAACTCCCATTTACCAATCCTCTGGTATTTTCTGTACAAATTGTGATACAACATACCAATTGTTTTATATCACTATTTGGTGGATATAAAGATCTACCAAAAACGAGAAAAAAATAATATGGTTGCCATTTAAAGAAAGTGTTGATAACGTTATCACTCGAAAACCAATGACGTCATAGAAAAAAATTGTATGTCAAAAGATGGCGTTTTAAAAAAGAAAATTTACCTGTCAGAGCGTTTTTCCTAAAAATGTAAAATAATGCGATTATAAGCTTGGTTCCAAACTTTATGACCACACTGTATATACGAGGGTATATCAGATATAAACGAGACTGATTTTTTTAAACTATTAATGCTTTATTGAACAAGGTTAATACAAATGTACTATTTTTCTACATAATCTCCCGCTCGCGCAATATATTTTTCCCAACGGATTGGAAGCTTTTTAATCCCGTTATCGTAAAAACTTTTAGGCCGGTCACACAGCCACTGGAGCACAAATGTCTCTACCGCTTGGTCGCTGTCGAAACGCTGGCCTCCAAGAGCTTATTTTCGAGGTCCAAACAAATGGTATTCACAGGGTGACAAGTCTGGACTGTAAGCAGGATGTTCCAAGATTTCCCAGCCGAATTGTTACACTTTTTGCCTCGTAATGTTTGCTGAATGTGGTCTGGCGTTGTCGTGAAGAAGAATGACATTTTTAACGGATTGCGTCTTTCTTTTTCGTCGTAAAGACAATTTTGCGGCATCCAAAACGTCGCAATAATATTGGGCATTAATTGTGCGGCGATCATGAAGAAAATCAAGCCTCAATGTTGGCTTCGGTAACGCTCGTCCGTGGGCGTCGAACGTGGCTCTGGTTTTCAACTTTCTCCCGGCCTCCAGAAAATTGTTTATGCCATGCAAACACGCGAGGTCGTGAAAGGGTGTTCTCCCCGAACTGTGCGTGCAATCTGTGTAAAATGTCTGTTGGATTCACCCCCTCATTGGTCAAAAACTTAATAATTATCCGCTGCTCCACGGAAACGTGCACTGCTTGCTCACTCATGGTCACTGCACTACTGAACGGTCTCGACGGAATTTCAGACGTTGCTCTCCCCACCCTAAGTGCTTTGTCTACATAGCCACCTACTTCGCCGATTCAAAAAACTTTTGTACGAGTCATTAAAAAATCAGTCTCGTTTATATCTGATATACCCTCGTATATATATTCAGATCTTTTTATATATATTAATTAAACACAAATTTATATAACATACCTTCTATTCAGTCAAATCAAAATAAGTTGGAACAAACTATACTTTAATTTTTTTAATTTTATTTCTGGCTTAGAAATTTTTTTTTTAGAAAAATTTCAGAATTACCGGAAGCTACAGAAATTGCTCTGGGTGCATATAATTTTTAATACTAAAAACTATCAGAAAAGTAATTAGAACTGCACGTTCAAAACAAACAAAAAATCCACTAAATTAAAACGTTATTTGCGGACTCTCAGACGGGTCTGGGAGTAACACGAGAGTTTTTTCGCCGTAAGAAAAGCAGCGAGTGAGGAAATTAGTTTTTTTTTCTGTTCGCCTGAGTTCGTGTTTTTCTCGCCGGAGGCGATTTCTTCTCCATTTGAGTATTAAAAGTGATGTTTTTTCCAGCCTCTTTACGAAGAATAAACATGCTAATGGAAAAGTCGCAAAATATTGATTTCGCTCGACCTCTTTATTGAATCCGATGTATAAATGGAAAGCTGTGAAAATTATCCTGAGAGAAATGTTCGATAACGCATTTGCAAAATTGGAATTCTCTTAGAATCGTGAAAGTTCGAGGAAGATTGTATTTTGTTTGTAATACAGTTCGGGGAGTGTTTCAAATGAGATATTGATCGATTTGCATTTTTCAAAGTAATAAGTTATTAAATATTAATTGTATTATGTCTTAGAGTGGTTATTTAAATCAACACTGCTAAGTATCTGTCGAATAATTGCTAACTACAGATAATATGGTTCGTGAATCCACCGAACACAAACGAGAAATCTAATCGGTGTTCATGATTGCACGATTTATTTTCATATCAGAAGAAAAATATTAAGTTAATTACACACTTCTAGACCATGAAAATACAATAGGATCAATTAATATATTTTATCTAGTATTTATAAATTCTGTATCATACTCGTGATTTTATTGACATTAAGGTAAAAAAGATATCTAACTAATAATTATTTTTAGCTTGGCTAGCATATAGAAGATAGGTATAAATAATGTATTATAAAGATAATCTAACAGAATACATATAAATAAAGAGTAAATGTCACATAACATTAACTGATCAATTTCAATGCAATAACAGTATTAGTAGCCCTAAAGATGTCCGTTGCAACAGTTTACGAACCGTCGGCTAGAAAGGAAGCAGTACTAAGGACTCGATTACGGCCCGAAATCATAGAGCCAATTATAATTAGTGAATATGGAACTTCTTATCTATGTGAAAAGGGTTTTTCGATTATTTTTTCTCATAAAATGTTTTTCATTTAGGCGACCCCCTTTAATATCACCGTGACCCCTGGTTGAGAAACTATGCCCTAGATTGTCCATTACTCTTGTGTATAAGTTAGAAGCAATGTCTTCAATTCTGGATAAGATTTCTTAGCTGAATCAACTTTGCTAGGGCGTTTTTTATAAACTCGACTCTTAAGATAGCCCCACTGTAAAAAGTCGTTTAGAGCAAAGTCCGGGCTTTTTGGTGGTCAGTTGATGTAGTCTCTTCTTGATATCAATTATTTAACCGGAAACAATTCTCTTACAGCTTGTAATGCGATATTTGTTGTATGGCTAGTAGCCCCATTTTGTTGAAACCACCACTGGTCATTAAAATAAAAAAAATTCTTGGGGGGTAAGGCTAAAATATTAATGGATCATTGCGGCGTACCTGCTAGAATTTAAAATAGCTGTCTGTCCGTTATTTTCAAAAAAAGTATAGGCCTATTATGCCGTAAGAAGATATTACTGCCTAAACAGTAGCTTTAGGGCTATGTACTGGAGTTTGATCTTTCTCCTGGGGATTTTCTTGGGACCAATAGCTATTATTTTCCTTGTTGATGTAACCATGCACACGAAAGTGTGCTTCATCAGAGAAGAATTCTGTGTAAGACGTTAAATCTTTTCAACATTTGGTTGGCAAACGTCAATCTTATAGGATAATCAGTTTCATTTAATTCTTGCACTAACTGAGTTTTAAATGAGTAGTAGTGTAGCTTTAAGCCTCTTTTTAATATGCGAGAGAGACTTAGAACTCTTAGAACAATGTGCTAGGAAATACTTCTGTATTCCAGCAACTTCAGGAGAATGTGAAAGAGTGTTTAGTACAGCTCGTTTAATAATAAAACAAAGCCGTGCAAGACTAAAACCGAAGAATGTTAATATAATAATGTGCCTAATCAAAAATTTTAAAAATATTAATAAGTAACCTAATATTTATTTTATTAAAATTACACCCAATCTTTTCATATTAGCTAAAAAAATACTTCAATGGGTTTCATCTTACTATGCTTTCCAACTATTAAATATATGAATAATAATAAATATATGAATGTTCTGTAATGGTAATAAAAGTACAGAAGAAGTATTAACAGATCTAAATTAATATTTTATGAACGTTTGTGCAAATATAAACAATAATAATTGTGGACCTATGTATGAAAACATCAAACACATTTCTGAGACATGTTCGCTTCATTTTACAGATCTCGACGAAATAAAACAAACAATTTACAGTTTGAATGATACATAATCTGTAGGAGATGAAGTACCTACTACTCTTATAAAATACTGTGCAGGGAGTCTAGCAGTACCGCTGCAACATATAAGAAATCTCTCTTTTTTAAAGGGTCAATATCCAGATAAGATGAAATCTAGCATAATAAAACCAGTGTATAAAAAGGGTGATAGGTCGGTATTTAATAATTACCGTCCTATAGCGTTGGTCTCAAACTTATCAAAAATTCTAGAGAAACCTATATTTTCCAGAATGAGAAATTTCATTAATAAACATGGAATATTAAATAACACACAGAATGGATCTATAAAAGGCCGATCAACCTCAAGGGCCATGTTCCAGTTACTGGAAGAGATTTTAAATGGATTGAGCAGTGGAGAGACAACTATCTGTATGTTCATGGACTTGTCAAAGGCATTTGATAGCGTGGATCATGGAGTGCTTCTTGATAAGTTGGAGATCAAGTTTTCGTGGAAGGGCATTTGAGTGGATTGGTTCATATCTTTCGGGTAGGAGGCAGTGCGTCAGTGCCAATAAAATTTCTGGACAGGAGGTACGATCTGAATAGGGCAGTGTTCATTATGGCGTGCCACAGGGATCAATTTTAGGTCCATTATTGTTCCTTTTATATGTAAATGACCTGCCAGCAGTAGCTACATGCCCAACTATACAATTTGCCGATGACTCTTTATCAGTAGTAAAAGCGAAAACAGAAGAAAATGCTGCTGAATTGTTAACAACGCACTTGTCATGCTTTGAGGATTGGTTTACAAGAAATAATTTAAAAATGAATGTAAGTAAAACGAATCTAATAAGATTTGGTGCCAAAAGAATGGAAATTGATATCGGATACAGAGATGTGCAACTTGCCTTTGGCGAGGAGGCCGACTTCTAGGGATGGACCTTGGATTCCCAAATATCGTGGAAGGCGTACGTCGAACGGCTGGCAGTTAAACTGAGTGATTTTTGTTATGCTCTGGGAGTGGTTCGCGTAGTGTTAGTGCTGATGCCGCGGTGAGTGCATATATTGCCTACGTGCATTCTAGACTTGCATATGGTGTTATCTTTTGGGGAATATCAGTTGATGTGGGACGAATTTTCGTAATTCAAAAGACATGTATTAGATCTATATTTAACATCAACCCACGGGATACTTGTAGGAACACTTTTAGGGATAAAAAAATACTTACCCTACTCGCGGTATACATTTTGCAGTGCGCATTGTTTGTCAAAATGCATTATTCTGATTTTTTTTGCTAAATATGAACTCAAGCATAGTTATAGTACAAGAGGGACTTCTGAGTCATATTTGTGTCCTCCACGTTCTCATTTAACAAAAATACAAAGAAATGTATTCCACAGGTTTATCAAAATATACAACCACTTGCCAGAGACTTTAAAATCATTGTCAACAAAACAATTCAAATACCGACTCAAGGAACTATTAATAAACAAAGTGTTGTATAAAGTTGAAGATCTTTTTTAGAAAGAATTATATAATAGGTGCTATGGACTTGAAAAGCATTTTAATTATATGTTTATTATTTTATATATACAGATTTTGTATTTTATTTATGCACTTGTGACGTTTCGTATACATTTTGTGTGTCTTAACGAATAAAGGTATAATTTACTAAATAATAAAAAAAAAAACACTTGGTATATTTGTTTCACAAAATGTATTTAAAATATATCTGACATATGTTTCGACTTATACAGTCATTCTCAAAGAGTCATGTAAACTAAGTGAAAAGAATACTCCTACCAATATTTATGGCTTATTTTTTAAAAGTTTTATTACAGCATCGATTGTGGGGGTATTTGAAAAATCCAATTTGCGTGTTTTTTATATCAAAGGACACTAGTTTCATGTTAGAATATAACAAGCCTGTTCACTTCTATCCCCTTAGATGAACTAAAAACTATTTTAAAGAGTCACATTCAAAAATCTATTCCGAATATCGAATTACAAAACACTATTAAACCTAATTAATATTTGTCTTAAACAAAATTATTTTAAATTTCATGAAAAATTTTATACACAAACCAACGGTTTACCGATGGGTAGCCCTCTTAACCCGCTACTCGCTGAAATTTATCTAACAGATTTTGAAGATAAACACATTCATAATTTCAACCGCAGTCCTTTATTAAAATACATTTCCTTTTGGGGCAGATATGTAGACGATATTTTGTGCTTGTGGTCGGGCACTGACAGACAGCTTGACCAATTTCTTAACTACTTAAATTCCCGTAATAAAAAAATACAATTCACATAGAAAAAGAGGTAGACGGAACGATTAACTTTTTAGACTTAAAATTAACAAGAGTTGATAAACGATTTGAATTTGATATCTTTAGAAAACCCACTACAACAGATACAGTAATTCCGGCAAATTCCAACCAATCGTGGAATATAAAAATGACAGCTTTTCACAGTTTCATACACAGACTGATTAATTTCCCTCTAAATAATAAGAACTTTGAAAAAGAAGTATATACCATAAAAACTATAGCTAGAAATAACGGGTACAAAACAGAATTCTTAGACAAAATGATTTACAGAAAACAACGCGCTTTCCTTATGAATAATTTTTACTCCGGACATACATACATAAAAACTAACAAAGTGTTTCATACCCTAAACTATATACCTGGGGTTAGCAATAAAGTTTCTAATAAACTAAATAAATTAGGTTTAAATGTCATCCTAGTAAATAAATGCAATTTAGGAAATATTCTAGTTAACAATAAACGAAAAACAGAATTGCGTGATAAGTCAGGAGTGTATGAATTAACTTGCAGTGATTGTGACGCGGTATACATTGGCCAATCAGGACGCTCTATAAAAGAACGTATCAAAGAGCACAGAAGTTCTATTCTACATGGCAATATGACCACGGGATTCGCGGAACACTGTATTCAAAATTCTCATCTGTTTAATGCCAATAATTTCAAACTTTTACACTCTTGTAATAAGGGTAAAAGGCTTGACTTCTTAGAAATTTTAGAAATAAAAAAAGCCATAAATCTCAACAGACAGGTCACAAACACGCAATTGGATTTTTCAAATACCCCCACAATCGATGCTGTAATAAAACTTTTAAAAAATAAGTCGTAAATATTGGTAGGAATATTCTTTTCACTTAGTTTACATGACTCTTTGAGAATGACTGTATAAGTCGAAACATATGTCAGATATATTTTAAATACATTTTGTGAAACAAATATACCAAGTGTTTTATTTAGTAAATTATTAATCATGTTTCACCAAGAGCCAACCGTGAATTCTATACATTAGAATAAAGGTATATTATTATTAAGCATTCAAAGGGAAATTATTTAGATTCCCATACAGAATGTACATGAAACTCTTTAAATCTATTACGGAACTGTTTGCTTTATCAGTAAAAATTATTTTATTTAAAATTTCTTCGTTTTCATTTAATAAATTAAACATTATATCACAAAAATCAGTTCGTTTTAATTTATCTTCCTCGAAAAGCTCTTGCTGGTTTGATATGTTGTATGGCTTTCAATTCGAATTCTTTCAGAGTTTTGAACACCGAACTATACGATACTCCAAAATGCCTGACTACATTTAAAGGCGATTCTACAGACTGTTTTTCTACATAACACGGGATATTCAGCTTCATGTGTTCTGTTAACACGCGATTGGTTTTTTTTCTTGTGGGAATTTAGAAAACAACCACCACCTTTGAATTTGTTAAAAATATTTAAAAAAATACGTCATTGGTGTATAACTGGTTGCGTACAATGCCACCAATGCATTTACTTTTATTTTTTTAGCTCTAGACATGGGCCGATTTTTTGATCATTACACATAGTGCTATAGACTTTTCCCCGCAAATATTTTTGAAATTTATTATCTATTTTTATTTTGAACTGATTTTTATTTTTGACTTGTGTAGTTGTAGCACACCGTATTGTATTGCTGTATCGACAGACACTATTGTACGCTGAGTTTAGAAGGTCGTGTGTTAAGAAGATAAATGTTTATCTTTGTTTTAAGTAGCTTCGTGATTTTGATTTAATTTGTGGATGGTGTTTGATTTCAATACCGATTTATTTACGAGTGTGTAGAACTCCTAATTGTTTAATTAGTGGCTTTCTCTCAGGTGTCTCGAAGAAAAAAAAATATATATTTTTTTATTATACGTAAGTAAATTATTTTATATATATATTATTAGATATTTATTAGATATTAGATATTATTCTTATTATCTTTATTATTAGTATTTTTGAATGAATTGAATTGTGTATTTTCCATTGTGTTAATTTATATATATATTTTAATATTAGTTATTTCAATAAATGACAAAGATTGTTTTTTAAAGTTTCTAGTAAAAAATATCCGTAACTTTAAAATTTTATACGTTGGTATATCAAGGGAATTTTTTCATGTGGTTTGCACATGCGTTTAGAGTTTGTTTCGGCCTGTCATATCTGGTTGTTTACTTTGTTTATTGAGGGAGAAATTAAAAAGTATCTTTGGAATTTATTAGTTTTAATTTTGCTCGGTTGTCACCAAGGATTTTTTTATTATATGCTACGGTCATTTTCATATCATATTTTTACCTTAATAATATTGTTTAATGGCGCAATATTAACCTTTATGCTTTATAAAGGTTTTCTTTTTTTTTATATATATTAAAATTTCATTTAAAGTTTATTGTGTTTTTTATTTAACATTATTTCAAGAAGTTTACAAGTAACTTAAAGCTATATAATTAAAACATTTGTCTATACTCTTTTACTGGCGCTATATAAATTTGTAGAAGAGAAAGAAAACCAAGTTTTCCATTTGGAACATTGAGGGAAAAGCAGTCTCATCTGGAAAATAAACCGACTGAATATCTAAGCTGGACAGATTGGTTGTGAATAGTGGTATTATCAAATTCTAAACCACTATTCATAGCAATATGTAATGACAAAAAAGTCGAAAACTCTCTGAAATACCTTATACCTTATCTTGAGACTGAAGAACAGGAAATAACAGTTAGGATAATAGTGAGATGCAAGCGATATTATAGCCTATTAAATTATAACGGTGTGCATTTAAAAACATTATCAATTTAACGGTTATTTTTTGATAGAATAAGATAGAGCGGATAAAGCAAGTCGCAACTTAGCCTTGTAATTGTACACTTGACATTTGTCAAGAATAATTTAGTTTTGACAAGCAAAATAACCTGCTAACTCTAATCCAGCGCTGTTGAACAATGTTGTCGGAGAAATTTCCATCGCAACAGAGTGTTAAAATGCATAGAAGCCGAATATAATTTTTCGTTAAATGAAGTGAATAATGATATTGAAATTAAGTTTTGAATGTTTCTCATTTTAATCGATTTTATATGCTACTTGATGACGATTTTAATTAAAGACCCGATATAAAATGCTTTATGGATCTGTACTTGTAATCAATTATAATAATGTATTACTTGCATGGGTTGCCACATAATATTAAGAAAGTTTTATATTTGTTGTCTAAGAAATAAAATCAGATGAGAGCATGCTTCATTCAAATAAATAATTTCGTGAATTTCCGTACCCTATAAAGGAGATTTTTGATGATAAATAAGTAAATGTAGGGTGAAGGAATCCTCTACTGTTTGAGAGTGTTGAATAACAAAAACCTCATTCTCGCCGATAATCACGATTTATTTTCCAAGCGAAACGACCCTCTTGAACATCAAACACCAAATGATAACAAATTCTTCTCGATTTTATCGTAATTCCGTCATTATTCCATCCTTAATCCTTGACTTTTAATCGTCTCCTAACCCTTTCAACACACATACACTTAAGCGGTCTCCAATAAATCAGCCTCTTCAGGAGCTTATTAAAGACCCCTTCGAGACGATGAGTTCGACTTAATCAAAACTTGCATGTTCTTAAAGGGCGCCTTCAACTGCTGAGGTTTACCGGACGGAGAGGCACGGAATACAGGAAGCGTCTCGACCCTTTCTTGTCGAATATTAGAATAAAGATCGTACTTTCTACCTCACCGTGCAGATTCGCTCTGACTCATCGCGGAGTAAAAGACTCGGTTGAGTTATTTCATTTCTGTACGTGCCGGGGAAAGCCCTCGGAACAGGATACGAGGGGCGGCGGTAATACCTGAAATTTAAACTTACATCGGCTTGGTTTCGAAGGGGGATATCGATGGAAGTACTTTTATTTAATTTAGGGTGAAAAATGATGTTAGGTTTGTGTTCTGTCGAAGTTAGACACTCAGATGTGATTGTTTCTTTGTGGAATTTTTATTTGTCTACGCATAGAATCAATTTATCTATATTTGTTATGTACACGAAAATATTATGTCATTTATTGGATCAATTTTTCAAAATAAACGTTATGCTTAGAAAATTAATACTGCTAGCCGTAACTTTGTGGTAATTCATTTTGAAAATAACAAAATAAAATAAAACAATAACTTCGTTATACCACTTTATTCACATGTAATAGTGACCGCGGTTTCGACATACAATGTCATTATCAAACTGCAAAAGTTACAGGCCTACATAGATCTTGTAAATGACACAAAAATATATGGGGGTGGTTTATGATGTTATTTAAAATTACTACTATATACTTAACTATTATATACAACATTGCAAAAGAGGTGTATATATATAAGATCCAACTGGTCGTTAAGAACAATATCTATTGTGTTGTTTCCGCTTTTAAAAATTTCAAGTGACTCTAAAAGATTTAATTTACGACTTTTCTCGGCCAAATGCAATATTTTATGATGACCAAATGTATGCCTTTCTGTAATAAGATGGTTTGCGAATGTTGAATCTGTCTTCTTTAGTTTATATGACCTCATGTGTTCTTTTACCCGTATAATAAAACTTCGACCAGTATGACCTATATATACACTTTTACAATCATTACAATATAATTTGTACACTCCTGATTTATTATCGATATCTGTTTTAGGTTTTGCGTTAAAAATGAAATTACTTGTTTTTACATATGGTTTGTAAGCTATACTAACATTACTATTATTTTTTGATATTATATTTCCAATTTGCTCGCTTATTTTACCGAAGTAAGTTAACGAGACAAATTGTTTCAAATTAGCACTATCTTTAGGATATACTAAACTAAGGGCCACTTGTAACTGTTTTTTCTTTAGTATACTGTCAATTACGCTACTTTTATAACTATTGTTTACCGCTATTTGTTTTATAGTATTGATTTCACGAACAAAATATTCATTAGGCAAAGGAATATTTAATGCTCTATGTATCATAGAATTAAAAAGTGAATGTTTGTGTGTCTTAGGGTGTAGTGAATCTTTGGGAATAATGCAATCAGTGAAAGTAGGTTTACGATATATACCAAATTTTAAGCTCTGATCTAATTTGTTTAATTTTAAATCCGGGAAGTTAATACTGTTATTCTCTTCTATTTCTACTGTAAGATTTATATTAGAATGGATTGAATTTATGTAGTTCAGAAATGTTTGTAGTTGTCTATAAGTACCCTTAAAGCAAGCTAGGATGTCGTCTACATACCGATACCAAAATTTAATATGTTTTTTACCTAGTTGTGCTGAAAGAATTTTTTCTGTAATATGCTTCATGAAAATTTCAGCTAATAGAGGACTTAGAGGTGAGCCCATTGCCAGACCTTCTGTTTGTTTGTAGAATTTGTTGTTAAATGTAAAGTAACTTTGGTTGGTGACTAACTCCGTTAGAGATATGATTTCATGTATAACAACCGGGTTTGTATTTTTCTTTACTAATATGTTTTCTATTAACCTTAAGCATTTCTTATGTGGTATTTTTGAAAACATGTTGGAAACATCAAATGATACCAGGATTTCTGTCTTTTGTAAATTACAATCTTTTAATTTAGCTGTTAACTGTATTGCGTTTTTTCCAACATGTTTTCAAAAATACCACATAAGGAATGCTCAAGGTTAATAGAAAACATATTAGTAAAGAAAAATACAAACCCGGTTGTTATACACGAAATCATATCTCTAACGGAGTTAGTCACCAACCAAAGTTACTTTATATTTAACAACAAATTCTACAAACAAACAGAAGGTCTGGCAATGGGCTCACCTCTAAGTCCTCTATTAGCTGAAATTTTCATGAAGCATATTACAGAAAAAATTCTTTCATCACAACTAGGTAAAAAACATATTAAATTTTGGTATCGGTATGTAGACGACATCCTAGCTTGCTTTAAGGGTACTCATAGACAACTACAAACATTTCTGAACTACATAAATTCAATCCATTCTAATATCAATTTTACAGTAGAAATAGAAGAGAATAACAGTATTAACTTCCTGGATTTAAAATTAAACAAATTAGATCAGAGCTTAAAATTTGATATATATCGTAAACCTACTTTCACTGATTGCATTATTCCCAAAGATTCACTACACCCTAAGACACACAAACATTTATTTTTAAATTCTATGATACATAGAGCATTAAATATTCCTTTGTCTAATGAATCTTTTGTTCGTGAAATCAATACTATAAAACAAATAGCGGTAAACAATAGTTATAAAAGTAGCGTAATTGATAGTATACTAAAGAAAAAACAGTTACAAGTGGCCCTTAGTTTAGTATATCCTAAAGATAGTGCTAATTTGAAACAATTTGTCTCGTTAACTTACTTCGGTAAAATAAGCGAGCAAATTGGAAATATAATTTCAAAAAATAATAGTAATGTTAGTATAGCTTACAAACCATATGTAAAAACAAGTAATTTCATTTTTAACGCAAAACCTAAAACAGATATTAATAATAAATCAGGAGTGTACAAATTATATTGTAATGATTGTAAAAGTGTATATATAGGTCAGACTGGTCGAAGTTTTATTATACGGGTAAAAGAACACATGAGGTCATATAAACTAAAGAAGACAAATTCAACATTCGCAAACCATCGTATTACAGAAAGGCATACATTTGGTCATCATAAAATATTGCATTTGGCCGAGAAAGGTCGTAAATTAAATCTTTTAGAGTCACTTGAAATTTTTAAAAGCGGAAACAACACATAGATATTGTTCTTAATGACCAGTTGGATCTTATATATACACCTCTTTTCCAATGTTGTATATAATAGTTAAGTATATAGCAGTAATTTTAAATAACATCATAAACCACCCCCATATATTTTTGTGTCATTTATAAGATCTATGTGGCCTGTAACTTTTGCAGTTTGATAATGACATTGTATGTCGAAACCGCAGTCACTATTACATGTGAATAAAGTGGTATAACAAAGTTATTGTTTTATTTTATTTTATTATTTTCGTAACTTGATATACGAGGGTGGTTTGGCGGACACTTTCGCTACGGTGATTATGTTGCTGACTTCCGCCATGTTTCTGATGACACCTGTTAAAATTCCAAACAAATTTGACATATAGGTTGTGTTTTATATTCATATAAAGAAAAATGTTTTCGGTGTTGTGTAAATATGGAGAAAAAAGAATTCCAAGTGTTAAATACTTCGGAAAATCAATTAAAGAAATAGAGGAAAATTTACTTAAATAATATCGTGAATGTGTTTTGTTCCATGGAATGATTTGTAAGTGGTTTTCTGCTTTCAAAAGTGGCCATATGAGGACGAATGATGCAGGATGTCCCGGATCGTTATTTACTGTAACTCCTCCAGAAATGGTTGATAAAATCCATTTACTAGTAAGTAGCGATTGTCGATTGAAGGTACGTGAGATAGCTAATGAAGTAAACATTTCAACAGAACGGTTATGCAATATTTTTCATGAACATTAATAATAATAATAGTTTATTAGTCATAAGTAGAGACCGGACACAAGAGGCCGATGAGTCATCGCCCACGGGCATACTATTGAAAATTTGTATTTTAAAGAGTGTTTAAGTTTATTTATATAATTAGAAAGCAAACGGGTAGTGATCTATAAAATACGAAATACATTTCTATTGATTCATTTTGTAATTCAAGTTTAGTAAAGGAGTATTAATCTTAACTAGTAATGCTTTCTCAAGGTTCTCTTCTGTAAAATTTGTTCTCTTTGAACGAAATACATCGTTGTAGATAGAAGACGTCCTTTCTACATCGCAACTGGTTATAGGTGCATACTGGAAATATTCTTTTATTTCAGCGTATTTAGCAGTTAGATTTTGAGGTATTGAAGGCCACATCCGAAGTCACTTGTATTATTTTTCAAATTATTAATAGCCACGTCTAATGTGGTTAATCCATCATTTAATTTGAGATTTTGATTTTCAAAATAAGTGATTAGTTTTGGCAAATTTCCGAAGTGTTCCTGAAGAAAGTACAACTGATTTTTTAAATTTCAAATTTGTATTAGTTCCTTGCACTCAGAAATAGTTCGATCATCGTCATTTAAACATGTAACGAAATTTTGTGTAAACTATCGAAATTCTCTGCTTAAAAACTAGTAGCGTCCAACCATGTTCCCTATCTAGTTATTACTGGAGATGGAGCCAGTAACAAATATGGAGGTTTTTCCCTGTAAAGAGCTACTCTCAATCGTACCTTTCTGAAAACTTTTTTAAAAGCGGTTACAAGTCTATCAACTTCTGGAAGGGTGTCTTTGATATATTCACAGATTCTGTGGAGAGAATGTAATATTCAGCATATTAGGAGATGTTTCCTTCAATAGCCTGCCTGTTTTTAACATATATGCAGCACTGTCACTGACAAATAAACGTATTTTTTCTTTGTACTTCTCGTCCGAATGAAGCATTTGGTGCATATTCTCGTAAATGGTTTTAGCTACTGTTTCCGCATCAACTGTATTTGTAACTTTTGTTGCTATTATATATGCGCTATATGACATAGTTGGATGTAGTACACCAGCTACAACATTTACCATACAGCGTCCTAATATATCGACAGTTTCATCGGCGCTTATCCATAGGTATTGATTTGAAGGATGGATTCTAATACGTACTACTGATTTCGTGCACTTAACACTTAGAAACATAATATTTGCGTAAGGTGGATTCATCAGGAACATTTAGACCAGTATATTTTTGGAGAAATGTTTTGAAGGTGGGATTGTTAAGATTATTTAATGGAATATTTGCCGCCGTGAGATCTTTGTTAAAATTGTCGATTTAGATTTCAAAGAAATGGCATTTTTTACATCTGCAGCTGATATAGGAGATACAAAGAAAGATTCACCAACCGAGTGAATGAAGAACATAACTGACTAAGAGCCATATATGTATAGATGGTCTCGAGACTATCTCGCCGCTGTTTTAAAAAAAGTTATTAACTTCTGTAGCAGCATTAATTGTGGAGATGAAACCATCGGACGTTTTAATTTTATCCGTAACATTTGTTTTTCTTCCATTTAAACTTTGGTTGACTAAGTGCCACATACATTTGGTTTTAATGCTGGTTAAAATATTTGTACAGTATTATTTTGAAAAAGAAATGGTTACTTTTATTAATCTCGAGTTGGCTGACATTCATTACATGTATGGTTTGCCTGATGATAGCGCACCGGAGGCTAGACGATTGTATTATGAGCGCTTTCCGGATAGAGTTACACCAGATACACGAACATTTTTAAAAGTACATATAAGGTTAACTGGAACAAGTACTTTTAGGCCAAACGATCAATTAAAAGGTGCCCATCGTACTACAAGAACTCCAGAAATTTAAGAAGCAGTTTCATTAAATTCAATTGATGAAAATTCTGAACTTAGGACTAGAAACTAACTAGGAAATAACTTGAATATCTCGCACATTCTAGTTTGGAGAATTCTTCTCGATTTTGTTATACCCGAATCATATTCCAAACCTGACGTCCCCGAGATTTTCGTTTGCGTATCAACTTCTGCCAATGTTTTTTGGAAAATATTGCGCAAAATCCCATGTTTGATTGTAAAATAATGTTCACCGAAGAAGCTAATTTCGCCAGAAACGCTATCATAAATTTCCACAATAATCATGTTTGAGTCGAAGAAAACCCGCATGCAGTTGTTGAATTTAACCATCAAGAGCAATTTTTGGTAAATGTATGGGCTGGAATTGTTGAAAATTACTTAATTGGGCCTTTTTTGCCACAAAGGCTAAATGGTCATAATTATCGATGGTTTCTAGAGGATGATTTTCCAATATTGCTTGACGAAGTGCCAATTTTAGTTGGAAATAGTTTGTGGTCCATGTATGATGGTGCACCAGCTCATTTCAATCTATAAACAAGAGAATATTTAAATCGTATATTTAATAACCAATGGGTAGGTCGTAGTGGATTTCAACCATGGCCTCTAGGTTCCCCAGATTTAAATCGTTTGGACTTTTTCTTACGGGGGCATCTTAAAACTCTGGTTTACAGCACTCAAGTTAACACTATACAAGCACCCCTATACATGTATCCCGGGAGGTGTACGGCATTTTCAACAATTCATCTAATTTTTTTCCGTTTTACAAAATTGTCATTAATTTGTAAACAGTCAATTAAAATTGTTTACTAATCAGATTAGAATTGGTTATTATTTTACTAATGGTTTTTATGGTTTAACTTGTTTTCGTACCACGCACCCGAAAACTGCTCGAAAATAAATGGGCATTTCTAAAATAATTTTTATTTTAAGAAAAAGCAGTGGCGTACCATTACGATTTTTTTCATAGCTTAACACTCTTTATCTCGGAAAGGGTGTATTTTCGGACTGATGTTTATATTAATTTTTTTTTGTTAAAATAACCTTAACAATCGCCCCTTTCAAAATTGACATACAATTAGGAAACCCTGTATATTATGAAGGTAAAAATAACATGTCTCTCGTAATCTAAATTACTCAGTTGGTCTTTGAAGTATGAAACAAGCATATATTTCGTAAGGTATTTACAAATAGTACCGTAGTTGTAACTCCTAACATAAACAGAATTGTTGAAGCCATCTGTTTCGCTTAGATATTTTTAAAACAGTTTTAAGTAGTGTTTTCAGTAAAGAAAAGTGGTAGTTTCTTCTCCCAGCGCGACGAAAGTAGATACATGAAATGAACTTTTTCATACGTGAATCCTATTATTCCATCTTCATCTTAACTATTTTCGAAACAAATCTAATTTACCAGCATGTCGCTTTTCCAATTTAACTTAAAATATGTTTCGAATTGTTTTACTTCCTAGGTCACGCTTACAAAAAAAATGAAATCGTGATTTCATTACACCTGATGCTTCGCAAGAAACCAAATCACGATTTCATTACAAAGAAAATGAAACAATTCTAAAATTCCCCGAGGTAAATGTGCGCTTCTGTAATTGAAAGAACTAATAAAAATACGCACGGCTACGAAGCGCCGTTTTATTTTCCCGAACTAAATAGTTTTTAAATTTAAATGCAATTTGCAATTATGATTTTTTAAAATCACATATGCTTTGGAAGCTTTGAAGCCAATTTTCAAAACATTTGCAGCATTATTAATTTAATTAACTGTCAGTTTGAATTGTCGTAGATTGATTTTATATCAAAAGTAGCTAAATCAGGCTACCTTTCTCTGTGGCTCAGTCTGATATGAAATGATTGGGAATGTAAATAAAATTTCTGTAGCGAACATAGATTTACCGAGAAAATACATGATTCAATTCAATACCCTGCCTTGCGTGGCCGTTGCTATATGGAATGAAAGGAAAAGAATAAAAAAGATGTTTTTCATATAAAAAATTTTAACATATATATATATATATATATATATATATATATATATATATATATATATATATATATATGTATATATATATATGGGTTTTTTTTGGGGGGGGGGGATCCAGCAAAATTAAACTCTATTAATTAAGTCAGTTCTTTATTTTTTAGCCCAATATTTCGCATCGAATTCGAATGCTTCCTCAGGGAATCACTTTAAGAGTAAATGGACATAAATTTATTACTTATTAACAAAAGAAATTAATACTTACAAATGTGAACTTGTTTTTTCTGGAGAAATTACTCATATGTTTGTAATATTGTAAATT
The DNA here is from genome assembly GCA_935421215.2 of Melolontha melolontha. Taxonomy (NCBI): domain Eukaryota; kingdom Metazoa; phylum Arthropoda; class Insecta; order Coleoptera; family Scarabaeidae; genus Melolontha; species Melolontha melolontha. Next base: position 19,089,430 of record OW285241.1, on the reverse strand, counting down.
AATAAAACTAATATCACAGGACAACCACATCTAAAAAGAAAGCCACATGTGCAATATTGACGAACAAAAGAATTAATCGTACACACACATCTTCTTGTCACAAAGTTAATACTTAAAATGTTAGAGGATGATAGTGTAAAAGATCCGGTAAAGTTTTTTTGGATTCCAGGTTTGTAAGATCGAATTTGAAAAAGTTACTATTCATAATCAAGGTCACAAATTTTATACACTGGTGTGCGAAAGTCAATGTGGCTATTCTTCAGAATGTGTCGTCTCACAGAATTTTACATTAGAAAAGAAAAAAAACAAAAACGTGTTATATTATTAATAAATGAGCAAAAACTGAGGAGGACCAATGTGTTAAACGGTAACAGTTTAACACATTTGAAGAAATTTATTAACAAATAGAACAATTGGTGAGTTTTTAGTTTACAATTTTTTTATATAAAATAGTATTAAAACAAAATTTTTGGTTCCTTTACGTTTCTATATGGAACTTGACAAGGACTGAAAATTAATAAAGGCCGAAACGTCGTTTTTGCACAAATAAATTTGTTTTATTTCATTAAAGGTCACTAAAACAAAAAAAAAGTCTTTTATTTAATATAATTATACGGCCAATAAAATAAATAAGAAACCTCAGTTCATTAAAGAAATCAATTGATAAATTCTTGGAGTTTTTCGGCTTATATATGACATATTTACAAATATCAAATTAGTATGTAATTGCGAAGTAAACGAAGATGTAAATATTGCTGTCTACAAATTACAAAGCAAATCATACGAAATTTTTAATTGAAAAATATTGTCTACGTGGCTTAAGTGGCAAAGCAACGGTCCGGCAAACGTAGACTTGGGTTCAAGTCCAAACGGAGACAATATTTTTCAATTGAAAATTTCGTATGATTTCCTTTGTAATTTGTAGACAGCAATGTTTACATCCTCGTTTACTTCGCAATTATATACTAATTTGATATTTGTAAATATTTAATATATAAGCCGAAAAACACCAAGAATTTATCAATGGATATATATATATATATATATATATATATACATATATATATACACCAGATAAAGAATAAGTGTTTCTTGGGAATGGCGGCCGGGTAATTTAAACAATATTTAATTTTGTTTACGTTTCGGTTCTATATATAGAGTCTTTTTCACAACTGAAATATTTATTTAAATTTTAGAATGGTGAAAGTAGTGTTAAATTAAATGTACTTACATTATATTGTATTGTTTGATTACATTTCAACTATGACTAACTGTGTTATACTTACTGACTAGTTTTCACTTCAAAATAAAACTAAAGTTCTTGGTGACCGGGTTTGGACCGTCTGTTTATTATCGCTTTTTGACGGGTGGAATGTAGGTAGTATCCAACATGCGGGGGGTTACTTTAATCTGTTCTCGGACAGGTGTTTTTAAATGTGTCGACAGGTTGTTTATATCTGCTCTGCCATTAATGGAATTTTTGTTTTTTTATGGATGCTTTCTAATATATTTCCTGCCTTGTTATTTTTTTCTGATGTAATTATTGAGGTTTTATCGAAATTGAAAGTGTGTGTTTGCTTGTGTTATTACTATTACTTGAAAATTTGTGTCATTTTAACAGTTCTTGTAAATATTGCGTTGTTTGGCCGATGTATACGCCTTTGCAATCGTTGCATGGAATTTCATAAATAACGTGTTTTTTTAATGTTGGTATTTTGTCTTTTGAGTTTTTAAGATTATTGGAGTTTTTATGGGCAACATTTATGTTATAAATTGTAAAAATCAACATGTGTTATACAACATTCCTCATATTCAAGTTGTATAATATGTTAATTTTTACAATTATTAGTAATCCTGGTGAAAGCAAACAATGTATGTACAATTACCTAACGCTAAATAAAACACAAAAAATGTATTAAACTCTTATTTATTATCAAAGCCGAAAGACAAAAAAAAATATTTAAAAATATTGACATAAATTTGAATATTTAAAAACCCGCTTTAGCAATGATACGAACCTTCAATATGAAGTAATTTATAAGAAATACTAAACAATTGCTGTGCAACAACAATAGATGGCGCATTTAACTGTACCATTTTTATGTGAAAGAGTGGACTATTTCTACCGTCCTTGTCTCTGATTCAGTACTTCATGCTATTGTATGGCGAAAGAATATCGTAGTGGAATTACAATAAAATTTTTGAAACTAGAAGTTTAGTACATACTTATTTATTATCGTTAAGTTCATTATTTTATGTTTACTCACCTAATATGTTTATGCATAACCTTAATAAGCATTTTAATAATAATAAATGCAATTATGTACTCGAATAAAAAAAAACATTATTTAATTAAAATTTGCATTCATAAATATGCTGATTAAAAATTTTAAATAGCTGTATCGCCAGCTAGCTTCATCGCGAGCTCTTCAAATTACCATCTGCTATTCACACTTTTCAGCATGAAAGTAAACAACTGGACTAATTAACGTTGCCAACGCTAATAAAATTACACTGTGCCGAGTCAGTTTTGAATCCAGCGGCGGAGACTTCTAAACTAAAATCAGCTAACTAACTCGTTAATTACGAGGCGAACCATGAGCTAATTTGATAAGCGACCGAAAACAGGAAAAGCCGTCATCAACGTCGTTTGGTAGAAAAATCGATTTTCTACCGAATGAGATCGCCACCTAGCCGGAGGCCAAAGAACGTGATTCGTAGTAAAAATATAAATAAGTTTTCTTTCGCTGTTTCGATTCTTTTATTTTGCGAAGTTTTGTGCGAGGCGAACTTAACTTTAACAGATAAGTTTTGGTTTCTGTTTCGTTTCCTTTAGAAATAATGTTTCAGTCACGATGAATTACAAAAGTAATATTTCTTTTGTGTTATACATTTTCTTGTTGTTCGGAAATCTTTCTTTTCTTGTTTTGCTTTCTATATTGAATGGTAAATGAGGTTTTCTGCGTTAAATTGAATTCAATTTAAGTAAGTTGGCATGGTTACTTTTTACCTTTTTGTTTCTGTTTCTAAAAGCTACTTTGCTATGGTTTTATTGTTCATTTGTGTTCGCCACTCGAAAAGTAAAAATTATAAAGCAGTTGAAATAAATTGAAATTACAGATTGTATATTTTAATCGTCTTTGAAACTAGATCATTTGTTTCTTTGTTAAATTCCTAGAAGATTATACTGCAACCGTAAGAGTATGGAGAAGAGAAGGCATTATAAACAGAATAAAAAATTTAAGCTATAGAAGCTATCATTTAATACTAATTTGAGTAAAATGGAACTTGGAAGATCATTCTATAATAGCGTGCCTTCAAAAACTTTCTTCATTATAGTAGGCTGTTCGTTAAGTAATTAAGTAATCAAAGATTGGTGCACATGCGAAGATTTAGAAAATTTCAAATTCTGACAGTTGTCATAGATAAATTCAAATTATAAACGCTTATATTTTTAAATTATTTGATTATAATGTTAGAGTTACAACATAAAATATTTATTATTCAAAGTTACTATAGGACTGGCCAAAAATTAGAAAATTGAGATTGGGTTTATTCCACTAATATAACTCGCAAACCTGGCGGTGGAGCACCTAGAAAACGAACAGCAAATTGCATAGAGGATATTCGACGTCGAATGGATAATTCACCCAAAATACCAATCGCAAAACTATCACAACAAGTTCATTTGTCAGTTCATTCTAAAAAAAGACTTGAAGTTGTTTCCATATAAAATTCAAACAGTTTAGGAACTCAAACAGGTAGATTTCGTTACGAGAACACAGTATTGTCTACGCTTTTTGAATAACATGAATAATAATGATATTCTCGACGAATGTTTCCTCTTCGGATTGGTTTTATCTTTCAGGATATTTAAACAAGCAAAATATGAGAATTTGGTCTGCAAAAAACCAGTTTTATTGTGTTCCAGTCCAACAGTGTGAGTAGTGGTTTTACCTACTGACGATGACAACTTAGTTGTCCAAATACGTATTTAGAATACGATTATTAACTATGATAAGGGGTTTTATACCTTTTTAAAGTCTATAGCATATAGTTATAGTATGGAGAAGACAATATAATGTCGAGTGATCAGGAATGATTGTCCGTGCCGCTACTACTGTCCAACTTCGGACAAAGTCGCTTGATTGAAATCGTATTACATACTACTGTTATGAACGGAGTTGAGATAGTCGATGTCAAGTTAGGCAACTTAATTTACACGTACGTATATATTATTGTTAGGTGGATTTCAAGCAATGTTCCAATATTTAATGTAATCACAATTTAAATATTTTCTTGATGTTTTGTAATGGAAAATAATAACTTTAAAATCATACAAAAACATCAACTAAAATTATTGGATCGCAATGACAGATATTCTAACTTTATTTCTAAATTTATTTTAAAAGTCTAGTGTTATTTGTGTATCTTCAAACAAGCAAAAACTTTAATAAAGAATGTTTTTTTTTCATAAATCTACAATAAAAATGTACATATTTTCTATTGGGACACCTATCCGACAACACGCTGTTTATATATATATATATATATATATATAATTAGACCAGAAGTCTTTGCCGTTAGAACATGTATGTAAAATGTAATTTCAAAATAACTATGTGTACGTCCGTTGATATTAGTTGTATTAAGTTAGAATATTACAAACATACGAATATTAAGACGAGTAATTTCTCCAAAAAAAACAAGTTCACATTTTGATCCCCTGAGGAAGCATACGAATTTGATGCGAAATATTGGGAAAAAAATAAAGAACTGATTTAAGTAAAAGAGTTTAATTTTGCTGGATTCCCCCAAAAAACGATTATCCTTACCATATATATATATATATATATATATATATATATATATGGTATATATATATATATGCGTTTTAACTGGATTCCGGGTTTTCTTCAGCGTTTCCACTGTTTGGTCTTCGTAAAGACCGGTGCTGGTTTCTGAACGACGTTTCGGCAAAATCTCATTTGCCATCTTCAGGTCTGCGATAACTATCTGCTTCTGCTTCTGGTTATTCGTAAACTGTTTACGAGTAACCAGAGTAACCAGAAGCAGAAGCAGACAGTTATCGCAGACCTGAAAATGGCATATGTGATTTTGCCGAAACGTCGTCCAGAAATCAGCACCGGTCTTTACGAAGACCAAACAGTGGAAACGCGGTAGAAAACCCGGAATCCAGTTAAAACGCATACTACTACCCGCGGAAACCTAAAAGAAAACATATATATATATATATATATATATATAAATATAATAAATAAAAAAAAAATATATATATATATATATATATATATATATATATATACCGCCTCATTCCGAGCAAACGCAACGATCCGAATGTATGAATATTTCTCCCGCTCCGAATACAAATCCCCTGAATGCTGTAGGCGCGTCAACATCGATGTCATATGTCATACATACTTACATATTATGGAGCCGCGTAAGAAAAATTATCTGATTACCAAATTACTATTAAAGGACTATAAATTGTTTAGTCCTGTGTTATGGTAATGAGTAAATTGCAATACGTTATATACTGACGATGGTCACACAAAGTGTAATGAAATTATTAATAAGCGGTTAAGAAAATTGCAAATAAGGCATCAAGAGATTTAATAACTTAAATTTTAATAATAAAGGTCACAAAAACTATTAATTCATAGTAAACTAAATAAACTTCGGAAATAAATAAAAACAAAATTAAATTCTAGTAATGTAAAGAAAAAATTACAAATAATAAAATAAATTGTTCATAATGAGAAATTATAATTAATTTCTCATTATGAACAATTTATTTTACAACCATTTAATTGTAGTATGCGGTTAAAGGAAGAGCAGCATATGCCTAAATCGTTGGAAATATCGCAAAGTGTCAAATTTGATTTTAGTTCTATTGCAACGCATACTAAAATGGCCGTATCATTAGGAACTCGCGATTTGGGAATAATGGTTTTAAATTTTGTACAGAACCAGTAATGTCTATTTTCTTTTAAAGTCTACAAATTGTAGCCTTGTTCGGGATGGGCCTGTCGGGATACCTTCCGGCAAATAAGTCACATACTCTTTGATAAGAATTATCAGTGTAGTACCATTTCATCATTTCGGCTTTCTCTTCTAGTGTATAACGCGGCATGATCACTATTCAAACGCTTAAGAGACTCCGTATAGGGTGACAGTGGTGACACTAATTTGTGACATTAATTGTTGAATGGTTGCGCGACAAACTGTTTTGTGATTGGCTAAAAGCGTTCAGGGGATTTGTATTCGGAGCGGGAGAAATATTCATACATTCGGATAATTGCGTTTGCTCAGAATGAGGCGGTATATTAAAAAGTAAAGGACCGAGATAGGAGCCCTGTAGGACGCCAGACGATATCAAAAAATTATTAGAAGAATAACCATTGTACAAAACGTAACCTTTTCTGTCAGATAAATAAAATGCTATTAGTGTAACAAGGGCTGGGCAAAAGCCAATTTGAAATAGCCAATTAAGTTCCATTTACAAGACGAACGTTGAAGTCGACTTATATGCTATGTTACTACGGTTGTATCACTGATTTACATGATCGGCAGCAGGAAAATATATTTTAATAATATTTACAGTATTTTTCTTATTCAAAAACGGACCTCATATCTACGCGCTGACAAACTCCATTTTTTGTTTGTTTCGAAAGCGAGATTAACAATCAAATTTTTGTTGACTCATTCATTATAATTTCGAAATTTATTTATTCTCCATAACAATAAATAATCTTCAATCTTAAACACAATATATTTAGAGAACACCTATAATGATATTCCAATCTTCACATGAAAGACCCATCACAAAATATGTGCATATAGGACTCCCGCATTTCATGCCAATTTGACTTTGACGTATCACGTCTCTTTGTGTTGATAGAATGAATATTCACTTGATAGTGTTGATGATTAAGACGGGTAAGGAAACGCGGGAAAAGGGAAAGAGGATACGACGAGATATGCTCCATTATTGTGCAGGAAATTGTCGAACCTCGTGAACAGATAAAGACGACAAGCAGTATCGTCTTGTGTTGAAACTTAGCGAGGCGGAAAAGAGGGCTGTCCTCCGTATTAAATCCCTGAACATCTAAACTTTGGAGATTGTTCATTTAAAGTTTTCAAGGTGATATTTCGCTTATATTTTCCTAAATTTTATTGCTTTTTTAATAGAAATAAGTAGTGGATTTCATTTTACTTACAGATTTTGTTTAGGATTTGCACAGCAGTCTTTATCTTATATTTTTTCATTATGTATTTGTATTTAAATTAAGCACCAAGTTGTTGTATTGAATATGTCATTTTGCTAAATGTAACTATCAATGTACAATGAAAAGTTATCTTTCTCTAATATTGAAGATCACAAAATACTAGAACACTTAAGTTAAAATAACGAAATAAAACAAAACATTTTTTTCACAAAAATAGTTTTAATAAAGTAAATGTCCATTTCGTGTGCTCTGCACACATCATAATATCTATGGACACAATGTCTCGTAGATAGGGGAAGTGGGGGCAGGTTCATCCACATAAAAGTTTATAGGCTACCACTTAACTCAAATGAGATATATAATTTGTTTTAAATAAAATAAAACAATAACTTTGTTATATATACCACTTTATTCACATATAATCGTGACCGCTGTTTCGACATACAATGTCATTATCAAACTGCCGTTTGATAATGACATTCTATGTCGAAACCGCGGTCACGATTATAATTTGTTTTACCTTTGTGCCTGTTAAAGCACATCCTAACGAACATATTCTATGGTATTACAGACTTGTCATACTATTGATATTTTAGCAAAAATTCACAAATGTGAAAAGTGACAAACGGATGAACGTACCCCAATCATGGGGCAGATTAATCCATTGAAATCAAATGTGCAAGGAGTGATACTATATGCATTTCAATAAAATATCACCTCCATGAAAAGACAAAATTTTATTGATTGTAACAAAAGTCTAAAATTAATTAAAAATAGGAACCTAATTCTATATTATTTCAAACTTAAAGAATCAAATCTATAATAAAATGTAATGTAAGAGTCCCTAGGCGCCACTGTGGAACATTTTAGCTTTGATAGAATATCAGCTTTATTGCAGATTGCTATGTCTTCAATTGCAGAATAATAAAAATTTTTGCTTTTGCCTCTACGTCTTAGAAATTCTATGCGAAATTGGCCGGATTTATCGATGTTCTCAATAATTTTTCCAATATAGTGGACGTGGGTGGTTTTGGTATAAAATTTGACCAAAACGTAGTCGTCGATTGACAAATTATCCTCTTCATCTAGAGATGACATTGACATTTCACTTTCTGTATCGCTTTGTTGGAATGAATCGTCGGATATTTCTGATTCACTTTCATCCTGGAATATTCTTCTTTTTACTTTTACTTGTTTCTTTTTTGTTACATTTTGTGATTGATCCATAGCACCGTATTTCTTTAACATTTTCTTTTCTTCGCCTGCTGCTTTCCTTTCCTTCTTCAGCCTTTTTTCCTGTTCTAGCTCCTCAATTCGTTTCTTTTCAGGCGTTTCCGTGTATATTCTGGATTTGCCCTCATTACCTTTCATCTTGCGTTTCTTTTTAGTTAGTTTTTCCACTTTCGGAAATGGCCGCACTGATTCTGGTGTTATAGTGGTACATTTCTTAATTAGTTTGAGTTTATCCGAAGTATTTTTCTGGGTTACAATGTCAATTTCCTATAAAGCTGCTGCTGATGTTGACGGAACATCTGAAATTATCATCGATGGCAGAGGGGATACATCGAGAGCAGGAACAATAATTTCTTGGGTCACGATAATGTTTTTTTGTAAAGCTGCTCGTGACGTGGATGGAACATCTAGTATCGACGTTGAATCGATTTTCTCAGGTTGTTTCGGTTGTTCCTTTTCTGTAATTTCCGCGCCAATGTTTATTGGTGGGGTGGTATTAATTAACTCAGGATTTTTGGTAAACATAGGTGGCATCAAAATCACTTTCTGAGATCACCTGGGAGTTTACAGGCCATAAACCTGCTTTTTTAAAGGAACTGGTGATATTTTTCGGAGAGAAGGCGTCAATAAATGGAGCAGCAGTCAATTTGAGAATATGCCTGATAGTTATAGTCCTACCAGGATGTGAAACAAGCCAGTCATTAAAAGATTGAGAACACTTAGATTTGAATGATCCACAAACACCTATATCAAGCGGCTGGAGCCGATGGGAAGTATGTGGCGGAAAGGATAATAATTCAATGCCATGCTCCCTGGCATATAAAATTGAGGACAGCAACGCGTGGCTTTCATGATTGTCCAGTAACATCAGAAATCTGTTATCAGGATTGCAAGAAGTATGTCTGACAAAATGTTATCCATCCCGATTTGTTTCCAAATGCAACAGAACCATTTGGACCTTCATCTACATACTCTTCGATGTTTCTAACCCTAGGAAAAATATATGCTGGGGGTAGTGACTGTCCATAGCGTTTACTATACCGACTAAAGTCACTGTCTCTCCTTTCTCGGCGGACGCAATAAGACCAACTTGTTTTTTTCCCTTTGGAACCACTATTTTTGGTGGTTTCAAAACTGTTTGAACCCCAGTCTCATCTAAGTTGTAGATTCTTTCTGGTGTGAATGAAAACTTCTTGTGTAACTTCAGGTAGTTGTCGAAAAATTCTTTTACTTTTGCTTGGTTGAATCCTATTCCTCTTGCAAGGCTGGTATTCTCGGGTTTTCTCAAGCTTAAATCGTAGTGTCTTTTCATGAATCCCTCCAAATAATCCATACCAGTCATACCATTCACGTCCCATGAACTTGGATATTTGCATTCCGCCTGTTTTGCAAATTCATATACAAATTTTCTAATTTGTTTATAGGTCAGTCCATAATTGATGTTAGCAGATTTTTTTAAATATCTGACAATTTCACTCTCTTGATCGCTCGAAAATACATTTCTAGTGGCATATTTGGATGTATTTGATTCTTCTTCACTGTTATACCCATCATCTGATACATACTGTTGCAAATGTTGCTCGGCAGTGGTATTTTCAAGAATCTTTCTTAATCTAGATTGAAGTGTAGGCCTTTTCACTCCATGAGCTGTTGCTGCCTGACGTTGTGATAACCTTTTACTAAAAACATCCTTTACTGCCCTTCTTACAGCTACTTCACTGATATTATTGCGATCACTTTTTGAAATATAATTTCGGACCATCTGAAAACGGAAGATCCTACATGTTAAAAAATTATCTACTAAAAAACTATCCCATACAGAACAATGCAACAAGCTCATATCTAGTAGATTAATGTGCCCCTGAGCAAGGGGCACTTTCATCCATTGGATAAATGTGCCCCATTATGCTTGGATGAACGTACCCCGTTCTACACTTTAATATTTTAATATTTGTGAGAGAAACACCGACAATATTTGAGGTTAAGTGACGTTTTGATATTGTTTCTCAATTATTAAGTTATCTATTCCACATATGTTTAGGCTGATTGTTTAAAAATTATTTACAATTACGCACTGATTTACTAAATATAGAAAACTTACCTTTTAAGTCGGTTTTCTTTCTTTCACAATTGTTAACACTTTAGCACGCTTTCTAACCACGTTGGTCATTCAGAATACCTTGTGTAGGTGGTAAAGAGAAGAACTAAGAAGAAATTGCGCGGCAATTTTCAAAATCCAATATGAAATCTCTAATTGATGAATGTGCCCCATGACCGGTCGATCGCGAGAGATTTTGCAGTCGAACGCGAAAAAATAAAAAATAATCACTCCACAAATTCGAGTTGTCTCAAACGTCGACTCTAGGCCGTCTCTGTTTCTCATTCGAATTTGCGAGACTTCCGAGGCAATGCAACTGCGCAACGTTCGGCGACCCTTCCCGATTCTTCTCGAATTAGGCAGATTCATATAAAAATCCGCGACGACGCGACGCTATGCCAGTTATAACTGAGTATCTGAACGATACGTAATATTTGAAAGGCAAAATGAGTACAGCCAAGAAAAGTAAAGCGTACCATTTTAATAATGATTGAGAGGAAAAATTTTGGTTTATTATGGTCAAAGATAAGTGTATTTATCTCGTTTGTCGATCGTCAGTGGTATTGCCCAAACGTGGGAATTTAGAAAGACATTATAAAACTGCATAAAAACTGAATGCTACTGAACTATGTTTACGTTTTTCTACATGGTTCCCCATATTAGACTACCCATTTTATATTTCGAATAAAAGCCTTCTAAGTAGAACAGAAATTTTTTTTAATACACTAATGTAAAAGTAATTCTCCTGCATTTATAATTAACTTAAACTTTTCTTCAACATGTGTAATGTCACCTGGTCCCGGAGGTAACATTGTTGCCGAAGCAGTTCAATTTATACGGTAGGTTTAATAGAGACACAACTAACAAGCATGGGAACGATTGAATAACAATATTTAATGCAATAACAAAAACAATAACGATAAATGATACATAGTAAATAAGATTCGCTTGGCACTGTACTCAGTCTGCGTTTGCAGTGACTCTACTTCTAGAGACCTCGCAGTGTCTCGTTATATACTCTTAAAGTGAGTACAGTGCCTAGTGAATCTTATTTACTACGTTATAGTTTTTGTTATTGCATTAAATATTGTTATTTAATCGTTCCGATGCTTGTTATTTGTGTCTCTATTGAACCTACCGTATAAATTAAACTACCTCGGCAACAACGTTACCTCCGGGACCAGGTGATATGTAATGTCAGAAGTAAGATGGTAGGATGCCATGTAATGTCATATGATGGGATTGCAGGATCGCCATGTAATATCTGACCATCTAACTAAAGGCAGGATCGCCATGTAATGTCACCTGGTCCTGGAGGTAACATTGTTGCCGAGGCAGTTCCATTTATACGGTAGGTTTAATAGAGGCAGAAGTAACAAGCATCGGAACGGTTTAATAATAACATATAATTCAATAACGATAACAACAGTAAATACTACATTATAAATATGCGGCACTAGACTTGCACCCACTCTGGCTTTGCAGTGAATCTGCTTCTGACTGTAGATACCTCTCAGTGTCTCGTTATATACCTTTAGAGTGTGTCTCCTTAGCCTAGTGACCGGGTTACAAGATGAAAACAATGGGGTGTAAGATCATAACTCAACGAGGTCGTATTGATGAAATGGATATTGTGAATACATGACCTGGTTTAGTTATTACTAAAGACGGCAGACTATGTGCCCCAGCAGTGGCGTTGCGTGGAGAGTGTAGCAGAATAACAGTGCGCTTACTTAAAAATAAATATATCGAATCCCTATACAAACCGTTAAGAAAAAACATAAATAACTTACCCAACATGTTTACATTGTTGCAAAAAAATGCGGATGTGCGCGATGAAAAAACTGTACCATAATATATGTTTCTACATTTTTATCTAATACACTGTTAAATTTTTCACGGACACAATCACTTTTTTCATCTTCAAGGATATGCAGCACTAGTTTTACGTGGTCAATAATTGCTAATGAGTCCGATAAGGACGGCGCAGTGTTCTGTAAATTTTTTAAAGCAACCGACTTCATATCTGTGATAGCTGATGAAGCCACAGATTTGTCCAATCAGTTTCAGTTGGTGGTTGTTTTAAGATATATTATGAACGCGAGACCGGTCGAAAGAGTTTGGAAATTTCTTCTGCCTAGTGGACATGATGCTAATTCCTTATCTGCCTCCATCCTTAACGAAATTAGTTTGCTTGTTGATGACCCAGAAAAACTGATTGCACAGAGCTATGATGGGGCAGCAGTCATGAGTGGTGCTATTAACGCCGTGCAAAAACATGTCCAAGACCAGTATCCAAGGGCTAATTTTGTACATTGTTATGCACATCAGACAAATCTAATTATGTCACATGCTACATCGAGCAGTAGTAATTGCAGAATTTATTTTGCCAATCTGACGGAATTATGTACATTTTTCTCCACTTCGCCACAACGAGCTGCAAGATTGGAAGAATTCCTTCAGAGAAAAAGCTTACCTCGTTCTTCAAAAATAAGATGGAACTTCAATTCTAGGACAGTGAATACAATATATGAGCACCGAGAAGAAATAATTGAAGCTCTAGAATAAATCGAGGGAGAAGCTAGTTTACAAACTACCATTCATCAAGCTAGTGCCAATTTGCGAATTTTAGAGGAAGAAAATTTTATCTATTGGTTGACTTTCTTTCATAAAATTATGCCACATGTGGACATATTGTTTAATCAATTACAAAATGTCAATACAGATGCATTAAAAATCAAGAATAATTTAGATAATTTTGAACGTGGTATTGGAAAAATTCGAACCGAAATCGCTTACACAGATAATCAGTTGGTTAAACAAAATGACCCAGAACTTACTCCTCGACCATCAAAGCGGCGAAGAGTAACTGATGGTAGCCAAAGAAGAAGGGAAACTATTGAAGTGTGCGATATTATTTTGCTAGAAATAAAAACTAGATTTCGGTCTACAGGGCACTTAATATTAGCAAACTTAATTTCTTTTAAACAGTTCTCCTCCTTTCAAAAAAAATTTCCGGAAGATTGCCTTAAAGAAGCAGTAAAATTTTATCAATGCCTCAATGAAAGCAGACTACGAACTAAATTAAGCGTTCTATATTCTAGAGAAGAATTTAGGCAAAATATAAAAGTCGGTGCTGTAGGTCTGCTAGGTCTTCTGCTGGATGGATTAAGCGACACCTTTAATGAAGTTGTTACGCTTTTAAAAATTGTCATTACAATCCCAATGACAACGTCCGAAGCGGAACGCCAGTTTTCACGGCTGAAGAGAATAAAAACTTTTCTGTGAAATACAATGAAAGAAGAGAGATTAAATGCCTTTACAATGTTATCTTGTGAAAAAGAATGTATAAATGATTTCCCAAACTTTAATGAAAAAGTGATAGAACTGTTCTGCAAGTCAAAGACACGTAAAATGGACTTCGTTTTATCGTCAGATGTAATTAAACTGTGTAGTGTAATATTTACTATTCCCTCAAAACAAACTCTACAATGAACAGTACCTGTCTGGAACAGTACGTCGGTGAAATGTATAAGGATAGGGTAAGCGTTTCTGTATCACACTTTTTAATTTTGAAATTATCACTCCCTATGTGAACCACCCCGAGCCGCCACTGGTACAATGTTTATAAAACTAAAATTAATGTACGCGATTTTAAAAAAAATCCCTTCATTAATTAATTAAAGCTAAGATTTAATTTTGTATTTAAAATTGTATTTAAAATTTAAAATTTAATAACAGAAAAAAAAAACAATTTTAAAATTTTATTAATAATCCTTTATGAAAAGGTACATTAATCTTGCTGAAATGGCGTAATATGAAAAAGAAACCTGAAAAATCACTAAAGTGCCGACAGGAAAAAAAACGGTATAATCGGATAATTGTTCAATTTTTCCCGAGCATCTCATGAATTTTTACCGAATTCCCTCATCACGGAATGGGGCATATATCTACCTCTACAAACACCACAACAGATACAAGCAATAATAGCATCTCCGCCGAGCGGATTCATCCTGTCGTCCTTCTCTTGCCTCGACTGAACTTTGACCTATTCTACACGGACAATATTATGAAATTTGCGAGGCATTACTTAGCCACCACGCTTTACGAGTACGCCATAAAATCACATTCACACACACGGACGCACACGCATACAATACCGGGTTGAAGGAAGATCGTGTCGCGATCACGTCCGTCCGTTTTATTCCCTTTTAGCACGCAAACGAAACTTTTGCCCTAATTTGACCTCTGACCTGTTATTATCTAGTAGTAGGAATCGACGTTCGGTCAGAGACGGATGCGAGTTCATTATCTTTATGCTTAATTGGGTCAAATTTGTTTCGTTGACGCTGGAAGTTTTGTATGGTAATTGAGTGTCAGAGTTGATTTAGGCATAATATTTGTTAAATTCATTGTTTAAAACCCTTTTTAAAATATGATGGCGTATAACGAAGTTGCGTTCTATGTAAAATATTGAAAAAAAGCTTTGTTAAAGTTGCATGTGATACAGGAATTTTTGATTTACTTAAAAAAACTAATTAAAACTCAGAGTTGTTGTTGATACGGCAATATTGATCGTCAAAGCTCGAATTGACTGGATCAGTGTTTTTTTTTCATTGGTTTAATTGACTTAATCGCATATTTACTCGCATAAAAATTACAATATTAGTTATAATTTTTTTTATGTAATACCAACGGAGATTTTTATACCGGGTGTCCTTGAAATAAGAAGACGAGGCATGAAAAATGGAAAGATGCAATTATAAAGAATATAAATCGAAAATATTTTTCCAAAATTCCCTCTCATAAGCGAGGAAATGTATTTAAAAATATTTTTGGCACGCCATTGTCTGACCGACTATACTCGAGGCACGATAATGTTTAATTTTAATTTTAAATTATATTTCTTTAAATATATATCTCGCATTTAAAATATTAAACTTCAACTTAGCCATTTTTCTGTGTACATTTCGTGTGAAAAGAGATGGCCTTTCTTTTGTTACCATGCTAGTCGATAGGCTCTTCGGCTTCTACCTGACTTGAACGGTCAACCAAGCATTTAAAGTTCCCTTTGAATTTCTTTGTACATATCGTTTTAAATTAAGTTGTTTTAATTTAATTACGTACGTCTTCTATTATACATCGTGTCGCATATCGTTTTAAAGCTTATCTTACAAGGGCTATTTTAATGATATCTGTGTCATCGATATCACAACTTTTCAGCTCGCGCTTTTGATTAATTCATTATTCAAAATATCGACAACATCGATCCCCTTCTCAACTTAGGGCAATAAACAAATCGTTCTTCTAGACCAGCGTTCTTTTTCGACACGAATTCTTTAATTAATGTCATACATTTGTAGAACTACAAATGTATGACATTAATATACTGTTATTTATATTTTATATTCCTTGAAAAATGCACATTTGCCGAAACATGTAGGATTGTTTTATATATATACATTTTGAAGTAAAACCAGACCTTAAATCGCTAACAAATTGAATTTACCATAACATACAAAGGTTACGAAATAATTATTTATATATATATATTGATGTAGGTCAAGCCTACTCATAAATGGCCTGGAACATAAATATAGGGCTGAGTTTTTTTAAAAAATGTTAATTTTTCTTTTAAAAAATAAGTGATAAATAGAACTGTATTTTCCACATGTCATATTAATTAAGTTAATACCGCGTTTTTAATTTATCAAATTAGTATCACTCTTTTATTTAATTCCTTGTAATCATTAACTTCAGTCATTTTCTTTTACATTTTTATCTCACCGAGGATATTTAACTTAATTGATAGAGATTATATGTCACCTTTTATGATCATAATCTATTTGTAATGTTAAACGTTTAGGTATAGTGATGTATGTTATTTGAGAAAATGGTTGTTATGAAAAAATGTATATAAACAACATTGAAATTAAGGTGCCTGGAGATTGAATAAAAAAATGATTATTATTGAAAAAATTGGCATGACACGTCGAATTTTCATTAAAAGTGTGTGAAGGAATAAAGTCGATAAAGTGATTAAAATTTATAATAAGATAGTCAAATCTTACCATAAAGGAAGCCTATAAATTCCTGAACCACTAGTTTTTTTTTAAAAAAATTTACGAAGATTACCTTATCTTGAACCTGCTAAGGACGATAAACCAAAACTCCAAATTCTAAAAGACGCTATGTAGAATTTGGAACAAAACCAGACTTTCCCCGGCAGCATCAAATTACCTTATCCTGAACCCACTAAGGACGATATACCAAAAACTTCAAATTCATAAGGACGTCTTCCAGAATTTGGTACAATACCAGCCTTTTCCCGGCATTTGATCCCTTTGGACCTGTACATCAAGACTCAAGTATTCATCATTCACATAGAAGAACGACCAGTATCAAGTTTGTGTTTCTATTTTATAATCTCCTATAATATTAGATTTTTATTAGTTACATTTCGAAAAAGAACGCTCATACTTCACTTAAATTCCTAAATTGTTAACAATAGATCACTATATAGTTAAATACCAGAAAATACAGTTCTTTCTACTTTGAATTTGAGTTACCTAATTTTAAAAATTTATATTATTAATATTTTATTACAATATTTAACCTTACCTTTGTATTATGTAACTTCATGTGACTTTTCATGCGAATATTATAGTATAGTACAGTTAAACTTACCTTGTTGCATAGAGATTCTAATTAAATAGTGTTATTTACAATTCATTCTCGTGTTTTATTCTTGTAATAACATTGGTAGTAAATTTCACTTGATATAACTTAGTTTAAACCGATATTTGTTTTCTATCCAAATACCGAACCTACTTTTATGATTATCTTGTTCACCATAAACAGAGCTAGTCGGAAGCATAACACGAACAACCTGTAGAACTAAATAATAAGTTAAGCACTGAATAGAGACCTATCAAAGTAAAATATATATATTGGATATTTTATCTTTTTTTTGTATGTGTTATAGAATAACATTTGAGTCAACTGTCAACTTTGACAACTGTTAAATCTAATATTATTTTGCTTTATATTATAGCTTCCGTATTAATTATACAACTCTTTGTTTTTGGTCTTCATCAATATATATATATATATATATATATATATATATATATACATATATATATATATATATATATTAATCTAATTCAAGTTGATTTAACTAATTCATTTCTTCGTCTGTCTGCCAAGCATCGCTCTCCGTACTTATACTAATTCGTTTAAGTTTAAATTTGTTAATACTCTTGAAGTTTAGTTTGTAATACAACTTCATCTGAGGAGTATTATATATGAAAACAATTGTTATGGTATTTTATCAATAAAGTGGAATTTAAGTAATATTGTTTTTTATTTATAATTTAGAAAGTTGTGGTATAATTTTTCTACGTATTTCTAATGTTTAAATTTGTTAATACTCTTGAAGTTTAGTTTGTAATACAACTTCATCTGAGGAGTATTATATATGAAAACAATTGTTATGGTATTTTATCAATAAAGTGGAATTTAAGTAATATTGTTTTTTATTTATAATTTAGAAAGTTGTGGTATAATTTTTCTACGTATTTATAATGTTAATACGAGGGATGTCTTTTATGTTTTGCATACTGTGACATAGAGGGCGCCACTAATCAAATGTCACCACTTAAAATTAACCTCCATATTTAGTTAGACTAAAGCCTAAGTTTCGGTGTGATACGTATGGTGTTGTAACTACAACGAACTGTTAAAATTAACGAGTTAATTTAAAAATGGAATTAAAAACCATGAAAATTTTTGCGCACTAATTTTTTATAATTTTTGCAACAAGAATGCCTCGCCGAGTTGGTTTCTGTTTTCGGTAATGAAGCACCACATCAGCCAATAACTTCCCCTTGGTATGGAGAATTCAAAAGTGGACGGATTAGTCTTAGTAACGGTCCAAGAGCAGGTTCCTTAAGAACGGTAGTCCCTCAGGAAAGCGTCGATGCTGTACATACGCTCATCCACGAAGATCGACATGTGACATATCGTGAAATTGACGCAGCATTGGGGACTCTAAAGATCACAATTCAAAAAATTTTCCATGAAGAATTGTGTGTAAATAAATTAGTTTCCCGTTGGATACCGCAAGAACAGAAATCAGCTAGGCTGAATTGGTGTCAAAAAATTCTATACCGATTCAACGCAGGAAACTCTAAAAACATGAACAACATCGTTAGTGGTGATGAATCTTGGATTTACTCATACGACCCAGAAAATAAACACGACGACTGGTGTTTGAGTGTTCCAAGGTGAAGAAAAGCCGACAAAAATAATCCATTCTCGAAGTGTCTCCAAAAAGATGATCGCGGCATTTGTCTCGAAAGCAGGTCACGTAGCAACAATTTCTCTACAAGATCAAGGAACTGTTATTGCCGATTGGTATACAACCATTTGTTTGCTGCAAGTCATCGCCAAGCTCCGAGAAATCAACCCACAACGACGAATTATCAAAGGTTCCAGTCGTCAGGAAGAGCAATCGATGTCTTAAAAAAGGCAATTTTAAGAAACAAGCGAGTGGAATAACAGCTTCCAGAGTTGGTTCGCGTTTATGCAAAAGTGTATAAATCTTCGTGAAGAATACTTGGAAGGGCAATAATGCAAAATATAAAAAACAACCTTCGTAATAAGGGATTTTTTTATCTCTTTGAATTTTGGGAGCCCCTGTATCTACATACGAATGTATTATTAAATCCAATATTGATTTAAAATTAAACTTATAATAACGCGAGAATGTCTTTTATATAACATCATCTTCATCCATCATTCATGTTTGAGAGTACCAAACCACAATGAATCGACCATAAATCTATTTCAAAACTGTCTTTTTCTGTTCTTTTGTGGTTATCATATAGATATAATTTATCTTTAGAACGAGCGCAAAAAAAAAACTTATATTCCACGTCCCGGGCGAAATAAATTGAATTTAGAACGTGAAAAGACGACACGACATATATATAGTAGGCCATGAGGACGCAGAACAGAAGCACAACGTTACCACGACCTATTCGGATCGATCAGATTGTATCCTTTGTTGAGTGATTTAATCAGAAATAGGACGACCTACCGGGATTTAGATTAAGCACAGGTGTATTGAACAAAAGTTCTCTCGTAACTGTTTTTAATAAATAATTTTGCAGAAATTTCATTGTTGAATTAAGATAAAAGGATGTTTTGTTTGGTTGAAAGTAACAATTCAATAGCGAAATTTGCGTAAAATTAATTATTTCTGGCTTCCAATGACTTTATATTAAACTAGCTGAAGCAGGAAGTGCTTTGCTAGTGCTTTTGAGCAAATAACGGGTGTTCAGAAAAATTCGAAATTAAGTAGATTTTGAACAAAAAATTGTATGTCCTTATTTAAGTTTATGATCTGTATTAATTGGGCTGTACTATTGTTTGACCTACATTAAAGAAAACACGTTATTTATGAAATTCTATGCAATGACTGCGAAGGCGTATACATAGGCCAAACAACATAATATCTGCAAGAACGTTTAAATGGACGCAAATTTTCGAACAATAGTATATCCCTTAAAAAACATAACAACCAAATAAAACACACTTTCGATTTCGATAAAACCGCAATAATTACATCTGAAGCAAGAAAGCAAGAAATATACTAGAAAGCATCCACATACAAAAAAATACAAATTCAATAACTGACATAACAGATTTAAACAACTTGTCAGCCATATACCTACACATTATATAAATAACAATATAAACATCACAAAAATAAAAAAAAACATGTCCGAAGACAGTTAAACCAACCCCCGCAAAGTGTTGACAAAGCTAATATTCTTTCCACCCGTCAAAATAAACACGTGGTCGAAAACGGTTTAGTTTTATTTAGAAATGCAGAACAAATACGTCGCAATATATTAACACCACAAAAATTTAATGTAAGTAGATTTATTATATCATCTCTTACCATGTTTAACATTTAAATAAATTTTACAGTTTTTGAAAACGTATAGTAAAAACGTTGTATAGTATCAAAACGTCGAATTAAATATTGTTTTAATTACCCGGCAACTACTCCCAAAAAATATTACTTTTATCTCGTATTATAATTACGGCAAAGAAAATAAGAAATTCCTTCTAATATACAGGGTGTTTGATCAGTCGTTTTCCTAATTTGGAGGGTACAAATTTATAATGTTATGCCAAAAAATCGCGTAGAAAAAGTTTTCAAATAAGCGCTGAAAAAAAAAGAAGAAAATATGGGAAAATGTTTTTAAGACGGTCTGCATGCATAGTGTAAGTGTGTGCGCCTTCTATAGACTGTTATTTAAACGAAAAATCCTGACCTGTAAACAATAGACAAACTTGTACGAACATATGGCGCTATTTTGCTTACAATATTATATCAAGACATTTACAGCTGAAACTTTAATGTTCGTATTTGTTCCGGCCAATGATCTGGCTAATATTGTATCATTTTATTATAATGTTTTTGGTGGCTCCTTGCATCAATGTGGCTTACAATAATAATAAATTAGTAGATGGGGTGTTGATGTATGTTTAAGGGTATTCGATCGTTAAAGTAAACAACCGAATTGAAAGGGGCGTACCACTGTAAACCTGTTTTTTCCATGAAGATGTGACTGCGATGTCATATTAACGATAGTAGCATCGGTTTGGAGAGAGACAAAGCAACCGACAACTACACGCCGACAAGACCGTCGAGATGTTTTAGAAAAGTATCAGTTAGTAAATAGAGCGATGACATATTTATCATAAAAGAATCGGTTTCCTTGTATAAGTTTTAAAATTGTATGGATGACCAGTCTGATAATAAAAAGCAAACGAAGGCATATTTATTTACTTCGTTTTCTTTTTTGTAAAGGTCACTGGACTGTGTGTTTGAACTAACTAAACAGCGACTTCTTCTACTTTATCACTAACCTACCTCAACACAATGTGTACTGTCTAACAAAAAGTTGATTTTTTTCTCAAAAACACAATTAAAAAATTTTTTTTTGCGGAATGAAGAGAAACCTTATATATATATAATTAATTTTCATACGCATGAAGTTCATCACTGTTCGTATATATATATATACATGTAGTATGGAAGTGGAAGTCATATCTGTCTCCGGATAACGTGCACTAATGAGCTGTAAAGACAATGAAATATCAGTATCTGCACTTCCGGGCGGATGTGGCTTTCACCAATTTTTCTTTTTTCATATATATATGTATACATATATATGAAAAAAGAAAAATTTGAAATTACAGCCTAATGTTGTTCTAGTCAAATACATTACTACTGTCAAATTTTGACACTTATGTAATCTAGCCTGATACATCGTTTTAGGATTAGGACTTTTAACTCAAAATTTGACCAAGAATGTCGCCACGTGTAGTGGGTCCGCCAATTTATACACACCTTGTATATATATATATATATATATACATACAGTATGACTGAAGTTTCATTTTGTTTTTTGGGGATATATTCTAAAAAATATAACAAATAAAATAGTAAAAAATTTTTCTAATAAAAGTTGTCTAGAAATGCCAAAAAATTTTTTTTTTTTTTATTTTTATTTTTTTTTGGAGTTTCTAGACAACTTTTATTAGAAAAATTTTTTTCTAATAAAAGTTGTCTAGAAACGCCAAAAAAAAATTAAAAATTAAAAATAAAAAAAATTTTTTTACTATTTTATTTGTTATATTTTCTAAAATATATCCCAAAAAAAGCAAAATGAAACTTCAGTCATACTGTATGTATATATATATATATATATATATACAAGGTGTGTAAAAATTGGCGGACCCACTACACGTGGCGACATTCTTGGTCAAATTTTGAGTTAAAAGTCCTAATCCTAAAACGATGTATCAGGCTAGATTACATAAGTGTCAAAATTTGACAGTAGTAATGTATTTGACTAGAACAACATTAGGCTGTCTACTTATTGTTTTACAACGTTGTCAGATATGTTTTTCGTCAAAATAAGTTAATAAACAAATATTAAAAACAAACTTTAAAATCAAAAAGAAAACTTTAACGAAAGGATAATAACAACAATTCTTCTTTCTTCTAAATTGAAGCTCTTTCTGTCAACAAATATCGAGTAATAATGCTTATTTCAAGACTGAAAGTCCGAACTTTAGGAACCTCGTGCAAAGATATGGAGCATGGTACAACATTTTCGTATTAGGATTTTGGACTCCGAATTTAACGAAGAACATCGCCGCGTGTAGTGGGTCCGCCAATTTATACACACCTTGTATATAGCGTAAATATGTAAAAAATATAAATATATACTTCAGGGAAGTAGGGTTTGAATCAGAAGTATTACTGGCCTACAAAACAAAACATTTCTTTCCCAAGAAATAATTAAAAAATAATTAAAATTAACTGAATCTAAGTGTATTTTTTTCACCACGCAGGTTTTTTTTTTGGGGCACAGGTTTTGTACAATGGCAATAGTAAATGATAAATACGTGAGTGATTTGATAGGAGAGTGATTTTCCAAAAGTTGGAAACACTTTCACCATGATGAGTGTATGAAGCTATATTTTGGAAGCCTTCTGTCAAAACTTTGCCTAAATTTGCAAATTTGTAGTAGGTCTACTGCTTTCAAAAGTGGTCATATGAGCATAGCCCATTTAATTCCTGTAAAAAGGAATATATCGCGGGTACCTAGACGTTAGGCCATACACCGCATAGTTAACTTATCTTCATTTCTAGATCTTAGGTACTAATTGACAATAAGGATTTGCCTGATATTTGCTTTTCCTGTTCTAACTCCTCCCCCTTATTGGATTAATTGAAAATTCACACAGCTAAAAATACACAAAGTTGCACTTTTTCTTTTCTTTTGCAATGCATAGCTGCGCAAAGAGACTTCCAACGTGACAGCAACTGTTAGGAATAAAAGTTAAGTTTAAAATTTTTAAAGCATCAGTCCAGGAACATCTGGATGTTGCACGAATATCTGAATAATAAATGCGTTTACAGCTGCAAGGGTTTGAATACAATACAAATATATTGAAAATAGATGAACTAAAATCTATTGTTACCCTAGAAACACGTTAATACCATTATGTCATAAAAACTATTACAAAGATTTAAAATAAATATGAATGTAAGGGGTATATTTACAGGGTAAAATACAACCTTAAAAACACGATTAATAAAATCCCTAATAAGAAAGTAATTATACTTATGTGACTAAGCACTGAATGGTCTGAAATATCTAAAATTATTCTCCAATATTCAAATTAAATAAGTGAATACTTAAATATACAGGGTGTAGCTCCAACTACACTTAATTTATCGTTAACTAAAATAAATATTGTATACTTTTGAGTTATCGACATTACATTTTGATGTATTAACAGATGCATCAAGTTACGCAGGAAGTAGATCTAAACTTTCACTTTATTTTATGAGTCCCATGAATCGGGAAAGCCATTTATCGACCTTGAATTTGAAACTTCTAAATCTCCGGATGGTCATCAACCGAATCAAAACAGAACAGGGGAGTAAACATAAGGAGCGGATCGGGTTTATCGTTTATTGACTGCCATACGAACGCCTTCGCAACATTTTACCGGTTTAGTTGTTTTTCAAGGAAGCCAACTCGGGACGAATAAAAGGTTCCTTCATTTTATTTGGGTCAGCGTTGGCACGTATATATCTAATTGACTGGTAGAAATAATGCAAGTTTTATGTGTTTTGGTTGAGAATTCATCAATGAAGTTAATAATACTACTTATGTTAGTACCTCATTTGTATTGTATAAATACAGGAAGATAATGTTATTTTAACTTTAGATATTCAATGTGTTTTTCTAATACAAGTTTTCTATTATTTACCACTGGCGTAGCAAAATCTGGTGGCATCCGGTGCGTAGTTAAAACCCCATGTCCATCAAAATATAAAATTAAATTTAATGAGGATTTTGTTACATTTATTATACAATTTTATTCGATTGGTTAAGTAAATAGGGCGAAATGTTAATTATTTTCTAAGCATCTGTTTCGTCTTATAAGCGAAACCAATTTATATATGATATATTAAACATAAATATTATTAATTTTACATTATACATTAAATATAAGTATTATTCATTTTAATAAAATCATAGATTATAGTATTTAAATCAGAAACAAAATTAAAACCTTCTGTATATGTAATTATATTTTTCTTATTATATTAAGATGCAAACGTTTCATAAATTTATGATACCGCGTATTACGTTTTTGTCAACAGATATTCACGCCAGGCACTTGTGACTTGTAGACCGTTGTTTATACCGGCGCTTATTTATCGCTGCATTTTTCTAGATAAGTTTCAAGTTATTATTGGTTAACGTGCCTCCACATGTATACAGTTAGATTCAAAAACTAGATGCAACGTTTGTAGGCACAATTTACAATCAAAGCGGTTCTTTGTAACTTGCCGACCTTTGTTCATCATTTAGCCGCATGTGGCCTATTTTGTTAATTGAAGGGAAGGGTAAATTTTGCTTACAATGTTTAAAAAGTTTTTAAATAGGTCTGCGCGCGATGACTACAGCAGCATTACAATAAAGCAATTCGCTAAAGCAAGCCGCGAACTCAAGTCACTAAGACAAGTCGAGTAGCTATTTTTGCCACAGAACAACGTTCTTACAATACTCGTAAGAACAATGTTCAAGACAACAGTCTTACTTTACCAACAATTTTATGTATGAAGTAATGTATATATGTAAATAAAGGTGTTAAATTGGATGTGCCGCATTTCATTAATAACTGTCACCGAAGATTAAAAAATTAGTGCGTATACGGCCTTACAACCCGTGCGTGGTGAGTCAACATAGGAGCGACGACCAATTCCACTAGTTGCCCCAACAGCATCTAATTCAACAAACTGTACTTTAACATGATACTTAGTATCTCTGCTTTCTAACTTTTTGTTCGGTAAATTTTGAAACTGTGTCAACAAAATTGATACCTTTAGCCACACTATTTTCAATTGACAAAATGGCTAAGCTAGAGAGTCGTGCTTGGTTCATAGTAGATCTGAGATAATTCTTGACTAGTTTGAGTTTCGAAAAACTCCTCTCACATGATGCAACGGAAACCCATAAAGTTAAGAAAACCTTAATGCTAAAGTGAGATTGGTAGCAAAGTCGAAAAGTTCTTACTCAACCACAAACTATAAGAATCTTAAGGAAGTCCAACCAATAGAATTTTTGGAACTTTGGTGGCTTTTAGAAATCTTCTTAGGCGTGCAATTTCTGTAACGATACCGTCTGCAGAAAGCTAATCGCAATTTTCAACCAATCATTGGACAAACTTGGGTTTAGTTTCTGAGGTTTCGATGAGATTGCTGGGCTCCAAGACTGTAAACCGATTTAATATACATTCCATGCCTTCGCAGCGTGTATAAATTTCTTGTTGTAACCTGTGAATGCACTTTAACATTTACCTTCTCAGTTCTTGGTTAAAAATCGGCCAAAATCTTCTTCCTGACAGTTCTTTTCGCTACAGGAATGCCCATCTCTTCACATATGGCTTTTGCAAATTGTAGTGCTTCCTTAACAATGTCATTACTTTGTTTTTCAAAGAGACCTTCAGATTTCTCATCTTGGTAACAGACTTCTCGAAGGTCATTCCAAGAATATGTAAATACTTTTGAAAGTGGTTGACTTCTAATAAGACATTCCATGAACACAAAAAGCACGAAAAACGAGAAATCAAATTTCAGGTAACAGAGCTTAGAGCTGCTACTCTGGTTTCGATCGACTCCGAAGCATTATACAGTTCCTCAATGGCATCGACAATCTTCTTAAAGCACTTAAACACAGGCTTAACAGTGAGCGCTCCATCTTGTTTTTGAAAGTCGCTTAACTGTAACACGTAATGGAACTGTTGCAAAAGTGTGTACTCTTTCACAGATTTAGAGAGTGGCTTGTTTAGGGTGCAAACAATGCTTTAGGATTAAGTTTACAAATCGTTGCTTGAATGCACTCCAGTCATTGTAGAAGATTTGTCGTATCCTTGTACTCGGCGCATTGTAAATTATTTGACATATTATTTTATGTAAAAAAAGTTCGCCTCAATACAAAACCGGCAATTTTTTGCCACGCCCTTAGACCTGGTACCCGGTGCGGGCAAGGCCCACACACCCGCTTTCCAACGCTACTGGATTTTATGAGATTGAATTTTCAAAAGTTAGCAAGACTTTGGCAAAAATGAATATATTGTTGACACCAGTCATGCTTTATGTTGCTGTCGAAATTTCGTCCAGATCTATCAGAGATATAAGTTTTTACAATCGTTTAAAGTAATTTCTTTGTTGCTTTTGTGTTCAAAGTTTTACAGCTAAGTATAGACTTAAAAACTCAAATTAAAAATTTACAATTTTTTAATGAATCTAGAATCTTATAACATTTCAGAATATATAAATTATAGTTCACTGCACTCATATATAGGGCATCGTTTCTCAACCAGGGGGTCACGACCTTTAAGGGGGATCGCCAAATAGCCTAAACAATACGCGAAACATAATTTTATCAGAAAAATTATTTATTATAAATATTTTACTTCCAATAAATACACATGTAAAGAAAGGAAATTAATGTGATGGTTGCATTTGGTTTTCATTTAAAAGTTTCTCCATACGTGAATCTATGTTAAAAACATACAAAAGCAAATTATTTTCGAGTGATAAAAGACGATTTCTGTATTTAGTTTTTAGCCCAACCTCAGACGAAAAACCATTTTCACAGAGAGAAGACGTGGCGAAAGGGATTCGTATTTTCAATGCTTCTGTAACAAAATTTCCATATTCATTTTGACAAGCAAGCCAAAACATATTTAAATCTTCAGATGTAAATTGCAGTCATAGCGTTTTGTGGGCAGACATTTCGATGAGCTGGTCATGAATGACGCTGATAACCGATTCACTGGATGTAGATGGTTCACTTCATTTTTTCACAAATTTATCCATTTTGCTTAAGAAATTAGACGCCAGACGCACGCTTCGCGTTCGAAACTTAACTGAAGTTCTGCAATCACAAGCATTTACATTTACTATTTGGGGGGTCGTGGAGTAAAGCAAGGTGATAATCGCTGGTCTAGTAGATAGGTCACTAGACTATGAATCTAATGAATTTGGTTCAAACCCTGCTCTATATATATATAATATCGATGGCGGGTTTTCGGTTCCAGCTTGACTCAGGCTGACTAAAATGAGTACTTACAGGTAAAACTCTGGAGTAACAATACTGGCCTGTGCGCAGCGCTAGCCGCGTTACCATCTTAGTTGTATCAAACGGCTAAATTTGTAAAAAAACTACCAAAGGCCTGCAAGGCTAATTACGGGGCTATTATTATTATTACTTGAAATCTTACACCTAATTAAAATCATGTCTGCCATTGCGGAAAATAGCAAAATGCTCTCTCTATTGACCATACCTTTCTTTTCAATTTAGCGATAGAACTCAATAGCTATTAGAAACTTTTGACTTTCATTAATTCGACAAAACATATAACGTCTTCTGGGTTTCATTGGTCTTCAAGGTTAACTACGATTATTCTCTTGAAATTTTCTTTAAGGTTAGTTCATTGCTTAGAGAAATTTTAAAATTGAAGTAATAACGAATGCAAGAAGTCGAAATAGTAGCAAAAAAATGTTCGGATCTAGCATCCAGCGATTTCTTTCTTTTATGCAAGTCGAAAACGCAATTATAAAAGGTGTGATTTTCTTCAGATGATGACTTGAAAGGCGTTATTAATAACACAGGTCTACAGTGATTTTGATGTTTGAAAGTTGTTTGCTAATTTGTATATTATTATTATTCCAAAAAACGCCATATTTTTGCTCTATCACGTAAATTTTTTTTATAGCGCTCTATATCTTAAAAATGTTAATTTATTAATATACATACCTATGACAAGAATATGTTTGTTCCATGTTAGGCATGATTTTTAAATGAATTGATTTTTATGAAATTAAATGTGTTTTGAAACCTGCTTATGTGCAGTTTGGTTGTGTTAGTCGTCGTGCTACTGTGTCCGCGCGCTTGTTGTCTTCGTTGTTGCGTATTTTAAGTATTCTAGAACGTATAAATATGGAAAGAAGACATTGTGTGAACAATCCGAATAACTTTTGTTATATCTGTGGTAGTCATGTCGTAGTAAAGCAGAGGCAAACTATAACTTCGTTTGTGAAAAATGTATACCACGCTTATTTTGGTGTAAAAATTGGCGACCAAGACAAGTCCTGGGCTCCTCATACTGTTTGTTCCGTTTGCGTTGAAGCATTAAGAAACTGGCAAAAAGGTAGGAAGAAATGTTTAAGCTTTGGTGTTCCTATGGTATGGCGAGAGCCTAGAAATCACAGTGATGATTGTTATTTTTGTTCGCGTAATGTTCAAGGATTCAACAGAAAAAAATAAGAAACAAATTGTGTATCCCAATCTTGACTCTGCTATTCGACCAGTTCCTCATGGACCAGATGCACCGATACCTACCGCCCCAAAAGCACTAGAAAACGTCATATCGTCAGAATCAGAGGAATCTAATTGCGACCCAGATGACTCAGATTTCACACCAGATTTCAGAGAGCCCGAAGTGTTGAACCAGAGCGAACTAAATTATTTAATTAAAGATTTGCACCTTCCAAAGGATGCATCCGAATTGTTAGCCTCCCGACTTCGTGAGAAACATTTACTGGCACCTGGCGTCACATCAAGCTTTTACCGGGATCGCGAAAAAGAGTTATGTCAATATTTTACTCAAGACGGACCGCTAGTGTATTGCAACAATATTCCTGACTTAATTTCAAAATTAGGAAATGTGCCGTATGTAAAAGAAGAATGGCGCCTGTTTATTGACTCAAGTAAGCGTAGTTTAAAAGGCGTTTTATTGCACAATGGTAACGAGCTGGCCTCGGTTCCCGTTGCCCATTCGGTACATTTAATGGAAACGTATGAAAATTTTGAACTTCTTTTAAAGAAAATAAACTACCAAGAACATCAGTGCTTTGTGGTGACCTTAAAGTGCTGTGCATGCTACTAGGACAACAAGGAGGTTATACAAAATTTCCATGCTTTATTTGTGAGTGGGATAGTCGAGCAAGGGATAGATATTGGACTCAAATAGAATGGCCCTCTAGAACAAGACTTACACCTGGTAGCAAAAATGTATTAAGAGATAGCTTGGTTGACCCCAAAAAAGTTTTATTGCCTCCCCTCCATATCAAACTTGGCTTGATGAAGCAGTTTGTTAAAGCCCTAGACAAAAATGGACAGTGTTTTAAATATTTGTGCGAGACATTTCCAGCCTTATCCGATGCCAAGTTAAAAGAAGGTATTTTTGTTGGGCCGCAGATAAGAACATTATGCAAAGACAAGGATTTTCAAAACACAATGACCAATGTCGAGAAAAACGCCTGGGTTTCATTTAAAGAAGTAATTGATACGTTTCTTGGGAACTCTAAGGACGAAAACTACGAAAATATTGTTCAAAATATGTTACAACACTTTCATCGTATAGGTTGTAATATGAGTTTGAAAGTGCATTTCCTGTTTTCACACTTGAACTATTTTCCTGAAAATCTTGGAGCAGTTAGCGAAGAACAGGGAGAGAGGTTTCACCAAGACATTAAGGAAATGGAACGGCGATACCAAGGCAAATGGAGCATAACGATGATGGCGGACTACTGCTGGATGTTAAAACGGGATATGCCCTTAAAAACATACAACCGAATGTCCGGACAACGCAGCTTTCTGGCAAAAAGACAAAGATTTCACTTAAAAAAGACTGAGTAAAGTATTTTTTCCCACTTTTTTAACTTGTAAATTTATTTAGTAATATCGTTTTTTTTTCATTTAATATTTGCAAAAAAACCTTACGTGATACAAATAAATGCATAGAATTTTTGAAATCAGCCTACCAAAATTATATAAAATCAGTTTTCAAAATAAAAACATCTGTCAAAAAATTTAATTTTGTAGACCTGTGTAATTGCTTGACGAAGTTGTCGAAACAAATTTTTTTAAGGAATATTGTATTGCAGAAACATTAGCTTCTATTATGAGTAGGTAGATTACATAAAAGAATTTTTTACTTCGTAGTTAACACCTTGTAGGTATATAATAGAAATAATTTTAAATAGAAATCTTCCATCTTGTAGATATTTCAGCGCAAGTTTAGTTCGTAGAGCTTTATGTGATTTCTGACGTTCAAACCGTAGAAATAATATTTGCTAAAAAGACTAGTTAAACATAGCTTGTGAACTCAACAACGTTTACACTTAGGCCACAATATATACTCCAGCTACGGCAGAATTTCACAAAACGCTTTTATGTAACCCTTTTAGGATACTCTTTTCTAAAACACTCGAAATCTAAGAGCGTATAAGAGCGAGAAGGCAGCATATTGTGTTCAAACCATTATCTTTTGAAAAGAGAAATATTGTACGAATTTAATGTACATAATTGACAATACAAGATGGATGATGAAACGAATACTACGAAAAGAGAGAGGTTATGTAATTTATATACTTTTAGAATCTATTTACGCATTCGAAAATATTCGCAACAGATTGCTTTGTCGACTGTTATTAAGTTCTTCATGTACATGTTCAATGTATATTTAACATATCTTTGTTTGATATCAAAATTGATATAGGCTATAATTACAAATTTGAGCGCTTATTTTCGGATCTCTTTGTCTCAATTTTCGATATTGTATTAAAACAATGTAATGTTCAAAATTTTCAACATTTTTGTGTTCATTGTGCTTAGTTTTATTGAAAATAGAAAATAATTTTATGAATAACGATCAGTCCTTGTATATGTATCGATTATACGGGGTGTCCTTGAAATAAAGAAACAAAATATGAAAAATAAAAAGTTGATGGAAAGATCTTCAAGAGTTTTTATAAATATAAACATTGCAGCGTGTGTTTGCGGGTAAATATTTTTTTATAGATATTCTGAATTCATATTAATATTTTGTATTTGTTACTTCTCGTAACAAAAAAAAAAGTTTCACGTAATACACATGAAATGAAGAAATATGTAATTATATAGAATATGAACCCAAAATATTTTCCGCAAAGGCGATAAAAAAATATCAAAGATATTTGGATAATATTTGATGCCTTCAGCGTGTCTCCAAGCTTAATTTATCTTTCCATTTTTCATACCTTGGCTCTTTATTTCAAGGATACCTTGTATGATTAATAATATATTAACGGAGAAAATCACATAATTACTTTCCGCCTCAAAAAAAATGGGACATGTCTTATAACGATTTTGATATTAATTTAGTCTTGTAAGTCTGTTTGTCAATATTAGTAGCCATAAATATAAGGTTATGCATCTGTTATTATTAAGTTAGTATGATGCAACAAAGTACTGTCTCAATAAGTAAAGAAAGTGTTACGTTTTTTATGTCGCGGATCGCACAAAAGGGTTGTTCTCTCTAAATTTTAAGATAAATACATTAAAACATATTTTTACTTTATAAAGATCTTACTTTAATTCTCTGAAGTATTATCCTGAAATATACGAGGGTATATCAGATATAAACGAGACTGATTTTTTTAAACTATTAATGCTTTATTGAACAAGGTTAATACAAATGTACTATTTTTCTACATAATCTCCCGACCGCGCAGTACATTTTTCCCAACGGATTGGAAGCTTTTTAATCCCGTTATCGTAAAAACTTTTAGGCCGGTCACACAGCCACTGGAGCACAAATGTCTCTACCGCTTGGCCGCTGTCGAAACGCTGGCCTCCAAGAGCTTCTTTTAGAGGTCCAAACAAATGGTAGTCACAGGGTGACAAGTCTGGACTGTAAGCAGGATGTTCCAAGATTTCCCAGCCGAATTGTTCCACTATTTGCCTCGTAATGTTTGCCGAATGTGGTCTGGCGTTGTCGTGGAGGAGAATGACATTTTAACGGATTGCGTCTTTCTTTTTCGTCGTAAAGACAATTTTGCGGCATCCAAAACGTCGCAATAATATTGGGCATTAATTGTGCGGCGATCATGAAGAAAATCGACGTGAAATGCACCTTGTCGATCAAAAAACACAGTTGCCATGATCATCCCGGCAGACAACCGCGTCTTCGCGGCCTCCAGAAAATTGTTTATGCCATGCAAACACGCGAGGTCGTGAAAGGGTGTTCTCCCCGAACTGTGCGTGCAATCTGCGTAAAATGTCTGTTGGATTCACCCCCTCATTGGTCAAAAACTTAATAATTATCCGCTGCTCCACGGAAACGTGCACTGCTTGCTCACTCATGGTCACTGCACTACTGAACGGTCTCGACGGAATTTCAGACGTTGCTCTCCCCACCCTAAGTGCTTTGTCTACATAGCCACCTACTTAGCCGATTCAAAAAACTTTTGTACGAGTCATTAAAAAATTAGTCTCGTTTATAACTGATATACCCTCGTATATAGTAGATTCAATTAGTTGGCGATTTAAGGTCCGGCTTTACTTCAATATGTATATATTTAAAATAATCTTACATGTTTTAGCATATGATGCCTTTACCAAAGAAATTGAAAATATAAATGACAGTATATTAATGTCATACTTATATATCCTGTAGTTGTCATGGATAAAATTATTCTAAGATATATTCAAGTTTAATAATAATAAATCATGCCTTGGCATTCTCTAAACAGTTAGACAACAAAAACGGGGGAATGACAAGCCATGAATTATTAGGTCTACGCCCGTGGAGCTGTTTAAGATGTTAAGCTGTCGGCATTCGTCTTAAACGAGAAGGAAAACCACGAAAACCTACTCGACCAGCCAGCCAGGGATCTAAACATGGAACTGCCAGCATGATAAGCAAATGTACAGATATTTAAATAACATATGATATATATTTATATAATAGCAACATATATTCTGATGGTAAATTGCAGATCGTTACATTATTAGGTTATAGTATATACTGCTTAGATTGTTTATATCACTTCTGTTATTAATTGAATTTATTTCCTGTTTAATATTAATCATTTCTTTAATTTCCCTTTTCATTGTGTGCTGTTCTTTATCGATTATCTGTGTGTTTTCAAAATCAGAATGGTGAAAACAGGCACTATCCATTGTTTTCATATAGGCCTCCATTCGTCCAAAATTGTATCAAAATAAGTATTTAATTTTACTTTCCTAATGTA
Organism: Melolontha melolontha; assembly: GCA_935421215.2. Lineage (NCBI taxonomy): Eukaryota > Metazoa > Arthropoda > Insecta > Coleoptera > Scarabaeidae > Melolontha > Melolontha melolontha. The sequence goes on along the minus strand of OW285241.1, from coordinate 19,055,655 downwards.
ATTAATTTAAGTAAATTAAACGTTTAGATAGCCTTTAAAATGAATCATATTCATATATTCAATCTCTATTAATTTCATATGCGCTTAAATATAAGCATTTAATTCCCGTGGTAATGATATTCAAAAAGATAGTACAGTCAGTTCAAAAGTTTTTCATATAAAATTAATATTATCGAATAAGTTAAATATTTTCGGAAATCCAAACTTATAAATAAATATTATTACTGAAATATGACAATATACTTTTTTATAAAAATTATAAAACAAATTCCACAATGAAATACGCGTTATTAACTTATTTGATATATTACACACGTAATATACGGGTTGGATATAACAAATCTACAATTTGTTCACATATTTTAATCTTCTTTGGATCGCTGGTGCCGTGGAATTTACGCGATATCTATAAAATTATTTATTTCAATTAGTTTTGACATTTACTTGACAACTTGCAAGTCAACTGGTTATAAAATATACATAAAATGCAACTAATTACCATAACCTAGAATCTATTTTATTTGTGACTTATGTGTACTTCAAAGTACAGTACAGTTCATGGCTATCGCGATTCAAAGACTTTTTGATCTAATATTATAAATTCACTAATATTTAGGTTATCGGTCTCTTTACATTAAAACTCAAATGTTCTTTCTCAATATTTCGTCATTTATTAATGACTTCATTAGGAGAAACTATAAAATTGTAATACACATTTTACTCTTATACTAATATATTCAAAAAAGAAAACCTACAGGTAGAGTATGCAAATTTACATGTACAACCGGTTTGTTTGCATCGAGTGACTGCTAAGATAGCGTCTGTGATGTATTTACTAAATGAACGTATTGGGTACTTAATTATAACGTCCCTGTATAAGATAAATTCCCTTCACTGTATATGTTAAATAAAGATTTCAAAAATATATTCGTAATAAACAATCATAGCCTACTAATTAGGGCGAAAAGAAAAGCCTACGTATTTTATTCGAGACAATATCTAATAACTCTTCAAGTTTTTTTCTAAAATGCCAAGGGAAAATTTTTCTTTTCTCTTCAAATAAATTCATTCGAAATTGTACGGGAGAAAATCCTTCTTTCTCATTCAAATCAGCTTTGCAAATCAATGCCTTCCATTAATACTCCTTTCGCATAAAAAAGTCTACTCCAGCAATTTAAAAAGAAAAATTCATTTCAATATTTACATATCCCATTCCCGTCTTTCCACCTGCGATATCTTTCTCTTTTTACCTTCATCCGAGTCTATTTTGCGTTTACTTCCGCGTTTACTAATTCCTTTCCTGTATATTTTTCTCCAATTCGATAGGCGTAGTACTCACCTCGTGAGATGTAAATGCTGAAAAACAATTCGCGCGAATGAACGGGAGATGTGGGGAAATGGTTTCGCGATTTCCAACAAAGAATATCCGCTTCGTCAGCTAGGTTCATGCGCCGTTTTAACGCTGGTTTTATACGTCTTAAGGGTGTGTAAAGTTTCATAATTATTACTGGAAAAGCTCGCAAATTACTAGATAAACTCAAATTTTTCTTTTCTAAACAAGAAACAGGAGAATGTCTAATTGGAATTATTGTATTATGATTTCTCTTTTGTTAGAAAGTACAAGGTGGCCCAAAATGACCGAAGGGGTTTGAGTTCATTATAACTTCTTATAATATATATATATATATATATATATATATATATATATATATATATATATGTATATATATATATTTAGTGTTTATAAGAATTTTCTTTTTCTTTTTTATTTTATTGGCCGTGTCTTAATATTAAAAATAATAGACTTTTTATTGGTTTAGCGACCTTTATTGAATTTTGATGTTTTATTCTACGACGTTTCGACTTTTATTATTATTCAGTCTTTTTCAAGTAACTAGAAACAAGAATTAATACAATGAAAAAATGAGAACTATGTTTGCCTTTGTGAGACTGAATTGACAATTAAAATAATAATTAAAATTACAATTAGATTAAAGACTGAATTACCAATTAAATTAACAATTAAAATTAAAATTAGATTAATAATAAGTAAGGAACAATTAAAATGATTACATCTGTAATAAATGAATTGAAAATTTAAATTAAACTACTAATACAATAAAGAAAACATTGAATGACAATAAACTCACCGTTTTTTTGGGGTTTCAAAAACACTCATTCTGTGCAACATGTGTCATCGGAGCTTATCCGAGACCTTTTTTAGGGGACCGACCGCACTAGTTCGAATATTGTGAGTGTCTGTGTCTGTGGTGGATTTCTGTTCTATTTTGGAATTAGCAAGTTGGTCAGGACCGTGTTAAGGGGTATATAGTAAAAGTATTTACAAATGGGTAATAATAAAAAAAATTTTTGGTTGAGTTTGTGTGTGCGGGGAGGGGGGGGGGTTGATTTTATTCTATTGTTTAATGAGTGGGTAATAGAGTTTAGAAAGTCCATCAATTTCGTTTCTGTCGTTGATTGTTCTGCTGTTTTTGAAAATATGGATCATTTCTAAGACCTCCCTAGCTTTTGTATTCTTTTTCTGTGTTATTACTTTGGTGTTATCAAAATCAAAATTATGTTTTAGTGTCAATTGGTGTTTTTTTAAAGCAGTTTGATTTTTTGCGTATTTGTGACCTTTCATTCTTTCTTGTAGTAACTGTTTTGTTTGGCCTATGTATACTTTGTCACAGTCTTTGCAAGGTATGTTGTATATTGTGTGTGATTGTTTTAATGTAGGTGTTGAGTCTTTTAGTTTGGTGTGTAGGAATTTTAGTTTTTTTTCCGCTTTGGTGTGCTATTTTAAAATTAAATGGTTTAAATATATTGTCTAGTTTTTCGGATAATCCAGTTATATAGGGTGTGGGGATATATGTTAATTCATTGGTTTTTTTGTTTTTGTTGTAGCCGTTTGTTTTGTTATAAATTTTATTAAGTCTTTGTTTTATAATTTTTTGTATAAATTGTGGTGGATAATTGTTTTCTGTTAAAATTGTTTTTAATTTATTTAGTACTGTTGGTCTGAAAACTGGATTAGTGAGATTTAAGGCTCTGTCTACTAACGCTGTTACTACATTTTTTTTGTGGGCTAGGGGTTGGTTTGAAAAAAAGTTTATATATCTGCCGGATGTGGTTGGTTTAGTGTACCATTTTGTTTGTATGTTGTTTGTTTTTATCAATGCTGGGTCTAAGTAGTTTATGGAGTTGTTTTTTTCTATTTCAATGGTAAAGTTTAAATTTGGATGGAAATTGTTGAAACTATTTTGTACATTGTTTATTTCATTTTCTGGTAGCATCATTATGCAATCATCGACATATCTTTTGAAAAAGGTTGGTTTTATTTTTATGGATTTTATAACATTTTCTTCGATGTGCTTTAATACTAATTGGGCTACTACGCTGGATATAGGTGCTCCCATTGCTAGTCCTTCAATTTGTTTGAAATATTTGTTGTCGAATTGAAAATATGTGGAAGTTAAAGTTAGTTCTATTGCTTCAAGGAAATCTATTAATGGTAAGTCTGTGAAATTTTTGATGGAGTTCCATTTTTCTGTGATTACTTTTTTGGCCAGTGTTAAAGGTATATTGGTGTACATTGATTCTACGTCTAAGGAAACCAGTTTTTCGTTGTTATTTGTTTTGATTTTATCGATATGTTTTTTGAATTCAAAAGTATTTTTGATATAATATTGGTTTTGACCTATGACATTGGTTAGTGTTTTTGTTAAATATTTTGACAGTTCATAAAATGGGCTTTGAATGCAAGATACGATTGGTCTTAATGGGATGTTATTTTTATGTAATTTTGGCAAGCCATATATTTTGGGTGGTTGTGCATTATGTATTTTTAATTTGTTTGCTGTTTTTGGTGAGATGTTCTGTTTATTTTCCCATTTTTTAATTAGTGTGTTGTTAATTTTTTGATATTTTGGTGTGGGGTCATTCTTTAATTTTGTATAAGTTTTATCGTCATTTAGGAGTTTTTCCATGTTTTCCATGTATATGTATATATATATACATATATAGAAAAACAGGAAATGGAATTAAAATAAGTTATATATGTCGTAAATAATAATAATTATAAGATCAAGATTGGCGAAATTATAATGATCCCATATTAATACTGATATATTTTAAATTTAATGACTACTGCGAAGTTCATTTAAATCATTTGATGCGTCTTTAATTAATTCTTAAGACATTATCAGCTCTATATTATTAGTTTATCCTCCCTTAAAACTGGGTCATAAAAACCAACCTTTTTTCAACCACAAATGTTCTCTGACAAAAACTCATTCTTCTTTCGTTTCCGCCTTTCGTAAGATACACATCGCTCTAACTCTACACATGCTGTTCAACCATACAAGTGTCGTCCGTTCATCATCATCAACATCACATCATTTAGTATTTAAATCATTTACATTATTGGTAGGACGCTGGAACGACACAAGCCACAATCGTTCATCTTCTAACAATTTGGGGCTTCCACGTGGTACGCTACACTATCCCAAAGAAAAACTAAATTAAAATGCTTAGCTGAAATCAGTAAAGGTGCTTTTAAAAGCAATTTAGTCCTAGGAGTTGCCGTTGTAACTGTTTCGAAAGTTCCTGCCGACAAGCGTGGTACACGAAGATCAACCCGAAACAACAAAGCAAGCAAATCGATCTTGTTTGTTATTAATTTTTTAAAGAAGTTCCCACTAATAATCTGTCTTTTTTTAGCCAGTGATTCAAACTCATGTTGTTTAAGGAGCAGAGCATAATTCAAACTATGAGCAGCATATCTTCCATCGATCCTAAATGAAAGGAACTTCAAAAAACAAAACTTAAAAAAAAAATACTGCAAAATAAGCTATAATGACTATCGCAAATGGACCTTGATTATAATCCAATATAAACATTGTTCGCTTCAAAAAATATCTAATTTAATAACATGGAACCAAAAATCAAACCCGTATTTAATTATTTTGTAAAAGCAATCTCTGCAAAATGAATTTACGCTATTCGACGAGACAGTTTCCGAAAGTACCCTTATCAAACGAGAAATCATCTGACCAATCAGTATTTTCCTTTTCGGGCCGGAAGCTTTTCGCTTGGATCTTTAAAATCGCGCCCGAGCCCCGGTTAAATCCAATTTTAAACTCGGGTTGACGTATGACGTGAAAGCCGTACAAAACATTTAGTCCTTGACGTTAAAACTCCCGCTAAGTCTCCTGCCTGGAAAAGGGTCGGGAATAGATTTTAAAGGAAATTGGATCCTCGATTATAACTTGTGTATTAAATGAGACGCATGCAGTCAATGCACCCTGTTAAGCTAGGTTATTGTAGGACACAATCGATAAGGATTACGTGTTGTTTGTGAATATTTACGAGGACGGTAGAATTTTATAAAACGTTGTTTTAAACTAATCGAAATCGTATACGTGTGTATTGCAGTACATAGTTTAATAAACATTTACGAGGTGGTATCAAAATTATTTCCGAAATTTCAATAATGCGCGTAAACGGACGTAGTTACAATCAAACGCTGTTTACACACTTTGTGACTTAGTATGCCAAGCGACGTCATTGTACGTAGAAATGTTCTTTGTTCATGAGCAATTTCGTTGTTTTGTTAGCTTGTGGTTGCATGTTTTTCAATTGTCGATTTGACCGAACAGCGTATCTATATCAAGTTCTGTTGTAAACTCGGTAAAACTGTAAATACTGCTTTTTTAATTTTACGACGCTAATATTTCGAATTGAAAAAATTCGTCCTTAAGCAGGATTCGAACCCAGGTCCATGGTTTGCCGGACCATTGCTCTGCCACTTGAGCTATTAAGGACTGTGGGTCCGAATACATTGGGAAGCTCTAAGTTACATTAAGGAACAGATGTTAATATTTTGCCTGTAGTCGACACTTGTTGCAAATTAATTGCATTTTCGCGAAGTAATATGAATGTAAATATTGCTTTCTACAATTTACAACGCTAATAATTCGAATTACAATTGTGAATAATCGTAGGCAAACCATCCAAGACATCTGTAACATTATAGGATTTTTTTACGGCACATGAGAGCGGACTTTATCATAGGAATTGAACAAAAATGTGACTTTTTCCTCTTTCCAATGATGAAATTGAAAAGTCTTACTTTGTAGACGGTGGTTAAGTAAAAACTAAAAAAAGGTTTAAAATTAATAATCGTATCCTAAATACGTATTTCGACAACTGAATTGTCATCATCAGTAGGTAAAACCACTAATCTAAGTGTTGCGCAAAGTGAACATGGGCACAGTAAAGCTAACACCACAGAATCGCGTAAAATTTTACGCGACGTTCAGTGTATACGTGGACAGCGTCTTGTGACCTTGGGACTGAACATTAAGAAAAGTATTGCGCGTTCGTAGGCGCATGCGCTTACAGACTGCTAAATTGAAACAAAACGTCGGACTAAACTAAAGGAGAAAGGGGTACCTAAATTTAAAATAAGAAATCGAAAATAGTTAATTCGCATATTAACAAACAAAAAAAAACAAGATTAACAAAGAGGTTTTCAAGCCGCAAACAAATTCCCATAGTAATACAATAACAAATGAAAATTAACACTCGGTATAATATGACATTCAAACAACAATATAATTCAAAAATTTTACATAAAATTGTATTGAATCAGCAAATTGTTCCAAGACTAAAATAAATTAAATTAAACTGCAGAATGCACTAAAAATATGACAAATTAAATATTCAAGCGATATCAAATCAACTTATACCTAGAATAAAAAAGCTAGTTCTACCTCAGATCTGTAGCGGAACCTTACAATGGAATTACACACAGTATATTATCCAAGTATTGGTAAAACGGTTTCAAGAAAAGTTACGAATTTAACAAAAAATACAATTTATTTAAATCTTCTGGCACGGCTATGGTTTGCGTGATAAAGAATAAATGCAAAATATTTGTTAGAATTATCTAATTGTCAAAAAAAAGAAATCACTTAATTGTGTGAAATCTACTCAATTAACCATTTATTTGAATACAAAATTATTTTAAAAATAAATTCTGTAATAGTTTATGTATAAGTAATTTTAAAATTGTATAATTGTATACGTGACGATTTACCACAATTCCAAATATATACATATATATATATATATATATATATATATATATATATATATATATTAATATACGAATATAACTAAGACTAAATGCCGATGTAATTGACATCATTCGTTATTAATAGCAAAATCCAAAAAAAAGTGTGAGAAAAATTTGTCGGAGATTCAATTTTACAAAAACAAAAGTCTATGCTGAAATACATCGATCTGCTGTATGTGTGCGATGGAGATGGAGGATACACAGCAGGTACGTTTCTTGTGACCAGATGTTCGGTCTAGATGAAGACGGCGTGATTTTCTGTCTCCGTTGGTTGCTCGGATGACTGTCTTCCTCGTAGCGAAATATGTATATATACCGTTTGTTGGATAAAGAAAACCTGAGCCTAATTACGTGTAATTACTTCGCAGTAAGACCTCAAAATACACTAACGACAGTGGGCTTTCTAGTAATTTACCACACATGCCCGTCTTGAATCCCCTGACAACAAAACATTACCACTTTTTATCTCGATTTACGAAGCGCACACCAAGAACAACTTTCCCACTCGCACGTCTAATAGAGAATCCTCTTATCAATTTCCCCCGGCCGAAGCGGAGTCAAATACAATGCAGACAATCCATTCTAGATGGCACGACCGGGATTACAAAGAACGAAATAATGGGCTAAATTTGGTTATAGATATTTATCTACAGGGCGGTAAAAACTTAGCATGGAAAATAAATGTAACAAGAGCTCAGGCAGAAACATTTCGGAAGAGATCTACTGGATCCTACGAGGGTGCTCAAACTTCCTCTGAGGAGGATAGTGGCTTTTATCGAGTACACAAGACTAACAGTGGAACCAACAGATCTATTGAGGGTAATACAAAGAGCACTGCGCTCAAGTGCCTGGACGTGCTGGCAGTCCAAACCAAAACAGAAGAAGAAGGAGCCATAAAAGGGTGGGCTGAAAATAGACCTAGAGAATTGCCCAGGGAAGGTGGAAGAACACCTCAGGTCAAAGACAGGCAAAGCAGTTCTTTAAGGAACATTCGCCCAGGTTCACTACGTACCTATTACCTGTTAAGATGATAAAGCTCAACAAACATATGAATAATATGGGCCTGACAGAAGAAACTATTATTAATAATAATAATTTATTGTCCAACGGTTTCCCATTTACAGGATAAAAATAGAAACAAACTAACATATACACACACATACATGAAATTATGCCATTGTGGAAAATGTCCTCAAAATGTATATTTGCAGATAGGCACATTATAGCTATACGTGATGCATGCAGAATATTCATATAGGACAGGAAGTGTAAAGAGAAAGTAGAGGATGAACGAGAGGATAATCTAGGCACGCGAAATCTAAGGAAGGAAAGAAATGATGCGAGTATACCCATGAGCCAATTTCCATATAAAATGGACGCCATTACATTTCCGACGAATAATTAAAGACGTCATACCATGTGTATCCAGCAACGTAGTAAAGTTGTTTGTGCTTTGAGTAATTTGAGAAAATTTCAGGCGATTCCCGTAATGTTCATCTAATAGTGTTCTAAGACCTTGAGAAGATATTTTTCATTATTTTCATTGTATAAAAATCACTCCTGTCTTACAAACAATGTATCTTTTAAGTGTCGCATTGATAATCTTTTCTAAACAAACACGATTAAGAAATTTACATTCTCCGAACCCTCTTAAGTTAGGAGATAATTCGATTTTCCAATTATATCCGAAGCACAAGAACACAGGAGATTCACAAGTCGGTTTTAGCGATTTCCATTTCTTGTATACACACAATACGCGGCAAGTACAGCGTGCTTATCGAATTAAACGGCGTCGTGTAGAAATAAACGGAGCTAGTGTAAATAAAACCCTAATGGAATATTGAAATTTAAGAATTATCATCTACGTTTTCGCCTGGTTTCGAATGAAATCTATTTATGTAGATGTGTAGAGGTGGATATAAGCAAATAAGGATTACATTCTTTCATGACGTAAAGGGGATATTGTTTTTAAGTTAGTTATAATGAAATAAGATATTGTAATGGGATCTATTACTTCGCAGATAGGGCAAGTCTAGAGGATATTACACTGAGTAAATATTGAGGAAGAATTAAAACGATTGTATAAATAGAGTAAGATTTAGTAAGCAAATTGACAAAGCTATTATTTATTTTCGGAGCAGACGCGACACTAAAACAATGAAAAAATATTTTGAATCATTTATTTTTATTATCTTTAAATATATTAGAAAAGGATATGTATGTTATGTGGATAAAATGTTCAATTGCTTTGATATTCACTATCTTTTCCAAAAATTAAAAAAACATTACAAAATTCTTCTTACGAAATTAAAAGTGAACATCCTACTCGATGGACCGTTTTTCGCATTTTAATTTATTAAATATTTGAAGTCACTGAACTCTCGCTTTGTACGGCTAGAATTATTACTCAGCGGTTTAGTAATTTAATTATATTTCTGGTGTTATATCTTATGTTATTAAATGTAATATAATATACAGTTCTGCAATGCATTCTTGAAATATTGCCGATACGTTTTGGAACACGTTGTACAGACGAAGACAGTGATAACAACCTGAAAGGGGATGAACAAGTTAAGAGTTTCAGGTCACTAATATAACAGGACAGAAAATTAGAATAAGATATAAAATAAAGAACAGGATAATGGGAGATTACTCAACACATTGGAAAAATAGTTCCACGCAAAAATCACTTCTAAGAGAGTTCTAAACAGTTATTGAATAGTACTATTCATTCGGTTAACCGCACATCTGCTTTTTGTCGATGAATTGTGACGCAATTACTTCAATATTACAGTTAAATTCCTTTCTTCATGGGCGTAGATAGAAGCGTGAAGAGGTTTTATAATTTAGTTTATATTTCGTAAGGTAAATAAAGTACGGTGAGTTAGTTCCTTTTTTTTCATTATTTCAACTGTTAAATACATACTTCGTAATTTTTGTAATAGATCCTGTTTAATATCGTTTCATCGAAATTATTTTGACTTAAGTGTTCTTTACAGCTCTTTACAGGGCAAAATTTCTATCTGTGTCACTGCCTCCCTCTCCAGTAATAACTAGATGGGAACATGGTTGGACGCTACTAGTTTTTAAGCAGAGAATTTCGATAGTTTAGAAAATTTCGTTACATGTTTAAATGACGATGCTCGAAGTATTTCTGAGTGCAAGGAACTAATACAAATTTCAAATTTAAAAAAACAGTTGTACTTTCTTCAGGAACGCTTACGAAATTTGCCAAAACTAACCATTTATTTTGAAAATCAAAATCTCAAATTAAATGATGGATTAACCACATTAGATGTGGCTTATAATTTGAAAAATATTCCAAATGACTTCGGCTGTGGCCTTCGGCAAAAGTTAGACGCAGTTTTTAATAGAAATCCAGATCTAATAACATTGCGGCAATTGTGTATGGGGACAATGCCTCAAAATCTAACTGATAAATACGCTAAAATTTCCAGAATATTTCCAGTATGCACCTATAACCAATTGCGATGTAGAAAGGGCGTTTTCTATCTACAAGAATGTATTTCATTCAAAGAGAACAAATTTTACAGAAGAGAACCTTGAGAAAGTATTGCTAGTTAATATTAATACGTCTTTACTCAACTTGAACTATAAAATGAACAAATAAAAATGTATTACGTATTTTATACATCACCACCCGTTTGATTTCCAATTATATAAACAAAATTAAAAACTCTTTAAAAATACAATTTTTCAATAGTACACCCGTAGGCGATGAGCCATGAGCCTCTCGTGTCCGGTCCCTAGTAATAACGCATGATTTGCTCATAATATAAAAATAAATCCACGAAATTAAAGGAACCGATTGTAAACGATCTCTTCTGAATGTCCAATAGTAATCGGCCATCATTTTTGTGTCCCAGCGCCCTTGGTATCTTTTTTCCATCTCTTTAATATCCTGGTGAAATCTTTCTCCTTGCTCTTCACTCACGTCCCTAAGGTTTTCTGGGAAATAGGCCAAATGGGAATGTAAAAAGTGAATTTTTATGCTCATATTGCAACCAAGAATCCTGAATTTTTCCAGCATATTTTCAACGATCTCAACATAGTTTGTGTCTTTATAATTCCCTAGAAATTTATGTACAACTTCGTTAAAAGCATGCCATGCATGTTTTTCCTTATCTTCCATCACATTTTCAAATTCTTGATCTTTCACCAAGCTCCTAATCTGCGGGCCTACAAAGATTCCCTCCTTTAATTTTGCCTCTGACAGAGTCGGAAATGTTTTACACAAATATTTAAAACAATATCCTTCTTTGTTTAATGCCTTAACAAATTGTTTCATAAGTCCAAGTTTTATGTGAAGCGGCGGAAGTAACACTTTTTGAGGGTCAATAAGACTTTCGCGAATTACATTTTTGGTTCCAGGTGTTAAAGTCACCCTTTGTGGCCAGTCTCTTTTTATCCAATGCTGTTCTCGATTTCTGCTATCGCACTCGTATAGGAAACATGAAAATTTAGTATATCCAGGCTGCTGACCCAAGAGAAGGCCTAAAATTTTTAAATCTCCACACCCTTCCCAGTTATGATTTTCATATTGTATTCTTAAAAGTAATTCCTGTAAATTTTCATAGTTTTCCTTTAAATGAACAGAATGGCCGACCGGAACAGAAGCAATATCATTGCCATTATGTAAAAGAACAGCTTTAAGGCTCCTTTTTGAAGAGTCGATGAAAAGTCTCCAGTCAGAAGGTGTGTACTCAGGAGCTCCGAGGAAAGTAAGTAGATCAGCAATTTCTTAGCAGTAGTGGTCCGTTTTGTGCAAAATATTTATAAATCCAGACTCACGATTTCTATACCAAGAGAAGGTAGTTTCTGGGGCAAGCAATTTTTTTTGTTTCAACCTAGACCCCAGTACTTCAGGAAGATCTTTTGAAAGTCCCAAATCTCTTACTAAATCATTCAGTTCGGCTTGTGAAAATAGCTGAGGTTGGTTTTGACCTGAGGTTGATGGTTCAAAATCACTATCCATCTGTACGGAGCCGGAAGTTGACGAGGTTTCAATATCTTCTTGTAGTACTTGGGGGGGTATAGGTATAGGTACATGATCACTGTGAGGAACTGGTCTGATTGCTGATTTAATATTGTTTGGGTACAAAATATGTTTCAAAGTTATGCCCCTTAATATCACAAAGACAAAAGTAGCAATCTTCATGATGATTTTGCGGTTCTCTCCAAACCATCGGTATTCCAGAAGGAAGGCTTTATCTATTCCCTTTGGTCCAATGTCTTAAACCTTCTTCACATACCTTACAAACAACGTGCGGTGCCCAATCTTTATCTTGATCTTCTAATTTGATTTTGAAATAAGCATAATATACATTTTTTACAAATTCACCAATTGGTCTCTTAAACTTTTTCAAGACGAAATATCCTCAAATATAACAGAAATCATCTGGTTTGTTTTTGCAACACCGGCTAGACATATTTTTAAGCAATGTTTATTTATCAAATACCACGCACAACACTAAAGACAAATTAATTTTACTTGTTTACTGATCGACACTCAGAGCTATAATGAAGTAAATGACATTAAAATATACATTTTGTTTGGAGTGATAAACTTGAAATCCTTCTTCGCAGTACTAATAAAGTGAAAGCATAATAAATAGGATTTAGCAGGTAAAAATTCCCGGAAATCTTGTCCAAAATTAATATATGTAATAAAAGATTTACATCAGGTAATGAGAGCTTATTTAACAAATTTCTTTAAAACCACAACAGAAAATCATTTTTGGGTTAATACCTAGAATTTGAAGAACATTCATTTTAAAATGTATTAAAACGTCTATTATAAGATTTTTTTATATTTTTTTCTTTTTCTTTTGTGCAAAAAAAAAATCTGTGGGTGGTAGAGACCAACTGTATTTTAATTAGTTATTGCTATATAAAAACTGAGCTTAACAAACAAAAATCACGTCATCACAAATTTTATGCAGGCCTGTGTTATTAATAACATCAGGCAAAACCGACAACAGTTTAGCTTTTTAAACAGCTTAAAACTTTGCGACTGAAATCTAAATATCAACACATACTGCCGAGATTAACATAAATATAAGCGGATTAAATTTATACTTTTTAGCTCGAATAAATATCTTAATCTTTAAATCTTTGTATCTAAAGAAGACGACGGAGTATCATACCGTCATAATATAAAGATAAAAATAAGGCCAAGAACATCTTTCGAGTCCGGTATGAATTCTGCAGGAATACAAAAGCCGGTGCTAAAAACAGAATAAACTTTATAAGAAATATGACTGGTATTTTATATAAATAGAAAGTGCGTGTTGGCATCTTCGTTCAGAATTTTGCGTGTGTTTCGCAATAGTTTTCTTCCTGTGATGTTCGATTTTTTACTTTTAAGCACATTTTTATGTTGTTGTTATTTTATTTATTTAATAATATATACGGAGTTGGGCCAATGTATGGATCCATTCGAATATCGTTGATATCATTACTTAGATTTTAATAACTAACTAGAATTTGCAGAAAAAATTTTGTTATTTCCGACGCGATTGTCATATCTCGGGAAATTCTTTTTATTGTTATAGTTGCAATTATTACCAGGATGGCTATTTTTCTGTGTGAAACTGCAATGTTTCTGCAGATATTTTCGTAGCGGTTATCTCTAGTGTGGGATTTTGTATGTGGCGTTTTTTTAGTGAAATGGAGCAGATGGTTATTATTTGGGTTAGTTAACTGTTCACAGTACTTCACACAGCTTCTTGAATGGCCGCGGCTAATGTGTTGAGGTTGCGTGCTTTTAACAGTATTCTATTTGCAAAAAGGTTGACCGCGACTTTTTCGTTAACTTCACGAAATTTATCGGTTAAGGTGTCGTCACTGACCGCTTGTGCTATCGTTAAGTTGGACAGCAATTCCTCGATTGTTTCACCATATTCTTTGATTGATTTTCTTGCATTGTGTAATTGTGTAGTTAGCGCGGTTGTTAATTTCTTGTTATAAAATATTCTCTTAAATCGGCAATTAAGTTGGAATTATTATCGTAAGATATGCAAAGCCTTAATTTTTCCTTAGGTGATAAATAGATACCTGACACATCAGGCCGAAATTACGATGGACCATTTAAATAGTCTATAACATCGCTAAGCACAACATGCAGTTATTGAATAGCACTATTCATTCGGTTAACCGCACATCTGTTTTTGGTCATTGAATTGTGCCGCAATTACTTCAATTTTACAGTTAAATTCCTTTCTTCATAGGCGTAGATAGAAACGGGAGGAGTTTTTATAATTTACTTTATTGATTAGTTTATATTTCGTAAGATAAATAAAGTACGGTGAGTTAGTTTAATTTTTTTCGTTGTTTTAACTGTTAATTACATACTTCGTAATTTTTGTAATAGATCCTGTTTAATATCGTTTCATTGAATCTACATCTCCAAATTATTTTGACGTAAGTGTCCAGTGAATTTCGTTAAGTTTCAAATAACTTACGCATTTTCATTTATTTAGATCTAGAACATTGTTTAAATTACTTTTTCAGATATGATATGGAACAACGTCGTTGTATGTTCATTGCCAGTGATTTTGAAATTTATTGCAAAGTCTGTAAAATATCGTTAAAAATTCCAAGAAATCGCACGTAAAACGTCAATTAGCATTGCAAACATATACATTGATATTAGACCCGTTGGAATCTGATAATTTTAAGGAAGAACTCTGTGAAACTTTAATGGCGGCAAATATTCGATTAAATAAACTTATCAATCCCACCTTCAAAACATTTCTCCAAAAATATGCTGGTCGAAATGTTCCTGATGAATCCACGTTAGGCAAATATTATGTTTCTAAGTGCTACACGAAAGCAGTAGAACGCATTAGAAGCCATCTTTCAAATCAGTACTTATGGGTAGCGGTTGGTATTGTAAGACCTCGTAAAAATAGGAGATTGTTTATGTATGAAAATGTTGACGAAAGTCCTGAATTGCCTTTAAAAATTTTCAATCCTACATTTTTTCCCTATACTCATACATAATTATTTTAAAGCTTAAATTTTAAAACTAATTTTTATTTCACTATTTTAGATACAGCGATATCCAAAATAGAGGAATAATTTGAACTAATGATTAACTAACAAATCGGAGACTGTGGCTTATAAGTGAATAAAATCAAATTAAAAAACCCTTACCACAATAGAATTTAATGATTCTAAATACGTATTTCTACAACCACGTTGTCATCTTCAGTAGAAAAAACAGTGTAACACTTGAACGCACAAAAACACTCACAGAAGGATTGTTCTGAACGTCTACTAGTTTAACACTAAAATCTTCAATCTTAAATGCTACAAAAATTACCTACCCCACCTATTCATGCAAGAGCATTAACCCATTATTTGTAAATTCTATAGAAAAACCGTTTAGAAATATTATAAAAGCCGTAATTTAACATACATTAAGTATCCAATTATGAAACTAATCCTTAAATTATTTTGAAATGTAAATTTGGAAATTAATGTTGAGTCAGAATATTTCAATGGCAAATATTGTAATGAAACGAATTTAAAAATAAATTCCATGAATTCGAATATTTTTTAATGGTTTTCCTATTTTTCTTGCTTTAATAACATCTAACTGTCAATTAACTCAAATAAAGAAGAACCTGGTATAGGACCCAAATCTGCGTTATTAAGATAAGTGTGTGTATATCTAAGCAGTAGAAAAAGTTTAAATTTAAGCCTTATTAATTGAAGTAAATGTTGATAAACCATCTACGAAATCAATAAAAATATTTAAAACGCATTCTTTTCAACACCGAAGTCATAAATCTTCCGAATACCTCGACATATACTCACACCATCGTTATTCGCAATCCAATTCAACCAAATTCCCAACAACATTAAAGAGTAATACCAACCGCGAGCTTTTAAAAAGAGGGAACGATAGAAAGAACCCCAACAAATGCTCACATACTCACACATATATCAAAGGAGCGCTGGAATCCCCTGCCTTATAGCAGTTGACTCTGGACATTCAACTGCAAGAAGACCCATATTTTAGTAGAGGTTCGATTATGACTCATGCGTCGGTTTTTAGGGCGATAGCAGCGGTGGTTTTCATCTCCCCCTTCCCTCTCTGTCTGTCCGTTATTTATGATGGGGGTATTCTCGTGGTTGTTTGGAGGCCCCAGTTTCATATCGGGGATTCCCGCGCGACCGAGTGCTTGCATTATTTAGAAATCGAAATTTCCTAATTTCGTATACATGGGACAGGATAACGACTTCGACGGCGCGTTGTGTTTGGGACGTAAATTTTAGATTATCGAGAATTATGCGCGGGATTAGATGGTGCTATGAGCTCGCCTATGTATGCGTGAGCGCCGTTTACGACCCGAAAGGGACGTGCAATCTAATTAAGGACGGATTAGCTTGGAAATATTGGATGTGAACTAAATAATTTTAGTTTTAATTATATTTTTAAATTGTAATTTTAGGATATTACCGAATATGCGAAAAAACAGCGTTATACTACAAGACAGCTGTTACATGGTAATAATCTGTAATGCCATAAACACGAAATGTATCCAATTGAATTGATTCGCGTAGTTTAAATGAACCAGTCCTGATACCTTTTGATCACAGTAGTTCATTCGAAATTGAGAAGCAATTGCTAAAACACGAAAGTTCTACTGACGATAGGTAAGAAAAGCTTCGAAACGGTAGCATAAAGATATGTGTTAATTAATCTTTTCTCTCTGCATAGACCGGGTGTCCTTCAAAGAAAAAAACAATATACATATACGAAAAGTGGAAAAATGTAATTATACAGGGTTTTTTTCACTTTTTGTATGGAGATCTCGGAAATTGCAATAGATAGAGATTTTGTTAAATAGGATAAGAAGTGCAGTTTTACGAGCTTGACTTAGTGCTGCTGTTGTATATCAACAAAAGTTCACAGTCTACTAGATATCTGCAAAAAGCTAAATTTCTCCATTTTCTTTAATTTTGTCTGATTACTTTATTATTGAATTTAGAGAAAAGTTGAAAAGGAAAAATATTGAGGTAGCTATACCCTCAATCAATTAATTAATTAATTTTTTTTCGGATTCGCTATTTTCGAGTTATGACTAGGGACCGGACACGAGAGGCCCATGATTCATCACCCATGGGCGTACTATTGAAAATTTGTATTATGAAAGAATTTAATTAAATGCTGTTGCAGACACTTCTTGGTGAAACACTTTAGTAATTAGAAGAATATCAGAAAATAACGGATATAAGCACAATATGATAGATAAAATGATAAAACAAAAGAATATTCAGAAAATTCTTATATCCGGAAATAAAAGAATTAAATAAAACCATTTGGTATGCAATAAAATATCCCCCCTCCCCCTATCACAGACAAAGTAAACAAAATATTAAAAAAATTAGACATTAAAATTATATGTCACAATAAGACAAAATTAAGTACTATATAAAATAACAACGAAGAATTTTCCAGATTCTCCAGATTTTTTAACTTTACCTATTTAGGTAAAGTTAAAAAATCTGGAGCATATACCATTAAATGTCACGACTGTGAAGCTATATATATATGAAAAATGTGTGAAAACCATATCTACCTGGAATGTGTAGATACCGATATTTTTCATAGTTTTTACTAATCTTCAGTACACATTACCCGGGAATAGATACGACTTTCATTTCTATATTGCGTGTATATATACAAATGATGAAAAACGCGATGTTAATGAGAATTAATAACTATTAAATTCCCACATTACATACAATTGCCGCTCTAATTTGTTGTATTAATTTCTACAAATGACAAAATCACATATATATATATATATATATATATATATATATATATATATAATAACTTCGTGACCTTGGTATGATATGGTAAACCTAATCAGTAGGCGATTAAAGGTCTGTATATTACTTCAAAATATATGTATTTAAAAAACTCTACATGTTTCGGCTGTATACGCCTTTTTCAAGAGAATACAAAATATGAATGACAGGATATAAAATGTGCATTTTATATCCTGTCATTCATATTTTGTATTCTCTTGAAAAAGGCGTATACAGCCGAAACATGTAGAGTTTTTTAAATACATATATTTTGAAGTAATATACAGACCTTTAATCGCCTACTGATTAGGTTTACCATATATATATATATATATATATATATATATATATATACATGTATATATATATATATATATATTTATACATATATTTGATTCAATTAGTTGGCGATTTAAGGTCTGCTTTTACTTCAAAATGTATATATTTAAAACAATCGTACATGTGTCGGCATATGATGCCTTTTTCAAAGAAATTAAAATATAAATGACAGTATATTAATGCCATACTTATACATTTGTAGTTGTCATGGATAAAATTATTCGAAAATACATTCCAGTCTAATAATAATAAATCATGTTTAGTATTCTAAAAATAGTTAGACAACAAAAACGGGGAATGACAAGGCATGAGTTATTATTATGTATGCACCCGTGGAGCGGATTAAGATGTTAAGCTGTCGGCATTCGGCTTAAACGAAAAGGAAAACCATGAAAACCTACTCGGACAGCCAGTCAGGGATCTAAACACGGAACTGTCAGCATGATAAGCAAATGAACAGAGATTTAAATAACATAAGATATATATTTATATATCAGCAACATATATTATGATGGTAAATTGCAGATCGTTACATAATTAGGTTATAGTATATACTGCTTCAATTTTTTATATCACTTCTGTTGTTAATTGAATTTTTGAATGGGATATTTGCCGCTATTAAAGTTTCACAGATTCTTCGTTAAAATTGTCAGATCCCAACGGGTTTAATTTCTGTGTATGTGTTTCCGATGCTAAGTGAAGTTTTACCTGCGATTTATTGAAGTTTTTTAACGTTTTTTTTTCAAATTTTGCAATAAATTTCGGAATCACTGGCAATTGACATACAATCATACAATCCAACTCGTCATTGTTTCACGATGCCATTCTCGACGTAGTTCCATATCGTATCTAAAAAAGTAACTTAAACAATATTCTAGATCTAAATAAATAAAAATTAAAAATGTATGCGTAAGTTATTGAAGCTTAACGAAATTCACTGGACACTTACGTCAAAATAATTGGGAGAAGTAGATTCGATGAAACGATATTAAACAGAATCTTTTACAAAAATTACAAAGGACGACAAAAGACAGGTGTGCTGTTAACCGAATGAATAGTGCTATTCAATAACTGCATGTTGTACTATAGACTATTTACATTGTCCATCGTAATTTTGGCCTGATGGCTTCGCAACTCCGATCCAAATCAATCAAAGAATACGGTGAAACAATCGAGGAATTGCTGCCCAACTTAACGATAGCACAACCGGCCAGTAACGACACCTTAACCGATAGATTTCGCGAAGTTAACGAAAAAATCGCGGTCAACGTTTTTGCGAATGGTTTCCGCGACACGGATGTCAAAATCCTGTTAAAAGCACGCAAGCCCAACACATTAGCGGCGGCCATTCAAGAAGCTGTGAACAGTTAACTAACCCAAATAATAACCATCTGCTCCATTTCACTTAAAAACGCCACATACAAAATCCCACACTAGAGATAACAGCTACGAAAATATCTGTAGAAAAATTGCAGTTACAGGCAGAAAAATAGCCATTCCGGTGATAATCGCAACTATAAAAATAAAAAGAATTTCCCGAGATATGACAATCGCGTCGGAAATAACAAAATTTTTTCTGCAAATTGTAGTTAGTTATTAAAATCTAAGTAGTGATATCAAAGATATTCTAATGGATCCATACATTGGCCCAACCCTGTATAAATGATTACATAAATATAATAACAACAACATCAAAATATGGTTAAAAGTAAAAAAATCGAACATCACAGAAAGAAAACCATTACGAAACACACGCAAAATTCTGAACGAAGATGCCAACACGCACTTTCTATTTATATAAAATACCAGTCATATTTCTTATAAAGTTTATTATGTTCTTAACACCGGGTTTTATATTCCTGCAGAATTCATACAGGACTCGAAAGATGTTCTTGGGCTTATGTTTATCTTTATATTATGAGGTATGATACTCTGTCGTCTTCTTTAGATACAAAGATTTAAAGATTAAGATATTTATTCGAGCTAAAAAGTATAAATTTAATCCGCTTATGTTTATGTTAATCTTGGCACTATGTGTTGATATTTAGATTTCAGTCGCAAATTTTAAGCTGTTTAAAAAGCTAAACTGTTGTCGGTTTTGACTGATGTTATTAATAACACTTAATATGTTATATATTTTTTTCTATTCGATTTATATTTACGCTTACAATCGGTTCCTTTAATTTCGTGTATTTATTTTTATATTAAAATAAATTTATTTTATTAGTGTTATTACTAGAGAACGGACGCAATTTCCATAAAACGCAATCGGCAATTGGAATTGTGTATAACGTCGCTCAGTACATCCCGGCGTAATTCAATGAAGTATTTGTTTGACTTACTCGGACACCTGGTCTCGCCGCGATAACAATGGACAAGCCAGCTATTGTATTCCGAGAATATAGTGCTTTTTAAAGTGTTTTCATGAGCGTATATAGAAGCGGGGTTTTTATTATGTATTTTATTTATTAGTTTATATTTCGTAAGATAAATAAAGTGCTGTGAGTAAGTTTCTTGTTTTCATAGTTTTAACTGTTAATTACATCGTAATTTTTGTGATAGATCCTGTTTAATATCGTTTCTATTTCTATTTCTATTTCTACCAATTATTTCGACGTAAGAGTGTGCATTGAATTTCGTTCAGTTTCAATAACTTACGCACACATTTTTAGTTTTCATTTATTTAGATCTAGAGCATTGTTTAAGTTACTTTTTCAGACATGATATGGAAGAATGTCGAGAACAGCATTGTAAAACAATGGCGAGATGGATTGACGGTCATACTGATTGTATGTCCATTGTCAGTGAT
Source organism: Melolontha melolontha (assembly GCA_935421215.2). NCBI lineage: Eukaryota > Metazoa > Arthropoda > Insecta > Coleoptera > Scarabaeidae > Melolontha > Melolontha melolontha. The sequence continues at coordinate 19,034,518 of OW285241.1, read as the reverse complement.
TCCGAAATTTATTACAAAAATCCGTAAAATATCGTCAAAAATTCGTCACTTAGGATCGCAAACACATCTGAACTCTGTAAAACTTTTATGGCGGCTAATATGCCATTAAATAAACTTAGCAATCCCACTTTAAAAATATTTCTGAAAAAATATACTGGTCGAAATGTTCCTGATGAATCAACTTTACGCAAATATTATGTTTGTAGGTGCTATACGAGAACAGTAGAACGCATTAGAAGCCATCTTTTAAATCAATACATATGGATAAGCGCCGACGAAACGGTGGATATGTTAGGACGCTGTGTGGTAAATGTTGCAGCTGGTGTACTACATCCAACTATTCCCTATAACTCATATGTAATAGCAACAAGTGTTATAAATAGAGTTGATGCGGAAACAGTTGCTGAAACCATTAAGGAGAATATGCAAAAAATGCTTCATTCGGACGCCACGTACAAAGAAAAAATACTTTTATTTGTCAGTGATAGTGCTGCGTATATGTTAAAAACAGGCAGGCTATTGAAGAAAACATATCCTAATATGCTGCATATTACTTGTGTAGCACATGCTCTCCACAGAATCTGTGAATATATCAGAGACACTTTTCTGGAAGTTGATAGACTTGTATCAGCTTTTAAAAAAGTTTTCAGAAAAGCACCATTGAGAGTAGCTCTTTTCAGGAAAAATTTCCATCTCTGTCACTGCCTCCCACTCCAGAAATAACTAGATGGGGAACATGGCTGGAAGCTACTAGTTATTATGCTGAGAATTTCGATAGTCTAAAACATTTCGTAACACTGCTAAAGCTGGATGCTAGAAGTATTGGTGAGTGCAAGGAGCTCACACAAATCCCAAATTTAAAAAATCAGTTGTACTTTCTTCACGAACACTTTGGAAGCTTGCCAAAACTAATCACTTATTTTGAAAATCGAAATCTCAAATTAAATGACGAATTAACCACATTAGATGTGGCTGTTAATAATTTGAAAAGTATTCCAAGTGACTTCGGATGTGGCCTTCGGAAAAAGTTTGAAGCAATTCTTAATAGAAATCCAGATTTAATTACATTGCGCGCAATTATGTATGGAGACAATTCCACAAAATCTAACGGCTAAATATGAAGAAATAAAAGAATATTTCCAGTATGCACCTACTCCAATTATATAAATAAAACTAAAAACTTTATAAATACAACTTTTCAACAAATAAATATGTATTTCGTAATTTTATAGATCACCACCCGTTCGTTTTCCAATTATATAAATAAAATTAAATATTTTAGAAATACAGCCTTTCGCCAGTACTGCACTGGGTGGTAAGCGTGTCCGTTCTCTAGTTATTACTAGGGACCACACACGGTGTATTATTAATAGTTTTTAACTTTGTTTATATAATTGGAAATCAAACGGGTGGTGATCTATAAAATACGAAATAAATTTTTATTTGTTCATTTTGTGGTTCAAGTTGAGTAAAGGAGTATTAATATTAACTAGTAGTACTTTCTCAAGGTTCTCTTCTGTAAAATTTATTCTCTTTGAATGAAATACATCCTTGTAGATTGAAAACGTCCTTTCTACATCGCAATTGGTTATAGGTGCATAGTGGAAATATTCTTTTATTTCAGCGTATTTAGCAGTTAGATTTTGAGGCATTGTCCCCATACACAATTGCCGCAATGTTATTAAATCTGGATTTCTATTAAAAAGTGCGTCTAACTTTTGCCGAAGACCACATCCGAAGTCACTTGGAATAGATTTCAAATTATTAATAGCCATATCTAATGTGGTTAATCCATCATTTAATTTGAGATTTTGATTTTCAAAATAAGTGATTAGTTTTGGAAAATTTCCAATGTGTTCCTGAAGAAAGTACAAATGATTTTTTAAATTTGGAATTGGTATTAGTTTCTTGCACTCAGCGTGAGCACTCAGTCGTGACATTTAATGGTATATGCTACAGATTTTTTAACATTACCTATTTTATCTTTGTTGTTATTTTATATAGTACAGGGTGGCCCAAAATGACCAAAGGGATTTTAATTCCTTATAACTTTTTTATTATAATTTTTTTTTGTTTTCAGTATTTTGTAAAGAAGACTTGGGGAATTTAAAATGGAACAGTACACAATTGAACAACGTGCCAAAATCGTTGAACTTTATTTCTCAAATCAACGATCCATTGTTTTGACTCAGCGTGCGTATCGTCGTTATTTTAATGTGCGGGTTGGACCCTCAGAGTCAACAATAAACCGTCTGGTTGCAAATTTTCGAAAACAAGGGGCAGTATGAAACCTTCCTGGTGCCGGCAGACGACGAACGGTGCACACGGATGACAATATTGAACGGGTACAGGAGAGTATTCGGGAAGATGGAGAAACATCAACCAGGAGACGTTCGACACAACCTGGCCTCTCAAGAGGGTCGCTTCAGAGAATTTTGCATACAATAAGAATGTTTCCATACAAAATTCAGTTTGTCCAACAATTGAAATAGACAGATTACCAGCAACGACTTGATTATGCAATTTATTTTCGTCAAAAAGCAGAAGAAAATCATGATTTTATTCATAATTTAATTATGAGCGACGAAGCCCATTTCCATATATTTCCATATGGGCTACGGAAAATCCAAGAGTAGTTCAACAGCGAGAATTACACCCACTTAAGTGTATCGTCTGGTGCGGTGTTTCGTCGGAAAGGATAATTGGCCCATATTTTTTTGAAAATGAACACGGTGTCGCCGTTTCCATCACTGGTGTTAGATATCGGACAATGTTGGAAAATTTTTTAAGGCCAGCCGTGGAAAACCACCCGCAAGTATGGTTCCAACAGGATGGAGCCACAGCGCACACTGCGAGGGACACAATGGCTCTTTTACGCGACATCTTTGGTGAACGAATTATTTCCCGTACAAGCGATTTTAATTGGCCTCCGCGTTCGCCGGATTTAACCGCTTCAGACTGTTTCCTTTGGGGTTATTTGAAAGGAAAAGTCTATATTAATAAGCCTCGAACCATACAGCAATTAAAAAATAATATACGCGACGAAATCAACAACATAACACCTGAAGTTTTGCGAAAGGTTATGGAAAATGTTTTTGGAAAGCGCACGAATATGCGAAGCAGAAAATGGCCACCACTTGCGAGATATAATTTTTCATAATTAAATTAAAAATATTCTCCATTAATATACTGTATTTAAAATTTAAAAAAAATTAATAATTATGTCTTAAATAAGAAGTTCTAATGAACTCAAACCCCTTCGGCCATTTTGAGCCACCCTGTACTTAATTTTGTCTTATTGTGACATATAATTTTAATGTCTAATTTTTTTAATATTTTGTTTACTTTGTCTGTGATAGGGGGGGGGGGATATATGTTATTGCATACCAAATGGTTTTATTTAATTCTTTTATTTCCGGATATAAGAATTTTTTCTGAATATTCTTTTGTTTTATCATTTTATCTATCATATTGTGCTTATATCCGTTATTTTATGCTATTCTTTTAATTACTAAAGTGTTTCACCAAGAAGTGTCTGCAACATCATTTAATTAAATTCTTTCATAATACAAATTTTCAATAGTACGCCCATGGGTGATGAATCATGGGCCTCTCGTGTCCGGTCCCTAGTCATAACTCGAAAATAGCGAATCCGAAAGAAAATTAATTCATTGATTGATTGAGGGTATAGCTACCTCAGTATTTTTCCTTTTCAACTTTTCTCTAAATTCAATAATAAAGTAATCAGACGAGATTAAAGAAAATGGAGAAATTTAGCTTTTTGCAGATATCTAGTAGACTGTGAACTTTTGTTGATATACAACAGCAGCACTAAGTCAAGCTCGTAAAACTGCACTTCTTTTCCTATTTAACCAAATCTCTATCTATTGCAATTTCCGAGATCTCCATACAAAAATTGAAAAAACCCAGTATAATTACATTTTTCCATTTTCCGTATATATTGTTTTTTTCTTTGAAGGACACCCGGTATATACAGAAAGAAAAGATTAATTAACACTTATCTTTATACTACCGTTTCGAAGCCTTTCTTACCTCTCATCAGTAGAACTTTCGTATTTTAGCAATTGCTTCTCAATTTCGAATGAACTACTGTGATCAAAAGGTGTCAGGACTGGTTCATTTAAACTACGCGAATCAATTCAATTGGATACATTTCGTGTTTATGGCATTACAGATTATTACCATGTAACAGCTGTCTTGTAGTATAACGCTGTTTTTTCGCATATTCGGTAATATCCAAAAATTACAATTTAAAAATATAATTAAAACCAAAATTATTTAGTTCACATCCAATATTTCCAAGCTAATCCATCCGTAATTAGATTGCACGTCCCTTTCGGGTCGTAAACGGCGCTCAGGCATACATAGGCGAGCCCATAGCACCATCTAATGCCGCGCATAATTCTCGATAATCCAAAATTTACGTCCCAAACACGACGCGCCGTCGAAATCCTTATTCTGTACCATGTATACGAAATCAGGAAATTTCGATTTCTAAATAATGCAAGGACTCGGTCGCGCGGGAATTCCCGATATGAAACTGGGGCCTTCAAACATCGTCATTTAAACATGTAACGAAATTATGTGAATTATCAAAATTCTCTGCATAAAAACTAGTAGCTTCCAACTATGTTCGCCATCTAGTTATTACTGGAGAGGGAGACAGTGACAAAGATGGAAATTTTTCCCTGTAAAGAGCTACTCTCAATGGTGCTTTTCTGCAATTTTTTTTAAAAGCGTATACAAGTCTATCAACTTTCAGAAAGGTGTCTGATATATTCACAGATTCTGTGGAGAGCATGTGCTACACAAGTAATATGCTGCATATTACTTGTGTAATAATAGTAAAAATATACATAGTCTTCAACTCTTGGTAGTTTTTAAATGTAGGTGAAGGTTTCCGCGGTCGCTCTCTAGATGTAGATCTCGGTTTTCGGGTTGGAACCGCGTCGGTTGAAGAAGTTTGAAGAATTCTTCAAGCTACTGCGAAACGACGAACATCTACGTACAGTCCTGAAGATGTTCCTTGAAACAGTGGACGAAATGTTGGCAATTACGCCTAACTCCATGCGGTTCCAACTCGGAAATCGAGATCTGTACCGATAGGTCCAACTCACAACGGGCTATAGGCAACAATATACGTATGGAACGTAATGCGATGTGGCAACGTGTGTACGATGCCTATATTGAGTGACTTTCTTAAAATTTAAATTTATTTTGCAGAATTATTGATTTTTTTACTTTTATCTTTTAGAAAACGTTATTGTTTTTTTATTACCTAAAATTACTTTTCCATAGCAGCTAAGAATACAATAATAATAATAACTTGGAGATATAACGACCTTATTATGCCTGAAACTAATGGGTAAATTACGTATACGGAACGAATATGCAAACGACTATATCCTTGAGCGGTTTAAGTCTTACTAAATTCTTAACTGCAATGCAATGTGATGCAATCGAAGGAGCTGCGCATGGGGGGGATTCGCTGTTGCCACGCATTGCTGATATGGCCCGTTGCGAACTGGACCTACCGGTATCTTGATAATTTTTGTTAGTTTAATAATAAACCATCTGCTGTTTTTCTCGTTTTCTGAAGAATCTTACAAATGGACATATTGCTTTAAGAAAATTTGCTCCTCATTTATTATGCAAGGAACAAAATAATTTGGACATAATAAATAATGCATTTAGGTAATTTTTAATATTATTATTGCCACTTGACATGCATACAAATTCGTTTCTAACGCTAATAAACACATGCAGATTTATTTCTAAACAGTGTTCATTTATAAATAGAATCAATCCTTATTGCGTTAAAACAATATTATCGCCGTGCGAAAATAGTTAAACGATTAATCCAAAAGTTATGGTCATTACAATAATATTTATATATACTCGTAAAATACACAGTAATATTCAAGCATGCATTTTTGCGTAAGAAACGGTTGGCGGTTATGACACTTATGACTTCTGTATTGTGTTTCAAGTAAAAAACTTAAGTTCAAGTTGTATCTTGTTTAATTGATTTTCGATTTATTTTTCCAATATCACAACTTGGGTTCTTATGAATCAAAAATTGTGAAAACAAATTTAGTAGGTGGTGGGATTACGTCCGGTCCCTAGTGATAACCTGACATTTTAAGTGTACACAATATTATCGTGACTATGATTATTATTAATAAACTATAACAGCAGAAAAAGAACGGGGATTTCCGCGCAGAAACCTGTTATACACACTTTAAAGTAAAACTCACCATATTAGATGTACCGTGAATAAAAATATCCCAGGTACTACAAGATCATCCGACCCAACGCTCCATCGACGACGAAAGACCACGATGCCAGGCATCTTACTTCCTTCTCTTCAACTGTGAAGCTTTTCAAATTGAACGAATAAAATTATCTTAGATCACCGGGCATTTATTTTTTTGTTTGTCGATTTTAGGAACAACTTATTCGATTTTAGGAACCAACGACACTTGTACACTGCCGACATTAAATTTATAAAATGTCTATGTGCTTAGTAGTTTTAATTTCTCATTAGCACTACGTATTTAAAACTCCCGGCAAATTAGGTGAAAAGATTTTAAATATTTCTATGCAATGGTTGTTCTTCTTACACATTTTTGGTTGCAGGTCCAAAATCTGAAAACGAAAGATAATATTAATAGAAATATCTAAATGGCTTTTCGAATTGTAATAAAAAAAGTGTATATGTCATCGTTCAAATAACAAGTGTTCATGTGAAAAGTCAATCTAGTAGCATATGATTTACTGAGAACATTTTGAAGTATGTCGTAAATTAAAATTTACTACTTAACCTACAAAGTCGTATATTTTGACAGTTTCGTACATACAAATAAATAACAAATAATAGGTATTTATTGAAAACTATAACAAATGTTGAAAATGTTGTCCTTCAAGATCAATGCACTTTAAAATCCTCCGTTCAAAATTTCTGATGATATTCTGCAACATTACTGGATTGTTATTAATTTCCATGCATTTCTGTTCGGTTCTCTGTAGCATATCATTAAAATTCAATATAGGTGTTCGACATATGTTATTTTTTAGATAAGGCCACAAAAAGAAGTCGCAAGGTGTTAAATCGCATGAACGTGCAGGCCAGGCAATTTCAGTATATCAGTTAATTATACGCTCATTAAAAAATTCTCTTAAATAATCCAAAGCTTCTGCAGTACAGTGACAAGGTGCTCCGTCTTGTTGGAAATATGCATTTTGTAGTTCATCATCATGCAACTTTTTTTTTGCATCGCCTTTCCAGCCTATGTCAACTTTAATTACTTTTGTTTTTATTTTTATTTGATTAAAATAAATTGCTGTTATATTTTGCACATAAATATATACAGGACTTCACTCATTTATTGGTAATGATTATAGCTAATTTATTTGAGAATTTATATACAGGGTTATACCTGCTCGTTGTCTTGAAAACTTGTTGGGAAGCGGTGATTATTTTTTTTGTTATATAATTGCCAAGTTTATAGCTCTGCTATGCTCTTTAATATCTTTGTTGATTTGTTTAAATAAATCTGGCAGTAAGAGTAATTAAATGAGAGTTCTCTTTTAGTAGAGGTCATAATAGCGTCCTTCCTAAAGGTGGGTTCTACAATTTTCTATGTCTACCGTGAGGCGAATGGTTACGCTTTACAACCTAACAAAGCAAAGAAGAGACAGCCAATTTTCCAATTAAAAGCTGCTTAATTTTGTATGAACGTTTCGAAAAGAACTGTACGTCGTCTTCACTGACGCTAGCTAGGGTACTGGCTCGTTGATTTGTAATTTTCAATAGCAACCCGCCCATCAAAGGTAACTCACTGGAACGCTACTGTATTTAGTAGCAAAGCATTCGGTGAACAATCAACGAGTCGACCATCAACTTTTGAGTGGTTGCGCGTTTTAAGGCCGGTTGACCGTCCATTAAAGACGACGAACAAACAGGGAGACACCTTTGACGTCTACGACGTCCGAAAATATCGCAACAGTTCAACGGCTCATTCATGAGACTGTCAACATACTAGTATTGACTATGCACGTCAGCGAATTATGACTGAAGAATTGGGCATGCACCGCATTATCGCGAAATTTGTTACGTGACTTCTGACCTACGGTCACAAGCAGGGACGTCTTTGCGCAACATCTGTTCATAAAAGTACTGACTTATATTTTAAACTCGTAATAAATCTTGAGCTTTTACGACCGTAAAACGCTGAAAATAACACAAATACTCATATATTACAAATTAAAACTTACTAAAGACCGTGCCCGACAAAGCATAACAAATAAGCATGAACAATGTTAGAATTTAATGGTTCGAATACACAATATATACATACATAATGGATCTTATTATTTTTAGATTAACTGCGTTATTAATGTTCAAAACGTAATTGTAACATTCTTTAGTATGTAATAAATATGTAAATATGCTTTCTACATATTACGACGCTAATTTATTCGAATTTTTTATACAAAAAAATTCGCTTTAAGTAGGATTCGAACCCACGTGCATGGCTTGCCGGACCATCGCTCTAACCACTAAACTATTAAAAGAAGTAATTTTGAATCTTTGTGGGAATGCCTTGTGTCACATCAAGGAAACAGATGATATACAGGCTGATTCATTTTCGGCCCTCACCATGGGGATCTCGCTTATTATTGGAGATTGAGTATAGGTTTAAATTTGGCAAAGTTGTTAAATTTTGTGTTTGTTATAAATCCGTAAAGAAAATAGACCTGTGACAAATGCCCTTCGTTATTTAAAAAAAAACGCGAAATGCCCATTTTCTTCTTTTACCTGTAGCACCGACATTTGGCCTTGTAGAGAAACAATAAAAACACATCCTTGTGGCCATTTCTAAACCTCTATCCAGTGGTGTACTCTAAATTTTTATACGACGTTTCGTTTCTTTCTGGCCATCATCAACTATCTAATTTCTTATAGGCGCCATATTGAATTTAGACATCTTCAGAAAGAGTTTCTTTTTCTGATTTCAACCATGTACCACATGCTGACTAAAGTTTTTGACATTAGGTTTTATTTGAAAGAATAAATTATAAGATTAAATAAGGTAGCCATGGAATTTCAATTTGTCAAACATTTCATTTATTGTTCATTAATAATACAAAAATGTCATAAACTAACGAAGAGAAACGAGATATGATAAGTATTTTTTATTCTTCGAACCGAAATTCAACAGTAGCGAGTACAAGATATCTACAATTATATCCAGAACGACAACAGCCTCATAGTACCATTTTTCTAGATCTCGACAGAAATTTGGTCGAGAATGGATCGTTTACTAAGCCGCGTAATGGTCAAGACAACAGGAATTTAAATGAAAATCGACAAGATATTTTACAAATGGTAAATTAAAAGCGTGTTTTCAAATTTCATGTTAATCTTGTATTTTTATAGATAAATAATAATCCATCAATTTCTACACGCGAAGTAGCGTCAGAATTAAATTTGTGCCAGTCCAGAGTTTGGAGAACTTTACATAAAAGTAGGTTTAAACCATACAGGATCCATGTTAGTCACTCTTTACTGCCTGGAGATAATTTGAGAAGGCTAGAATATTGTAATTGGTTAATGGGAAGGATAGAAACTGACGAAAATTTTTTAAGCAAAATCATCTGGTCAGATGAAACAAAATTTACAAATTCTGGAATGTTCAACAGAAATACGGAGCACTATTGGGCAGTACAAATCCCCGACACAACAGGGCTAGAAGACCACAACATAGTTTTGGAATAAACGTTTGGATGGGTATTTTGGCAAATCGTCTCTTAGGACCAGTTATGTATGAAGAACATTTAAATGGAGAAAGATATTTAAACATTTGACGACAATACCCCATTAAATCAATTACAATATTTATGGGGGCAACAAGATGGCGCACCAGCACACAATGCAGCTGTTGTTAGAAATTTCTTAAATCAAGAGTTTGCAAACCGTTGGATTGGAAATAGGGGAGTTGTTGAATGGCCTGCGAGATCACCTGATTTAAGTCCGCTACATTTTTTTTTATGGGGATATGTTAAAAATAATATTTATAAAGTAGATGCGCCACAAAACATTGAAGAATTACGAGACAGACTTCGGAATGTCTTCGATGCAGTTCCTGGAAGAACTATACAAAGGGCAGTACAAAATGCCAGAAGGCGTGCCCAATTGTGCATTACCGAAGATGGCCAGATAATTGAACATTTACTGTAATTGTTTATTGTTTACTTTTCTATGTATTTTTATTAATGTTTTTGTTATCTTGTACTCGCTACTGTTTAATTTCGTATCGAAGAATAAAAAATACTTATCATATCTCGTTTCTCTTCGTTAGTGTATGACATTTTTGTATTATTAATGAACAATAAATGAAATGTTTGACAGATTGAAATTCCAAAGGCTACCTTATTTAATCTTATAATTTATTCTTTCAAATAAAACCTAATGTCAAAAACTATAGTCAGCATGTGGTACATGGTTGAAATCAGAAAAAAAAAACTCTTTCTGACGATGTCTAAATCCAATATGGCGCCTATAAGAAATTAGATAGTTGCTGATGGCCAGAAAGAAACGAAACGTCGTATAAAATTTAGAGTACACCACTGGATAGAGGTTTAGAAATGGCCACAAGGATGTGTTTTTATATTTTCTCTACAAGGCCAAATGTCGGTGCTACAGGTAAAAGAAGAAAATGGGGTTTTCGCGTTTTTTTTTAAATAACGAAGGTCATTTGTCACAGGTCTATTTTCTTTACGGATTTATAACAAACACAAAATTTAACAACTTTGCCAAATTTAAACCTATACTCTATCTCCAATAATTAATAAGAGAGATCCCCATGGTGAGGGCCGAAAATGAATCAGCCTGTATATCTTGCCCGTAGTAAGCAGTTGTGCAAATTGTACTTCGGGAAACTTTATCCCACAAACCAAGTTTAGCTCGGGGATGCAATTTTGTTGTACCCGGGATGCAATTTATGTGTCAAACCCTATACCTGCCTATTGCAATTTCAGTGAGCGCATATTTTAACCATTTTTTAGTGTATACTTTGCAATCATTAATAATTGAATATTGGAAATGCGTGAGGTATTGAATTTTAAAATGCAAAAGAATGTATTTACTCCTAACTAATTTCCAAAGTACTCTATTATCCAATAAATTTCGAAAGCTATGGAATACAAATTTTCAATTTTCCTTCTCTACATATTGACATTTTAAGGGAATATTTGACTAAAATTCATTTAATTTGATGTAATTTATATTCTGTTCCTCATAAACGCAATCTACGTCGATTTAAATAACGTAAATAACGAAATTTATTTTGCAGAAAAAGGCAACTGACTTTTATTTGTCTTTTAAGGGCAAATTTTCTTTTGTGAAATCATTCTAGTCAATTCCTTACAGCTAATTTAACGACCTTCGCTAAGGAAATTGAAATATAATTGGACAAAATGCCTCTCCCGTTGCTTGTGTTGAATTATAAATGTTTTCGTAAGTAATCGATGGCACGAGATAACTGAGGAAAAATAAATACTTTATGGAATTCGCTAAAGCTTCCGAATTTTCGGTAAAGCGAATATTTGTTTAAAGAATAAATAATAATTAAAGAATGTTTTTTAGCATCGAAATTTCTAGTATATACGGGGTGTGACAATTAAATAGACGGATTAGTCTGATATAATATGCTTTATTGAAAACGTATTACAAATAGCTGTTAACCCCTTTCAAAATATTCCCATTGTCTATCTATACACCGCTGTGTCTTTCCATTGTCCAAAAGAGTCCTGTACATCTTCAAATATCACCCTCTTCAGCAAGTCTATATTATACTATTATATTTCCTACTATTTCAATGCTGTTTTGTAAAGATAATCCTTTAGTTTCTAGCGTAGAAATTGCAGTCGAAATGCACACCGAATTAGCTCGAATAAAAATGAAATCTTCTCAAACATTTGTTTTTCTCAGAACATTATGTGCTTCTCCAATGCTCTGCACTTCTTCAGAGTCGAATTCATCAACAATTTTCTTCAGAATTTCAAAATATTCAGCATAATATACAGCAGTGTCGATCCAAGTTCACCATCTTGTAATGATTGGCGCTGGTGGAAGTGAAATCTCCCCTGCAAATTTCAAAAACCTCTGAACACAAGTTGGTACTTTAAGAAAAATCTTTTTCACAGACGATATCAGCATATTAACGTCTGGATAAATAGTACGAACTAAATCATCTATTCGGTGTAAAGCATGCGTTACACAGGACACATGTATCATGTTTGGGTATAAAATCTGTAATCCCCGCATTGCTTTGCACATATATGATGTAGCATCACTACAAGCTAGTAGTAACGGGTGGGGCAAAAGTCCCGCCACCATTTTGATTGCGCGCCATCTTGCTTTGCACATATATGATGTAGCATCACTACAAGCTAGTAGTAACGGGTGGGGCAAAAGTCCCGCCACCATTTTGATTGCGCGCCATCTTGGTTATGTGACGTTTAGTTCAGTTTAGCTTTAACCATTGTGTTGTGTAGACGTCCAAATTTTATTATGGATAAATATACGCCACAAGAACGAGCAGAAATAGTGACAATATTTATTGAAAATAATCGTTCCATTATTGCCACTCAGCGGAAATCGCGGCAAAAATATCCTAATCGTCCAGTGCCTCACAAAACCACAATTTATCGTTTACATGCGAATTTTCGACAGTACGGTACGACAGCAGACAGGCCTCGTTCTGGAAGACAACGGACGTCTCGTAACTCTGAAAATGTGGCTCTGGTGCGCGATAGTGTTGCAGAGTCTCCAAAAACATCAATTCGGAGACGTGGTTCCCAGTTACATATGTCTGCACGCAGTTTAATGCGAATTTTAAAAACTGATTTGAAAATGTTCCCGTACAAAATTCAATTAGTCCATAAATTGCTACTGAGAGATCATGATCAACGAGTTGAGTACAGTAATGCAATCCTAAGGCTGTCTGATGAAATTGAAGATTTTTCGTCTAAATTGATAATGAGCGATGAAGCACACTTTCTTCTCAGTGGCCACGTCAATAAACAGAACAATCGGTTTTGGGGGACACAGAATCCTCAATTAATTCACGAAACGCCATTGCATCCACAAAAAACAACTGTATGGTGTGGTATTCATGCTGGAAACATCATTGGTCCCTATTTTTTTGAAACTGACGAAGGTATTGGAGTTACTGTTACTGCTGAACGGTACCAAGACATGATTCGAAATTTTCTTGTGCCTGAAATGGAAGAGCAAGGACTAGAGGAAATGTGATTTCAGCAGGATGGGGCCACAGCACACACAGCTCGTTCAACAATTCAATTATTGAATGACGTTTTTCCACGAAGACTAATTTCGCGAAATGGCGATTTAGCATGGCCAGCCAGATCTCCGGATTTAGCTGCACCTGACTTTTTCTTATGGGGTTTTTTAAAATCAAAAGTTTATGTGAATAAGCCCCAAACGATTCAACATCTTAAAGAGAATATTCGTCAAGAAATTGAAGAAATTCAGCCTGAGATGTTGCAGGATGTCATAAAAATGCCTTAAAGAGAGCCGAAAGTTGCATAGCGAATCGCGGTCACCATTTAGCCGATATAATTTTCCAATCATCACGAAAAAAAATGTAAAGAGCAAATAAACTTTTTATGAAAACCAAACTTACTTATCTTTTCTTTCAACAAAGTTATAGGCAATCAAAATGGTAGCGGGACTTTTGCCCCACCCGTTACTTTGTATAAAATCCCAGACGGTCACAATAAACTTAGAGAATCGTTAAAAAAGCAGCGACTGTTGAATGATTCACTTTGTCCAGCACTTTTAAAGTACAACAGATAAGATTTACTTTTTTCTTCATTAACTTCTAATATACTAAATACAAAATTTACTATGCATCTTGCATCTGTTCTGCGTCGGTTGCTTCATCCAGTGAGACCCAAATAGAATGATCCTTTGCTTTCCACATATATGCTTTCCACATATATGATGTAGCATCGCTACAAGCTAGTAGCACTTTGTATAAAATCCCAGACGGCCACAATAAACTTAGAGAATCGTTGAAAAAAGCAGTGACTGTAGAATGATTCACTTTGTCCAGCACTTTTAAAGTACAACAGATAAGATTTACTTTTTTCTTCATTAACTTCTAATATACTAAATACAAAATTTACTATGCATATTGCATCTGTTCTGCGTCGATTGTTTCATCCAATGAGACCTACATAGAATGCTCCTTTACTTCTTTCTCTTAATTTGTTCAGTGTTGCTCTATATGACTCGGAAACGTATTTTTTCTTTAACGTCGCTTCATAAGGAATATTTTCGATTGTATACTTCTCCATAAAGTTGCGAAAACCTTCATTCTTTAATTTAGCTAACGGGATGTCAGCGCAAATAAAAGCTGTACAAAGTTCTTCACCGAATATCCTGCGTTTAGGTCCATGCCGGAGTAAATCAGAAATTAACACTTGCTCTTCGTTAATTTTCCCTTTACGATTTTCATTGCTTGCATGTTTTCCGGTTCGAAGATTCTGAAGGACTTGAAACTTTTTGTCACCGTAACATGAACTTTGCAGTATTTATAAAATAACGGACGCCCATCTGTTGTAAAATCACTATAATCCTTCACAAATTGACTTAAAATTACACTTAGACACCTTTTTCTTTTGAAATGTTGATGGATGTTAATACTGTTATAACTAGTATACAACTAATACAGATTGTTGGAATGTAAAAAGACCTGGTAAAACTAAGGAAATCCCCGCTATATTTATTTCTCATTATTCGATTACCCGGGTAATCCCTAGTAATCATATTAATATTTCCAAGTAATGTTATTAAAAAACACTAACTATAGTTATATATAACAGCTTTAACTTGCTATTCACTTCACCTATCTATTCAATGCGGCGGAGCCGAGTTCGTTCCCAAATCCGCAGGTAATAAAATGATATAGACCGAATTCGTTCCGGGGTCTTAGCCGAATTCGTTCCCAAAGTTGCCGGTGTATACATTAAGAGGATTAAGAGATAATGAGGTATTTTAAGTGTAACACATTTATAATAAAACTATAAGATAGAGTAAATGCTATGTATATATAATGAGAATTTCATTACCCGATCAGAAACCAATATGCATACATTGCGTGCTATTATCCCTTCCCCTAATTACTCCTAAATTTGTCAAAGTTTACCTGGTAAGATATTTTGCAATAACAATCAGTTTTACTTTTGACGTTGTAAGTTGAAGTAATAATAACTAATAAGCCATGAGTGTTGTACAGTTTGAAACTTATCAATCGGCGTTTCGT
Source organism: Melolontha melolontha (assembly GCA_935421215.2). NCBI lineage: Eukaryota > Metazoa > Arthropoda > Insecta > Coleoptera > Scarabaeidae > Melolontha > Melolontha melolontha. Next base: position 19,019,141 of record OW285241.1, on the reverse strand, counting down.
TATTTGGTGCAAGAATGCCAAAAACTTGGTTATAATTTTTTTCCCAAACTATTTACGGTAGATTTTGAAATTGCGATTCATAAAGCTATTTCTGCTGTTTTTCCAACAACTGTCATTAAAGGATGCCGTTTTCATTTAGGTCAGTCTTGGTAAGTAATTATTGTGGTTTCTTAAAATAATTAATTTAATATTTATGTTTTCAAATTATTGACAGGTGGCGCAAAATTCAAGAATTGGGTCTCTCCACTGAATTTCGGAATAAAGACTCAGAAACATCACATTTTTTAACCTACGTATTTGGTCTTCCCTTTTTAAACCCCAAGGACGTTGAAGAATGTTTTATTAAAAATTTCATGTCGTTGCGACCAGACAACGCAAGTGTAATATCATTTTTAGACTATTTAGTTGATACATATATTTCTGAGGATGCTACTTTTCCACCACAAATTTGGGCAGAAATGTCGTCGTCGACACAAAAAACCACAAATGCGTGCGAATCTTTTCACGCTAAATACAACTCATGCTTCTACACACTACATCCATTCACCAATTTCTTGTAATGTACCACAATGTTTATTAAAAATCACTCTTCAACTTTTACAATGTAGTTTATTGTATAACAACTTTTACATTTATTTTACAATAATTGCTTACTTCTAAGTGATGGACTAAATCTAACTGTTCGTTTTGTATAATGAACTTATTACTACATAAGCGTTAGAATGAATATGAATGAATATGAATTGTTACACTTAATGTGTAGCAGACGTATTATACGTGCTATGTATATGAGAGTTCGAATATGAATATTAGTAATCGTAACCTTTTTTGTATTAGTCCCTTCAGGGTAGATATCAGATGGAATTTGTAACTAAAACACAGACGTTTTAAAATAACATCGGGGGCGTAACAGAGGTCAAGATACTGATGAGAAAGAATTTAAAGATATGTATTAGTGAAGTGGTATGTTACAGACAAGGGCATTTAACGCAATAAATCTGTGGCAATATGGAATATTGAAAAGGGGAGAAATAACAGATGCGGCGTTAAATGGAAAATGCATGTTTTCTATGTGTTCTAATTTATGATATCTATTTAGTAGATGCCTATTTAGTAGATCTGTACGATGTGTGCGTAAATAATAATACACCAAAAATTTGTGAAGAGAGATATAAGAATATAATTTATATTTACGAATAAGTATACACAAAACTTATTGGTTATTGTTCTGACTCATTTATTAGAGTTTATTACATTCTTAGTGTATTAAAAAATGTTCAAATTGATTCGTATATAAAACAAAAAAGTAGCGCCGTTGTGAAACCAGTGTATGATCATTCACTAATAAAAAGAACGGAGTTTGTAGATACGAAAATTAAAGATTTTATAAATGGAAAAATTAATAGGTTTCAATTTGTGCAGTCTATTTCACACAGATTTAAAATACATGCAAATGTGCATAATATTAACGAAAAGTGAATGAAGGTAATAAATATTTTGACATAATTTTGCACGTTGTATATATTTGCTGTATAATATGTACATATATTGTATTTGAATGCAGTAACGCGCCAAGTATCTTCGGCGCCGTCGTGCGAAATACTGATAGGCGCCTTTACCCTATATGTATTGAGCCAAAATTACCAGCCACTCTCCCACAGTTCAACATTGAAATTTATGACGAACTCTTTAGACTTATTAGTACTGGTAGGTATTTTTTATTTGAGGCAAACAATAGGTTCACATACAAAAAAATATTTTTTTTTTTAAATTTAACTTATCACAAGTGGCCGTAGGCGCCTTTATGGCCTTGGCGCCGTTGTGCGCTGCACGACCTTGCCCATATGGACGGCGCGTCACTGTTTGAATGTTTGTCTATTTTAAAAAGTGCCATGCACTTAAAATATCTGTAACCGACAATAACCACGAGATTGCACGTGTGTAAATATTTGTTATAATATGTATATTTGTAAATATTTTTGTATATTGTATTTGAATACATACATGTTTGCTTTGGTTTGAGTATTTTTATTTTTAAAAACGCCTTCGTCCTTATCTTTTAATCCTCTAATGTATACACCTACAACTTTGGGAACGAATTCGGCTAAGACCCCGGATCGAATTCGGTCTATATCATTTTGTTACCTGCGGATTTGGGAACGAACTCGGTGCCGTCCATTCAATGGTTTAGAAGATTATTTAATTGTCTGCTATAAAGCGTCTGTTTGCGTTTGGTATTCAGTTAATGGGTGTTATTTTAAAACTATGCGAAATGCCTTAGTGTTAAAAAGTTTTAAGAAATACTAACCGGTAAACATACAAACAACAGAAATCGCAAACATGTAATTATACTAACAAGAATATTAAATATGTATTTATATGAATACAATTTCAGCAACAATAGTTTGCTGAAAAAAGGTTAAATAGGCATTTATAAAAAAAGGTTTAGAATATGCACTTATACATAACAACAACTAAGATATGCATTTGCATATGCACTTATGTAAATGTATTTAATGTATGTATAATTATCCGAAGCCTACTAATTACTTTCAATATAATGGGGGATTCCCCATTTATTCGAATAGCTGAATATTTGTCCGAATACTGTTGCATAAATTATTTTTATACTTTTTAGATTAGCTATTACATAATTTTCAGAAATTAATTTTTTCTTTTTGGTATGTTATTTACAAGATAAAAGAGGGCTATCGTAAGATAAAGATAAAAATGTGTATTAATTTAATAAATTACATTGTATTACACATGTGGATAAATAAGAAATCTATACATTTGATTAATTTTTAAAAGATCCACAACCAATTTTTATAATTTACAAAAAATATATAAATTTAAATTTGTTCCCAACTCACCTAAACGTGAATATTCTAACATTCAAAATTAAGAGATTAAATGAACTAAGAAACCAATTTCGATTTATCTAAACTACTTTTAACACAGATAAACACTTCGTCGCTCACATTCTCCTTAAAATAACTTTGTAAAGTTATTAATTATAGCGGGGAAAATACACATGACCCAGCTAGTTCGCTCCGCGTGAAAAAAGTAAAATTACACATTAATAATGAATATCAATGTACTGCATATTACATGTCTATGTAAACGTTTACCAGTCATAAATCACACTTCAATTCGTTGAATCACGATCGTTTATGAGGTCGATTTAGCCGCGAAAAATACCGTACGTGTAAACAAACAAATGCACAATCATTGACTGAGTGTGGGACCTTAATGTATACACTAACGTAAACATGTTTAATACACACACATGTATCTTATCTTAAAATTAAATGTCCAATAACATAAAGATAAAAAAGTGTATACACACGATATGCATTTATAATTCCTTAAATACAAAAAAAAAATAGGAAGTAATCATTACATGATCATATTTGTGTATTATTAATTTATCATACTTTTGCTAATTATCAGGATAATTCCACTACCTATATATATATTAATTTTACGAAATTACTTCACTAGAAATAATCGTGGAACTTTGATACAGGAAATACAGGAAACATGGCCGAACTGATCCATGACTATCTTTTTTCTTATCATTTTAACAGACCGCATTAAAATAATGTACGAAAATGATAATATTATTATATGACGTAATGCTTCGAGTTTAATTTATCTTGTTTTTAAACTTTTTTCCAATATTAATAAAAATATGTGTAATGCATTTCTACATATAGTCTACAGCAAAACGAACTGACAGAACACATAGAAATTGTCGAAATTTTAATGTGGCGCCCGAAGGGCACACACAGCGGTACTAACAGTTTTTCTGTTTATATTTGGAGGGTGCAGGGGAAGAAAGATGAATGTCACAAAATGTAACTTTTGAGAAAAACGACTTTAGAGATTTGAAGACCCTACACGCATATTGAATTACATTATTTCTGCTTCAGGTTTTTTAGCAATACGTATACAGTGCTTCTCAAAAGTCCCCTCCCCCCCCTTATCTTTGGAACGATTATACATCCACAAGTGAAATTTGGAAACTGAATATTATAGGTTATAAACTTCCCTACTAGTGATGATAGATGACGAAATCGTCATAGATGACGTCACAAGGCAATTGTGACCAATAATTTTAAATGGAACGCTACGGCAAGCGATACCTCTTTTAAAAGGTATCGAAAAAACCTATTCAATGATACTAATTTTGTTTGTGTTTGAGGCAGTTTTAATGGCTCATTAGTAAACATGATAATTTAAATTCCATTCAGTATGATATTAAATACAGATTTAAGAAATAGTATGTACTTAAAAAAATTGCTCGAAGTGACCTCCATTTACTTCCTGACAGTAAAATATCCTATTTTTAAACTCTTCTCGTACTTCTTCAAATGTGTCTGCGGAAACAGCCTCACATTCTGCAACAATACGTTGTTTTAAAACGTCAATATTGTCAAGTTCGGTGGCGTAAACCTTCGATTTAAGGTACCCCCACAGAAAAAAATCCAAAGGTGTGAGGTCCGGTGATCGAGGTGGCCATTCCGTTGAACCTCGTCGTCCAATCCATCTACCAGGATACTCCTCATGCAAATACCGTCTTACTGCACCGTAATAGTGTGGAGGAGCACCATCCTGCTGGAATGTTATTTCCAAATTGCCGAATTCATCTGGATTATCTTCCAAAATTTCAAGGATTAACGATTCTATTGCGTTTTGCAACATCTCCAGATAAACCTCACCAGTTAAATTAGTATTTAAAAAAATAGGCCCAACGATGTGGTTTCCCAGGATACCTGCCCAAATATTCACCTTCTGGGGAAATTGAGTATGTGTTCCAAATGATCAATCGGTAAAGACAGTTCTCGCAGAGACTTATCTAATAGACAACCCGTGGCAGGTGAAACATCATCAACAGGTATTATAATTTGTGCTCGATGGCGACTGCAGTAAATAGTGATCAATTTCTTGAAAAGTTAGATACCCTAATAAGAAATAAACGAGAAGACTATTGTTTTTATTTTTCTCAAGAAAGGTACTCTAAAATCGTTTCTGAAGTAATTTCTGCTAAAAGTAAGTGCAGTACCCCTTTGGACTACAGACGTTTAAAACGTTTTGACATTTTAAAAGTTAGTGACGAACAAAAGTTAATTGTGCCCTTAAAACCAGGAGAAACGAATATCCAGTATTATGTTACAAACGAAGTGTTGTTTAATATACTTTCCGAAACTCACATACGAACAGGCCAAGGAGGAAGAACACGAATGCTAAAAGAATTGCAAGTTAAATACAAAAATATTACTTATGAAGTCATAATGCTCTATTTAAATTTATGTCAACAATGTCAAATGAAACACAGTGCTCCTAAAAAAGGTATTGTTGCAAAACCAATGGTGAGTTCCGAATTAAACTCTAGATGCCAAGTCGATTTGATAGACTTGCAATCACACAGCGATGGCGATTACAAATTTATAATGGTTTACCAAGATCACTTAACCAAGTTTGTCCAGTTACGAGCATGAAAAACTAAGAGAGCAGAAGAAGTAGCATATCACCTTCTTCAAATTTTTTTAATATTTGGTGCTCCCGCTATATTGCATTCGGATAATGGCAGAGAGTTCAGTAACCAAGTCATATCTGAACTATGGGCTATGTGGAAAGATGTTAAAATAGTGCACGGAAAGCCTCGTCACAACCAAACACAAGGCTCAGTCGAAAGAGCCAATCAAGACATACAGAATATGTTAACTGCGTGGATGCATAATAATGATTCAAATAAATGGTCAGAAGGGTTGTCGTTTGTCCAATTCGCAAAAAGACACTTACCATGAAGGAATACGCCAGAGTCCATATGAAGCTCTGTTTGGCGTTAAACCAAAAAGAGACATAGCATCGTGATCTCTCCCCAACGAGCAAATTACAAACATTGAAACCGAGGAACAGCTAGAAGCTTACGTTAATACTTGTGAAGAAAATTTGGTTAGTGACCATATTGATGACCATGTTTTAGATGTAAGTGATATGGATGACCAAAATACCATTGAAGCCAATCCACCTTCATCTGCCACCAACAGATCTTCATCTGAAGTGCCGACTGATCCACAACCCAGCACGTCTTCAACTCAAACACTGACTGATCTGCAACCGATTACGTCTTCATCTCAAGTGCTGACTAGGCAGCACGAGCTAATCAATTCAAAAAGAGTAGCAGCAAAAGAGAATCTACTACTCCAAGCAACAAAAATGTTGCGAACTTCAAAGAAAAGGTTTCTTGCGGCCAAAATTGGTGATACCGTAAGAATTAAAGTCTCTGACGTCGATCGTGGTCGTACAGATCCCCGAAATGTATTAGCCATTGTTGTTGGGATATAGAATACAGACTTTTATAAATTAGCGAACAAAAATGGCACCTTCAAGCAGCTTTTCACTCGTAATCAATTCGCAATTTGCAAAGAAAAGTTGATTTCCATGGATGAGATTTCAGGTCAAGAAATTTCGGTAAGAGAAGCAGCTTCTGTATATCTTTTGTGTATAGAGTTTTATTTTGTTTTCTTTTTATAAACAAATTCTTTTAAACATACACCATGAGTCCATGATGAATGTTGACATTTGCCGGTGTAAGTTAGAAATAATGATATTTGATGAATATATCGGACATACGCCAAGTAACTTGGTGAATGTTGACATTCACCGGTATATCTCGACTATCACCGGTTTTTGGACTTTCACGGTAACATATACACACACACAAGAAAAGTCTAAGGATATTTTTTTTAAAGTATGAGTATTCTATTGGCAATAACTGATTTCAAAGAATATTGATATTTAAGGTTATTTATTGTTTAAATATGTAACATATAAATGTAAAATGCTTTAATAAAACAAAAAAATATTTCGAAAATTTAAGCAATTAAAACAATGCAATATTTTCAGATTCGTCTTTAAACAATTTTCGAGAAAGAAATAAAAAAAACACATTTTAATATAGGGTTTGACTTCCACGTTGATTAAGCACAGCCATACACTTATTGTTCATCGACAGAATTACGTGGTCTATATCTTGTTGTGGTATATGTGCCTATTCTGCTGTCAAAAGCTCCTTCAATCTAACAGCATTGGGCATATTGCCCATGTATGGAGTAATTCTTCTCTGAAGCATGTGCTGACCAAGGCAATACATTAATTTCCTCGTTTGTTAACCAGCCCATCACAACACGCGCGACATATAGACGAGCATTGTCATGGATCAGATGGAAATTTTAACCAACGGCACCGGCAAATTGGCGCACAATGGGCTGAAGAATATTATCCAAATATTTCTGAACTGTCAAAAAACTATTTGAAAAAATGACCTCGGTTCGACTGCCAATCATTATTCCGCCCAATACCATAATAGTACCACCTCTGTAACTATGTCCTACCTGGACAATATTCCAATGTTTCATATTTTCAGATCGTCTCTATACCCTTGTCCGACGAGAATCAGGATGAAATCCAAATCTGGATTCGCCTGTAAACAAAATTGTAGCCCAAGCATTTTCATCCCAGTTTATAAATTCTTGACACCAGATTAATTTTGCTCCGCGATTATTTTTTGAGAGAGGTGGGCATCTGATTGGTGGTCAAATATGTAGTCCAGCTTCTTGGAGACGATTTATCACGGTATTCTCGGTGAACAATTAAATTATGCGCAAATTGTAGTTCCGTAACCAACTCAGGTGCTGTTATTGTTGGTTGTTTTCTAGCATTTAGGAACAAAAATCTGTCCTGAGATGCCGTTGTACAGCGTCCACGATCTAGATGTCGTTCAGCCAGACTACCGGCTTCTCACAGTCGACTGATGACACTTTTGGAAACTTTTATCCACTCAGCTACTTCGACTTGCCGCACGCCATCTTCAAGATGACCTATTGCTCGATTCATTTCACCTAAAGTCAAATGTCGTCGTTCCTTTGTTAAACACAATAATTTTCAATGCAGTTTTTAAGAAAAGGCGACATATAATGAGTAAAATTACAATCTGTCACTCAATTAAATAAGCACACTAAATTTATTTTTTGCAACTATCGTTTTTATCGAGTTGTTTATTGTTTTTTTAGGACGTTCGCAAACAAAATCTATTCCCCATTGAGCATTCGACCTGATATATATGTTAAATGTACAATTTAAAATACATATATACAAGTTTTTATTATAACATAAAGCAAATATCCTTAGTCTTTTCTTGTGAGTATATATATATAAGTAAAAATTAATTAACGGGTGAGCAGTCTGTCAAGTAAAAAAAACTCCTTTATTTCACTCTATATGTCATAACGAATTTGTTACTTCCTCAGGAGTGTAATTGAGAGTTAAAATTTAGCAAAAACAACGACACTAAACATGTTAAAATTAATCAAATTTAAAACATTAAGAACTTACTGCAAGTGAGAATTAATGAATATTAAATCTCATTCTTACATGTAAATGTCGACTTATGTGATGCGTTCATAACTACAATCCGACAAACTAAGTTTGTACCAGTATGCAGAACACACCCTTTCGCGACAACGAACTTCCTGGTAATTAGGTTAATTAAGAATTGCTGAAAAAGACAAGTCAATCAACGGGAAACGTACGGACGCGTTTCGTTCTTGTTGGAACTTTTCAGTGCACGGCATCCCTCGAAGACGGACATTGCTTTTCATTTCTATACTTTCTGTATATATAGTTAACATTTGGAACTTACTGCAAGTGAGAATTAAAGCATTATGAACGCATCACATAAGTCGACATTTACATGTAAGAATGAAATTTAATATTCATTAATTCTCACTTGCAGTAAGTTCCAAATGTTAACTATATATACAGAAAGTATAGAAATGAAAAGCAATGTCCGTCTTCGAGGAATGCCGTGCATTGAAAAGTTCCAACAAAAACGAAACGCGTCTGTACGTTTCCCGTTGATTGACTTGTCTTTTTCAGCAATTCTTAATTAACCTAATTACCAGGAAGTTCGTTGTCGCGAAAGGGTGTGTTCTGCATATTGGTACAAACTTAGTTTGTCGGATTGTAGTTATGAACGCATCACATAAGTCGACATTTACATGTAAGAATGAGATTTCATATTCATTAATTCTCACTTGCAGTAAGTTCCAAATGTTAACTATATATACAGAAAGTATAGAAATGAAAAGCAATATCCGTCTTCGAGGAATGCCGTGCATTGAAAAGTTCCAACAAGAACGAAACGCGTCTGTACGTTTCCCGTTGATTGACTTGTCTTTTTCAGCAATTCTTAATTAACCTAATTACCAGGAAGTTCGTTGTCGCAAAAGGGTGTGTTCTGCATACTGGTACAAACTTAGTTTGTCGGATTGTAGTTATGAACGCATCACATAAGTCGACATTTACATGTAAGAATGAGATTTAGTATTCATTAATTCTCACTTGCAGTAAGTTCCAAATGTTAACTATATTTACAGAAAGTATAGAAATGAAAAGCAATGTCCGTCTTCGAGGAATGCCGTGCATTGAAAAGTTCCAACAAGAACGAAACGCGTCTGTACGTTTCCCGTTGATTGACTTGTCTTTTTCAGCAATTCTTAATTAACTTAAAACATTAAATTAATATGATGTTAGTTTATCGTCAATCTTATAAAAACCTTTGTTTAGAAAACTGTTGTTTTTAAAAGGTTGACGATAAACCAACATCATATTAATTTAATGTTTTAAATTTGATTAATTTTAACATGTTTAGTGTCGTTGTTTGCTAAATTTTAACTCTCAATTACACTCCTGAGGAAGTAACAAATTCGTCATGAAATATAGAGTGAAATAAAGGAGTTTTTTTTTACTTAACAGACCGCTCACCCGTTAATTAATTTTTACTTATACAGTACGGTCGATAATACTTAATAGTCTATTTATATATATATATATATATATATATATATATATATATATATATATATCAATTTGATAAATTCTTGGAGTTTTTCGGCTTTTATATGAAATATTTACAAATATTATCAAATTAGTGCCATGGAGACGAAATTAGTATATAGTTGCGAAGTACGTGTGAATATAAACATTGCTGTCTACAAATTACAAAGCAAAGCACACGAAATTACTTTATAATGCATTTCTAAATAGCTTGAACAAAGGTCTATCGTGGCATAAGTGGTAACGCAACGGTCCGGAAAACCGTAGACTTGGGTTCAAGTACCAACGTAGACAAAATTTTTCAATTAAATAATTACGTATGATTTGCTCTGTTAAAATATTTTGTTTAAATTCGCCATAACTTGTAATCAATGTTTACGAACTTTCATAAATATCATGTTAGTAGTTCCCAATATACAGATAGTTTAAGTTCGTCGTGACACTCGTGCATACATTATACAAAAACAGTAGCTATACATATCAACCTTGACATACTTACATCATGGTTTGACTTACGCGTTTTTGCGACTTTCGCTGTAAGCCTCGGAAGGAATTATTCGCGTAAGTCGATAACTTACTATTTTATTCAAAAAAACATTAAATAAACCCAGAAAACTATATCAAAAAAAATAATTTTGTTGATATACTTTTTAACAACAAATATGCATTTTGCATATAATCCGAGCTTTAATAATAACAGTCCTATAAGAATCAATTTCAATGCGTAAGTATTATAATTTTAACAGCCAATCTATTTCCAATCAATTGCATTCGTAAAATTGTGTTTACAAACGTGCAATACAATACATCCACATCAGAAGAAATAAACGTAAAATAATAGAAGACAAAACATAGATATTTTGTATAGCTTTATATCTAATAGAATAGTTAATAGTCCATTAATTATATTCTGTTTGGTTCAAAATAAAAATGAAATCAATCGTTACATGTATATTATCTTGTTAAATTGTACGATTTACCGCAGTGCAATAGACCATTAAAATAGTATTCGCTTTTAAAACTGCATGCGCAAAACGATATCTAAAGCGTCCATAAAGTATGGATACAAGCCCGTAGTAACGTTATTGTGCATTATTTGACAAAATGCAAAGATAGGTCAATTAGTGTTTTTTATTAGCTATATTTAGATGCTAGATGTTTTTTCCGTCAACCTTGAATAAGTTATGACGTTATTGATAATTTTTTTAAATGTCAACCGATGATGTAAAAATGTTGGTGTGTTACATTAGAAAATTTTTGTGTCATCATTTTTCAACTTTCTGTCATTTCCAAAGTGACAAGGTAATTTTTTTGACAGATTGTAAATAATCCGAATCACTTTTCATTTTTATTTGATCTTAATTGTTGGTGTAAAATGTTTTAATTATTCATTCTCTGAGATGCATTGATCCGAACGGGAACGCACTGAGGTGTTCATAATGATTGGGATTGGAGATAGACGTCGAAATGTTAGGGAAGTCGCGGACTTGTTTAATGAAACGCATCCTGAACTGTACGCTATCGGTTTTTCAACTTTAAGTAAAATCCACAGAAAATTTTTGGAAGAAGGATTCGTTCGAGATAAACCAAGAAGTGGACGTCCATCAACGGCCCTAGACACTCAAGTTGATATTTTGTTAACAGTTCAAGAACGTCCTCACACAAGCACACGGCAACTTAGTCGAGAATTTGACGTAGCAAGGGGTAGAGTTGGGAAACTTTTGCATAAATCAATGTATCATCCCTATAAAATGAATTTAGTTCAAGATTTGTCTGAGGACGATTTTGATCGGTGTTCGGAATATTGTGAACGGTTGATGCAAATTTGTGACAATGACCCTCTATTTCTCTTCAACATTTTGTCTTCTGACGAAGCTACTTTCACATTGAATGGCACTGTGAATAGATAAAATTGCCGATTTTGGTTGACTGATAATCCTCATTGGATGCAAGAGACACATACCCAATACCCGCACAAACTAAATGTATGGACAGGGATTATCGGCGATCGCATTTTGGGACGCTTTTCTTTGATGGAAACTTGACTGGGGAAATATACTTGAATTTTTTGAGGATTGAATTGGTACCCGTTTTAGCGGTTCTTTTTCCAAATTAATGAGAATCCACATTTGCCAGATCGTAGAATTTGGTATCAACAGGATGGTGCTCCTCCGCACTGTACGCTACCGGTAAGGCAATACCTCAATAATACATTTTCTAACATATGGATTGGAAGGATTGAATGGCCAGCTAGATCGCCAGATTTAACCCCGTTGGATTTCTTCTTGTGGGGTTATTTAAAATCAAAAGTCTATGCCAGGCAACCGGAAAATTTGGACGTTTTACGACAACGCATCATCTACGAAACCAGACTAATCACTCCCGAAATATTACAGAATGTGCGAATTGGAATTTATCATCGCTTAGGATTTTGTCAACAAAATGAAGAAAACATTATGAGCATTTGCTATAAATTTGATCCCGAAAATATCAAAAATAAAACATAGAATTAGAATATAATTTACTCAAAAATTTTCTAATGTACTCGTAACATACCAAAATTTTTACATCATCGAATAAAGAATTGTAAAAGCTTTCAAAATCCATAAAAGAAAAACGGGGTGACATTTAAAAAAATTATCAATGACGTCATAACTTATTCAAGGTCGGCGGAAAAAACAAAATGGTAGCATTTAAATATAGCTAATAAAAAACATTAATCGACGTATTTTTGCATTTTGTCAAATAATGCACAATAACGTTACTACGGGCTTGTGTCCATACTTTATGAATGCACTGTATATGTATATAATAGTAAACAAAAGTTAAGCAATTATGTAAAGTTTTACTCACAGCATGGAAATAGTGTGGGGGCCGAGTACTGAACTGTCCATTTTAATAAGTTTTAGCCTTGTAACAAATATTCGTTGAAGGTTTAAGGCGCAAAAGGTTTCATTTTATTCGTAGGTACTTACAATTATAAAACAACATTTAAGTCTATAGACAGATACAATAACGCCATTTACGTGATTTTTAAAAAGATTCAGCCAAGTTATGCAAGTAACAATATCTAACAAACAACGAGAAAAGGCATATTCCATGAGACACTGGGACATTATTCTTAATTCATAACATGTCAAGTGCATTACATAATTCATGCGATATGATAAAATCCTGTTAAAATTCAAGGTTGTCAAGTAATCAGTATATTTCGTAGAAACGGAAATATGAAGAATGTGAAATTCAACGTTCTTTTTTATATATTTAAGTATGAAATTAGGTTTTAAAATGCTTCCAAGTTACTTTAACGCATGGATATAAGAGATAAACGAATTAAAATTCAATATACGAGGATTATTTAATAGAAACACATTAAGAGGCTATTGAGTAGTATAGAGTAATTTTTATTTAATGGATTTAGAAGAAATCCCATTAACACTAAGGCATAAAAAACATGGCTGCATTAATCTATTCATTTTTTTCCGCAATTATTTTTCAGCAAGCTTATTTTTTAGCCGTTGTTTGAATTGGTTAAACCAGGGATGCACAGGCTTATAGGGAACAGGGACCACTCGGGAAAATTATAAGCAAAGGACGGGCCACTACAAAAAATACTTATTAACACAAACATTTTTATTTTTAAATAGTATGAATTACTACAAATGATAAAAATAAAAGAACATTCAAAAATGTTTGTTGTAATTATGTAATCGTAATGTAATCTAATCATTACAATGTAATATTTCATGTTTTATTATTTTGATGCATGACATTGCATTGACCTAACAATTTTGTTTATGTTTGGCTCCACATTACTTGTCGCCACACGTAAAATTGCTTCCAGATTTTCATTTGCCAGACGGTTTCGATTTTTTGTTTTGTTAAGTTTCATCACTGAAAACGTTTGCTCACAAATATACGTCGATCCAAATAAGTTTGCGCATTTAAATACATTTATTCGCAACTCTTTATAAGCGGTTTTGTCAACGCAACGGTAAAGGTTGCGTAAATTACCTTCATTAAACTTGTTTCGTAAATTATCATCATTTTGCATGTCTATCAATTCCAGCTGTATTGATTCTGGTGCATTTTCGGGTGAAATGTTGAAAGGATTGCTGAAAATGTGTAACAGAGGTTTAACTTTTTTGAAGTCTAGAAAACGATCATGAAAAGCTTGCATTAAAATATCAATTTTTTTCAACATAAACGAAATTGACATCAGTTTTATTGAATTTCTCCATAATTTTTTTGTAGTTCGGAAAATGCCTGTAATTGGCTGAATTGATTTGTGTCCTGAAAAGACTCAATTTGCATTGAAAGGACGAAACATGAGACTATAACTGCGAAATCAATTGATCTTTGCCTTGGAGTCGCGCATTTAAGACATTCAAGTGACTGGTGATGTCTACAAGAAACGCTAAGTCACATAGCCAATCAGGGTTGTCGAGTTCGGAGACGTCCTTTTTCTTTTTCGCCGGAAATATTTTGATTTCTTCAATCAAGTTAAGAAACCGCTCTAGTGACAACCCACGACTTAGCCACCTTATTTCAGTGTAAAACAGGAGATCACTATATTCGCTTTCAATATCCTCGAGAAATTGTGTGAATTGTCGGTGATTGAGACCTCGTGATTTTATTTTAAGTTTACAGTAGGTACTACAACTTTCATCACATTTTCAAATCCCAATAATTATGAACAGAGGGCCTCTTGATGTATAATGAAATAAAACTGCATTAATTCCTTGGTATCTATGTTTTTAGTTTGTAAATACTCTTTTAACATAGTTATTATCCCAGATTTACTTCCAACCGTTGAAGGTACTCCGTCAGTCGTAATTCCAGATAATTTCGTTAAATCCAAATCCATTATAGAACATTTTTCCAGAAGAGCTTTAGCATGTCACTCCCCTTGGTTTGACTTGACAAAGAACTCATACCAATCAGTTCTTCACTCACTTCAAAATTTTGCGTTACACCTCGTAAAAATATTAAGAGTTGAGCAGTGGAACTTATATCTGTAGATTCGTCGAGTGCTATAGAAAAATACTCAAAACTTTTCGATGTCGTAGCTAATTGCTCTTCTATATTAGCCGCTAATGTGGTAAGTCTTCTTTGAACAGTCATCCGATTTAGTTGAATTTTCTCAAACCACTGCTTAACAAACTCACCATCTTTAAAAGGCCGACAAGTTTTCGCTATTATTCGAGATATTTCAAAGCTAACTTCAGTAGCTGTTTCAGCATCTTGAATTGGTTCTGTAAACATAGCTTGCTGGCCTATTAGTTCGCTTTGTAAAGTGGAAATTTTTTGCGTTCGATTTTCGCCGGTTAATTTGGTAAAAGTATGATGCTGGGTTTTATAATGCCTTTTCACATTATATTCCTTCGGAATAGAAACACTACTCGTGCATATTAAACAGACACTTTTGTTATGCGATGAAATAAAAAAGTATTTTTCGGTCCAAATATCTTGAAACTGTCGATTTTCATCTTCAACCTTATGACTAGGTTTTCTACTGGGGTCTGGTTTATCCATATCAAAATTGATATTATATTGTTACGTAGGTAGATGCCAAGTTCGAACGACGAAATATTTATTCTTCACAGATTACAATTCAAACAATATAACGTTCGCTTGTCCGTAGTTAAAACTTAACTGATAGCGGGCGATGCGTTGTATTTATACGAGTTACCTAACATCGAGAACCTACCACATTGTTCGGGGATAATACCGACGTGTTTCGCGAATCTTCGAGTAATCTAGTTGGTTCGACAGATTTCTAGTCTCGTAACAATATGCTTGGAACGATGAGGAGCATACCTGTCCTACGTAAGAAACCTGAACAAGAAAGTAGTAGGTACTTAAAGATACATATCTTACTAACAATTACAAAAGTTAGAACAAAATAAGAAGTTAAGAAATATTGATTTGAATAGATTTTTACCCACTTTTGTAGTTTTTCGATGAGGAGCATACCTGTCCTACGTAAGAAACCTGAACAAGAAAGTAGTAGGTACTTAAAGATACATATCTTACTAACAATTACAAAAGTTAGAATAAAATAAGAAGTTAAGAAATATTGATTTGAATAGATTTTTACCCACTTTTGTAGTTTTTCGAACAATTTTTAAAATTCGTTGGCGAGCCGCATAAATATCAACAGTGGGCCGCATGCGGCTCGCGCGCTGCGGTTTGTGCATCGCTGGGTTAAACACATGAAAATTCTATGGAGACAAATCTAAACTATAAGATGCCTTACTAACGCATGCCAGAAAAAGTATTGGAACAGTTCATTACATTATGGTAAATCTTATTTTTCCGAATTGTGACAACTTTTGTTATGTTGCCAGCATGTTTGTTCTTGATACTATCATAAATAGTTTAAATAGTTGTAAATAGTTTAAGGTTTCTGTAAATCGTTTGATATTGATGCTTACATCGAGCACTTCAATGTTTTAAATTTAAATATAATAAATGTTAATGTCTGTTTACGTCATTGCTCTTTTTCAACAATGGACTTTGTGAGTATTTTGTTATTCCGGTATGTATTTCCTGAGGAAACAACGAATTTGTTGCAAAATATAGCGATATCCAATTGTCGATATTTTCTCTACTTAAATCTTTTGCGGCTTCGCTTAGCCACTGTGACTTGGGTCTGCCTCTTCCTCAGCTTGCACTTGTTTCCCATTCCAGCATTGCTTTCATCGCTGATCCTTCTGATTTTCGTACAGGTCTCAGCAATTTTATTCTTGGTTGCTCTATCTTATGTCCTTTCCTATATTTAACATTTCAGGCAAACAGTGCAAACAGTATAAATGGTTTTATGATGGCCTTACATATTTTTAATTTTGAAAATAATAAAATAAAATAAAACAATAACTTTGTTATACCACTTTATTCACATGTAATAGTGACCGCGGTTTCGACATACAATGTCATTATCAAAATGCAAAAGTTACAGGCCTACATAGATCTTATAAATGACACAAAAATATATGGGGGTGGTTTATGATGTTATTTAAAATTACTACTATATACTTAACTATTATATACAACATTGGAAAAGAGGTGTATATATAAGATCCAACTGGGCGTTTAGAACAATATCTATTGTGTTGTTTCCGCTTTTAAAAATTTCTAGTGACTCTAAAAGATTTAATTTACGACCTTTCTCGGCCAAATGCAATATTTTATGATGACCAAATGTATGCCTTTCTGTAATAAGATGGTTTGCGAATGTTGAATCTGTCTTCTTTAGTTTATATGACCTCATGTGTTCTTTTACCCGTATAATAAAACTTCGACCAGTCTGACCTATATATACATACACTTTTACAATCATTACAATATAATGTGTACACTCCTGATTTATTATTGATATATGTTTTAGGATTTGCGTTTAAAATGAAATTACTTGTTTTTACATATGGTTTGTAAGCTATACTGACATTACTATTATTTTTTGAAATTATATTTCCAATTTGCTCGCTTATTTTACCGAAGTAAGTTAACGAGACAAATTGTTTCAAATTAGCACTATCTTTAGGATATACTAAACTAAGGGCCACTTGTAACTGTTTTTTCTTTAGTGTACTGGCAATTACGCTACATTTATAATTATTGTTTACCGCTATTTGTTTTATAGTATTGATTTCACGAACAAAAGATTCATTAGACAAAGGAATATTTAATGCTCTATGTATCATAGAATTAAAAAATGAATGTTTGTGTGTCTTAGGGTGTAGTGAATCTTTGGGAATAATGCAATCAGTGAAAGTAGGTTTACGATATATATAAAATTTTAAGCTCTGATCTAATTTGTTTAATTTTAAATCCAGGAAGTTAATACTGTTATTCTCTTCTATTTCTACTGTAAAATTGATATAAGAATGGATTGAATTTATGTAGTTCAGAAATGTTTGTAGTTGTCTATGAGTACCCTTAAAGCAAGCTAGGATGTCGTCTACATACCGATACCAAAATTTAATATGTTTTTTACCTAGTTGTGATGAAAGAATTTTTTCTGTAATATGCTTCATGAAAATTTCAGCTAATAGAGGACTTAGAGGTGAGCCCATTGCCAGACCTTCTGTTTGCTTGTAGAATTTGTTGTTAAATGTAAAGTAACTTTGGTTGGTGACTAACTCCGTTAGAGATATGATTTCGTGAATAACAACCGGGTTTGTATTTTTCTTTACTAATATGTTTTCTATTAACCTTAAGCATTCCTTATGTGGTATTTTTGAAAACATGTTGGAAACATCAAATGATACCAGGATTTCTGTCCTTTGTATATTACAATCTTTTAATTTAGCTGTTAACTGTATTGCGTTTTTTATGGAAGAGCTATCTGTAAATTCGGTATATTGTCTAATTATTATGTTTAATTTTTCGGCTAATTTTTTATTGGGGCAAGAAATAAACGAAACAAATGGTCTGATGGGTGCTTCCTCTTTGTGAATTTTTACTAAACCATATAATTTAGGGGGGGGGGGAGGATTCATATGGAAAAGTTTGTACTTATCTGTGTTTGAGATTACTGCATTACAATTTTTGACACATTCTTTAATTTCTGCCTGATACTGTTTAGTGGGGTCCTTTTTCAATTCTATGATAGTATTGTCGTCTATAAATTTCTTATTTTTATTTTCATAATCACCTTTAGTTAATATTACAGACGAATTTCCTTTATCTGCTTTTGTTATCGTGAGGTTGTTTTCTATGACTATGTGATTAATACTTTGCAATGCTCGTCTGTCTGACTGATTATTGCGAGATGTTGAGTTGTTTTTCAGAAGTTACAGATATTCTGAAAAACAACTCAACATCTCGCAATAATCAGTCAGACAGACGAGCATTGCAAAGAATTAATCACAAAGTCATAGAAAACAACCTCACCATAACAAAAGCAGATAAAGGAAATTTGTCTGTAATATTAACTAAAGGTGATTATGAAAATAAAGTTAAGAAATTTAAAGACGACAATACTATCATAGAATTGAAAAAGGACCCCACTAAACAGTATCAGGCAGAAATTAAAGAATGTGTCAAAAATTGTAACACAGTAATCTCAAACACAGATAAGTACAAACTTTTCCATATGAATCCTCCCCCCCCCCCCTAAATTATACGGTTTAGTAAAAATTCACAAAGAGGAAGCACCCATCAGACCATTTGTTTCGTTTATTTCTTGCCCCAATAAAAAATTAGCCGAAAAATTAAACATAATAATTAGACAATATACCGAATTTACAGATAGCTCTTCCATAAAAAACGCAATTCAGTTAACAGCTAAATTAAAAGATTGTAATATACAAAGGA
The DNA here is from genome assembly GCA_935421215.2 of Melolontha melolontha. NCBI lineage: Eukaryota > Metazoa > Arthropoda > Insecta > Coleoptera > Scarabaeidae > Melolontha > Melolontha melolontha. The sequence continues at coordinate 18,999,914 of OW285241.1, read as the reverse complement.
CAGAAATCCTGGTATCATTTGATGTTTCCAACATGTTTTCAAAAATACCACATAAGGAATGCTTAAGGTTAATAGAAAACATATTAGTAAAGAAAAATACAAACCCGGTTGTTATACACGAAATCATATCTCTAACGAAGTTAGTCACCAACCAAAAGTTACTTTACATTTAACAACAAATTCTACAAACGAACAGAAGGTTTGGCAATGGGCTCACCTCTAAGTCCTCTATTAGCTGAAATTTTCATGAAGCATAATACAGAAAAAATTCTTTCATCACAACTAGGTAAAAAACATATTAAATTTTGGTATCGGTATGTAGACGACATCCTAGCTTGCTTTAAGGGTACTCATAGACAACTACAAACATTTCTGAACTACATAAATTCAATCCATTCTAATATAAATTTTACAGTAGAAATAGAAGAGAATAACAGTATTAACTTCCTGGATTTAAAATTAAACAAATTAGATCAGAGCTTAAAATTTTATATATATCGTAAACCTAATTTCACTGATTGCATTATTCCCAAAGATTCACTACACCCTAAGACACACAAACATTCATTTTTTAATTCTATGATACATAGAGCATTAAATATTCCTTTGTCTAATGAATCTTTTGTTCGTGAAATCAATACTATAAAACAAATAGCGGTAAACAATAGTTATAAAAGTAGCGTAATTGACAGTACACTAAAGAAAAAACAGTTACAAGTGGCCCTTAGTTTAGTATATCCTAATGATAGTGCTAATTTGAAACAATTTGTCTCGTTAACTTACTTCGGTAAAATAAGCGAGCAAATTGGAAATATAATTTCAAAAACTAATAGTAATGTTAGTATAGCTTACAAACCATATGTAAAAACAAGTAATTTAATTTTTAACGTAAAACCTAAAACAGATATCAATAATAAATCAGGAGTGTACAAATTATATTGTAATGATTGTAAAAGTGTATATATAGGTCAGAATGGTCGAAGTTTTATTATACGGGTAAAAGAACACATGAGGTCATATAAACTAAAGAAGACAGATTCAACATTCACAAACTATCTTATTACAGAAAGGCATACATTTGGTCATCATAAAATATTGCATTTGGCCGAGAAAGGTCGTAAATTAAATCTTTTAGAGTCACTAGAAATTTTTAAAAGCGGAAACAACACAATAGATATTGTTCTAAACGACCAGTTGGATCTTATATATATACACCTCTTTTCCAATGTTGTATATAATAGTTAAGTATATAGTAGTAATTTTAAATAACATCATAAACCACCCCCATATATTTTTGTGTCATTTATAAGATCTATGTAGGCTTGTAACTTTTGCAGTTTGATAATGACATTGTATGTCACTATTACATGTGAATAAAGTGGTATAACAAAGTTATTGTTTTATTTTATTTTATTATTTTCAAAATGAATTACCACAAAGTTACGGCTACCAGTATTAATATTTTTAATTGTTCTTTTTGTAAGGTATTCTATCTTATTCTAATTATTATTTTAGAATAAAAATTAAAGCATTCATATGTTTAGACCAAATGAGTCTTACTCCTTCCTTAACTATATTAGATGAACAAACAGAACAATTTTCAATATGGAAATCATGGAAAGATATGGATCATAATTTTTCTTGCTGAAGATTGGATGGTGATGTTTGGATTATGATTCTTAGCGATCAAATATTTGATAAATTTCACTATTATGGAGATGATGAAGAAGGCTGCCCAATTTAGACATATTTCTGTTGAATAATCCTAATATATTTTTTAGGGTTATTACATAAAATGTACAATACGAGGGCACCTTTTATATTCTTACAAAATCTGGGAAGAAAACAAAACTTTTGAGAACAAACTATTTTCTTGTTTTTCAAAATATTCGCCTTTATGGTCTATACACTTTTGCATGTGTACGAGCCAGTTCTCAAAACACTTTTTCCACTCTGAAGGTTGTATATCAGAAACATGGTTTTCAAATACTTCGACTGCTTCTTGAGGTGTTGAAAATCGATGTCCACGCATTTTTTGTTTCACAGTTGGGAACAAAAAGAAATCATTCGGCGACAAGTCAGGTGAATATGTACAATGGGACATTATTTCAACATTCTTCTCCTTGAAATAGTCAACTGTTAGACGTGCTGCATGGGAACTCGCATTGTTGTGGTGAAGAATAATGCGACGTTTTCGGTTGTTCTTCCTGATTGCGTCTATAACTTTTGGCAAACAAATTACTGTATACCATTCCGCGTTAACAGCTTTTCGATCCTCTAAAGGAATTATTGCGATGTGTCCTGTACAACCGAAGAAACAAGCGATCATTTTCTTGGAAGTGCTCCTTGCACGAACAACTTTCGTGGGGTTCGGTTCGTCTTGGAACGCCCATACAGTAGATTGTTGCTTGGTTTCCGGCTCATATGCATATATCCATGTTTCGTCACCTGAGACGATGTTGTATACGGATTTTGCGGTGGGAACGTCGGATTTTTGCGCATGTCTATACACCAATTGACACGAGCTGCTTTTTGTGCTTCAAGTTCAAGTTATGTGAAATCCATCTGGAACATATTTTTTTTTCAAATAAATGTTCATGTAAAATCCAATGAATTGCAGTCCGCGATATACAAAGAGATATGTTCTAAAATTTTCCGCACAGCATCGATGTTTTTTGGAATCACAACAGTTTTTGGTCGACCTTTACGTGATTCATCACTTACTGAGGCACGGCGATGACGAAATTCTGCAAACCAATTGTAAACTCTCGTCTCTGATTTATTACCAAAAGTTGATCGAAGAGATATAATGCATTCTTGCGGAGTTAGGCCTTTTTTATAATCGTAAAAAATCATCCAACGAAAACCTTCAGGAGTAATCTCCATTATTTTACAAACTCACTGTCTTAAAACTGTCACTGTCAACAAACTACTGACTCAATTTCGAAGCGATCGCGGATTTCTCATTGACAAATATCAATCTTTAAGAATATAGTGATTACATATTGCAATGGAATGTGCTTTTAATTTCTTATTAATTTTTTATTCTTATTCACACTACAACTTATGCTTCCGGCTGTTCAGTCTAGTAGATTCCTCGAGCTCACATCTCACGGGTCGCTCTTCTCAGATGGGGCCAGGTTATGTTAGAAGTAAAACAATAAATGTTAATGAAAGACTCAGTTAACTAGTTTACAATTTTTAATTTACAAAAGAAAAAAAAATCCCTTTACCGAATGTATAGGGAGCTAAAGCCAAATTAACAGTAGCATTAGGAGGAAAGACTCTTTATGAATATGACTCGCACAAAGAGAAAAACCCCCTGTGACTCTCGAACAAACATAAAATTAATAAATAATTGAGAAATTTGTCAAGTTTGACCTCTACTTTAACCCCTACAATTTCAAATGTCAATAACAACAAAGTTATTGAAAAACCGCGTAATCGTCTTACAGTCATGCGCAAATAAAACACGACAAAATTCAACCCACAACTAACAAAAAATCCAACCTGAATTTAAAACGTTCTAGAATAATATCTTGAAGAAAAAACTCCACTAAAAAAGAAACATGACAATTTTCTCTAATACTCATATACTACTTCAAATATCAAAATCATCACAAATAATACATAACATTAATTATAAGAAAATAATCGTAGCATCAATTATATAAATTAAATATTTTTATCAAACTTACATCGATCCAAGTACTGATAACACAAAAACTACATGAGAGATATCATACTTTATAAATCACAACGAGATTACCAACTCTCGTAAAAATCGAAATAACATTACATGCACATTTATAAATGCATAAACAAAATTAAAAACCCCATTTTACTTAAAACAGAGAATAAAAATGAACTTCTTATCCTCTACTACCGGTCACCTTGGAAGTCTTGATATCTCTGACAAAATTTACCGCGAAAAATTCCTACATCAAATTCAATAGTATCACAACTGTCCGCATCCATACGTTTAAACTAATAAACATACAGAGTCAGTCAAAAATATAATTACAAATATAATAAATATTAATAAAATTCAACTGTTGTACATAATTTAAATCTTCCATCTTTTTCTCTTTTTCTGGATAAAAAAATCCACTACAATATGTCAAAAGCACCATCTAGTGGTCGATCGTAAAAATATAAAATATGTTCCTCTCATAGGGCCAGTATTATTGTCAAGTCTTAAGAAAATATTAAACAATATAAATTGTTGGTAAAATTTAATTTAAAATTACTTAAATTCATTTTAAACTTTCTCATTTCTTCAAGAAAGTTTTAATTTTTTCAAATTTTCTTGCATAACCTCTTACATTTCAAGCGCATTTAATATCTTCGCCTTTTTCCGCATCGTCAACTTCAACCAACTTTCACCGATAAACTTTTCCGTTGGTCACGAAAATGCCGAAACTTTGCTTTCAATTAACCCCACTCGCTCCGAGAACCCCTTTCGCGTTCCGATTCCTTGCGCGAGGGCCCCGACTTAATCATGGACCCCTTTGCTCTCTTCTTATTTGTGGAGGGCCAGCGACCGTACGCGACGTTAACGGGACAATTCCGCCAGGAACATATTGAGTCGAGTGTCTTGATGTTCTCAAGTTCAATTAGTGAGTTATCTGCAGATGAGGTGCAGACATATACAAAGAAGTGATCTTGACCGGGTATCGATTTTGCGGAGGCATTGAACGTTTTAGGGGGACGGGACGACAGCTTTGTTCGTATTGTTTGCCGGGCGATGGCGATCTCTTTGTATGGGATGATTGAGAAAAATGGATGATTCCTTATTAGCCGTTGACCGTTGGAGGGAAATGTGCTGGTGTCTCTGGGGGATCCTATTTTAGAGTTAAATCGAAATTAATGTCTGGAACATGTCAATATATCTAAATTTATAGTTTTTATTGTTGCTATAAATACAGGGTGGCCCAAAATGACCGAAGGGGTTTGAGTTCATTATAACTTCTTATTTAAGACATAATTATTAAATTTTTTTAATTTTAAATACAGTATATTAATGGAGAGTATTTTTAATTAATTATGAAAAATTATATCTCTCTAGTGGTGGCCATTTTCTGCTTCGCATATTCGTGCTCTTTCCAAAACATTTTCCATAACCTTTCGCAAAACTTCAGGTTTTATGTTGTTGATTTCGTCGCGTATATTATTTTTTAATTGCTGTATGGTTCGAGGCTTATTAATATAGACTTTTCCTTTCAAATAACCCCAAACGAAACAGTCTGAAGCGGTTAAATCCGGTGAACGCGGAGGCCAATTAAAATCGCTTGTACGGGAAATAATTCGTTCACCAAAGATGTCGCGTAAAAGAGCCATTGTGTCCCTCGCAGTGTGCGCTGTGGCTCCATCCTGTTGGAACCATACTTGCGGATGGTTTTCCACGGCTGGCCTTAAAAAATTTTCCAACATTGTCCGATATCTAACACCAGTGATGGAAACGGCGACACCGTGTTCATTTTCAAAAAAATATGTTCCAATTATCCTTCCCGACGAAACACCGCACCAAACGGTACACTTAAGTGGGTGTAATTCTCGCTGTTGAACTACTCTTGGATTTTCCGTAGCCCATATCTGGCAGTTTTGCCTATTAACGAACCCATTTAATTGGAAATGGGCTTCGTCGCTCATAATTAAATTATGAATAAAATCATGTTTTTTTTCTGCTTTTTGACGAAAATAAATTGCATAATCAAGTCGTCGCTGGTAATCTGTCGGTTTCAATTGTTGGACAAGCTGAATTTTGTATGGAAACATTCTTATTGTATGCAAAATTCTCTGCAGCGACCCTCTTGAGAGGCCAAGTTGTGTCGAACGTCTCCTGGTTGATGTTTCTCCATCTTCCCGAATACTCTCTTGTACCCGTTCAATATTGTCATCCGTGTGCACCGTTCGTCGTCTGCCGGCACCAGGAAGGTTCCTTACTGCCCCTTGTTCTCGAAAATTTGCAACCAGATGGTTTATTGTTGACTCTGAGGGTCCAACCCGCACATTAAAATAACGACGATATGCACGCTGAGTCAAAACAATGGATCGTTGATTTGAGAAATAAAGTTCAACGATTTTGGCAAGTCTTCTTTACAAGTCTTTACAAAATACTGAAAACAAAAAAAAATTATAATAAAAAAGTTATAAGGAAGCTGAGGGAGAAAACTGAAAAGAAGATTACATCCACCTATAATTATTTTTCAAATACATTTGCTACAATATTTATTGCTTCTGCAAAATAAAGATATTTAAAACATTTTTTTTTTATTGTATAAAACACATAGAGAAATAACACCTTCATAATAGTATTTATCGACTTGCGGGAGTTTCATAACAAGTAGAATAATATAAATTTAAAAAAATATCAATTCAATTTTTGTTGATTATTTCCGTAAACTATGAACTCGCTATTGAAAGTTAAAAGGAAATTTAAAAATTCGAACGCTGCCGGTTATGACTTTTCAATTATTTTTCCGGCACATTTATGCGGTAATTTCATAATTGGAAATGTAGCGTTCGCCTGCATTTGGAAATTTAACGCAATGCTGACTTTCAATATATTATTACTACGCTCTCATTCGTTTTGTAATAGCTTTAAAAATATCGTTTAGATTTGGTTTTAGCCTGCATAATTTAATTCTATTCTATTGCAGCGACATTTCAATTCCAGAATTGGAATAATGTTTTCATGTAAAATATTATGTAGCAAATTTGAATAAAATAGGAATGTATGTATTTAGACATTTTTAAATAGTTTAAGGAAATAAAATACCAATGAGTTTTAGTAAAATAGGGTACATTTGGCTCGGAAATGTTATACCGGGTTCTTCTTTTATCATTACACGTAGGGATAAGCCATTGATTTTTCTTCTTTTAGCTTTACACGTAGAGATAAATGTATGGTGGCATAGTAGGCAACCAGTTATACACCAGTGACGTATTGAACGTATTTTTCCAATTGTTAAATATTTCTGATTTTTTCATCCATACTTAAATCTTAAATTAAAAACATTTGATTGAAAAATACATAATTTATTTAAAACAGTTAACTATCCCAACAGGCGTATATCTTGTGCGAAGTCAATTTTAAATATTAAGTTACAAATATAAAGTTTATTAATACAAACGGCTTTGATATGAATAATAAATATAAAACACTTACTTATACTGGTAATCTTACACAAGAAATTTCTAAATTCGTAACGAGAAATAATTATAACTAGACTGCGGAAACGGCGCTATCTGATTCATCAGTGCCGCCAATATACAATCGATCAACTTAACATGTATAATGTGTTCATTTGAAAAGTCAATCTAGGTTACTTTGAAATTTTGATAGAATAAGACGCAAATATATTAGGATGTGTTTGTTGTTCCGTAAACGTAAATCCAAATGACATTTGATAATGTCAATCACAAATATCAGTTAGTGCATAAAATAATCGTGCGTCGATTCTGGTTTAAATAAATTGCTTCTCAGTTTTAAAATAGCTTTCACTTTAGAACATAAAATTTTTTTAGTCCAGGCTTATTTTCGAAGTGGTAATAAAATTGATGGTTTATGGGTTTATTCAGTTCAAGATTGCATGGTAGAATTTCAAGTTGAGTTTCCACATTTTACATTTTGTAATAGATTATATACAATTTAAGAATACTTTGGATAGAACTTTAAACTTTTTTTCTGAAACTGGTAGTCTCTTAAGAAAATCAGGCAGCGGAGCAGTTAAGAAACGTACACCTCAAGTTGTCAATCGTGTTGAAGAAATAATGGAAAATGAACCACAAACATCTGTTCGACATTTGAGTCAACAAATAAACCTTTCTGTTGGTACAACTCACAAGTTATTAAAAAAATATATGCAACTTTATCCATACCGTGTCACAGCAGTACAAGAATTGTTAGAAATTGATTACCCACGTAGACTACAGTTTTGTAATTGGTTTGTAAATATGAACAATAATGGAGAACTTTCGCAAAGAGTCATCTTTACTGATGAAGCACGGTTTTAGAAAAGGGGATACCTAAATTCACAAAATACAAGAATTTGGAGTAGTGAAAATCCACATGTAATTAATGAAGAATCGCTACATCCAGAGAAAATTGGTGTTTGGGCAGCGATAAGCCGAAGGCGGATCATTGGACCAATATTTTTTCAGGGAACGTTAACTGCTCAAAGGTACCGTACGGAAATTTTACAACCATTTGTCAATCAGTTGCATGATGATGAACTTCTAAATGCGTCTTTCCAACAAGACGGAGCACCTTGTCACTGTACTGCAGAATCTTTGGATTATTTAAGAGAATTTTTTGATGAGCGTATAATTAGTCGAAATACTGAAATTGCCTGGCCTGCACGTTCATGCGATTTAACACCTTGCGACTTCTTTTTGTGGGCTTATCTAAAAAATAACATATTTCGAACACCTATGTTGAATTTGAATGATATGCTAGAGAATCGAACAGAAATGCATGGAAATTAATAACAATCCAGTAATGTTGCAGAATATCATCAGAAATTTTGAACGGAGGATTTTAAAGTGCATTGATCTTGAAGGACAACATTGTCAACATTTGTTATAGTTTTCAATAAATACCTATTATTTGTTATTTATTTGTATGTATGAAACTGTCAAAATATACGACTTCGTAGGTTAAGTAGTAAATTTTAATTTACGACATACATACTTCAAAATGTTCTCAGTAAATCACATGCTACTAGATTGACTTTTCAAATGAACACTTGTTACTTTATACAGTGAAGAAATTCAAAATATTAAAAAAATGTAAACTTGAAATAAATTATATAAAATGTAGTTAAAGTGAACGCTTAGTCAAACCACAGCAAATATTTTTTATTCACATTAATTATTACAATATATTCTAACCTTTGTTCTGTAAAGTGCGTTCTTTTATTAGACAGTATGTCTTTAAATATAGAAAAACTTCGCTTAACGTCAGAGCTAGTGAGAGGCACATAGAAATAATAATCTTTATATTTAATATATCTATCGATCTCCGTATTTTGAACATTACTACAAAAGCCTATCGGGACATTAAAATCAGGGCTACGTGCGAAAATTGCATCAATATTATTCAAAGGTATTTTTAATAATATAAAATATTATTAAAAATCTGGTGTGAATAACACAAATACAGGTTCACTATTAATATTTTTTGTGAACGTGTCCGAACATATCCCTCCCCAGAGACGTAGATACGTATTTCGCCTTCCTACAGGCTCATCGGTACGCCCCTGCTGGAGAAAGGATATCTTCAGACACATTCACAAAAAAGAACCACATCGCCATATCACAGAAATTATCCAGACCGAGCGTAGAAGTAAATTCAGCGCTGCCTGTTGTCAGACAGCCGAAGTACCTCGCCCTGTCCACATAACCAATGCGAAACAACGACGCCCTTCCAAAGGTGGCACAGCCATCTCTCTAGAAATTGTATTTTGTTTGTGTCTTCACTCATACTACGGACTAACCGCATGTGTAATGTATCAGAATAATTGAAACATACATGAGTAGGTAAACCCCACCAGTTTTGTATAATACAAAGGTATTTTTAATAATATAAAATATTATTAAATTATTAATAGTGAATCTGTGTTTGTGTTCTTCGCACCAGATTTTTAATAATATTTTATATTATTAAAAATACCTTTGTATTATACAAAACTGGTGAAGTTTACCTACTCATGTATGTTTCAATTAGATTCAATATTATTATTTAAGCGAACACTAAACTCTCCTGAAATATTTTTAAAGTTATTTATAATATTCTTTAAAGTTTCAATTCCATCTTCTAGTTTTATCGCTTGCGTTTCAAAATTTCAATTTGTTTAAGTAAGTTGCGAAAATGCTCATGGATAAAATTCAAATTATTATTTACGAAAAAATCCTTTGAAACAGTTTTAGATTTGATAAAGGTTTGCGCATCCTCCTCTAAATTGTCCTCTACACTTGCAACATTTTCCAGATTATAATAGTAAAACGAACATGCTTCTTACCATGTTCCCCACCTAGTCACAACTGGAGAAGGGGCAATTGGAAGATATGGATGTTTTTGTTCGTACAAGGAAATTCGTGTTGGTGGTTTTAAAGACCTTTTTAGTGGTACTAATTAATTCGTTGACATTAGGGAATTCCTCTCTAATAAACTCTGCAATTCTATGCAATGCATGTGCGGTATATGTGTGATGTAAAATATTGGGGGTTCTTTCCTTCATTAATTTATCAGAATTTATCATATATGCTGTTGCATCACTCACAAACGGCAAAGCTTTATCATGGTTCACATTAATTAAAAATAGTTAATTGACGAAGGAGATACTTGTTGAAACTTCATTATAACGCTAAGAAATAGGTAATTAAAGTTCTGGTTTCAAAAATTCTTTTATTGTAAATACCACTACAATATTGTTTCGCCATACAATGGCTTCATCAGTTGGATGAAATACTGAATACTGAAATACAGTATTTCATCCACCTGATGAAGCCATTGTATGGCGAAACAATATTGTAGTGGTATTTACAATAAAAGAATTTTTGAAACCAGAAGTTTAATTACTTATTTCTTAGCGTTAATTAAAAATGTTATGCTACACACCCGCACTGCTTCTTTTCGTAATGATGGCATTAAGAAACGGTCAACTTATTGGGAAAAATGTGCAAAAACAAAGGAGGGATTATATAGAGAAATAAAATATTTTTCGTCACTTTTTTCTTTCAGCAAATAAATTTTGGAAAAATATTCTCGATTAAATTTGAACGTCCCCCGTAAATATCTAACTTTACTTTGTGCATTTTAGATAATCTATCGATTTATATCGTCCTAAGAATGTACATATTAAATGACATCTTTTACATCACCAGATAACTTATGGTATATAAATTGTAATCCGTAATATTGAAGGCCCAGACATTTCGTGATTCACAAAGGTAACGTAAACATGAATTGTTTACGCAACGACAAGGTAAAATCTTCATGTATTTTAGTCGTTTGAGTTCTGCATGCAATTTTTAAATGTAAAATGGTAGCCCTTGAGTTGCAAAGCGTACATATAATCTATTGATTATTTGGTGTATATTTATAGTATCTAGTAACATTGAATGCGATGTATATTAACATTTACCAGCTAAAAAAAGGAAACATTTTATTTAAAATGGATACTGAAATTTGATATAGTTTCAATTCCACCATTAATTTAATACAAAATTATGAAAGAATTAAAACCAAATAAAATTCTTTTATTGTTGTTAGATTAATTAATTTCTAGCATCTCACATAGATCAAGCAACTTTTGTGCTTTAACGATTAATACAGTACATATTTTCCGTTAATTATATAAGGTTTAATGTAAGCTGATTACATGAATGCGCGGTGTTTAATTAATTTAAAATTATAATCAAAGTAAATGCACCTCGACCTCATTTCACGCACTAATGATTCAAATATTATCATAGTTGGTTAAATTAAGCAGATTACGTTAGCTTATATGAGAAAATTATGTAGACGTTTAGCAAAAACATCGACCTAGAGGATTTTCGTAAAATATATTTGTTGAATGCTCAAAATATATTTTTGGGGATTTAACTTTACAATGGGTTTTTCTTTTATTACTTATTCGTAACGTCCCAAAGTTTTCGTAAAAATTTGAGACATTATAAATTATATATTACAACAATTAACAATAAATACTTAATCTTCAAATTATTGATAGTGGGCCATTATTTTCGATGGTCCTCAGTTTTCTTCTGATTTGTCCCATCATCTTCTGGACAACAGCAGGATCAATTTCTACCATTTTCTGAAAAATCCGACGTTGTATTAGTTTTCATTTGCAGCTTCCCACCAACAATCCATTTTCATACACTTTTCCTGTCAATATTGACCAAAACTCTCTATTCTCTATTGGGCGAGCCTGAGGTACATTGGGAGGATCGTCAAATTTAGGAACAAAGTTTATGTTGTTAGCGTTATACCAGTCTCTAGTAACTCTAGCATAGTGGGATAAAGCTAGATCAGGCCAATAGATGATGTCATTATTGCCATGATATATATTTAAAAACTAAAGCATTTATTGAATGTAAAGTTGTGCAGTTAAAGCTTCTCCTCGAACACGACCAATGTACTGTGATGTCTCCTGGTCCTAGTCGTAGCTTCAACAATATCATTACACGTTGCAATGGTTACTTGTATAACAACTATACGATCTGATACACAAGACTGCCTGACAAGACTTCTCAGTCTTTAGTTTATTTGTCATCTCTACTTCTATTAACCTAGTTAATGTGACTTGGTTAATATACACGTTTACTTAATGACATGCTATCCTAGATACATGAACTAAAATGTCGAAAGATGTAGTAACTAAGAAGGACGTGTTGCGTTAAATAAGTATTACATTGAATGTGTAAAAATAGGTGCCCTATTTTCGTTATCACATCATTTCTCTGACAGAAAAGAAAAACCAATTCTTTGCTGTTTCGGTTTTTCTTACCTGTGCTATATATATATATATATATATATATATATATATATATATATATATATATATTGAAGAAACACTGAAAGGGCTAATAAATAAAATAGAAAGAAATGACAAAATATAGTGAAGCTGTATTGTAAAATCAAGCTAAATAATAAAATATATGGAATTGTGCCTAATAATGTATTTATAATTGCCCCTAAGTTGGGCTGACAAACAATATGTTGCTAACAGCTGGTACAAATTTATATGCAAATTAATATTACGTTAAATATAAACGACAAGTTGTGAATTAATTGATTAAGTAGATTGAAAGTAATTCAGAAATATACAAGAGTAGTTATGAAACTGCCTTATAGATGGAGTAATATTAAAATTATTATAGTTGTCAACTTGCGTATACTTAGTTCGTAAATAACGGTAGGTAAACAAAATGTACTTAACCTTATCCAGCGTTTTCCCTCGTGCAACTCTTATTGTTTATCTAAAGAGTAATTTTATTGATATTCTTCCGACTAGTGGAACAGTGAGACTCTATTTGTTGTATCTTTATAATAATAAGTGCAGGTTCGGTGCCTCAATGGAACACATAGAAAATAGTGAACAAAAAAAAAACTATGGTAAACTCGTAATATACGATTTGTTGATTTTGGATAAATAATCTATTAAATAAAACAAGAGAGTAACAAGCAAAAGTAAATGGTTTAATAGTTGTTTTCGTAATTCAGGTAAGTGGTAAACATAATAATATTAGATTAAACATACAACTAAGTCACGTGATCAGTAAAAATAAATAGTTTTAAGTTAAGTGACGATATTATCTGATAACGTGTAAAAATCAATCTATTTAATTAAAATTTGAAAACAAGATTTAGAAGAACTGTACTTTTCTGTAACTTTAAATGTATTCTAATATTTAAATGAACATATAACACATACATTTGGATAATATCTACGATTGTGTTTCTTTCATTATATAAAACATGAAATTGATAAAAAAATTCAAAATTCTAGGATAGAAATAAATCATACTCAAGTCTAAATACGTATGGATTCAGGAGATTCAGTTTTTGTCTGCAATTTCAAAGTTCGGGATATAGGACTTGGACTTCGGACAAAATCCAGGTAGCGTTCCCTTAGCTTGGGTTAGAGTGTACAGCGACTCCGGGAAAATTTTAAATTCGTTTAAAAATGGACAGGATGGTTTTAGGATTTGTTAACTTCGTCGAACGTTGCTTGGTAAGTTTAGAATACTTTGGATATACTTGTGGAATTGACTTAACACTTTATTTTACAATTTTTTATTAAATTTCAGAGTAGTACTTTCAAAATACGTCGACTTCTTCGTTGAATTTCTACCAAGGTGACGCCAACTATCCTTTGTTTTTAATGCTGGCTTCTCATTCGCGCTTCTTGTATGTATTTATTTAATCTCGTTGTAATTTTATGCAAAGGTAATAAATTATACACACTAATCTTCATGATATTTTACAAAATTATGAATTTAATTTTTAATATATAAATTATTATACTTTGAATGTTCAATGTTTCATATTTATGCTAGTTTCTAATAGGGATATTTCCCGCTGTATTATATTCAAATTAGTACAGTTTTACCTAAAGTGTGTGTGCTATTTATTATCAATCAATTAAGTTAAAAATCTTCGGTACAATAAAATATAGATGAAAAATGACTAAGGAAAATGAGTACATGTAAATAAATAAATATAAGATATAACTTTGAGTAATTAAAACGCGAAATTAACTTTATTGATATGACAGGTGAAAAGTGCAGTTCCAAATATTTCTTAATTTCTAATATTAACATACTAACGTTAACAGTCTGTATTTAATGAATCCCAGGAATTCTTATGTGTAGGTTTGACCTACCATAATATATATATACCAACCCCTATCCCACAAAAAAAAATTGTAACAGCGTTAGTGGACAGGGCTTTAAATCTCACCAATCCAGTTTTCAGACCAACAGTACTGAAAAATGAAAAACAATTTTAACAGACAACAATTATCCACCACAATTTATACAAAACATTATAAAACATAGGCTTAATAAAATATATAACAAAACTAAATGCCAAAATATAAATAAAACAACCAATGAATTAACATATATCCCTACACCCTATATAACTGGATTATCCGAAAAACTAAACAATATAGTTAAACCATTTAATTTTAAAATAGCACATCAAAGCGGAAAAAACCTAAAATTCCTACACACAAAACTAAAAGACTCAACACCAACACTTAAACAATCACATACAATATATAACATACCCTGCAAAGACTGTGACAAAGTATACATAGGCCAAACAAAACAGTTACTACAGGAAAGATTAAAAGGACACAAATACGCAAAAAACCGGACAGCTTTAAAAAAACACCAGATAACATTAAAACATAATTTTGATTTTGAAATTTGAATTTTGAAAATACAAAAATAATAACCAGGCAAAAAAATACAAAGGCTAGGGAGGTCTTAGAAATGATTCATATATTCAAAAACAACAAAACAATCAACGATCGTAACGAGATTGATGGACTTTCTAAACTTTATTATCCGCTCATTAAACAATAGAAGACAACCCCAACAACACAAAAATAAATTTTTCCCATTGTAAATATACTGTATTTTCCCAAACACATGGCCTGACCAAACTAATTTTAAAACGGAATAAACAATTTCATTTCTGCACCAAGACATTTAGTTACACTAAATATTCCGAGAAAGGCAGTTCGACCCTATAAAAAGGTTCGACATGTCTGGCCATACATTTTACACAAAATATATGTTTTGACACGAAATAAACTGGTGAGTTTTGTATCCTTTAATTTTCCTTACTTTAATTATTATTTTATTCATACAAATGTAAATATATTTCTTACCTTTCTTTGTATTAATTTTTTAGTTCTAATCACTTGAAAAAGACTTAATAATAAAAAAGTCGAAACGTCGTAGTAAAAAACTGAAATTCATTAAAGGTCGCTAAACCAAGAAAATGTCTATTATTTTAATATTATGACACGGCCAATAAAATAAATAAGAAATAAATTTTAATTCTTATTAACACTAAATATATATATATGAAAAACGCAATGTAAATAAGAATTAATAACTATTAAATTCCCCCATTACATGCAATTGCCACTATAATTTGTTGTATTAATTTCTACAAATGACAAAATCACATTTGCCTAAGAATGCAGACACAACACGTCGCGGCGCCAACCGTCCAGGTTGTCCGGGAAACCTGAACGTGTTCCTACTATCTACTATCAGGCGTTATCAGTTAGGCTGGTAAAATAAATCTTAAAGAAATCGCCTCATAAGGTACAGCAAATTTTGTCCTATCAGGTGACACCATATAATCTAGTGTCATCTGAGGGACAAAAGAGACTATGCCGAAAGTGGCAATTTTCCCTTGACGGGCTATGCCGGTACAGAAGAGAAAAAATACGTCCATTAACACGATGCCAGATGGCAACCAATATACGTATTTTTTCTCTTCTGTACCGGCTTAGCCTGTCAAGGGAAAATTTCCACTTTAGGCATAGTCTCTTTTGTCCGTCAGATGTCACTAGATTATATGGTGTCACCTGATAGGACAAAATTTGCTATTTCTTACGAGGCGATTTCTTTAAGCTTTATTTCATTAGCCTAACTGATGACGCCTGATATTAGATGGCAGAAACACGTGTCTTAGGCGCAGAAGTAAATGTTGGAAAATACGAGGTGTATATCCATGTGTACAGTTACAGACGTGTATATTGCATATCCGTTTTATTTGTAATAAATTTTAATCTATTGTACAACAGCTCGGATATGTTAAATAATTAATTAATAATTAACAATACTAATAAACATTTATCTAAAGTCAATCAAGACCAGTACGGTATGATCTGTTCACTAATTTATACGGCTGCGTCAACCAAAATAAAAACATTCACCCATCATTACATCATTGCAAATCAATTTTTGGATATGGAAAATACTCTTCAAATTGATTATAACCTCGAACAATATCAATTAATTTTAATCAGCCGATTTGGTCGGTTAGAACAATCCACCTGCCATCATTGTCTGCATGTATCCACGTGTATACACGATATTGAGTATGCACATCACACAAGTGTAATTATCCGAAATCTGATATTGGGTTTACACCGAAATTTATATAGTCTGTGCCCCGAATGGATACATATGGCTGTGTGTGTGTAGATATGAAGGTACGTTAAGTATATTATCAGAATGGATACGCGGAGTATGTATTTGATTGTACCTAGTATAGTTTACCGCGGGTATTTATGAAGTATAATACCATGTTATTTCTATAATTTTTGTTGGGAGTAATAACTTTCGCATGAGTAATATAAAGATATTTATAAATATTATCTTGCGGATGTTCAAAAATGATGATTATCCGTGGTGATATTACAAACATATGAGACCATCCGTTCTAATCGACTAATATTTCTCTATTCTAAATAACATAAATTTAATGTTCTTTGAAAGAAAGAATTAAATCGTGTATGGAAAACTGGTTTGAAAATTTGAAGGTTTATATTAATAAAAGCGCAGCGTTATAAATCTAAAAAATACTTTTTTCTATTTTGCGTTCGAAATGAACTCATTATGAAACCCAAAACAGTATCGAAATGAGCTTCATTTCGATACGCTTTTTTTCATTTTTCAATGTTGGCGTTGTTCAAACTCAGAAATAAATATCATTGCTGTCATTTGATTTTAAGAATTTAAGTACATTTGACAGATATGATATATGTTCGTATTCTACACAAACAACGTATTGCTATGAACTTTTCCCCACAAATATTTTGAAAAGTTATTTAATTATTTATGAGTGTATTATTATTTTGAATATTAAACATATTTGACTAGCGCAGTTGGTGCAAGCCGTTTTGCTTTGCTGTGTACGATTTTTATAACTGTATTTTTTATACGGAGCTTGCGGCTTTGCTGTAGCCAGACACAAGTGTACTCTGGGTTTAGAAAGACGTGTTTATTATAAGATAAATCTTTATCTTTGTTAAGTAACTTCGTGATTTTTGATTAATTAGTGGTTGGTGTTTGTATTCATTACCGATTTTTTTACGAGATGGTTGATCTCGTTTTTGTTAATTTTGTACGCTTTCTAACTCATGTGTCTCCAGAAAATATATGAATATATTTTTTATTTTTACGAATGTAAATTATATTAAAAGATATTTTATTATTATTAATATTATTTTTATTTTGAATTTTGTATTTTTCCATTGTGTTAATTTTGATATATATATTTTTATTCTTAGTTATTTGATTTAAATGACAAAGAACGTTTTTTAAAATTACTAATATAAAAAATTTCTGTAACTGAGAATTTTGTACGCTTGGCATATCAAGGGCATATTTTTTTATGTGGTTGCACATCTGTTAGAGTTTGTTTCGGTCTGTCAATAGTTTATTTTGATTTTGTTTCTTGTGGGAGAAATTAAAAAGCATATTTGTAATTTATTAGTTTTAATTTTGTTTGGCTGTCACTAAGGATTTTTTATCGTATGCTGCGGTCACTTCCATGCGATATTTTTACATTAATAATATTCAAAAAAGGGGTATTTATCAATACGTTTTTGCCGTATTACGCAGTTGTTATATAATGAAACAGATATGCAAAATACATATCCGTCACTGTAAACATGGACAAACACCTCGTATTTTTAGCATTTACTTCTGTTCAATACATATGTTTCAGCCATCTAGGCCTCATCGGTTGAACTAGTGAAGCAATGTGTATACAAATTAATACAGATCTGTTAAACAACGGATCTGTATCTGTATCTACATTTACGCTAAAATCGTCTCCAAGCTATAACCAGTTTCGTTCTATCAGGCGACACTAATTTAATCAGTGACATCTGACGGAAGAAAGCGACTAGGCCAGAAAAGGCGATCTTCCGCTCGAATAGCAATGCTATTACGAAAAGCGGAAAAATACGTATATTGGTGCTGTCCATTAACTCGCGCCAGATGGCGGTAAATATACAAAAAAGGGATATTTATCAATACGTTTTTGCCGTATTACGCAGTTGTTATATAATGAAACAGATATGCAAAATACATATCCGTCACTGTAAACATGGACAAACACCTAGTATTTTTAGCATTTACTTCTGTTCAATACATATGTTTCAGCTTGGAGACGATTTTAGCGTAAATGTAGATACAGATACAGATCCGTTGTTTAACAGATCTGTATTAATTTGTATACACATTGCTTCACTAGTTCAACCGATGAGGCCTAGATGGCTGAAACATATGTATTGAACAGAAGTAAATGCTAAAAATACGAGGTGTTTGTCCATGTTTACAGTGACGGATATGTATTTTGCATATCTGTTTCATTATATAACAACTGCGTAATACGGCAAAAACGTATTGATAAATATCCCTTTTTTGTATATTTACCGCCATCTGGCGCGAGTTAATGGACAGCACCAATATACGTATTTTTCCGCTTTTCGCAATAGCATTGCTATTCGAGCGGAAGATCGCCTTTTCTGGCCTAGTCGCTTTCTTCCGTCAGATGTCACTGATTAAATTAGTGTCGCCTGATAGAACGAAACTGGTTATAGCTTGGAGACGATTTTAGCGTAAATGTAGATACAGATACAGATCCGTTGTTTAACAGATCTGTATTAATTTGTATACACATTGCTTCACTAGTTCAACCGATGAGGCATAGATGGCTGAAACATATGTATTGAACAGAAGTAAATGCTAAAAATACGAGGTGTTTGTCCATGTTTACAGTGACGGATATGTATTTTGCATATCTGTTTCATTATATAACAACTGCGTAATACGGCAAAAACGTATTGATAAATATCCCTTTTTTGTATATTTACCGCCATCTGGCGCGAGTTAATGGACAGCACCAATATACGTATTTTTCCGCTTTTCGTAATAACATTGCTATTCGAGCGGAAGATCGCCTTTTCTGGCCTAGTCGCTTTCTTCCGTCAGATGTCACTGATTAAATTAGTGTCGCCTGATAGAACGAAACTGGTTATAGCTTGGAGACGATTTTAGCGTAAATGTAGATACAGATACAGATCCGTTGTTTAACAGATCTGTATTAATTTGTATACACATTGCTTCACTAGTTCAACCGATGAGGCCTAGATGGCTGAAACATATGTATTGAACAGAAGTAAATGCTAAAAATACGAGGTGTTTGTCCATGTTTACAGTGACGGATATGTATTTTGCATATCTGTTTCATTATATATTAATAATATTGTTAAATGAGGCAATATTAACCTTTATACTTTATAAAGGTTATTTTTTTAAATTTTGTATTAATGTTTCATTTAAATTTTATATTGTGATTATTATTTAACCTTACTCCAAGAAGTTTTCAAGTAACTTAAAGTAATATAATTATAACATTTGTCAATACTCTTTTACTGGCGCATTATAAATTTGTAGAAGAGAAAAACCACGTTTCCAATTGGAACCCTGAGAGGAAAGCAGTTCCATTTTTGAAATTAACCCGACTGAGTATCCTAGCTGGATAGATTTATTGTGAATAGTGGTATATTCAATTGCAAAACCACTATTCATAGCTGTATGTTGTATACAATTGACAACAAGATATATTAGTTTCTAAGTCACTCATGTTTATATTTTTAAATAAAATATCAAGTAATGTTAACGAAAATTAATATATAATATGTAATATAATATACTTCGCGGATAGCAAGATTTAAATTTGACAATGTCAAGTGTATCAATGTGACCAACTGCATGCTTTATATAAAAATTAAACTCTGAACTTCCAAATTAAATAATGCCAATTTATTAATGTAAAAAATGAAAAATAGAAAAAACAGTATAAAAACTCGTTTCATAAGGCCTTTTGCCGCACTCGCTCTTTAGAAAACTCATTTTCTAAACTGATCTCGTGCGGCAAAATGGTGCCTTATGAAACTTGTTTCTTAATATACTATTTTTCACCTCAGTCAAATTATACCGGGTTAGTTTTTTATCATTATACATACATCACCTTATGTGTAGGGCTAAAAAAATAAAGTCAAGGCATTGGTGGCATACTATGCAACCAATTATACACCAGTGATGTATTTTTCCAATTGCCAAATATTTCTGATTTTTCATTCATACTTAAATCTTAAATTAAATACATTTTATTGAAAAATAGATAATTGATTTAAAACTAACATCATCAATATTATCCAAAAATGACCAGTCAAGTTGCTGCAAATCATTATAAAGCTGATGGTAATTAGTCCTTTTGAAATTATAAGAGCTGCTCCCAGACATGGAAAAGATTACTGTATCAGGAGATGGTGTAATTTCCATATTCATCGATAAAGTAGGATTACGTGCATTTTAAAGAATCAAAGGCAAATCAGTCATATTTGAAAACTATAATTTAAGTCAGAAAAAAACAAGATCAAGAAGTCGATCGTCAGTTAGTTACAAAGTTACAAAAGTTGCTTACAAAAGTAATGGCAAAACCTTGAAAAATTTCCTTCTTCAGAACGTATGCCGGGTGTAACCCTCCCACGTAAGGCAATGGTCTCAATTAAAATACAAGTTACCCTGGGCGCATACATGGACTGGAAAATTTAGATATTCGAATATAAATTATTTTTATCTAATTTTGACACATAAAGTGACACTTTTCAAAACTGTATGACGTTAGGAAACGGTTTACTTTTCGTAACTAGTTACGAAAAGTTAAATATTTCGTAACTAGTGTTGAAAAGTTCTTTTCATCACTAGTTACGAAATATTTTGAAAAAATCATTTCATCTCAAGTTAATAAAGGGGAACGTTAAATGACACAAACTGGTTAAATTTTTATTTTATGCATTATAAACATTTATGACACAATGTGAACAATTGGTGAGGTTAATTCCTGCACACGTAGAATTCATGGCAGGTACTCTGATGTTATGATGCAAAACGGAATGTGCATTTGAGCTTGATTCACCAAGAATATCATTGGAAATCCTTTTCTTATTTTCTATAGAATTCTCTACATAGCCCTCAGCTACAGTATTGGACTTCCAGCCTCCATGTCATTTAACCTTAAAAATATCCGCACCAGAATCTGCCAAAAAGGTAGCCGATGACCTTCTGAAGCAGTGTCCGGTAAATAAGAAGGGATTTGGTAGTTTCAAAAACTGAGCAATTCTTTTCGGTAGATTACCGATTGTATTAATGCCAACTGGCTGTGCCCCGCATTTACCATTATTATATTTGACGAAAAACCTAACGTGATTAACGTTTTGTGGACGCAAAGAAATATATTTTCTAATAAGATCAAGAAAATTTTGCCCTTCAATATTTCCTTCTGTGATCACAAACTCGCGCGTTACTTTTGTCTTTGTATTAGGGATTTTTATTACAAAATGAGAAAACTCGTCTAAAATATCCCCCACACGTAGAAAAGTTAGCTCACTTTTTCGACAAGCACCAGCTATTCCAACGATCAATGCGACCTTTGTCATTAAATATGTTTTATCCTCAGCTTCTGTCATAAACCGGGAGACGTTTTCCTTTGACAAAATATTAGACTTTTTTGCATGGTATCCCTCTGACTGCCTCTTTAGAAATGCATGTAAACTGGCATATTTTGCAATATCAATATTCTTCTTCAAAGACAATTCACTTCGTACCATGGAATAAAGAGTCCAGAGTGTTGAAGCTTTTTGATTCTTTCTTCCCTCGAAATAGGCTAATAAAACCTTTTCATTAATACATTTATTTTTTTTTGTCTTTAAGCCACTTCCCAAATTCTTCATAAGCCAAATCGTACTGGGCTTTCGACTTTTGTGGAATCACAGTCGATAATGCACTTTGTGCAGCCTCTTCTATATCGCTTGGTAGTCCACCTGAATCTGAATCCGACATTTTTACTCGTACAATGCACCGAAATATTTAGCTAATAAAAGTAAATACTTATACTTAAATTAACAAACACCTGTCAAGTCAAATGAATTATTATCAATAGCATGAAAACTGTCACTAATTATTTAATACGACTTATGACGTTTAATATCAGATCAACTGGAAAATTATAAATCTATGTTTTGGTCAAAATTAGATAAAATCTTGTATGAAACACGTTATGAAATGTTATTTTGTGTAACTCATGTCATTTTGCAGGATCTCGCTGGCTACGCTCGCTCGTCCTGCAAACATTCCATTTCGTTACACAAAATAACCCATTTCATAACTGGTTACATAAGTAGCTGTTATGACCTTCCTTTTGTCATAAAAGTGATTTAGGCACTAATATTTAATTATCATTTTTTTAACATGGATTGTCATTAGAGAATACAATCCCGAAGCGTAATCCCGGGATTAATCCCAGGATTAGACTATGTGGTTTCTAATTGGGCTCAAATGAAAAAAAAACTTAAGTAAATTCTTAAAAATGATTTATTAATATTGTTGCACAACACAATAAACAATATACTAAAATAAGGAACAAAAAGACAATACAAAACTATTTAGAATTTCGAAAATACAATCGCAGAAATATCAAAGCATCCAATGTTTGACTTCCAAGCCTGCTTCGTAGTTTATTGCCAACATAAGCAGTAGCTGAAAACGCTCGCTCAGGTTCTACACTGAATGGAGGAATAGAAAATAGATATTTATATGCTAATTCTCCACGAACTCCTCCATTTTCAAAATGGCTCATTTCGCGTCTAATACTATTTACCAACCCCGATTCATTTTGTACTTCAGGATCTGGGGATTCCATGCTCTTATTAATTTCCAGCTGTAACTTTTCCTTTAGTGTCTATTAGGGTTGGGAGGTTTGTTGCCTTGGCTCATCATCTGTTTGTGATCCTGACTTGTCTTCCTCTTCCGTGTCATCTCGACTATTCAGTCTTTTAACAATACTCTTTATTTGCGCCCTCACTAAAGCCTGTGTAGAAACTGGAAATAAGTCAAGCCATTCCAAATTCGATAATAACTGATTTTCATCATCTTATCGTGGATTTTGTAAATAATTCAACACACCAGTTAAATCATCATTTCGTCGTTGCTTTATACGTTCCACTAAGGATGATTTCAATTTAATGGCGAGTGCTGAGTTTTTGCTAGACAATTGTTTTATAAGAAATTTCAAAGCGGCATCAGCTGTACATAAATTAGCATCTCGTCGACAGATTGCTTCTACTGTTACTTTAATTGGGGTCAGCACATCAACAATTTTATTTACCAAGTCAAAATCAGCATCTTCTAAACGGATTGGATGATTGAGATCTATAAGAGCTTTCTGAATGCAAGTTTTTAAAAGAGAAAATCATGTCAGCATGGTTAAAAGACTATTCCACCTGGTTTTACATTACAAAAGAAGTAACAGCTCTTTTTCATGTTCAATCTTCACATATTTTTGAAGTACTGTTTCATTTTTCAATGGTGATCTTTTGAAATACACTACAACTTTGCGAATTTTCTTTATCAGCTCATTAATGTTTTCGTCTTTCGTTAACTCTGGTGTATGTTCTTGCACAAGTTCATTTTGTGACATTAAGATTAAACCTGATTCTGGACAGTCTAAGTCTTCTAAATTGTCATCATCATCGCTATCATTCATATAATAAGCAGTCACAGCTGGTACATTTATAGTATCATCTGAGTCCGATGTATGGCTGTCTTGCGTGTCTTGAAAATAATTCTTTATTTTATAAAGCACATCACAGACGGCCAAATTGATACCATGTGCGAGACACAGTTGTTCTTCAGTGCAAACAAGCTGTCCCACCTTTATCATAACGTTTGGTCCATCGGCTACAGTAGCCACGATATCAGTTTCCAGGGAAATATCAAATTCATCAGAATAATTGAAACATACATGAATGGGTAAAACTCCACCAGTTTTGTTCTTCACACCAGATTTTTAATAATATTTTAAATATCAAATTTACTTTGACGCTATTTAAATATACGAAGACAATTTTCAGCCGTCATACTTCCATGAATAGGAACGAGTCCTAAGCTTCAAATTTGTTTATATGAATAAACGTTGAGAACCTTGTATCGTTGATTGGACGTTGATGTCCACTCGTGGAAAGATAGACTGAATCTTTCACTTGCACTTTTCAAATGTTTTAATTCTGCAGTTACTTGCTTTCTGATTTTTTCACTGTAATACATAACGCGCTTTCGAATTGTGACGGCTGATTTTGGTAAATCCGTGTATTTCGCTAAGAGCAATTTTCTCAAATCGTCTGAAGTTATGAATACACTGAATGGAAATCCATCTAATGCAATCATTCTTGCCAAAACATCATCCAAGCTATCGTCGGCACTTTTAGTAAAACAATCTTCTAACTTTCGTTTAGCTGGCAGCAGATTTTCAGAATCTTGACTTCTTGAAGCTGTTAAACGATTAACGTCAGCTAAAATCTTAATGTTATGTTTTAATGACAAATGTGTATGTAATTCCTTAGTCAATCCACCCAAAGTCTTGAGAATGGCAGGGCATCGCTTACATTTAGCACTATTCTCGTCTTTCGCAACTAAAAAGTAACTCCACGCTGACGACGTATAGCTGTTTTTTTTTGTTAAACAAAGTCTCCCGCCATTTAAAATAACTTTTTCAGATAATTGACTTTTAAATTTAAATGACGTAACCTGGGTAACCTTGTCACTGGTAGAATAATAAATGTATAATAAATAATAATAAAAGTAAATCCTAATAAGCGTATTTATACTTTCGTACAGGGAATCCCCGACCGGGAATCCCTCGCAACAATATTATGATATATCATATGAGGTGATCGGGTGATTCCCCTGTTGTCCCGTTGATTTTGTGTCTTTATGTAATAAGTGCCCTTACTATAATCTAGGTAGAGTTATTGTCAAGGCGCAACGGATTACGGAATGCAAACTGGCAAACTGCAAACTGAAAATCCCGAGATTAGCCAAGTACAGTCCCGGGATTTACGGGATCAAAACCCGGGCGGGATCCCGAGATCCCGGGATTCGGGATCCCGGGATTGTATTTTGTAGTTGTCATACGCAATAAATAATTAAAAATCACGTGTGGAGAATACATTATAATGTTTATTATAACGTTAATGTCTGTGTGAAAATTGCTGTCCAGGCATGCAGGCACGTGTTTCGGCTTGCTATAGACAAATCACTGTATGATGCTAGCATAAACAAAGTCACTAAAACAACTTCCTTACCACGTACAATCAAGTCACAAAAGACAATGTGGAAGGACAGTCAGCAACACTCATTGACTAATGTCAATATCATAGCAATTTTAACATAAATATTAACTTTTATTGTGTACTTCACACCCGATTTTTAAAAATATTTCGATATTGTTGAACATTTGTTTGGTTTTATCCACTCAAATATGTTTCAAATTCTTTTTTCCAAATAAAAATACATCTTAGCAATCACAGTATATACAATGTGTCCGGGAAAATGTGGGAAATCTCTCGGATTCAGATAGAACATTAAAAAATAAGATGGCAAGTTCCCATAATTTTTTTCCTAGCGGCCCCCCTACGGAGATACGGCCTCCTAAAGGACGCCACTGGAAATCAATTTTTCTTGAATAACTTTTAAACTACTTATTATAATTTAATGAATATTTAATATGATAAACAGTAGTAAGGACCTCTTAAAATACTGCCCTTAAATTTAAATTAGCTTGTTTAGTTTACCAGGGGCGGACTAGGTTGTACACTTTAATGCTTACATTTTTAACACCCTGTGCGATAAGAAGTTAAAAAAAAACAAATTTGGATACCTCGAACCTTAGGCTAAAGAAAGGGTACTCTTGTTCATTGTCGATAAAATGAACCGTTTTCGAGGAAAAAAAAATAAAAGAATTAATGTTTTGTTTCTATTAAAAAGAACCATGTTTTTTATTTTTTTTTGTCTGCAACAAAGTGTGATACAAAAGTCTGAAATAAAACTGTTTTCAGTATTAAAAAACGCATTGTTTTTACAAACGTTACTATGGTACCCACGAATTAATAAATATCTTGCATTGATGTGTAAATTTTAAATCTTGTAATCTTTCATATTGTTAACACGTTGATCCTTTACTTCGATATTAATTTATTGAATTTTGAATATCTTGGTAAATTTAATTTGATAATGGGATACACATTTAGTGAGTATGCAGATATGCATCTTATGTACGGTCTTGCATCTTGCAATGCTTTGGAAGCAAGAAGGTTGTATGAAGAAATATATCCTAATCGCAATATTCCAAATCAGAAAACATTTCAGCGACTTGACCAACGTCTAAGAGAGACTGGTGGGCGATTCCAGTTAATAAGGTAACATTATTGACTTTCTTTAATGTTTTAGGAAGTTTGCGAAAAAAAAGTACTGATGCTGGTGTGAGAAGAACAGTACGTACGGTGCAATTGGAGGAAGATATTTTGGATACTGTAGGTGGTACTCCTTCAATAAGCACTCGTAGATTAGCCGCGCAGCTTAATACGTCAAAAACGACAATTCATGCAGTACTTAAAGAACAGTTGTTTTACCCTTATCATCTGCAAAAAGTGCATCAACTACTTCCTGAAGATTTTCCTCGTAGAATCCAGTTCGCAAACTGGCTGTTAGATCAGCAACGAAAAACCCCAAACTTCATTAGCACTATTTTTTTACCGATGAAGCAGGGTTTACCAAAAATGGTATTATAAATTTACATAACTCGCATGTATGGGCTGATGAAAACCCTCATGCCACTGTCGTTCATCATTATCAACATCAGTTCCAATCAATTAATGTTTGGGCAGGAATAATTGGCAATTTTTTGATTGGACCATGCGTATTGCCGCCACGATTGAATGGTGAACTTTATTTACAGTTCCTTCAGAACGCTTTTCTGGATTCAATAGAGCATTTGCCACTTGCAACCAGCCAAAGCATGTATTTTATGCATGATGGGGCCCCACCTCATTTTAGCGTTGCTGTACGCGACCACCTGAATAACGTCTATCCAAACCATTGGATAGGCAGAGAAGGTCCCATTGCCTGGCCTCCACGGTCTCCTGATCTAACGCCAATGGATTTTCACCTGTGGGGTCATCTCAAAACCTTGGTGTATTCCTCTCCGGTTGATACTAGGGAGGAATTTTTAAAGAGAATCACATTTCATTGTGATGTGATCAGAAACAATGCTGGGTTGTTGTGGCGAGTACAGCAGTCCTCTATTCGTCGTGCCCGCGAGTGTATTAGAGTTCACGGAGCCCATGTTGAACCCACTTATGAAGTTTTTAATTGATTATTTCTAATTAGCGTATTTAGGTTCAATCGTTGCAAGCTTTAGTGAGTGCATTTCTAAACATAATTTTTGTTAAGGTGCCTTTCTGGGACAAAACTGCATTTCTAAGAATCTTTGTAATTTTGTCGTATTAAATAACCTAAACTAAAACTTTTTTGTTCCTGGAATAACTTTTGTATCACACTTTGTTGCAGACAAAAAAAAATAAAAAACATGGTTCTTTTTAATTTAAACAAAACATTAATTCTTTTATTTTCTTTTCCTCGAAAACGGTTCACTTTATCGACAATGAACAAGAGTACCTTTTCTTTAGCTTAATGTTCAAGGTATCCAAATTTGGTTTTTTTAACTCCTTATCACACAGGGTGTTAAAAATGTAAGCATTAAAATGTACAACCTAGTCCGCCCCTGGTAAATTAAACAAGCTAATTTAAATTTATGGACAGTATTTTAAGAGGTCCTTACTACTGTCTATCATATTAAATTTTCATTAAATTATAATAAGTAGTTTAAAAGTTATTCAAGAAAAATTGATTTCCAGTGGCGTCCTTTAGGAGGCCGTATCTCCGTAGGGAGGGCCGTTAGGAAAAAAATTATGGGAACTTGTCATCTTATTTTTTAATGTCCTATCTGAATCCGAGAGATTTCCCACATTTTCCCGGACTCATTGTATATATGAGTATATCGTTCGATTCCATTTACATAAATTTACTTTTGACAAGTTAATCGCGCGAGTAACAAGTAACTTGTCGAGAACAAAATCAAACAGCAAAACTCTTGCCAAAAAATCAAATCGATCTTCCATGTCATCAATTCTAAAATAAAGAACTTCCGACAGCTATTTTTGACATAATGAAGTATTTACCAGAGTTGCGAATCAAATTTAGTCGCACTAAATCAGATATGGACAGAAGGCAAGAATCACGCACTCCCCACCATGGGTGACCACCCCTGGAGCGATGCGGAAGAATGATAGTAAGGTGGGAAAAAAGCGACGTCCTTGGGGGAACAAGAAAATTCCCTTAATCCCGGTACACCCGACAGCTGACGTTCCACACCCCAAAAGAAACACTTCTCGAAGAGAGAACGTAGAGGAGGGTGGCGGGTACATGTTGGTGGAGGCATTTAATAGTTACAGACTAAAAATTATATGGAGGGTTGGAGATATCGGGACCCCTCTCAGATGAAACGTGTTCTACAAGGGTTCCACGCACTCGGTGTAATATTGGTAAGAAAAAAAGGCATGATTGTTGAGATGTTTGAATTTTTTATGAATATAAATCTCGTTTTACGGCGTTATTGACCGTGATGTTACACAATTACCAGGGTCAATAATATAGTGAAAAGAAGATTTATGGATATGTTAACAATTATTTTCTTTAGTAGAGATATTTTAAGGGAAAAAACCAATCAAATATTTAAGTTTTCTTGAAACTAAAAAAGAATTTTATAAACATGATGAATCTGCTCTTTCCAAAGGAATGATTTGTAGGTGGTTCAGTGGTTTAAGAAGTAGTTATTTGACCACAGAAGCTGTCGAATGTCCTGGGTCTTCTTTTACAGTAACTTCTCCACAAAATTACACAGTTGAACACAAAAATCCTTCTCATAAACTAAATGAGTATTATCTAAAAGTTGGGCTTAAATTAGTATACAATTGCCCTGTAAATTGCTAAAGCAGCCTTAGATTTCATGGAAAGGTTCTATAGAGCCCGTTATAAGCAATAAACTAGCGCTGAATTTATTACCTGTAAATAATAGGGGCTATTTATACTCGCTCCCTTCAATATTGCTTTAGTTTTTCTGTGCAGTCGCTTAGTGATCACCTATTCGTGTTTTCCACATTTTGTGTGTAACGTATAAATATCGGGTGTCCCTGAAATAAAAAGATAACGTTTGAAAAATGGAAAGATGTAATTATATAGAATATAAATTCAAAGTATTTCCTCAAAATTCCTTCTCATAAGCGAGAAAAAAATTACAAAGGTATTTAAAAAAAAAATTCGTCACGCCACTGTGAAAGATGATATCTTAAAGTTGACCGACAATAACAAAAATAATAGTTTTGTTATTGTCCATCTCATCCAGCGTATGTAATCATACGCTATAGAATTTATTATTTATACACATTAGTGATGTGTCGATCCGGACGGATTTGTTCCAAAGGAACGAATCCATCCGTTGAACGAATTGGAACGAATCCGAAATTGTAACTGTATGTCGTTCCTCTATTTCGTTCCATCGAGATTATTCAATCTATAAATACGATAGAACGGCACGTCGTTTGTCGGTCTTTTCACATACTTGCTTACTAAGATGTAAATTATCAATGTATATATTTTCCATGTTTTTTTTCGTAATGTAAACAAATCATTAATACATGGGTCTCTCTATTTATGTTTATTTTAACTTTTGGCTTTTATCTATTCCATCAATTGTCGCTTGTTTCAATAGTATAAATATATATATTAATATAAGTCCTTAATGGAAAGATATTTGCCACACAAGTTGGGCTAGCCAATTAATATAAACCAAAAGAGATAATAATCAAATAATATAAAAACGTATAATAGTCTAATAATAAATACCAGACCTAGAAAATTTAAAGTATTAATATCAATCAAAGCAGATGTCAAAGATGACAGTTGTCACAAATGATACTTTGTAATTTTTTTATTAAAAAAATAAAAGGATATTATTACCAAAGGCTAATCTTAGTACAAAATTTATGATAGGTTCTTTAATTGTTATACCGGCTAACTCAATTTAGAAGTGCTGAGTGAAAAGTAAATGCGAGTTCGGTATCTGATAGAGAATAAAACAAGTGGATAAACATTAGATATCATCCGTTTAATTTGATATGAATTTTATATGAAAGGATAATTACAATAACATAAATTATTAAAAACAAAATCTTTATAACATGTGTGACAAATTCAAGTTGAAAAGAACTGTATTT
This sequence comes from Melolontha melolontha, assembly GCA_935421215.2. Taxonomy (NCBI): domain Eukaryota; kingdom Metazoa; phylum Arthropoda; class Insecta; order Coleoptera; family Scarabaeidae; genus Melolontha; species Melolontha melolontha. The sequence goes on along the minus strand of OW285241.1, from coordinate 18,969,126 downwards.
TTCCACTTAAAACATTATATAAATTTAAAAACTAATATTATAAGTATTAATATATAATATTAACGTTATCTTTTTGAATGGAAGTAGTTGAAGTTTCAAATGTTTTTTTAAAAGAAATAAATCAATGAGTACTCAAATGGGTTGATGCGGAGAATTCTGGATGTTCTTTGGAAGTTGGTCTTCGGTATACAGGTTATCGGCACAAGTAGGATAGGTGAACTGGGATCGTTCCAGGTGGGTTTAGCGTTCCTTCAGATAAAGTAATTCGTTAACAATGGCTTCGGCAGGTCTGTGGTCAGATAATTTTCCTAAAATAATGTATGTAGGTTTAAAAACTTATGTAACATGCTTCAGTGAGAATAAGCTAGTTCGTTTTCTATTTATCTCTTGATTTCAGGAACACACTTTTATATATTTTTCAAAAAAAAAAACGACTTGTCCTGCCAAAAATATCAATAATTCCTCTTTTTTTTTCAAACTCCAGGCACCTTAAATTCAATGTTGTTTATCTATCCATTTTGTCTTGGCAACCCTCTCCTCAGATTATAATACATCACTACACCCTAACGTTTAACATTACAAATAAATTATGATCATAATAGATGACATATAAATCCAATCAATCAAGTTAAATATCTTCGGTGAGAATAAAAAGTAAAAGAAAATGACTGAAGTTAATGATTACAAGAAATTAAATTAAGGAGTGTTACAAATATGATAAATTAAACACGTGGTATTAACTTAATTGATATGGCATGTGAAAAATGCAGTTCTATGAAAATCTTATTCTATAATAACAATTTAAAATATAACACTATATTTTTGTTCCAAACCTTCCATATACATGGTTAGCCCTATTACAATATATATATATATATATATATATATATATATATATATATAGACTATTAAGTATTATCGACCGTACTGTATAAGTAAAAATTCATTAATGGGTGAGCGGTCTGTCAAGTAAAAATAAAACTCCTTTATTCCACTCGATATTTCATAACGGATTTGTTACTTCATCAGGAGTGTCTACATGTTTAACAAAACCACATTATATTAAACAATATAACAATACAATATGAAACAAACATGTAAATAATTTACATATCTGTAACTACGCACATGGACAATACACCTCGTATTTTCAGCATTTACTTCTGCTTAATACATATGTTTCTGCCATCTAGGCGTCCTCAGTTAAGCTGGTGAAGCAATGTATACAAATTAATACAAACATGTTATAAACAACTGGTTTGTATCTGTATTTAAATTTACTGAAATAGCCCGCATAGATCAAGCAAGTTCCGTCCTATAAGAAGACAACTATTTAATAATTGACATCTTACGGGCGAAAGAGACTTTGTCTGGAGGGCTACCTATGTTCGAAAAGCTAAGCTGCTACGGGAAACGATAAAATACGTATGTAGATGTAGTCCATTAACAACCAGCCAGATGGCGGTATATATACAAAAAGGTTTTGTTTAAGTATGACAATACGTTAAGCACGTATAAAGCGTTTGTACAATATGAAACAAACATGTAAATAATTTACATATCTGTAACTACGCACATGGACAATACACCTCGTATTTTCAGCATTTACTTCTGCTTAATAAATATGTTTCTGCCATCTAGGCGTCCTCAGCTAAGATAGTGAAGCAATGTATACAAATTAATACAAACCTGTTATAAACAACTGGTTTGTATCTGTATTTAAATTTACTGAAATAGCCCGCATAGATCAAGCAAGTTCCGTCCTATAAGAAGACAACTATTTAATAATTGACATCTTACGGGCGAAAGAGACTTTGTCTGGAGGGCTACCTATCGTTCGAACAGCTAAGCTGCTACAGGAACGATAAAATACATATGTAGATGTAGTCCATTAACAACCAGCCAGATGGCGGTAAATATACAAAAAGGTTTTGTTTAAGTATGACAATACGCTAAGCACGTATAAAGCGTTTGTACAATATGAAACAAACATGTAAATAATTTACATATCTGTAACTACGCACATGGACAATACACCTCGTATTTTCAGCATTTACTTCTGCTTAATACATATGTTTCTGCCATCTAGGCGTCCTCAGTTAAGCTAGTGAAGCAATGTATACAAATTAATACAAACATGTTATAAACAACTGGTTTGTATCTGTATTTAAATTTACTGAAATAGCCCGCATAGATCAAGCAAGTTCCGTCCTATAAGAAGACAACTATTTAATAATTGACATCTTACCCGTAGCAGCTTAGCTGTTCGAACGATAGGTAGCCCTCCAGACAAAGTCTCTTTCGCCCGTAAGATGTCAATTATTAAATAGTTGTCTTCTAATAGGACGGAACTTGCTTGATCTATGCGGGCTATTTCAGTAAATTTAAATACAGATACAAACCAGTTGTTTATAACAGGCTTGTATTAATTTGTATACATTGCTTCACTAGCTTAACTGAGGACGCCTAGATGGCAGAAACATATTGTCGTGGTTTTTTCCCCATAGAAAAAAGAAGAATTAAATATTGAACAGTATTTGTATAATTTGTATTTAAAATGCATTGTTGAATTTTATGTATATTTATATTTATTGTGTTTGAATTTATATTTTAACTGGCCCTGTATGTATATTATATTAGATTGATGCGTGCGGCCAGATTTTGTACTAGTGAGTTCGATGTATGAGATTTTCGCGGTAATTTTATAGAGAGATACCAGTACTGGCAAACCAGATGGTTAGAGAGAATAAAAAACCTCATTTTTATTCTCCTGTTTTTAAGTAAATTCGGGTTATTTGTTTTGATGCTTTAATTTGTGCATTTTAAAATTAATTACGATTTGCACGAGTGTTTGTGATCTCGTTTCTTTTGGTAGTAAATTTAAATAATGGTATCTCTCGCGTAGTTTAGTGTTGGATGTGATTAGATCGATGTAAGTACATTGAACAATTAATTTATATAATTGCTACTACGATAATTTGCTTATGTTTGTAATGGTAGTTTAGAATTTGCATAAATTTTGATATAAATATTAGTATATGAATAATTCAAGAAAATTGTCATGTTTTTGGTAATGGAGTTTTTTTTTTAGTCAAGATGTTCTAGATCGTTTTAAATTCAGGTTGGTTTTTTGTTGCTGGGTTTGATTTTGTCATGTTTTATTGCGCATGACTGTAAGGCTGTCACGCGTACTCGATAACTTGGTGGTTGTTGACATTTGATTTTGTTGGGGATACAGTTAGAGGTCAAACTTGACAAGTTTCTTAATTATTTATTAATTATATGTTTGCTCGAGAGTCACAGGGGGTTTTTCTCTTTGTGCGTGCCATTATCATAAAGAGTGTTTCCTCCTAAGCTACTGTTAATTTTGCTTTAGCTCCCTATACATTCGGTAAAGGGATTTTTTTTTTATTTTTTTTTTTTTAATAAACGAAAATGATGAAAGTGTGAATTTTATTGACTGCTATATTGTTTTTTTTTGCTTACACGTTTCTTGCTTGCTTGAGAGCAAGACCTGAGACTAGAAGATTCCAGCTTGGAGATTGAGCGACTGAGCAACCGGACATTCGTCGTGAACTGTACCCATGAGCTAGGCACAGTTCATAGCAATATGTATTAAGCAGAAGTAAATGTCCATGTGTGTAGTTACAGATATGTAAATTATTTACATGTTTGTTTCATATTGTACAAACGCTTTATACGTGCTTAACGTATTGTCATACTTAAACAAAACCTTTTTGTAAATATAACAATAACTAAATACTTACAATTGAGAGTTAAAATTTAGCAAACAACGGCACTAAACATGTTAAAATTTGTCAAATTTAAAACATCAAATCAATATGCTGCTAGTTTGTCGTCAACCTCTTAAAAACAAATATACATAAATGTTAAAATATAAAACTAAACTTACAAAACACACACCAAAAAACTGATGTCATAAAAAATCGAAACCAACAACAACTACAAATCAAATGATACAAGGACTGGTTAATAAAACTTGGCAGGTAAAATTAACCGCCAACACCGAGTATATTGCAATAGATTATACTTAGTCCATTAGTATCCGACTTATAATTTACGCTATTAGTGTCTCCGTTGACATGCACCATTTCTAAAAAGCATCTTTTTTTGTAATTATTTTCAGCGTCCACAATTCTGACATCTAAATTAAATGTATGGCCGAGATCAAGTGCATGATCCACCAGAGCACAAGATCTCTTACCAATACGGACATCACTTTTGTGTTGTGTGATACCCTGTTTTAGCCATTGTGACGTTTGGCCTATGTACACGCCACGACAATCCGAACATGGTATCCTGTAGATGACATTACTATTTAAAAACGAAGGTGTTACATCTTTGGTCTTACTATACAATTTTTTCACAGTAAATGTGTTGTATTTAGCTATTTTAATGTTCCTAAATTGTTTGAAGTGTGATATAATTAAGTGAGTAAGACCACCAATATACGGATTTTTTTTGTAGATCACACTATCCGCAGGGACGTCTTCAGTAGGGCCGTCGTAAAAGTTGGAGCTGTATATCAATTTATTTAGTATATGCCTAGAATAACCATTGTTAACGAAGATTCTAAAAAGTTCTCTAAGATTATCTTTTAAGAAGGTAGTGTGACTTATGTGCGGCTACTCTATTTTTCATAGCTATGACGGTGTTATATTTTTGATTGAGAGGATGATGGGAATAGTAATTGATGAACCGACCAGATGAAGTTGTCTTTCTGTACCAATTTAAAATGATCGAGTTGTTCTCATCCCGAATCACTGAAACGTCCAAGAAGGGTACACTGTTATTGTCTTCTTTTTCCACAGTAAATTGTAAATTTTTGCTATAGCTGTTGAATATTTGTAGCGTCACATCTATTTTATCATGTGGTACAGAGCAAACAATGTCATCAACATACTTGTACAAAAACGGTATTTTAAATGGTAACTTAACCATCACACTCTCCAACAACTGATCCATAACTATTTGGGCTAAAATGGGACTAATGGGCGATCCCCCTGTCAACTTAAGACAGTCTTAAGTTGAATTTGAAGAAGCTACTGTGTTAGCGAAACAGCTGTCATTATCTTATTAATAAAGTGTAAATCTAAAACATCTTATGTGTGTTTTATTTATTTGTGATATGGATTTACATCAAGCAAAGGTCGAAACAGTGAAAGAAGAAAACATATGATATTAAAGGAAATTTATTAATCAAAAATTTAAAATTAAATACATATTTCTGTTTTTAACATTAGCTGTAAAGAAACAGAAAACGAATATCCAGAAACATATGTTTGGTTTCAAATATTTGGCATGTTTTTGGCAATGCGAAAAAAATGTAAAATTGTATTTTTATAGGATAAATATACGAATTGGCACTCAAGCGAGACAGTTACGACTAATACCAAGACATCATTCGGCATACAAATTGTCTTTTTTACACAAATAGCCTCTTTTGAATCACGCTGAAACGGCAAAAAAATCGTCAAAAGTGTAGGAAGATTATCGAGTGTATAATTTGGATTCATCATATCTCATTTATGACCTAATATATTTTATATACATGAATGGAGAAAAAAATCTCAGTAGGTGGATGTTTATATGTGTAAAATACAATGGAGTTGCCTTTTATATATGGTAATGAAAGGAACGGTCGCTTTTGTCAATTAATATTGTAATCTTTATGTCCAAGGTTATCAAAAATTCTCTCGACTTTAAGTGGTCGTAATTAATTTCATATATACTAAAGGAAAAGGAGTTTTAGGTCACCCTGACGTGACACCATAAATATCTATGACTCTAAGAAAGTCAATTATGTAAATATTTTATATCTAGCGAGTGTAATAAATTCTTCGAGCACTCAAGTAATTACAATCTGTAGTCCTTAATGACAACTGTTAAAAATAATTAACAGCAACATCTACTCCTTAGATCACAACTATTCGGCATATATTTTATGACTATATTAGATTAGATTGTTTGAAGTAGCTGACGACTTTTCTAAATCTAATGTAGTCCTCATGTCCTATTAATAAGGTTGTTAAAGAGCGCTGCGTGTCATAAGCGCTACATTTCCGGGGTAATTCTGCTTTAATTTATGAACACTTTCACATAACGATAATGCTAAAATAAGGTCAGTGCACGGTCGACGAATCGTAAAGGCGGGGGATCAGCAACGTATTTCCCACGGCCGCAGCTTATATTGAGATATCGAGATATGTTAGATTCGCTGCTGTGTCAGTCGAAACGTTTTAATTTAATAATAAAGTATGTCACACGTGAGAAACCGCAGAAAATCTTTAAATGTGCACTAAGTGAAAAAGTTTATTGGCGATTTTTATGATTCATTCTACGATGGAACAAAATTAACGTGTAAAGTATGCGATAACCGTTGTGGTGGCAAAAAGTTCTGGCCAAAAATTGTTATTATTGTTTTTCACAATATTCGTCTTTAAGCTCGATGCATTTAGACATTCTATAAAACCAGTTATCATAGCATAAATTCCACTTTTCTTGAATAATTTGAGATATAAGGTTTTGAAGCTCTCCACTACATCTTCTGAGCTTGCAAATCGCACAGCACGCATTTTAACCTTTTGTCTTGGAAATAGAAAGAAATCTGCAGGTGCCAGGTCTGGATTATATGGCAGATGATCTAGTAATTTTAATACGGAAGCTTTCAGAAATTCATTTGGTTGATGCGCAATGTGACTTGAAGCATTGTCGTGATGAAGGACAATCTCCGATCTAGAGCGTCGTAAACGAGCTTTTTGAACAACATCTGGCAGACATACTATCGTGTACCATTCTGCGGTAACCGTATGTTTATTTTCAAGCACAACTGTTGTGATAGGTCCTGATTTTGAGAATAAGTTGGATACCATTTTCTTTCCAACGCTTCGAGAGTTTTTCACTTTGATTGGATTAAGTTCTGTTGGAAACACCCATTAAGCCGACTGCCCTTTTGATTTCGGTTCAAATGCATATATCCAGCTTTCATCACCAGTAATAATGTAAACTGCTTTAGTAAAAATATCACATGCATAATATAACGTGTGTTCATTTGAAAAGTCAATCTAGGTTACTTTGAAATTTTGATAGAATAAGGCGCATATAAATTAGTATGTGTTTGTTGTTCCGTAAACGTAAATCCAAATGACATTTGATAATGTCAATCACAAATATCTGGTTTAAATAAATTGCTTCTCAGTTTTAAAAGGGCTTTCACTTTAGAACATAAATTTTTTTTAGTCCAGGCTTATTTTCAAAGTGGTAATAAAATTGATGGTTTTATTCAGTTCAAGATTGCATGGTAGAATTTCAAGTTGAGTTTCCACATTTTGTAATAGATTATATACAATTTAAGAATACTTTGAATAGAACTTTAAAACTTTTTTCTGAAACTGGTAGTCTCTTAAGAAAATCAGGCAGCGGAGCAGTTAAGAAACGTACACCTCAAGTTGTCAATCGTGTTGAAGAAATAATGGAAAATGAACCACAAACATCTGTTCGACATTTGAGTCAACAAATAAACCTTTCTGTTGGTACAACTCACAAGTTATTAAAAAATGATATGCAACTTTATCCATACCGTGTCATAGCAGTACAAGAATTGTTAGAAATTGGCTACCCACGTAGACTACAGTTTTGTAATTGGTTTGTAAATATGAACAATAATGGAGAACTTTCGCAAAGAGTTATCTTTACAGATGAATCATGGTTTTATATAATGGGATACCTAAATTCACAAAATACAAGAATTTGGAGTAGTGAAAATCCACATGTAATTAATGAAGAATCGCTACATCCAGAGAAAATTGGTGTTTGGGCAGCGATAAGCCAAAGGCGAATCATTGGACTAATATTTTTTCAGGGAACGTTAACTGCTCAAAGGTACAGTACGGAAATTTTACAGCCATTTGTCAATCAGTTGCATGATGATGAACTTCAAAATGCATATTTCCAACAAGACGGAGCACCTTGTCACTGTACTGCAGAATCTTTGGATTATTTAAGAGAATTTTTTGATGACCGTATAATTAGTCTAAATACTGAAATTGCCTGGCCTGCACGTTCATGCGATTTAACACCTTGCGACTTCTTTTTGTGGCCTTATCTAAAAAATAACATATTTCGAACACCTATATTGAATTTGAATGATATGCTACAGAGAATCGAACAGAAATGCATGGAAATTAATAATAATCCAGTAATGTTGCAGAATATCATCAGAAATTTTGAACGGAGGATTTTAAAGTGCATTGATCTTGAAGGACAACATTTTCAACATTTGTTATAGTTTTCAATAAATACCTATTATTTGTTATTTATTTGTATGTATGAAACTGTCAAAATATACGACTTCGTAGGTTAAGTAGTAAATTTTAATTTACGACATACTTCAAAATGTTCTCAGTAAATCACATGCTACTAGATTGACTTTTCAAATGAACACTTGTTAAATTGAGACGTACATTTTACATTCAATGGCTATCATTTATCAATATAATTTTTGATCTCGCGGTATAATACACTGGCTTGCAATAAAATGCGTACCATACCACCGATCTTATCAACATTGATCTAGTGACATTTCGTAAAAGCAATAAAATTAATAGTAAATTTTAAACTAATTACACTAATTATTATTTAGGAAATCTAATTACAGTCTTTATGTCAATTACGAGTTATTATGGGATTAATTGCTACTGTCCTATATACGTACTCATCTAGCAAATCTACTAAATGAAACGGGAGTTAAAATCGATAGTTTGTAATCATGTTGCGTACAATACGTTCAAAAACAAGAAGGATATTGCCTGGCATCTCTGACTAGTACAAGAAATATTTGCATAATTATCCTTTGAAGTTCTGTTACAATCACCAAACGAACGTAATCTCTGTACGAAGGGCCTTTGTGCGAGAGGTGGTAAACGCTATTGTGACTAGATCGTTTCATTTTATTAGAATTGGAGATATATTTACATTAAATCTTCGACCTTTAACGCCCAATTCTTCACCGTGGGAATATTTGTTTTATTTACTTGTAGTTAAGTTACATAAAAAGTATGGAATGACGCGTTAAAACGTCTACAAAGCGATGAATTTCAGAAACTAATATAATGTTTTAGCTAAAAAAAACTTTAGCTTCTAAACAAAAATAAATTATTTTTCTTTTCTATTATTTTTTTTAGTATCACTCGTTGTCAAATCTCATTGGACCAGCACGGTTTCATCTTGAGTAGATTCATTCTGACCAATCTGGCATCAATTGCTCAGAACGTCGGTGAAGTTTTAAACAATCAGGATAGGTCGATGCAATTTATACCGACCTACGAGAGTGGATCCAGAAATAGACAAATAGACAACATTTTTAATTCTCATAGAAATTTACATTGTTGGAACGAAGAAACTTTGCTCTACTTTTCTACATAATCGCCATCTTTATCCATTCATTTTTGTAGATGGTACTCCAATTTCTGTATCCCAATGTCGTAGAACTCCGCCGCCAACCCGTTGAGGGAGCGTTTCACCCCTTCTTTGACTTCATCGTCGCCCCAGAAGCGTTGGCCACTCAAGTGTTCCTTTAACTTGGGGAACAAGTGATAATCACTAGGCGCGATGTCAGGACTGTAAAGTGGGTGGGGCATTGTTTCGTTTCGGGAGTGAAATGATACACCCACGGTTCGTCTCCCGTAACAATGGAGTCCAAGAATCCTTCCTTATCTTCTTGACACTTTGGAAGAAACTGGCGAGCACAGTCAAGACGTTTCTCCTTGAGTTCTGATGTCAATAGACGCGGTACCCATCGAGCACAACACTTGTGATACGCCAATTTTTCAGTGAAAGTATTTTCCACTGTAACGTAAGAACTCCCAGGAATCCGAGCAACAAGTTCACGGACGGTGATCCTCCTGTTTTGAAGCACTTCGCGTTGGATCATCTCGACAACCGCCTCCGAAACTGACGGTCTTCCACTCCGTTCTTCATCGTGGACTTCCTTCCGACCGGTACTAAACGCCCTGTACCACTTTCGGACATGTTGAACGGCCATACAGTTGTCGCCATACACCTCTGTCAACTGACGATGAATATCCACGGGTGGAGTCCCTATGGCGTGCAAAAAGCGAAGCTCTTTGGGAACTTTATTTCTGGATCCACCCTCGTATTTAAGGCATAAAATTTTGCTTCATAAACTAGAATATTTTGGTCTTGCTCCCGCTTCTATCAGTCTTCTTCGGCCGCATCTATCTCGACGAATGTACTATGTTATATACAATGGTTACTGATTCAATGATTTTGTTCTTATTTCTGGTGTCCCTCAGAGGTCAAATTGGGCTCCTTGCTATTTGTTTCTTTTTTTATAAGTAATCTCCTTTTCCAAGTTAAATGTCCCATTTTCGTATTCGCCAACGACATCAAAGTCTATTTAGAGATTTCCACAATTGATTATAATGATTAGGGATCGCACACGAGAGGCTCATGACTCATCGCCCACGGGCGCACTATTGAAAATTTGTATTTTTAAAGAGTTTTTAATTTTATATATATAATTGGAAAACAAACAGGTGGTGATCTATAAAATACAGAAATACATTTGTATTTGTTTATTTTGTAGTTCAAGTTGTGTGAAGGAGTATTATTATTAACTAGCAATACTTTCTCAAGGTTCTCTTCTGTCAAATTTATTCTCTTTGAATGAACTACATCCTTGTAGATAGGAAACTTCCTTTCTACATCGCAACTGCTTAAAGGTGCATACTGGAAATATTCTTTTATTTCCGCGTATTTAGCAGTTAGATTTTGTGGCATTGCCACTATACACAATTGCCGCAATGCTACGAAGTCCGGATTTCTATTAACTTTTGCCGAAGGCCACATCCGAAGACACTTGGAATATTTTTCAAATTATTAATGACCGCATCTAATGTGGTTAAGCCATCATTTAATTTGAGATTTTGATTTTCAAAATAAGTGATTAGTTTTTGCAAATTTGCAAAGTGTTCCTGAAGAAAGTACAACTGATTTTTTAATTTGGAATTTGTATTAGTTGCACTCAGAAATACTTCGAGCATCGTCATTTAAACATGTGACGAGATTTTGAAAACTATCGAAATTCTCTGCATAAAAACTAGTAGCCTCCAACCATGTTCCCCATCTAGTTATTACTGAAGAAGGCAGTGATAAAAATGAAAGTTTTTCCCTGTAAAGAGCGGATACAAGTCTGTCAACTTCCGGAAAGGTGTCTCTGATATATTCACAAATTCCGTGGAGAGCATATGATAAACAAGTAATATGCAGCATATTAGGATATGTTTCCTTTAATATTCTGCCTGTTTTTAACATATATGCAGCACTATCATTGACAAATAAAAGTATTTCTTCTTTGTACCTGTCGTCCGAATGAAGCATTTGGTGCATCTTCTCGCAAATGGTTTTAGCTACTGTTTCCGCATCAACTGTATTTATAACTTTTGTTGCTATTACATATGCGTTATATTAAATAGTTTCGACTAGTATATTTTTGGAGAAATGTTTTGAAGGTCGGATTGTTAAATTTATTTAATAGAATATTTGCCGCCATTAAAGCTTCACAGAGTTCTTCGTTAAAATTGTCAGATTTCAACGGGTCTAATTTCTGTGTATGTGTTTGCGATGCTAAGTGACGTTTTACGTGCCATTTCTTGGAATTTTTTAACGATATTTTACAGATTATGCAATAAATTTCGGAATCAAAGGCAATAGACAAGCAATTAGTTTGGCTCTTAATTCAACTCGCCATTGTGTCACGTTGCCATTCTCGACGTTGTTCAGCATCATATCTGACAACGTAACTTAAACACTGTTCTAGATCTAAATAAATGAAAATTAAAAATGTATGCGTAAGAAGTATGTACATAACAGTTAAAAGAATTAAAAAGTTAACTCACCGTACTTTATTTATCTTACGAAATATAAACTAATAAATAAAATAGATAATAAAAACTCACGCTTCTATCTACGCCCATAAAGAAAGGAATTTTACTGTAATATTGAAGTAATTGCATCACAATCCAACGACAAAAAACAGATGTGCGGTTAACCAAATGAATACTGCTATTCAATAACTGCGTGTTGTACTTAGCGATGTTATAGACTATTTATATGGTCCATCGTAATTTCGACCTGATGCGTCATTAGTTAACGATTTCAATAGACCCTTAATATGGTCACCCATTGTTTAATTAAGTATACATAATATAAATTAAACATTGCCTTCTACTCTTTACGACACTAATTATTCGAATTTTTCTATTGAAAAAATTCGCCCTCAAGGAGGCTTCGAACCCATGTCCTTGGTTTGCCGGACCATTGCTCTGCCTCTAAACTATTAAGGACTGTGGTTCTGAATACATCGGGAAGCCTTAAGTTACATTAAGGAAACAGATGTTAATATTTTTTCCTGTAGTCGCAAATTAATTGCACTTTCGCTAAGTAATGTGAAATTAAGTATTGCTTTCTACATTTTAAGACGCTAATTATTCGAATTTTTCTATTGAAAAAATTTGGCCTTAGCAGGATTCGAACCCACGTCCATGGATCATTACTTTGCCACCAAGCTTAGCGATGTTGTAGACTATTTATATGTAGAGAACGGACACGCTTACCACCCAGTGCAGTACTGGCGAAAGGCTGTATTTCTAAAATATTTAATTTTATTTATATAATTGGAAAACGAACGGGTGGTGATCTATAAAATTACGAAATACATGTTTATTTGTTGAAAAGTTGTATTTATAAAGTTTTTAATTTTATTTATATAATTTGAAAACAAACGGGTGGTGATCTATAAAATTACGAAATACATATGTATTTGTTGAAAAGTTGTATTTTTAAAGTTTTTAATTTTATTCCTATAATTGGAACATTTTTATTTGTTCATTTTGTCGTTCAAGTTGAGTAAAGGAGTATTAATATTGACTAGCAATAGTTTCTCAAGGTTTTCTTCTGTCAATTTTGTTCTCTTTGAATTAAGTACATCCTTATAAATAGAAAACGTCCTTTCTACATCGCAACTGGTTATAGGTGCATACTGAAAATATTCTTTTATTTCTTCATATTTAGCCGTTAGATTTTGTGGAATTGTCTCCATACATAATTGCTGCAATGTAATTAAATCTGGATTTCTATTAAGAATTGCTTCAAACTTTTGCCGAAGGCCACATCCGAAGTCACTTGGAATACTTTTCAAATTATTAACAGCCACATCTAATGTAGTTAATCCATCATTTAATTTGAGATTTCGTTTTCAAAATAAGTGATTAGTTTTGGCAATTTTCCAAAGTGTTCGTGAAGAAAGTACAACTGATTTTTTAAATTTGGGATTTGTGTGAGCTCCTTGCACTCACCAATACTTCTAGCATCCTCCTTTAGCAGTGTTACGAAATGTTTTAGACTATCGAAATTCTCAGCATAATAACTAGTAGCTTCCAGACATGTTCCCCATCTAGTTATTACTGGAGTGGGAGGCAGTGACAGGGATTGAAATTTTTCCCTGAAAAGAGCTACTCTCAATGGTGCTTTTCTGAAAACTTTTTTAAAAGCTGATACAAGTCTATAAACTTCCGGAAAAGTGTCTCTGATATATTCACAGATTCTGTGGAGAGCATGTGCTACACAAGTAATATGCAGCATATTAGGATATGTTTTCTTCAATAGTCTGCCTGTTTTTAACATATACGCAGCACTATCATTGACAAATAAAAGTATTTTTTCTTTGTACGTGGCGTCCGAATGAAGCATTTTTTTCATATTCTCCTTAATGGTTTCAGCAACTGTTTCCGCATCAACTCTATTTATAACACTTGTTGCTATTACATATGAGTTATAGGGAATAGTTGGATGTAGTACACCAGCTACAACATTTACCACACAGCGTCCTAACATATCCACCGTTTCGTCGGCGCTTATCCATATGTATTGATTTAAAAGATGGCTTCTAATGCGATCTACTGTTCTCGTATAGCACATAGAAACATAATATTTGCGTAAAGTTGATTCATCAGGAACATTTCGACCAGTATATTTTTGAAGAAATATTTTTAAAGTGGGATTGCTAAGTTTATTTAATGGAATATTAGCCGCCATAAAAGTTTTACAGAGTTCAGATGTGTTTGCGATCCTATGTGACGAATTTTTGACGATATTTTACGGATTTTGTAATAAATTTCGGAATCACTGACAATGGACATAGAATCAGTATGACCGTCAATCCAACTCGCCATTGTTTTACAATGCCGTTCTCGACATTATTCCATATCATGTCTGAAAAAGTAATTTAAACAATGCTCTAGATCTAAATAAATGAAAACTAAAAATGTGTGCGTAAGTTATTGAAACTGAACGAAATTCAATGCACACTCTTACGTCGAAATAATTGGTAGAAATAGATTCAATCAAACGATATTAAACAGGATCTATCACAAAAATTACGATGTAATTAACAGTTAAAACTATGAAAACAAGAAACTTACTCACAGCACTTTATTTATCTTACGAAATATAAACTAATAAATAAAATACATTATAAAAACCCCGCTTCTATCTACGCTCATGAAAACACTTTAAAAAACACTATATTCTCCGAATACAATAGCTGGCTTGTCCATTGTTATCGCGGCGAGACCAGGTGTCCGAGTAAGTCAAACAAATACTTCATTGAATTACGCCGGGATGTACTGAGCGACGTTATACACAATTCCAATTGCCGATTGCGTTTTATGGAAATTGCGGAAATTTCGGCCTGATGCGTCCGGTCTCTAATAATTACATCGCTCCATTTTTTTATAAGTTTTCTTTATTTGAAGGACAGCCGGTATAACACAACCGGCTGAACTTGTACCGGACGCGTTACTCTGCACTGGAAAAATGAGTCATCTCTAGTTATGATAGTGGATTTGGTGTCAATCTTTAGTTTAAAATTTATGTATTTGTAGTATGTTTTTGTTTTTCAAGCACACGTTTTTAAGCAACTTCATCTAAGTTTTTATTCTGAATAAAATATGAATAAAACGAATCTGTATCCATTGCGCCCGGTATATAATCTGATTCTATTCTTTATTTTTTCCTAAATTTAAAATCAATACGTAAAATTTAATTATAACAGGAAATATAATCAAATTATTCATGTAAACACGAAAAAAAAGGATTCAAACAAATCCTCTTTCAGAAACCTAAGCAAAGCCATCACTTCCCTTTTGTTTATTTATATTTTATCGGCGGCATTTTATATCGACACTCGACCACATATAATCCTTCTACATTCATTATCAGTTCATTTTTCATTTCAGCGAGCGTCAGCGCTAGCTTTTTTTTCATATATTTTGTTTTCCTTTTTTTCCCTGTCTCATAATAAATACGCTTTTGTTGGAATTACTACGGCCAAATACGAATTCCTCTAACGTTCAGACCATTGGAAACAACGGCTATCTCTACGATGTGTTTGTATGTGTGTGTGTGTATAACAGACATACGTATGTGGATTTTATTTATTTCGAACGTGTCCGCGGCTAGCCGTGGAATGAATTTGAATTCAGAAGCAGGGATTTAGTGGATATTTTGCGTGTTTTATCATTGTGCATTGCAAAAGAGACAAAATATTACGGATCTTTGTTATATTCTGAAAGTACAATCAAGTACATTATAATATGAATAGAAACTGATTTAAACATCGTGTTCTTTGCAAAGCATTGTGTCTAAATTCAACAAGAAACCAAGTAGAAGATCTAAAGATATATGGATATCGTCGTATTATAAGCTTTTGTCTATTGGTTTTGATTTTCCGTTTTGTGAAACATTTTTGAATGAGATTTAAGTTGGATTGTGGATTTCTAGATGTTGCTTGACAACGCTGCGTCATCAGATACTGTAGCTTGGCAACCTAGCTAAGGGCGGCAGAGAATTACATTCACAATATTTCTTTTATGGCACCGGAAGTTTATTGGAAAATTTTTCTGATATGTATATAGGATTTCAAAACCTGCTAAAAGTGATGGGGTGATTTCTTTAATTTATAACAAAATCCAGTTATACATCTTATTAAAAGCCTGGCTGATGTCGAGAAATACCACAGCTAATATAGGTGTTCAGGCCCCTTAAGCAAGTTTTTCTAATAATTTAGAAATGATTGGATGAATCTGTATGATGTCTTATACCTCACTGAACCAGCTTGATTTCATATTGGGTAGATCCATTCTCACCAATAGAATTCACATATCAACCTTCACCTTACAGAGGTAATTAATTCTAATGGTAGCTAGTACATTCATTAATATTTGATTTTATGCTTAGATAAATTCGCTAAATACTTAATTAAGTTCTTAATAACTATTGCCACAGGTAAAAAGTCATTAATTAGAAATAATTTGTTCAATAAATTGTAATTAAACATGTCATTGATAAATTAATTCAATAAAATGCAACTTTATATACAAAGTTAAAAAGTTAGAAATAACGTATTATACGTATTTATCTTAACTATTAAGATAAAATAAAACAAATTTTATGAATTTCACTTTTTAATTATCACTGTAACGAGTCGTTTCGCACCAACCTGGGCTTTGTCAGACATATAACTAACTTATTTACAAAATATTTTTTATAGTAAACACAAGTAAACGGTAACAAGCAAAAACACATGTTTTATTTTAAAAATAGTCGGAGGGCTGAGTGCTTTTTATTACTGGATGTCTATGCACAAAACTTCCGTTACGGTTATTCAATATGAACTGTTCTTAAGTAATAAAATTAGAGGTTTACATTATATTACAGGGAGGTAAAGAATTCTATGGAAAAATACAAAATACAATATGTAACTGTCTGCATATCAAATAAATAGATTGAGTAAGGGTGAATTATTTGTATCTAATTGATCATTTAAGATCTTGTCAGTTTTCTTTAATTTATTGATTTCAAGTGACTCTAATAAATTAAGTATTTTGCCCTTATTTTCTACATGTAATATTTTAAATTCTTTGTTAAAATTGTGGTTCGTTGAATTGATATGAGACGCATATGAAGAGTCACTTTTATTATTTCTAAATGAAGAAATTCTTTGACGCGTATTTCAAAGGATCTGCCTGTCTGTCCGATATAAGTCATAGGGCAACTACCGCAGGTTAACTCATAGACCCCTGACTTTTTATTGTTGTTTCTTAAATCCTTATTGTTTTTTATAAATTTGGATAAATTGTTATTAGTTCTATACGCTGTATTAATGTCAAACTTTCTTAAATATTTACAAATTTTTGTGCTTGAAGAGCCTATAAACGTGATCATTTTAAATTTTTGGGTATTTATCTTATTTTCACTAATTAGGGAAGGCAATCTTAATTGTTGTGACATTTTGGATCGAATGACCTTGAGTTGGAAAATGCAACTTCATTTGAAAATAAATGGAATTTTGCCCTTGAATGCCCATTCCTGATCTATTTATGTAAACTTACATAACTCCTACACTTTGTCATCAGATAACTCACAATTATTTTGAAAAAAAATTATTTATTTATTAAAAACTTATTTGGTGTATAAATCACTTTTATGACAAAAAGCAGGTCATAAAAATAACTGCACAAGTTGCCTCGTTCAGATCGTGAATGCCACATACTTCTTCTGGGGCTGTCATTTACTATGTGGGCCATAGTTTGTTCACCATTTCTGCAGTTGCAGAAGCTAGTATCTGCTAGTTTCCATTTATGCAGTATTGAGTTGCACCTTCTGCGGCCTGTGCGGAATCAATCAAATTGAGACAATTGCCTACGTGGCAAGGTTACGTCCGGCAGAGATTCTGAAGTATTAGAAATTAAACCTCGATTCCTCAATCAATTCAGGGTGTTATTCATGGAGGGGTATCCAGAAATCACTCACATTGATGAGGCGATGAACTTCCGTATCCAGCCAAAGTCTTGAGGACGCTATTAAAATCATCGTGTATAGAAAGATAAATGTTGTTGGTAATCTTAGCCGACTCATTCTGTGCTGCAGCGAGACGTCTGATCTCTGACGGAACAATTTTGGAAAGAATTGGTAATCAGAGATTAGATGCGAGAGCTTCGATACCAGACAGAAGCACAGCATTTTGCAGAAGAGTAAACCACGAATGGTTGCCATTCGCAACGCGAATTGCTGGCAAGTTTATGTCATATATTATTTTGGGTCTCCACCTTTTCACTGTTTTTATAGAGGTCCCGCCTGAATTCTCCCTCAAACCATAACTCATCGACCGCCGAAACTAAGCTTTGGAACAATATTACATTGGACAAACCTTTCACCAGCTTTTCGCCATACTCTTTGACTTCCATCAGGAGAGGCGAGATTAAATCTCTACTTGTCTGTAAAAAGGATATGGCTCCATTTCTCATTAACCCAGTTCTAATGTTCACGACCAAAGAGCAACCACTCTACGCGATGTTCTCTGGTCAACTACTGGCCGTGTGCAGGTCTTCTAGCAGTCAATCCATATTCCTGCAATATTATTTTTACTGTTCTTTCACTAACTGCTACACCACGTACCTATTCTAAATCGTGTTAGACACAAACTGCTGTAGTGTCTATTATGTTTCTCTGGACTCCCAATTTAAGAAAGCAGTCATCCTGAGCGCTTCTATACGTTACACGAAACTGCTCTATTACTCTGTGAACAGAAGGACTCAAGCCACGTAATATTGTGATCACCCATCTTATATCAAAAGCTATTGCTTTGGCGCAGTGTTTGTTGGATTTAAGTTCATATTTAAATTTAAAAAACAAAAAACGAATTTCGTTGAACACGAATTAAAAAGAACAGTTTAAATTTAACTAACACTAACTAACAACGGAATAAACATGTTTTAATGTAAAAAGAGGTTTTAAACAATTCCAAAAGATATCAACAAAGTGTAGTTGACATAATATTTATGACAGATAACAATAACCTTCAAATTTATGGATGAAATGAAAAAAAAGTATATAGATCGGATTTTGTGCCGGAGAGTATACTATGCAAATAACAAAAATCTCTTAAATAAGTATCTTTGAACTAAGTCGTCATTTAAGTCGCTTGTTTATTCTGTATCTATCAAATCATCATTTCTTCATCCGATTGCTCCATATTGCATTTTAGGCTTCTATAATACTCCATACAGATTTCAGGGACGTATTTTCGGGCAATTATAATTATATAATATTGAATTTCTCCATAATTTTTTTGTAGTTCCTGAAAAGACTCAATTTGCATTGAAAGGACGAAACATGAAAGTATAACTGCGAAATCAATTGATCTTTGCCTAGGAGTCGCGTATTTAAGACATTCAAGTGATATGTGATGTCTACAAGAAACGCTAAGTCACACAGCCAATCAGGGTTGTCGAGTTCGGAGACGCCCTTTTTCTTTTCCGCCAGAAATATTTTGATTTCTTCAATCAAGTTAAGAAACCGCTCTAGTGACAACCCACGACTTAGCCACCTTACTTCAGTGTAAAACAGGAGATCACCATATTCGCTTCCAATATCCTCGAGAAATTGTGTGAATTGTCGGTGATTGAGACCTCGTGATTTTACAAAGTTTACAGTAGGTACTACAACTTTCATTACATTTTCAAATCCCAATAATTTTGAACAGAGGGTCTCTTGATGTATAATGCAATGAAACTGCATGAATTCCTTGGTATCTATGTTTTTAGTTTGTAAATACTCTTTTAACATAGTTATTATCCCAGATTTACTTAAAACCATTGAAGGTGTTCCGTCAGTCGTAATTCCAGATAATTTCGTTAAATCCATATCCATTATAGAACATTTTTCCAGAAGAGCTTTGAGCATGTCACTCCCCTTGGTTTGACTTGTCAAAGAACTCACACCAATCAGTTCTTCACTCACTTCAAAATTTTGCGTTACACCTCGTAAAAATATTAAGAGTTGAGCAGTGGAACTTATATCTGTAAATTCGTCGAATGCTATAGAAAAATACTCAAAACTTTTCGATTTCGTAGCTAATTGATTTTCTATATTAGCTGCTAATGTGGTAATCTTCTTTAAATAGTCATCCGATTTAGTTGAATTTTCTCAAACCTCTTTGCATCTTTCGGACATATTTTTTTGCGGCGATATCTAAACACTGCTTAACAAACTCACCATCTTTAAAATACCGACAAGTTTTCGCTATTATTCGAGATATTTCAAAGCTAACTTCAGAAGCTGTTTCAACATCTTGAATTGGTTTTGTAAACATAGCTTGCTGGCCTATTAGTTCCCTTTGTAAAGTGGAAATTTTTTGCGTTCGATTTTTGCCAGTTAATTTGGTAAAAGTATGATGCTGGGTTTCATAATGCCTTTTCAGATTATATTCCTTCGGAATAGAAACACTACTCTTCCATATTAAACAGACACTTTTGTTATGCGATGAAATAAAAAAGTACTTTTCGGTCCAAATATTTTGAAACTGTCGATTTTCATCTTCAACCTTACGACTACGTTTTTTTACTGGGGCCTGGTTTATCCATATCAAAATTGATATTATATTGTTAAGTAGGAAGATGCCAAGTTCGAACGACGAAATATTTATTCTTCACAGATTACATTTCAAACGCTTGTCCGTAGTTAAAACTTAACTGCCCCGATAGCGGGCGATGCGTTGTATTTATACGAGTTACCTAACATCGAGAACCTTCCACATTGTTCGGGGATAATACCGACGTGTTTCGCGAATCTTCGAGTAATCTAGTTGGTTCGACAGATTTCTAGTCTCGTAACAATATGCTTGGAACGATGAGGAGCATACCTGTCCTACGTAAGAAACCTGAACAAGAAAGTAGTAGGTACTTAAAGATACATATCTTACTAACAATTACAAAAGTTCGAATAAAATAAAAAGTGAAGAAATATTGATTTGAATGGATTTTTACTTTTTACTTTTGTAGATTTTCGAACAATTTTTAAAATTCGTTTACGGGCCGCATAAACATCGACAGTGGGCATGCGGCCCGTGGGCCGCGGTACGTGCATCGCTGCTCTACTTAATACAGGGTATTCAGCTTCATGTGTTCTGTTAACATGTGATTGTTTTTATTTTTTGTTGTAATTTAGAAAACAACAACTTTCTTTGAATTTTTTGTAAATATTTAAAATTGTTTTCGCACGAGGTATAGGCCAGTGAGGATAATTAACGGAAAACATGTCTCTAACCGTCCTTAAACTATCATTCTTCTGATACCACATTATCATTGCTACGTTTTATTAATTAAATAAGTTATCTACTTTTCAATCAAATGTATTTAATTTAAGATTCATATATGAATAAAAATACAGAAAATTTTTTTTTAAAGTTACATATAGGAGAAATATATGTGTAATAATAAAAAAAAGACAGAATATCCGGTCTACATTAGAACAATTTCCGTACAAAGGTATCTCATAGCACACCTTGTGCTAACGCCATACCAAGTTATTTTGTTTTATGCCATGGCACTCTCGAATTATTGGTACTTAAAGACGCACAAATAAAAATTTTTCTCTTTAATTGTCTCTAGCTGCGAAGTATCCTTAATAAGAAAATATTACAAATTTAATCTATAATAAAAAATTAGACGTATATGCAGGTCATTCAGTTTAAAAAATGTATATTTTTTTGTGCCAGCGATTTATGTAACATTTGGTATAACTCTACACATTTTTAGAATGTGCAGCAGTACCCTATCAACTCTAGCATAAGATTCTTTTATTATATTCATAATTTATGAGCAAACGTATTTTGTCAGATCGTTGATTTACCGGATATATTAGGTAACATTAAGAGTAAACACACGGATTTTAGAAATTTTTATTAAATTAGTGAAAATAGCTAACATCTGTGTTCATTACCAATGAACATGAATTTTCATCAAGTAAAAGCCAAGTCGATTCAACAAACGTATATGCACAGTGTGCAGATATACCCTGTCATCCAACACAAATTTAACAAAAAGCAAAAAATACCTTTTAAGAAAGATAGATTGAATTGAATCAGTCGTCTGTGAGGAATATTTGGTATGCTTCTGTGAGTTCTAGCCTCTCTTTAGACTATTATTCATCGAACTGATGTTACACACGTATGTTTCTTTTATGTCTTTCCTTTTATATATCACTCACGTGAATGGCTAACAAAAGTTTCAGGATGCAAAGAACGTTTGTTCGGAATTTTTCTTGGCACTTCATATAGTTGCTTCAGGCAAGTATATTTCTTAAAACGAATGATTGTAATCAAATAAATATGTCTCCGAACTGTAATGTTAAAGATAAAATATTTTGAATTATTTTAAGGAGTAAGTAATTGAATTTATTAATATATTTATTACTAGAGCAGACCAATTTCCGTGCGCGCCATGTGCGCCGATGTGAGAATGATTGTATTGCATCGGAACTAATAAAAAGCATTCAGTATGTGTTTGGTACTTGCTTAGACTGCATGTAAGTGTAAGCATACGTAATAAAATGTCGTCGACACATAAATCGAGAAAACGACCGTTGCAGACGAAGTGAATAAGTTTATTATGGATTTCCCGGACTTAATATACGATGGCTCAAAAATTAAATATATAATATATAATGAAGTTTCAACAAGTATCTCCTTCGTCAATTAACTATCAAGAATTAAATGCTTAGTGTGCAATACATATCTAATGTGTTGGTCAAAAACACATTGTCAAGAACACGTAAGCAGTTCGAAGCACAATAACAACAAAATTAATCGACAACAGTTTATACATGAACTATGTGTAACTATGATTATGTGTACACTGCCGTTTTTACCTTGTTAAGTAATGATTCATTTATTTCATTTTGGAATAAATACGCGAATCAAACATTACCGAGCACGACAACGTTACGAAGGAATTTACCATCGGTGCCTAAACAGGTTGAAAATAAAAACAAAGCCGAACTGAGAAATAAAAAACTGTGGATATGTTTGGACGAAACAACTGACAGCAAAAAACAATCTGTAGTTAATGTGATGGCGCGTAATATGGAACCATATCAACCAACGTCTTCAATTTTATTCGCATCCACACGACTAGAACAATGTAATGCCGAAAAAATTTCAGAGGTGCTATTAGATACTTTGGAAAAATTTAAACTTTCGAAAGACCAAGTATTAATGTTTATGACCGATGGTGCCGCAACCATGTGTTCTGTAGGCCGGTCTCTTAGAAAATATTGTACTAACTTGTTACATTTTACTTGTAAACTCCATGCTCTACACCTTGTGGCAGAACAGGTTCGTAGATGTTATCTAGAGGTAGATGCTTTAATATCGAGTACAAAGGCAGTATTCCTGAAATCTCCAAAACGTATTCGGAAATTTCACGATACCCCTGAGCCACCACAGCCGATTCTGACACGTTGGGGTACATGGTTACGGGCGGGGTTTTACTGTCATGAATATTTTGAAAAAATTAAGGACGTGGTTTTATCATTCGATCCGAAAGAAAGTGCAGCTATCAATACAAGCCAGAAAAAATTTCAAGATGCCCAGATTAAAATGGATTTACAAAGTATTCGTGAGAATTACTTGGGACTAGAAGAAGCAATAACAAAATTAGAAAATTCGTAGCTGTCGTTAGAGGAATCACTGCAAATCGTTAAAGATGTTCACGCACAACTGTGTGCTGTAGAAGACGCAAAAAGTGAAAGTGTTCTAATTAAATTTGAAAGTGTTTTAGACAGAAATGCAGATTTTGACACCTTAAGACGTATTTGTGAGGGCACGTCTACAGATGCGTTGAGTTGCTTAACAAAGTATTTTGATTATGCGAATATAACATCACTAGATGTAGAACGCTCGTTTTCCGAATATAAACATATTTTTTCCTCACGGCGGACATGTTTTTCAGAAATAACCTTAGAAACGCACCTGAGTTGAAAATATACAATCGAGTTTCTCCAGTTTGTCAATCCTTGGAAGACGCTTAAAACGGTAAGTGTTTTTTTAAATCCTCTATCGTGCACACAATCACTGATTTCATACATTTTCCATTTTATTTATAGGTACATACAACGCAGCTATAATATGTACTATTCTTATTTTTCGTGTGTTTATGCATATTACTTTAATAGCAGAAAACCAAATGTATATTTAATTATTTCTGATAGAATATCAAGCTCATGTTGCGTCCCTATTCTATCGTATATTCTAATATATTACGAATTACACTCCCATACCGGCGCTCATGGCGCGCACGGAAACTGGTCTGCTCTATTTATTACACATATGAGCATACTGGCGGCAATAAATAAATGAACAACTAGAAACATTGATGTATTTAAGTGAAGTTTCTAGGAAAGACGTACTTTGTTTCAACATAATTGCAAACATACATGAGTGGATAACCCCACTAGTTTTGTATAATACAAAGGTATTTTTAATAATATAACATATGTGTGAAGCTTTCATGGTGGCCAATATCCCATTCAAATAGCTTAACAATCCAGTTCTCAAGAGGTTTCTTACAAAATATACTGATCGTCATATACCAGATGAATCTACTTTACGTAAGTATCACTTACAAAATGTTATTTGAAAACCATTGAAAAAATACGAACCAGCCTATCTGGTAATTATCTTTGGGTAAGTGCAGACGAAAAAACGGATGTAATGGAACGATATGTGTTAAATGTAGTTGTTGATATTCTTCATCCGAAAACTTAATACCAACCGTACTTAATTGCAGCTAAGCAGTCGTAAATGGTGAAACAGTTGCAGAAGTAATTGACCAATGTATACATAATAATCAGTCATCGGATAACAACTATAAAGACAAGATGCTATTATTTTTCACTGATGCTGCAGCTTATATGTTAAAAACAAGGAAGTCATTAAAACAATCTTATCTCAATATGCTGCACGTTACCTGTGCAGCATATGCACTACAGAGTGAATGGCCACACATCAGGGGTGATTTTTCAAATGTTGATAAATTAGTTTCATCATTTAAAAAGACATTTCACAAAGCTGAAACAAAAAGTTGATACCATATTTAGCAGAAATCCAGATTTGAATATATTATATCAATTCTACACAGAGCCGATTGAAAAATCTATACATTCGAAGTATGGTGCAATTTTGCAACATTTTAATCACGCACCCATCACCAGTTATGATGTGGAACGGACACTTTATATTTTTAAAGACGTTTTAACATCTAAAAGAACTAATTTGGCACAGGAGCACCTTGAACGAATTTTAGTTATTCACAGTAATGTTTTACACTTTCAATGTTTCACAGAAAATATATAGTTTTGAGTTTTGTTCTTTGTAAATTATTTTTATTAACAATTCAACAGGCAATTCGCTTGTCAGCATTACTTTTGTTTCAGCACTAGACGTTGCCGGTTACCAAACCGTTTATTACATTCGCTCTGTTATGCATTGACAGATACATATCAACTCTTCATATGTAGGTATGTGCCATTTATACATCTGCCCACACGTATCAAATTGTTCGAAACTCACGGATCGCTTACAGAAACAAACCTATTGCGAATAAAAGGCCTATGGCTATGGGCTATAAATCACCAATCGCTCGAGTCCGCTCTCTGTTTATTATTGCTGAACTCCCAGAGCAGAGCTCCAATGAAATTCGTAAAAATATACAGGGTGTTTTACTTAAAATAAAAAAGTTAACATCGTTTCCCGCTAAACCGAAAGTCTTATTTGGATATAAATATGTTCTTTGAATTCCCTATTTGCATTGACTTGAACGTGGAAAATTTTATTAAAATCTAAATAGCCGTAAATGGATTGATACATTTGCCTAACCCTGTATATAAAATAAGTGGTATTTTAAATCTTTGAAATATGTACACGTATATATAGCATACAATACATATATTGTTACTGTAACGTAGTATTTTCCAATCAAATATACACATACATACGTATATACCAAGTTAACGAATTAATTTAAAAGAATTCTACTAGGAATTGTCATTTGTGTTGGTCCAAGTTGAAATATAATTCATTGCACAAAATACTGATGTGGTAACTTAGTGCTTGCATAATGTAAATTAATGTATGACACACATGTTTGAAATTTGATCTCTGACATACGTAATTGTGTCTTAATTTATGATATTGAATTAATACATCGTAATTCCTAATATCCCAAATGAATAAATTTCCTATTTATTACACAAAGTAAACTTTAATCATTTGTTGATAAAAAATTACATACACTAAGTTACAAAAGTTTTTGTGAATATCGTAAGGTCTATACAAGTGTCCCATATCGTTATGTTCAAATTTTAGGAGTGTAAAGTAGACTTCATTTCAAGTAACAAAAACGCAAAACTTTTATATCCATTTTTATTTGTTTCAAAGTTACAGATCTATGAATGTGATTGTCAGATCATGAAAAAAAATGTAATCCTAAAGTCAATACAAACTGATTTTATTTAAAAAAAAGTTGTACTATTCAATAACAGGCCTATGATGGTTAACGTCACATAATAAAATGTTATCCTAAAATAAAAAAACACGAGTAGTAGTGCATACAGTAATTTCTTGGATATCTACTAAAAGGAGTACTGGAAATTGATTTATGGTAAAGAAGGTTCTTACTTATTTCGTAAGTGCTGAACCATGAATATCATACAATAAACAAATGTTCAGATGACTGCTAACGTTGCATTTTTTAATAAAGGATAACATTACGTTTCAGTTCACACAACAGCTTATTAGTGAGTGGACACGTTTTCTTTATTCAAAATGCCTTACCGATTTTCTTCTCAAGAGTATGCGGACATGCATTTTCTGTATGGCTACTGTAACGGCAGTGCACGTCAAGCAGTTATTGAATACCGACATCGGTTTCCCGATAGGCGCATTCCTCATTACAGAACGTTTCTGGAAGTACACAGACAATTTCGGGAATGCGGACTGGGTGATGGTCTTTTCGAGGAATAAATTTGCCAGCAGACATAGAGGAAGAAGCAATAGCTATTGTTACAAGGGATCCAACACTCAGTGTACGTCGAATCGCTAGACAACTAGGAGTGCCACGAACGACAGTTTGGCGAATTTTAAAACGTCAGGGCTTATATCCATATCACTATCGCAGGGGACACGGCTTGCTTGAGGCAGACCATTATGCTCGTCTAGTTTATTCTACCTGGATATTAAGACAGTCACGGCTTCATTTTAATTTCTGCAGAACAGTCCTCTGGACAGATGAATCTACGTTCACGAGAAGTGGTGTTACAAATCTGAGAAACTTGCACAGGCGGTCATCAGAAAATCCCAAAGCTATACGCCCATCTAAATTTCAACATGAATTTTCTATTAACATTTGGGCGGCCCTAATCGATGACTTGTTGATTGGTACTGTCGTTGCGGACAATTACCTTCAATTTCTTATTGACTAACTGCCAGGTCTTTTAGAGGATGTCCTACTGAATGTTCGACGAGACATGTGGTTTCACATGGATGGGGCACCACCACATTTCGGAATTGCTGTCCGAAATTATCTAAGATGGATTGGCCGAGATAGTCCTGTTGCATGGCCACCCCGATCACTCGATCTTAATCCCCTTGACATTTATTTATGGGAGTACATGAAAAATTTAGTCTACGCGCAAGTTTCGAACACAAGAGAATGTTGTTGGATCGTATTCACCTGGCTGTCGAGCAAATCCGACAAAACAAGTATGATATTCGGATAAATACTTCTTCTGTTGGTTTACAGGCACAAACCTGCATTCAACAAGGAGGTGGACATTTCAAAAATATTATTAATTGAACTTTTTTAAATAAAATCAGTTTGTATTGACTTTAGGATTACATTTTTTTTCATGATCTGACAATCACATTCATAGATCTGTAACTTTGAAACAAATAAAAATGGATATACAAGTTTCGCGTTTTTGTTACTTGAAATGAAGTCTACTTTACACTCCTACACTCCTTGAACATAACGATACGGGACACCTTGTAAAAAATTTATATATTTATAGATATATAAAGATAGAAAAGTATCGACTGTACTTGTTAGGGAGACAGAAACAATTTTTTTAATGTATTCGGTCTGTGTTTAAATAATTATCTTATTTATTCATTAGACTAATTTTTTTGGCGATTTATTCCATTTCATCAGGAAATGATAAATAAATCACAAAATATTAAGTCTAATGAACAAACTACTAAAATACATATAAGCAAATTGTGTTATTTTTAATTAAAAAAAAATTAATTTTAACAGATAAATTTTGAGAACCGCTGTCCGCCCTGGCTCACCCGATATGTGCCGCACATTTATTGACCATATATTCCGTGCTGCTTGCAGATATGCAGACGTATTCGTTTACATACGGTTTGTTTACAATGAATCGATTTATACATAAGTAAGTTATGAATACGCGATATCTATGATTTAGTAAGGTTCATTGTACTCCCGATACAGCAGCTGAGTGTTTCTTGCAGTCTAAAAACTGTTTTATTAAATAATTTAAAATTAAAAATTAAGTTACACAGCGGACTTTTAGATAATTTTTTTTATTATTAAATATTAATTAACATGTTTAATCTATTATACAGGCTGATTCATTTTCGGCCCTCACCATGGGGATCTCGCTTATTATTGGAGATAGAGTATAGGTTTAAATTTGGCAAAGTTGTTAAATTTTGTGTTTGTTATAAATCCGCAAAGAAAATAGACCTGTGACAAATGACCTTCGTTATTTAAAAAAAACGCGAAAACCCCATTTTCTTCTTTAACCTGTAGCACCGACATTTGGCCTTGTAGAGAAAAAATTAAAACACCTCCTTGTGACCATTTCTAAACCTCTATCCAGTGGTGTACTCTAAATTTTTATACGACGTTTCGTTTCTTTCTGGCCATCATCAACTATCTAATTGGATTTAGACATCCTCAGAAAGAGTTTTTTTTTCTGATTTCAACCATGTACCACATGCTGACTAAAGTTTTTGACATTAGGTTTTATTTGAAAGAATAAATTATAAGATTAAATAAGGTAGCCATGGAATTTCAATCTGTCAAACATTTCATTTATTGTTCATTAATAATACAAAAATGTCATACACTAACGAAGAGAAACGAGACATGATAAGTATTTTTTATTCTTCGAACCGAAATTCAACAGTAGCGAGTACAAGAAATTTGGTCGAGAATGGATCGTTTACTAAGCCGCGTAATGGTCAAGACAACAGGAATTTAAATGAAAATCGACAAGATATTTTACAGTGTTTTCAAATTTCATGTTAATCTTGTATTTTTATAGATAAATAATAATCCATCAATTTCTACACGCGAAGTATCGTCAAAATTAAATTTGTGCCAGTCCAGAGTTTGGAGAACTTTACATAAAAGTAGGTTTAAACCATACAGGCTCCATGTTAGTCACTCTTTACTGCCTGGAGATAATTTGAGAAGGCTAGAATATTGTAATTGGTTAATGGGAAGGATAGAAAATGACGAAAATTTTTTAAGCAAAATCATCTGGTCAGATTAAACAAAATTTACAAATTCTGGAATGTTCAACAGAAATACGGAGCACTATTGGGCAGTACAAAATCCCCGACAAAACAGGGCTAGAAGACCACAACATCGTTTTGGAATAAACGTTTGGATGGGTATTTTGGCAAATCGTCTCTTAGGACCAGTTATGTATGAAGAACAGTTAAATGGAGAAAGATATTTAAACATTTTACGTACATACGTATCTGACTATCTTGACGACAATATCCCATTAAATCAATTACAATATTTATGGTGGCAAGAAGATGGCGCACCAGCACACAATGCAGCTGTTGTTAGAAATTTCTTAAATCAAGAGTTTGCAAACCGTTTGATTGGAAATATGGGAGTTGTTGAATGGCCTGCGAGATCACCTGATTGAAGTCCGCTAGATTTTTTTTTATGAGGATATGTTAAAAATAATATTTATAAAGTAGATGCGCCACAAAACATTGAAGAATTACGAGACAGACTTCAGAATGTCTTCGATTCAGTTCCTAGAAGAACTATACAAAGGGCAGTACAAAATGCCAGAAAGCGTGCCCAATTGTGCATTACCGAAGATAGCCAGATAATTGAACATTTACTGTAATTGTTTATTGTTTACCTTTCTATGTATTTTTATTAATGTTTTTGTTATCTTGTACTCGCTACTGTTGAATTTCGTTTCGAAGAATAAAAAATACTTATCATATCTCGTTTCTCTTCGTTAGTGTATGGCATTTTTGTATTATTAATAAACAATAAATGAAATGTTTGACAGATTGAAATTCCAAAGGCTACCTTATTTAATCTTATAATATATTCTTTCAAATAAAACCTAATGTCAAAAACTATAGTCAGCATGTGGTACATGGTTGAAATCAGAAAAAGAAACTCTTTCTGAAAATGTCTAAATCCAATATGGCGCCTATAACAAATTAGATAGTTGATGATGGCCAGAAAGAAACGAAACGTCGTATAAAAATTTAGAGTACACCACTGGATAGAGGTTTAGAAATGGCCACAAGGATGTGTTTTCATTTTTTCTCTACAAGGCCAAATGTCGATACTACAGGTAAAAGAAGAAAATGGGGTTTTCGCGTCTTTTTTTTTAATAACGAATGTCATTTGTCACAGGTCTATTTTCTTTAAGGATCTATAACAAACACAAAATTTAACAACTTTGCCAAATTTAAACCTATACTCTATCTCCAATAATAAGAGAGATCCCCATGGTGAGGGCCGAAAATGAATCAGCCTGTATATAATTAAGTTCTCTGACACTTATTCAGAATAATACTGTGTAGATAGCAACGAATAAACGTTCTACTTCATTTAAATTCTTCAAAAAAATCCAAAAAAGAAAGCTAAAACATTTAATATTCGAAGCTTTATTTGAAATCCAAATGCTTCGATGCCTTCGCATCATCAGTTTAAATATTTAAACATTTTCTTGGCGTATAGTAAATAGGGAGTAACAAGCAGGACAGAAATTGTTCCCGTAAATCGTCTTAAAGTGGAAAATATAAAATTCGAGTCCTCAATTGTTCTGCGAAAATACCTGCCAAACTTTAGGGATGAAGTCTTGAAGTCGTTTCCCGAGATGAATAACAAAAGTTTTCAGAAATTCCTTGCGATATTTATTATAGGAGCGGGACTTTGGATATTTCATATATCAAAGCGTCGTGGTGTGTAATAATAGAAGTATATATGCTTTTATTGGAACAAAAGAAAATCAATAGATTTTGTTCTACTTCTGGTGTATTAGCGTAGCACAAAGATAAGTAAAACTACGTTTAATATTTAAATATTTAAATATACAACTGCATCAAAGTTATTGACTCAGTTATTTGCATAAATACATAATGAAATAAGTTATCTATTTCAAAGCAGTAATTTTGAAACTGCGGAAACGTTGTAGAGATATCGTAAAATAATTTATAATAAAAATCGAATAATTATAGCTTTCCCTTTTTGTTTGAAATAACGTACATACTATAATAAATACAGCGAATTATTTACCTTTTATTATCCATCAATTGTAAAAGGAAATAGGTATTTGCGAGCAATTGTGAAATAACAACGAATACTAAGTGATCTAACCGTTGGTACGATTAAAAACTAACTAACCCTCCCCAAAATTCGAAGTTTACTAATAATCATGATAATATCATGAGTAATTTAGTGTTAATTATAGTAAATTGGTTAATTAAATAAATAAGTTAGTATTAGGTGGCATTTATTTGAATTTATTGATCGCTAGGCATCTTTATAAGAACTGCAGAGGATTCCCTAACGCAGCGATTATCAACCTTCTTAGCTCCGCGACCCCCCAAATAGTAAATGTAAATAAAATTAATATTTTGCGACGATTTGTTATTTTTCAATTCAATTTAATCATACACTCTACCCTAGTGCATCCAAAACGGACGAAATGATTCGTTATCTACTAGCTTAACCGCTACATTACGCAATATTAAAGTTACACATAAATGAAACAAAAATGTTTCACCATTTTTCTTGCGATTATGCATTCTACTATTTACGTGTCTTTTGCAGTGAAATTTCCTTGAACACAGTAGCGGTATATCACACACTTTACACTTTATTATATTGTCTTTGTACATTAAATGCGGAAATGCTTTTATCAATTTATGAGCTACATTGTAAAATGATCTCTTTCTGGCTATTTGTGACATTATAAAATTATTATTTGTTACTGTAAACCAGCGAAGTGCACTGTACTGTGTTCGGACGGCAATTGGCAATATACAGTGTGTATAAGCCAAATGGAATAAATTCATTATTTCGGTTACTGTACATATTTATAAAAAATCCCGAAACATGTCATATTTAATTTATAAATTAACATTCTTCAACGTAAAAATGCGATCCCTACCTTCAACCCCCTTCGAATGACAGGTACCACCCCCATTTTTTTAAATGGGAAGTATAGGCTTGTGATATATCGTTGTAAAGGTCTCTTTATTCTCTATTCAAAAATGTTATAATTTTCATGTTTGTTGCAACAATTAAGATAGAATAAAATAAAATCATGTTGTTATCGAAATTCGCTACAATATACTCAAAAAATAAAATTTAATGCAAAATGTAAAGAAAAATTTAAAACCCCCAAAAAAATATATAAATGTCAATGAAGTAGAGGTTCAAAATGTTCACCATGAACGTCTTGGCAACATCCTAATCTTAAATAAAACTGTCTTCTAACATTATTTAACATATCAGGCGTGATCGACCTAATCGCAAGCGTTATTCGTTCTCTTAAGTCATTTAAATCCAAAGGTTTAGTTTTGTACACAATGCTCTTCAAATATCCCCATAAAAAAAATCAAGTAAGGTCAGATCAGGTGATCGCGCTGGCCATTCTATCGATCCTCGCCTTCCTATCCACCGATTGGGAAATATTGCATCGAGGTACTGCCGGACATTGCGTTGGTAATGTGGTGGTGCTCCATCCTGCTGAAACCATATCGTATTCATTGGAACTTGAGGGTTTCCTGGATCAGGATATAAATTTGCCAAAGTTGGAATGACATCATTTTGAAGTAGTGCCAAATAACGATCGCCATTCAAATTGCCCTCAATGAAAAAGGGACCAATGATATGGTTTCCAACAATACCTGCCCAAACATTAACTTTTACTGGGTATTGTGTGTGTTCTTCCCTCATCCAGTGAGGATTTTCCGTAGACCAGTAGCGGCAATTTTGCCGATTAGCATGACCGCTAAGAGAAAAAGTGCACTCATCAGAAAACATAACGTCTTCTAAATTGATAATATTGTTATCCAGCATGTCCATCATTCGCTCACAAAAATAAATTCTTCTATCAAAATCGTCTTCCATAAGCTCCTGAGTAGATATCATTTTATAGGGATGCATTTTATTTTCTTTTAATATGTTTACTATCGATGTATGGCTAACATTTAATGTAGTGGATGCATGTCTACTCGATGTATGTGGGTTTTCCATAAACTCAAGCATCACATCTACTTTGATTTCATCACTCAGTGCATTGGCAGCTGGTTTTTTTATCTGCCTTACATGACCAAACTCTCGAAACTGCTTCTCTATCTTACTTATTGTTCCTTGAGCTATAGGCGGTAAATCAGGAAATTTCTCATGAAATAGGCGGGTTACTTCTTGTTGTGTTCGGGTTCTATCTCCGTAACTAATCATTTGTATGACTGTTATTTTATGCATTTCCGTTAATCTAACCATTTCCCAGAATTGTATTTTACGAAATTCAAACTAAAATTATCAAACTGTCAATTTAAATGACAACTTTTAAATACAAAACAATTTACTAAGGCGTTTTAAACAAACTAATGTTGCCACGGAAACTTTTTAAAGTATTTTTAATGGATACCATCTAAAAAGCACATTGGTATGGTTTTTACTCACTTTCTTATTATGAAGACCTAAACGGGAAGTAAGTAATGCAATGATGCCTTTGATGTATGTATTAAATCTTTATAAACGCAAATGAGCATCTACTTCATTGACATTCATATTTTTTTCTGGCGTTTTAAATTTTTCTTTACATTTTGCACTAAATTTTATTTTTTGAGTATATTGTAGCGAATTTCGATAACAACATGATTTTATTTTGTTCTATCTTAATTGTTGCAACAAACATGAAAATTATAACATTTTTGAATAGAGAATAAAGAGACCTTTACAACGATATATCACAAGCCTATACTTCCCATTTAAAAAAATGGGGGTTGTACCTGTCATTCGAAGGGGGTTGAAGGTAGGGATCGCATTTTCACGTTGAAGAATGTTAATTTATAAATTAAATATGACATGTTTCGGGATTTTTTATAAATATGTACAGTAACCGAAATAATGAATTTATTCCATTTGGCTTATACACACTGTCTATATATATATAATAATAATAATAATAATATTTCTTTATTGTCCAACGGGTTACCAGTTAAAGAACAAATACAATACAAAACATGTACACAGATTTCAACATTATTAAGAGCATATATGTAAATCTATACAAAACACAATACACATTCCGAAGCAAAACCATACATATAATTAGAGCTGAGGATGTTTGCGGTATAACCATGGTTATATCATGTAACCATAGTAAATTACTATGGTTACATGATATAACCATGGTTATACCGCAAACATCCTCAGCTCTACATATAATACAACAGTCATCACATCACAATAGATTGTTCAATCCATCCATAAATATATCTTCGTAGTACAAATTTGCTGCTCTGCACATTCTCAACATCGGAGAATAACGGTATAACTCAGTCCTAGGTGATGGCAAAAGGAAGGTATGTCCATGCCTAGCGGATATCCTAGAAACGTGGAAGTTTAAACACGACAACAGGTAAGGCGCATCTATCCCACCATTAATAAGCTTCCATATAAATCTCGCTCCATGAGTCTCCCGGCGATAGCTCAGAGACTGAAAATTATGCCTATCCAGAAGTGAAGCATAATCGGAAGCGCATGGTGGGTACGTTCCATCTAATTTAAAGGAGAGGAATTTCAAAAAGCGCCGCTGCACCTTCTCAACTGAAAGTTGTAAGTAAGTGTAGTGAGGTGACCAGACAGGTGACGCATACTCCAGTTTACTACTTACAAAGCTAAAAAACAATGTCTTTAATAGGGAGACACTGTTAAAGTATTTGCAGCACCGCATAATGAAGCCCAAAACTCTCGCCGAAGAGACAGACAAATCATTGACATGAAACGAAAAACTCAAACGGGAGTCAAATGATACCCCAAGATCTCTAATCTGATCAAGTCTTATCAAATCACAATCATTTATAGCGTATGTTGAATCAATGGGACAGCTCTTCTTTGTGTAAGATACATAGAAACACTTTTTTTGGTTTAAGGTTAACTTATTATTATAGCACCAGTCGACAATGTCATTTAAATTCTGCTGCAAAATTAGTACGTCGTCAACATCATTGATGCAGGAGTAAATTTTTATGTCATCCGCGTATGCAAGAACCGGGCAAGATAAGGACATAAGCAAATCATTAATGAATATTATAAATAACAGTGGTCCAAGGTTGGACCCCTGCGGAACACCAGATGTAGAGACATATTCAAATGAATTATAGCCATTGTACGACACATAATTTATTCTGTTGCTAAGATAGGATAACAGTAGTATAAGCAATGAAGGGCTGCAACCCATATAAGATAATTTATTTAGTAAAATATTATGGTCAATCACATCAAATGCACTGGTCAAATCAGTATAAATAACATCAAGTTGTCCCCTCCTGTCCAATTTCTGCGCAATACAGTGAGTAATGGAAGCCAGATTTGTCACAATTGAACGTCCACGATAAAATCCATGTTGAGACGTCGAAATGAGAGATTTTACGTTAGAGTAAATGCAAGTATAAATATAGTTCTCAAATACTTTGGCAAAGTTTGAGAGAGTAAAGATATAGGTCTATAATTCTGAAGCTGCTTCTTATCGTCCTTTTTGAAAACAGGAGTAATTCGAGAGCGCCGCCATACTTCAGGAAATGTAGATGTTCTTATACACAAATTAATTATTATAGATAGAGGCTTAGCAAAAGCAGAACGAGCCTCTCTGGCTAAAAAAATATATATGTATATAGGACAAGCCGCCGGTGGATTGCTACTTGATCGAACCTCTCTAATAATGTAATTAATACGGTGGTGATTTAGTGATTTGTTTGTGCCAGTGTTCCATGTGCAATATTTTTTCTACTGCTGAAGATTATAAATTAGTTGTCGAAATACGTCTTCTTCTTGTGTTTTGGGTTGGAAGCCAGCACGTCGAGGCACTTGAGCAAATTGCTTTTTGTACTATCCTCAATAGATCTCTCAATTCTACTCTGTTAGTCTTGTGTCCTCGATAAAAGTCACTATCCTACTTAGGGGAAGTTTGATCCAATAGACCTCTTCCGAAATGTTTCTGTCTACGTCTCTTCAGTTTCTGACACGTGCATATTACATGAAGGCTAGTTTCCTCCTGTTTTTCACATCTCCTACACCAGGACTCGTTAACCAAGTTCATGCTGTACAGATACATCCTTAAAGGACAATGTTCGGTTATTAAGTCGATAATTATTTTAATTTATTTTTTGTTACTACGAATTAGGATGGCTGAAAATCTTCCGTCCAGCTCTCTTAGT
Source organism: Melolontha melolontha (assembly GCA_935421215.2). Classification (NCBI taxonomy): domain Eukaryota; kingdom Metazoa; phylum Arthropoda; class Insecta; order Coleoptera; family Scarabaeidae; genus Melolontha; species Melolontha melolontha. The sequence goes on along the minus strand of OW285241.1, from coordinate 18,932,435 downwards.
AGTGTTTTAGTATGGAGTTGGCTTCCATTTCTTTTTATGTACTCTTTCTAACCATGACCAGATCTCCCTTTTAGTGGAATCCTTAGCGATTCCACATACAGGTTCTGGTCCTATGAAGTTCCTATTAGTACCTTCTTTGGCCAGTTCGTCGGCTTCCATTCACTCATGTCCTGGCACCCATATCAGCGCCACAGTATTGTCTTGTGCAAGTTTATTGAGGATTTGTTTGCAATATTTCACCAGTTTAGACTTGGTAGATGGATTCATAATGGATTTATAATGGATTTAATAGCTGCTTTACTATCAGTCATAATGTTGATTTTTTTGTTTGTGCAGTCGACTTGCCGAATTTCCTCGGCCCAGGCTGCTACTGCAAACAATTCGGCCTGGAAAACTGTCGTATGTTTTCCCAGCCATATCAATGTCTTCTTTCCAGAGCATATTCCGCATATGCCTGTACATGTTCCCTGATTAGATTGTGATCCATCCGTGTACCAGGTGCCGGCACCACAATCGCTCGAGCGACTTTTTGCCTGTTTCCTGGTCGGCATAAATATGTTCAGCTTAGCTGCAAACATAATTTCAGGTGCCATACTGTCTGCCGGTATTTGAAATATCGGCTCTTTCAGTATTGCCATTGGCCTTCAGCCTCAGGCTCGCAGCCATGGCCTCCGCTTTTACAAATATTTCCATCAGAGGAAGACCACGATGGGCTCCGTGGAGGTAGTTCCCATGCTGTTCATAGTTCCAGTGATTCCCAACAGAGCTTGCCGCTGGAGAGTCGTGAGGAGCCCCACCGACGATGTCAGCTCCGTCTTCCTCCACCAGACAACGGCCCCATAGGTAATCGTTGGTCTTACTACTGCTGTATACGATTAGTGTATCACATTTGGTTTTGTTCCTCAGGTCTTACCAACAGCTCTTCTGCATCTCCAGAAGAGCTGCGTCACCATGTCCACCACTTTGACTAGGTGTCGGCTCCAATTCAGTTTCGCATCAAGTGTTATGCCTAGATACTTTACTTCATTGGTTAGTTATAACTCTTGTTCAAACAGCCTTACGTTGCCCAGATTATTTAATTTTCTCATGTTGGTAAAGGCTACCAACATGTTTTTTTTTTAGGATTGACAGTTAATCCCTTCTCAAGACACCATCTTTCCACAATTCTCAGACGTCGAAATATCAGGCGAGCCACAAAATTTGTATCCTAGATAGGTCGTGAACGACTGAGATAGACATAAGTCACATCTGAGCTTAGAGAATTGACAAGTGTCATTTGTAAATAATCATAAGTCAAATAGACAAGTTACGATTTAACCTATTACTAATAGTACTACATGTAGGTTAGATCATCAATCTAAGACATAACTGATTTAAAGACATACTCTGAAAACTGTTTTTTGTGGCTCACTTCTCACTTGTCCAGGGTTAAAAAATATTCTTAATTAACTTTGATATACTTAACTACAGTATCTAATTTAATTAGTATTGCTAATCCAAAAAAGAAAAAAAAAATTTTTAGAGCTCCAGCAAGTTGTTGAAACAGTGCAGAGTGTTGTAATATTTAAAAAGTGTCGGCGATGTTAAAACTAACATGCTACTAGACTATAAAAATACGTGTTACGTTAAACAAAAATTAAAATATTAGAATCACTACGTATAATTAGAACAGTTTCATATCTTTAGAAGTTTATTCTAAATGTAAAATATTTTATTTAGTAACTAGGATTGGTTCTGTATCAAAACCAAAATTTAAGTGTTCAGAGAGTTGTTGAAGCATGCACACCATTGTAATAACTAACGAGAAGGTCCAGTTTTAAGCACTCAAGTGTGGTATCCAGCAGACCCTATCTAAATGATGTATGTACTTACGTCCATATATACGAGACGAGACTGTTTATTCGTATTATTATCTTCGTTAAATATTAATATTTCGTAAATGTTAGTTATAACATTATTATTGATTGTTAGTAATTACATGATACGAAATTGTAAAGTCTTTAAATGATATTTTCGTCAAATATTAATAAAATGTAATATTTAATATGACCGTGTATATAAACTTTTTCGCTTAAAAATTTTGTTCGTTTATATATACAGGGTGAGATAATATTCACTCCGTAGCTCTTGGATGTATGTTCTATAATCCAAAATAAGACGAAAATCAAGAACTTGTTTTCTGGTAAAATTTAAATAAAAAATTAACGAACGATTCTGAACGAAGTTGTCTTGATCTCGTTGATCCAAGTTGCCATGGATTTACTTGACTTTGACGTTATTACGTATATTTGACAAGTATTATTTATTGATTATCAAAGCTCTAAAAATATATTTCAATTCAAAATGGCGGGGTATACTAACTGAGAATACTTCGATATCATATAAAAAGTCTTTCTTTGGAGACTGTGGTTAAGTAAAAACTTGAAAAGGTATATAACCCCTTACGGGGATTATTAATGGCCTTGACAAGTTTTAACCGTTTAATCGACATATTGTGTAGTGTATTTAAAGCATGGTTGGCAACGTTAGATTTATCCGGTCTATTGTATTTAATAAGTGATATGTGTTCTTTAAACCGGGTTATTATTGGTGGTTTTGCTTGGCCTATATATTTCAAATTACAATCATCGCAATTAATTTCGTATATATCTGATTTCGAATTAAAATTAACTTTATCTTTGGTATTCCCTAGGACACTTTTGATAATATTTTTGGACCGAAAGGCAACTTCGAGAGCTCGTTCTTTCACAACTTTATTAATGTTTTTCGTGATAGGGTGGTATGGTAAACGCATGTACTTTTCTCCTGGTTACTTTGAGATACCAAACTTGTGAATTCACAGATTGTATTTTTTAGTTTTGTTTTTCTAATAATTTATTGATTATTTCTATGTCAAAGCCATTATATTTCGCGATATTTTTAATGAAATCTAGTTCTATTTAATATCTCTCCCTTGTTAACGGAAAATTTAGTAACCGATTGATTAAGAAATTAAAAGAAGCTGTCTTATGTTGAATACCAAAGATAAAGTTAATTTTAATTCGAAATCAGGTACATACGAAATTAATTGCGATGATTGTAATTTGAAATATATAGGCCAAACAAAACGACCAATAATAACCCGGTTTAAAGAACACATATCACATATTAAATACAATAGACCGGATAAATCTAACGTTGCCAACCATGCTTTAAATACACTACACAATATGTCGATTAAAGGGTTAAAACTTGTCAAGGCCATTAATAACCCCCGCGATCTTGACGCATATGAAAGTATTCATATCGCTAAAAACAAATAGAATTCTATGAATGGAAATAAGGGACCGATCGCCTACAGCTGTCTCTTTTCATTCTTACAAAAGGAAGTAAAAAGGTCGTAGACGGTTCAGAAAGAGTATAAACACATGTGGGTGCCGTTTCCTTAAGGTAATTCTTGTCGATCTTTTCAGTCTATATATTTGTATTTTTAAGTCAGTGTATACGTGGACGCTGTCTAAAGTTGTTGCGTGATCAGTTGTGCTAGCTTTACTGTGCCCCATGTGCGACACCTTGATTAGTGGTTTTACCTACTGATGATGACAACTTAGTTGTCGAAATACGTACTTAGTATACGATTGATAATTGTGGTAAGGGGTTATATACTTTTTTAAGTTTTCGATATCATATGATAAAATTTTTGTAGGCACTTGTTATGATAACGCCGATGTTAATTTTTATTTAAATTTTACTTGAAAACAGCTTCACCATCAGTATTTTAGTATTCTCCATGTTCATCTTATTTTTAATTGTAAAACATATATCAGAGGGCTAGGGAGTGAATATTGACTCACCCTGTATCTACAAAATCTTTTAATCCTCGTAGTCAAGAATATACTTCGAAAATATGAAAGTAATTTCTATATACGATCCAATTCATAATAATTACAAATAGAAGGAATAACATTAATAAAATGTTATAAAGAGAGGAGCAGGACATAAAAAAGATTTTGGACTGCAGCCAAAGGAATTTCTTACTAAAAAACAGAAAATAAATACAGCGAAAATTTTATGGGAATTTCTTAAAACGAATTTAACAACTACATATCAAATTAAACGAATTAAATCACAATAAAATAATTTGTTTGTAGTAAATTGTTCTATTTAGTGTTCCATTTTTAGCACATAGCACATTTATAGCACATATTAATAACTACTGAATTATGTATGTACAAACTTTACCGAGGAGGAATCGGGAAGGACTTAAAAATCATAAATTCTGTAATTCTGTTAAGTAAGCGCAAAACCCTATTTTCCTAATCTTGTATTTATGTGAGCGCTGATAAAAATCGCTAAAATCTAGTAGTTTAGGTTATCTCCATGCTTTTTAACTGTCATATTCGTAAAATTTGACATTTCTAACCAATAACTCAGTTGAATAATTCAGTTCCTTCCTGTTTAAGTGAATTATTATTTAGATATAATAAAACACAGTTGTATAGTTTCAAAATAATATATATAATGTTAACACACTACATATGTTTCACCACACTGTGGCTTCATCAGGTGGATGAAAATACTAATTCAAATTATCAATTAGATCTTATATATATATCAATACAAAGTACAGAACTAATCTCATTCTAAGAGGGGGTGGACATGTATGAGTTTTAAGTTTAGTAGGGGGAGTTATTTATGTCTAGTTGGTCATTTAAAATTATACCTAATTTATTATATTTGTTAATTTCTAAACTTTCTAACATATTAAGTTTTTTACTTTTATCTAGAACATGGAAAGTTTTAAAATTAGTGTTGAATTTGTGATTATGTTCTAGGCAATGATTAGCGAAAGTTGAGTCTGTCTTCTTGTCTCTGAACTCAAGAAGACTCAACTTTCGCTAATCATTGCCTAGAACATAATCACAAATTCAACACTAATTTTAAAACTTTGCATGTTCTAGATAAAAGTGAAAAACTTAATATGTTAGAAAGTTTAGAAATTAACAAATATAATAAATTAGGTATAATTTTAAATGACCAACTAGACATAAATAACTCCCCTCTACTAAACTTAAAACTCATACATGTCCACCCCCTCTTAGAATGAGATTAGTTCTGTACTTTGTATTGATATATATAAGATCTAATTGATAATTTGAATTAGTATTTTCATCCACCTGATGAAGCCACAGTGTGGTGAAACATATGTAGTGTGTTAACATTTTATATATTATTTTGAAACTATACAACTGTGTTTTATTATATCTATATAATGAAGTTTCAACAAGTATCTCCTTCGTCGATTATGAATTATTATTGTTCACACAGCGTTTAAAAGAAAGTAGTTACGTGTAAAAATGGAACTTTTGAGTCAAGACTTTTATTACTTCAAATAACCGACCAATAGCGCAGTGGCCCTTCGAATTAGAGAACTAACAGTGCAAAAAAAAACAGTGGATGCATCACGATAGCCCTCTCTCAAAGAAAGGTAAAACATTTCAATTGGAGGGTATGGTATCACCCCCGTTAAAATCTGTAAGCACTACTCTTGGATGGTGCTTCATCCCAAACGATCAAACAAAGTCGATCAATGCATTGTGTTGGATTTAAATCATATTTAATAATATTAATAATAATAAGGTTTATTTAATAATAATAATAATAATAATAATAATAATATAATAAACCGTTTATTAACCCAACAGATTATACATCCAATTATGGGGTTATAAATATAAGTACATGTATATAAGTATTAAACATAACGTGCGTATCAATGGAAAAATTATCCTAAACTAAATTAAATCTAAGGAGTAAAACAAATACATTCCTTCACAGAAACCAAATACCTGCAGTAATTATCGCCAAATACATCCAAACAATAATTACATGAATTATATAAATGGCACATTCTATAAAGTGGGGAGTTTGTATATGAATTAGTTGCAGCCTGTCTATTTAAAAAAGTAATTGAGTTTCTAGCGTTGAAACGAGGAACATAAAACCGAAGCCATGACAAAAACACCGGATCATCTATAATATTATGCACCAACTTATACAAATGTAGTAACGCAATAATTTTTCTATTATTAGATAAACTATTAAAACCAAATTGTTCCAGCAAATTATCATATGCTAAGGCAGAATATACACCATGCCTTCTGAAATACAAATACTTTAAAAATCTCTTCTGTAGTGACTCAAGCAGATTAACATATTTCAAGTACGCTGGTGACCAAACAACACAACAATACTCAAGCCTGCTACGAACCAAGGAGTTATACAAAATAGTAATGGTGTCAATATCTACAAAATCCTTGCAAGATCGCATTATAAAACCCAGCAATTTGCAGCAGTGAGAATAAATATAAAAGATATGTTTATTAAAGGTTAATCTACTATCAAATACTACTCCCAAATCTTTAACCTCCGTACATCTCTGAAGATTTACACCGTTAATTTCGTAGTTGTATTCAACATTGACAGCTTTTCGAGAAAATGTCATTACTTTACATTTTCCAACATTAAGATTAATACAATTTCTTTGACACCAAGCACACAATTGATCCAAATCACCCTGCAGGATATTACACTCAGCGGAAGTATTTATTATCCGATAAATTTTTAAATCATCAGCATAAAGTAAACAGGTAGAATCAAATTTATTACATACATCATTTATAAATAGTATGAACAACAGTGGACCTAGGTTCGAACCCTGTGCAACTCCACCTCGGGCAAGATAAGTTCGTGACCTAATTCCCTCATATTCAACGTATTGCTGCCTCCCAGTTAAATAACTTCTGAGTAAAAGCAGGAAGTCGGTATGGAGTCCAAACTGTTCCAACTTCCGCAGAAGTATATGATGTTGTACACGATCAAAAGCTTTACTAAAGTCTGTAAAAATGACATCAACCTGTTTTCGCTCATCAAGGGCCTCAGATACTAGCTGGGTAAAGTTGCTTAAATTGGTCGCAGTTGATCGGCCCTTCAAAAATCCATGCTGATTATTACAGATATATGGCTTTACATGGTTATAGATTTCAGTGTACAGTATCATCTCAAAAATCTTAGCAAAGTTGGAGATCAAAGAAATGGGCCGATAATTTCTTATATCCGCACGCGATCCAGACTTAAGCACAGGTGTCACTCTCGCTCTTTTCCACTCATCCGGGAATACCCTCTGACAAATGATTGAATTGTAAATGAGTGTCAACGGCTTTAACAAACACTCAGCACAATCCTTCACGAAAAATGAAGGAATAGCATCTGGACCTGTAGTCATTGTACCCTTCAGCTTCCCAATGGCATTGCGAACATCAAGATCAGAGACATTCGACAAAGGCAATGTATCAATGTTGGTAATGGTAGTCTGCAACTGTAGCAAACTCGAATCCTGAGGACCACTTGCTTCGTAAACTGAACTAAAGAAGGTGGCAAATTCCTGCACAATATCCAAAGGCTTCGATATCACTTGGTCATTGCTGATCATGTGGCCTGGTATACGTGACTGTCCTTTTTTTAAATTAATGAATGACCAGAATTTTCGTGGATCAGATTTGATTCCATTCTCAGTACTATGTATATAGCTGGAGTAACTAAGTCTAATGCTGTTTTTAATGGATGAGCGGAGAACACAAAATCGATGCTTATAATAATTCGCTCTGTATCTTTTATACATCTTGTGATAATGATTTTTACGCTTTATATCCTTAATAATAGCTCTATTAAACCACGGCGGAAAATGTTTGTTCCTAACCACTTTACGCCTGGGCACATATTTATCAATGGCTGCATACAGTATCCTATAGAAAACGTCACACATACCATTGACATCAGAATTCGTAGCATACATCTCGAACGCCTCCCAATTAACATCAGCAATACAAGTGTATAGGCCATTAAGATCGGCTTTCCTGAAATCATACCGCCATATGACTCGACTATTAAAACCATACTCAGCAACGTTCCCAATTTGGAGTAAACACTCTAAAGGCGGATGATGTATATCCTCCTCAACAAGAACCCCCAGACTTCGCTCAACCTCGCAAATGTAATCAGTCCCAACCAAAATAAGATCCAGAAGTCTATTATTGTGATTCAAAACATTATTACATTGTTTTAAATTATGTACAGCAGCAAAACCAGCCAGTTGCACAGAAATATTATCGCCAATGCCAGTCAATGAGAAATCATAATATCCAGGCACATTGAAATCGCCAATCACAAGAACCGTACCCATGGTAATCATAGTTATGTCAAGAAAGTCGAACAAAGTATTGAATTTCGCTAAGCCAATACCTGGTGGAACATAAATCGCAACAAACACAAGAGACACTGATCCAGACTTAACGCTAACTGCTACAACATCAATTTCTTCAAGAGGCGACACAATATTCATACCTGAAGAATAAAACTTATCCGATACCGCAATAACAACACCTCCTCCCCTTGAATAGCTTCTATCTTTCCTGAACACATTGAAATTATCTGGAAATAACTCAGAATTCTTTATACCGTCAGTAAGCCAAGACTCAGTTAACACAACAACATCAAAATTTGTAGAACATATATTATTAAAAAATTCGCGAGTTTTTTTATTTGATAAATAAGTTCGTACTTACTCAATAATAGGACAATAAGGTATGTGTGTGTGGCGCCACTGGTTGCGACTCGAATTCAAACGCGCTGATAAAAGGAAATAACAAACGAGGCTTGAAGACGGAATCGAGGTTGTAATGCATTCTAAATTTGCCTTTATTGAATGTGAGATGGAACAGAATGAGAGAAGATGGAGAAAAAATATATAAAGTCACATATAAGAAGGGTGCTCTAAATAAATTACGCATAACTTAAAGGCATTACTATTGGTGATAAACAAGTCTTGGCATGTTTATGCAGGTATCTAGTGCAATATCGTTAAGTCTGATTCAGTTGTTAGGCCAATATAGACGCATTTTCGTAGCACTGTTTGTAAAAGGTGTCCCAACAGGAACTTGGGGATTTAAATTTCACATTATTTTCAAATAAGGTAACTTAGCAACCTAATATTTGGTATATGTCATCTGTAAAAGTCATCATGCAACGTTTCACGACTGAAGAACGTATCCAAATTGTTCAAATTTATTATGAAAATGGTCGTTCCATTACGAACACAATTCGTCGACTACGCGTTGTTTTTCATCAGAATCATATTCCCAGCAATACGGCAATTAGAAATTTAATGGCAAAATTTGAGCGAACTGGTTCTGTTCTCGATGTAAAGACACCACTACGTCCTCGTAACGTTCGGTCAGTTGGAAATATCGCTATGGTGAATGAAAGTGTTACCGAAAGTCCAAAAACTTCAATTCGTCATCGGTCACAGCAATTGGCCATCTCAAGATCATCTCTGCAAAGAATTTTAACAAAAGACCTTCGGCTACACGCATACAAAATCCAGTTAACACAAGAATTGAAGCCCAGGGACCATCACCACCGCCGTATCTTTGCCAATTGGATTTTGGAGCAAACTGATTTCGATGACGAATTCTGTAAGCGAATCAGATTCAGTGACGAAGCCCATTTTCACATAGGGGGTTACGTAAATAAACAAAACTGCCGCATTTGGGGGCGTGAAAATCCTCGAGAGATTATTGAAAAACCCATGCACCCACTACGTGTCACTGTATGGTGCGGTTTCTCGGCCAATGGTGTTCTTGGACCTTACTTTTTTGAAAATGAGAATGGAGAAGCAGAAACTGTAAATGGGGAGCGGTATCGACAGATGTTGAATAACTTTCTATGGCCTCGTTTGGAAGATATGGACCTCAACAATCTTTACTTTCAACAAGATGGGGCCACTTGTCACACTGCCGGGGAAACTCTAAATTTACTGCAGGAGAAATTCCCTCGCCGTGTGATTTCTCGTAATGGTGGCGTGGATTGGCCTGCAAGATCCTGCGACATAACACCGCTGGACTTTTTCCTTTGGGGTTTCCTTAAGGATCAAGTCTACACAAATAATCCACAGACAATTGATGAATTAAAAAATAACATTCGTGCAGCTATTGGCGAGATTAACTTACATATATGTGATAAAGTCATTGAAAATTTTAAAAAAAGAATCGCTGTGTGCAATAGAAGTCACGGTGGACATTTATCCGATATCTTATTCCACATATCATTTTAGGGTTTCTATTTTATGTTTACGTTAATAAATCGTTGAATTTCTAAATACTACGCATGATATTTGGAATTTAAATCGCCAAGTTCCTGTTGGGACACCTTATATAACCATGAAACCATTCAAAAATTATTAAATGTCTGCAAGGAGTGTTTGGTGAGTGTGCAGAATCTAACAGTATTGTATATTGGTGCATCGATTGTTTTAATTAAAAGTGGTAGAACATCATTAGGAGACAATCTACGGAGTGGTCGAGCGAGAGCCCGTCGGTAAATGAAAGAAATATTACTGCCGTGGAGAACCTACTGAAAGAGGACAGATAAATGACTATTTCTCAAATTAGTGTACGCCTAGCAATAGGTATACGAAAAGTTCAAGAGATCTTACATGATTATTTGGGCGTAAGTAAGGTTTCAGCCCGCTGGGTGCCAAGGCCGTTGGGACCGGAACAGAAACTCAATAGGTCTGACACTTGTCAATTTCAAGAGCTGTTAGCCCATAACGGTGGTGAATTTTGGCAAGGCGAATGGATAATAACCACTGACAAAACGTGGATTCCTTATATCAATCCTAAGATTAGAAGTCAATCCAAAGAATGACGTAAACCCGAAGAAGGGCCTCCACTTAAAGCACATGCAGTTTCGTCTGTTGGAAAGATAATGCTTACTATATAATGTATAGAATCCACGGTTGGCTCTTGGTGAAACATAATGAATAATTTACTAAAGAAAACACTCGGTATATTTGTTTCACAAAATATATTTATTAAATCTCTAACATATTGCAGTGGATTTTTCTAGCACCACGTTGGGTTAGCCAATTGTGCAGTGGAATTTGCTTTGAAATTGCTTTATTTAATTTTAATTCACACTACAGCTTATATCGCCGGCTATTCAGTCTAGTAGAATCCTTGAGCTTACGTCTCTGGGTCGATCCTCTCGGATACCGGTATATTAAAAATTAAAACACAAGGTGTCAGATAATTTATACGCACATTTTTTCTTTACATTAATATATATTTCAAAAATAAAAAAAAAAAAAAATCCCTCTACAAAGTGTATAGGGTGCTAAAGCGTCATTAAACAGTAGCAATGAGGAAACACTCTTTGTGAACATTGACTCGCACATAGAGAAAAACCTCTTGTGAAACACGATCAAATATAAAACTAATAAATATTAGTGAAATCTGTCAAGTTTAACCTCTACTGTGACCCCTTCAAACAAATATCAAAAACAAATTAGTTTTCAAAACTCACGCTAGTTGAAAATTTATTCATGCAACAAATAACATGACAAGATCCATCCCCACTACAATCTCTCCAACCTTAAATTCAAAAAAAAATTGTTCTCGAAGTATAATATTAAGAAAAACAACTTCCCTTAAAAAAAAACATGACAAGCTTTCGCTAATATCCATATACTACTTTCAAACACATTATTATTACAATAAATACAAAATTTATAGCACTGAAAATAATCCTAATATCTAATAAATAAATAATATAATTTTTATCAACTTACATTAAGTTTTTGTGTGATTTTAAAATACACGAGAGGCATCTTTTTCACAAGATTTCAAATAACTATGAAAAACTTCGCAAAAATCGAATTAAGGTTTACTTGCACCTTATACTAAATGCAAAACAAAGTACAGACCGACTTTATAAAACAAAGAACAAAATTGATTATTTTATTCTTTAAACTGAACACTTTAACAGTCAAGATACCTCTAAATCAAAAATGAAAAATTCTTCATATCCGCCTGGCTATCCCTACCATCTATCAAATCAAAATATACAGACAATACATTTTATCAAATACAATATCCGAAAAAGCGGCAAATTCAATTTCTTTGGTCCACCTAAATATACGAGGGCTAATCACAATTTCATACATTAAATATCTTATTTATAAAATATTAGATATATCGATCCCCATCTGAAATAAATAAATATACAAGTGAAATAGCTAATTTTTTATATAAATTGTCCCTAGTACAGAGTTCACTAATAGTTCAATCTTTTTCCTTACTTGTCCAAGGAAAATCCATGACAATATGTTTCGACTTTTCAGTCATTATCAAAGAGTTTGTAAACTAAAATAAAAAGTACACTTCTACCACTATTTATGAGTTTTTAAAAGACTTTATTACGGCATCAATAGTAGGGGTGTTGAAAAATCCAGCTGTGTATTTGTGACATGTCTATTAAGATTTATGGCTTTTTTAATTTCTAATATTTCGAGGAAGTCAAGTTTTTTTCCTTTATTACAAGTATGTAAAAGTTTAAAATTATTGGTATTGAACAAATGTGTATTTTCAATGCAATGTTCCGCGAATCCCGTATTCATATTCCCATAAAGAATAGAACTTCTATGCTCTTTAATACGTTCTTTTATTGAGCGTCCTGATTGGCCGATGTATATCGCATCACAATCACTGCAACTTAATTCGTACACACCTGACTTATCACACAATTCTGTTTTTTCTTTATTATTTACTAAAATATTTCCTAGATTGACTTTATTCACTTGGATGACATTTAACCCTAATTTATTCAGTTTATTAGAAACTTTATTGCTAACCCCAGGTATATAGTTGAGTGTGTGAAATTTTTTATTCGTTTTTGTATATGTGTGCCCGTAGTAAAAATTCTTCGTAAGGATAGTGCGTTGTTTTTTGATAATCATTTTATCTATAAATTCTGTTTTATATCCGTTGTTTCTAGCTATTGTTATTATGGTGGTTACTTCTTTTTCGTAATTCTCATTATTTAAAGGGAAATTAATCAGTCTATGTATAAAACTATGAAACGCTGCCATGATAATGCTTACTGTATTCTGGGATTGCGAAGGGATTATTTTTATGGATTATCTGGCGAAGGGTACTACAATTAACGCTGAATATTATTCGAACTTATTATCCGGACCACTGCGCCAGGCACTTATCAGAAAACAACAAGGGAATTTGCATAAGCATCTATTATTGCAACAGGATAATGCAAGACCGCATACCGCAAGATAAACGAAGGATGTTTTGAACGATTTACGATGGGAATTGCTTTCGCATCCACCATATTCACCGGATCTCGCACAGAGTGATTTTCATCTGTTTCCAGATTTGAAAAACCTCTACGGAGTGTTCGTTTTGAAAGTCTAACTGACGCAAAACGTGTCGTAAATGAGGCACCGAAAAAGTTCTTTGAGGACGGCTTAAAGAAATTAATTTATCGTTGGGATAAACGTATTCAATTAAATGGCGATTATGTTGAAAAACTACATTTTAATATTAATAAAAATTGACATAATAAAAAAATTATAACTAAATTCTCAGACCTTTGGAAACATCTCTCGTAGAAGTAAAAAAATCCAACTAAAGTTTTTTATTAAAGAGCGTATCTTTAAAAGGTTGTATCTTAGCTGCTACGTTTAACACTATTTTTCAGATTATTCTACTGATGGTAACTTAGTTGCCGAAATACGTATTTAGAATTTATTGATTTATATTGCGGTTAGGGATTTTTCTTGTTCCTAATCTGTAACGGATTAATGATGTTATTGAAATGGTTAATACGGTAATACCTCTATTCAAAAGTAAAAAATTAAATTGAAAAATAAATTCTTATTGCTGCTTTAGTGTTCTGTTTTAATGCTTAGTCCGGTACCGGAATAAAAACTACCCCTTGTATATCCAGTTTGTTTGTATTCTCTACCGTTATGTAATTCTAAATTCCAGGGTAAAAGAAATGAATGCTGTGTCAATTTGAGTATCTTATATTATAAAATTTATTATTATGTTGTCAATAAACATATAAATATCAATGTATTTAATTAATTATTACAATTATTATATATAATAAAATATATATTTATGTATTCTCAGCCTTTGTTAAGTGTACTATTTGAGATTTATATATTTTTAAATTTTATATTATTAAAATCGCCTTGCTGACATCCACTTTAGAACCTCTAATTTATATTTATAAATAAATATTGACAGATACCTTAAAGTAACTAAGTTTATTTATATATTTTAGAATCCAGGCACATTAATCTTTCTGTCAAGAAAATAAAAAACAACTTACACTTTCGTACGTCTCCAAAAGTATGTGCGATGGTGGCCGATTTAAAATTTAAGATAAAAAAAAACACAAAATTCATTTTATTATTTATAAATTACTAATTCCAAACATCGATTCTCAAAAAAAACAATAAATTCACAAAAAATACACATCACTAATGCTTAATAACATTAATTTGACATGTTTGACGAAACAAAAACACAAATGCTTGAACTGTCAAAATTGAACGCTGAAAAGAGCGCGGATCTAAGTGACCATTGTTCAGTTATTTGATGTGACAAAAGACGACGGCGTAACGAACGGCCGCATCTAACCAGATTTACGGAAATTCGCGTACTAAAACCGTCGGTTCGAAAACAGCTTCTGCCGAGCACATTCATATAGGCTTGCGTACAGGTTAGGTAGAGATACACCGCGGCCGAAACGAACGATAGACAGAGATAACTGGACTATTGGCGAGTCGTTAGTGTACCGGGAAAAAAAAGACGAGACCATCGTACAAGAACGAAATGGTTCTATAGAGAATTGCCGTTGAACGAGGAAGATGCGAGAGAGAATCCGATGTCTTTGTCGGGAGAGGGGGTTGCGACGACGCAAGCGCCCTCCTGCGGCTGGGGTGTTCATTGAAATATAACCTAGGATGCGATTAAGCGTGCTTTAAACGATGGCGCAACTCAATCGGAACAGAAGACGGTTTTTTTTGGGCGATCTTTTTTTTTGCACCTTCAGGTAAGTTCAGTAGATGTTACTTGGCGTTATGAAATGAAGAATATTTTACATTAGGGTGATTATCATATCTTTTACCGGGTAAAGTACTTTCATATAGCTTAATCATAACTTGTTACTTTGGAAGCTGGGATAATTGCTTGAAGGATGATTAAAAGTTTTAATGCATCAAGATCTTAAACATTTCTTGATGTAATTTGCTAACTAATTATTTTCGTTTATACTATCCGAAGCAAATAAATCGTATACTGTATTCAATCTTTATTGCAGGAGGCTAAGGTTAAAAATACAGGGGGAAACGAAATCTGAGTAGTAATGCAAGATTCATATTTATAATCCATCCCGGGTCACTTTCAAATAAGAAAATTTATTAAAGAAAAATTACAATTTTCAATGTGAGGAATGTCTTTTATGTTTTGCATACTGGGACATAGAGGGCGCCACTAATCAAATGCCAGTACTAATAATTAACCTCCATCCTTAGTTAGCCTAAATCCAAAGTTTCAGTGCGTTACGTGTAATGTACTAGCTACAACGAACTGTCAAAGTTGACAAGTTAGTCGAAAAATGGAATTAAATCGCGAAAATGTTCGCGCAATCTCTCGTTGCTATGGAGAATTCAAACGAGGACGGAGTACAAAGTGGGCCAATAAGAATGAGGACAAGTTGAATTTCCCGCCAGGTTTTAATTCTTTTAAATTGGTCAACCTGTAAACTCATAAGCGTCTCAATGAACATTTTTAAAGGGGTGTTAAAGGTACAATATTAAGAAAATAGTGAATCTGCTAAGATTTTATAACACAACTGGAAAAATTCTATGATCTAGCATACTTTTTATTGATAAAAGCATAAATAAATAACATTTAGTACAATAAAAATACATTAAACCTGAAAAATAGGGACGTGGTATAAACCCAAATAAGAAGTTTCTTTTTTTCTTACATAAACCGCATAATCTTATGTTAAAACAATACTTTACAACGAGAACGTAGAAACACGAACATTGTCACAAAGACCGAAATTCTACAGCTCTTAGAAACGTGCCTGGAACAAAATTATTTTCAATTTAAAAAGAAATTTTATAAACAAACAGAGGGTCTAGCAATGGGAAACCCACTAAGCCCCTTATTAGCGGAAATTTTCATGAATAATTTAGAAACTATAATTAGTACACATCCCTTGTCTGATAATTGTGTATATTGGTTTAGATATGTTGATGACATATTAATTTGCTTTAACGGTTCAGATAGACAATTAAAAACTTTACATAATCATATCAACACTATTCACTCCAAAATAAATTTTACTATAGAAACAGAAATAAATAAAAGCATTAATTTTCTAGATTTAATCATATCACACAAAACTAATAAACACGAGTTCGCTATATACCATAAACCAACACATACAGATACCACAATACACGCTAATTCTTTTCATCCTATAACACACAAATTATCAGCATACCAATCAATGGTATATAGATTAATTCATGTACCTATGAGTAAAAGTAGTTTCGACCTTGAACTAAATAGAATATACATAATAGCATTAAACAATGGTTACTCTATAAATATTGTCAATATCATCGTAAATAGCCAACAAAAATCTAAAACCCTTTCCTTAGTTTATCCAAAATTAAAATACAAGATAATTAATTCCTATAATTCAATCACTTACTTAGGAAAAATTTCGGAAAAAATTGGTGCTTTCATTAAAAAACTTAATAACGAACATATATCATTTAAAGCAGACAATACTATACAGAACATTATTAAAAACAACAAAGATAAAATAGACAAAGAATCAAACTCTGGTGTATATAAGTTAACATGCGAAGATTGTAATAAGGTATACATAGGACAAACGGGGAGGACATTCAAAATTAGGATGAAAGAACACGAGAGAAGCCATAAAGAAAAGAAAACAGATTCAACTTTCGCAAGTCATTGTATAGATATCAATCATAGATTTAATATAGATTTCAAAATTTTACACATTCAAGAAAAAAGTAAAAAACTTAACCTGTTAGAAAACTTAGAAATTAATAGATACAATAGTTTAGGATTAGCTTTAAATGACCAACTTGATTTAAACAACTCCCCTCTACTAAATTTAAGATTGTAAAAAAAATTTTCCACCACCATTTCCCCAATAATTTTCGCATAAATATTCAAACTTGTATTGTACATATTCAGTATTTTATCCACCTGATGAAGCCATTGCATGGCGAAACAATATTATAGTGGTATTTACAATAAAAGAATTTTTGAAACTAGAAGTTTAATTACTTATTTCTTAGCGTTAAAACAATATTATAATAAATTTTCAAAATGACCACCATCACTTGCAAAACACAAATTTACACGTTCATTCATATTTTCAAATAATGCGGTCAAAGTATTCGCATTGAATTTCTTATTTCTCTAACAATAGCATCTTGCAATTCTTCCAAATTATGTAGGCGATTTTCAAAAATTTTAATTTTTAAGTATAAAAAGAAAAAAATATCTAATGGTGTCAAATCAGGTGATCGTGGTGGCCAGATCCTCTATTGATTAGCCTTTCATCGTAAAATTGTTGCAAATACTCCACAGTCGAATTAACTATATGTTGTGGTGCGCTATCTTGCTGAAAATACCCATTCCTAAGTTCGTCATCATGTAATTCCTCTATAAATGGCTGTAATATGTTTGTTCGGTACCGTTCAGCATTTACTGTGTCATTGAAAAAATATGGTCCAATTATTCTGCGCCGTGACAATGCAACCCATACGCCTATCTTCAATGGATGCAGACTATGTGCGACATAGGTGTGTGGATTATCTGTTGTCCATGTTCGATAATTTTGACTATTTATGTAGCCTGACAAATGAAACCATGGTTCATCAGACATAAATGTTAGATTTTAAGTATTGTCATTATTCAGGTGATTGTTAAACCATTCATAATATTGAATACGCAGTTCTTGATCAATGGGTAATAACTGCTGCACATCTGTCATGATCTGTCACTTTGTATGGGTGCATATGTAGATTCGTTATCAAAGCTCTACGACAAGTTGAATAAGTCACACCTATAGAACAAATTTGGTACACAGTAAAATATAATTAAAGATGTTAGTGATATTGAAAGCAGCTCTTTAATGAGAGCAAGTGAGCAATTGCACCCCCTGGAATTATGAAACAAAACAAACCAAGCGGCGACTAACTGTGAAAGTATTTATTTATGTATTCATACTTTCATAGTTATTGACGAGGAACGTGGCACGCTACCAACGTACATACACCAATCGTCGTCACAGATATACTGAGCAAAGCCCAACTGTTGCTCTCGTAAGGCATTAACATTACATTGATGGTGGGGAGAACTGTATTTTGCCGTACTTCAATGTCGTATAATACATAGCGTTGGAGCGACTGAACCAGACTGCTCTCGGGCGTGGTTACAATAATTCCGTGTCTTTTTTAGAGAACAACGCGCTTTCGCGTTAACGGATAATGAAAAAATCGCAGTACAAAATCTTAAACGGCCGATGCCTCAATTATGTTTAGAAAAAAACAATCTGTTAAAAGTAAAGACGTTATAAGAAAATTCAAAATTAATATTTATCAGAAAAATGACTGGATTTGTGGGTGTGAAATTAAAAATACTTTGTTTTGTTTTCCGTGTCTTTTGTTTGGTGGTGAACCGTCTTGGTCAAATAACGGAATAAGAGACTTAATTCATCTTAGTGCTAAAATTATTAAACATGAAAATTCCGAAGGGCATATGAAAAATATATTTAGTCTAAGAATGTTAGGAAAAAATAACATTCAGAATGTTTTAGATTCATCATATAGAAAAGCAATTCAACAACACAATGAAAAGGTAACAAAAAATAGGCATGTGTTAAATTTAATAATAAATTGCATTAGATTTTGTGGCGCGTTTGAACTGGCACTTCGGGGTCATGATGAACAGCAAACGTCGAATTACAAGGGCATTTTTCGGGCATTGATAAATTTTACGGCAGAATTGGATAAATCGCTCAGAGATCACATCGAAGCAGCACCGGTTTTTAAGGGATTATCAAAAACGATACAGAATGAACTGCTTGATGCAATTTTGAACGTGTATCATGAACAAGTTGCCAGTGAAATTAAAGCAACCGACTTCATATCTGTGATAGCTGATGAAACCACAAATGTGTCCAATCAGTTTCAGTTGGTGGTTGTTTTAAGATATATTGTGAACGCGAGACCGGTCGAAAGATTTTAGAAATTTCTTCTGCCTAGTGGACATGATGCTAATTCTTTATCTGCCTCCATCCTTAACGAAATTAGTTTGCTTGTTGATGACCCAGAAAAACTGATAGCACAGAGCTATGATGGGGCAGCAGTCATGAGTGGTGCTATAACGGCGTGCAAAGACATGTCCAAGACCAGTATCCAAGGGCTAATTTTGTACATTGTTATGCACATCAGACAAATCTAATTATGTCACATGCTACATCGAGCAGTAGTAATTGCATAGTTTTCTTTGCCAATCTGACGGGATTATGTACATTTTTCTCCACTTCACCACAACGAGCTGCAAGATTGGAAGAATTCCTTCAGAGAAAAAGCTTACCTCGTTCTTCAAAAATAAGATGGAACTTCAATTCTAGGACAGTGAATACAATATATGAGCACCGAGAAGAAATAATTGAAGCTCTAGAACAAATCGAGAGGGAAGCTAGTTTACAAACTACCATTCATCAAGCTAGTGCCAATTTGCGAATTTTAGAGGAGGAAAATTTTATCTGTTGGTTAACTTTCTTTCATAAAATTATGCCACATGTGGACATATTGTTTAATCAATTACAAAATGTCAATACAGATGCATTAAAAATCAAGAATAGTTTACATAATTTTGAACGCGCTATTGGAAAAATTCGAACCGAAATCGCTGACACAGATAATCAGTTGGTTAAACAAAATGACCCAGAACTGACTCCTCGACCATCAAAGCGGCGAAGAGTAACTGATGGTAGCCAAAGAAGGAGGGAAACTATTGAAGTGTGCGATATTATTTTGCTAGAAATAAAAACTAGATTTCGGTATACAGGGCACTTAATATTAGCAAACTTAATTCCTTTTAAACAGTTCTCCTCTTTTCAAAAAAAAATTTCCGGAAGATTGCCTTAAAGAAGCAGTAAAATTTTATCCATGCCTCAATGAAAGCAGACTACGAACTGAATTAAGCGTTCTATATTCTAGAGAAGAATTTAGGCAAAATATAGGAGTCAGTGCTGTAGGTCTGCTAGGTCTTCTGCTGGATGGATTAAGCGACACCTTTAATGAAGTTGTTACGCTTTTAAAAATTGTCATTACCATCCCAATGACAACGTCCGAAGCGGAACGCCAGTTTTCACGGCTGAAGAGAATAAAAACTTTCCTGAGAAATACAATGAAAGAAGAGAGATTAAATGCCCTTACTATGTTATCTTGTGAAAAAGAATGTATAAATGATTTCCCAAACTTTAATGAAAAAGTGATAGAACTGTTCTGCAAGTCAAAGACACGTAAAATGGACTTCGTTTTTCGTCAGATGTAATTAAACTGTGTAGTGTAATATTTACTATTCCCTCAAAACAAACTCTGCAATGAACAGTACCTGTCTGGAACAGTACGTCGGTGAAATTTATAAGGATTGGGTAAGCGTCTTTGTATTACACTTTTTAATTTTGAAATTATGCACTCCCTATGTGAACCACCCCGAGCTGCCACTGATAGAAAGACACATCTTCAACTTTACTAAAATTAACTTTAATGTAGTAATATTAAATGAAGGTAAAGTGCAGGTTACCTGATTGAGCACATAACTTTCTCAATGATTTAGTTGGACTTTGTTCTATTCTCTGTCGTAAATCATTTACACTTTCTTCGACAAGAACTTTTGGTCGACCGGTTGATTTCTTTTTGCAAACACAATTATTATTTTCCAAGTGCAAAACAATTCGATCCTTGTGCTGGACAAACGTGTAAATCAGAAAATGCTTCTTCAAACTGTTGAATACATGATTGTATCGAGTATGACCATGTTCCACCGTCGTTACGCACATCACTTCGATAATTAGCTTTCAAAATTAATGCCTTTTGCTCCTCGGATAAAGGCATGTTGTCTATAACAAATAAATGGACAATAAGGAAGTACAATATAACCTCTGTTTTATTCTGAATTTTTACCTTTCTTTCGTCACAACTTCCTTGCTTGTTTTGAAAAAAATAGTTCTAATAAAATCTATGCAGAATCTGAATGAAAAGCAGAATTAATTTATATTTATAACGACGCTCAAACACGAGCCAACTATGCAATATGCCGAAATATGTTTTTCGAAGATTTACAGTCACTTTGACCAACCTAAGATGACAAAAAAAGAGCGGGAAATTCAACTTGTTCTCAAACTTATTGGCTCAGTCTGTAGTCTTAGCTGGTGCAACAAAAACGGCAGTCGCTCAGGCAGTCAAAACATTGATGCTGTGCACAAGCTCATCAACGAAGACCGGCATGTGACATATAGTGAAATTGAGACATCATTGAGGATTTCATAGACAACAAATTTTCCATGAAGAATTGTGTAAAAAATTAGTTTCCAGTTCAATACTGCATCTGTTGACCGAAGAACAGAAAACACCTAGGGTGAATTGGTGTCAAAAAACTGTATACTGCTTCAACGTAGGAAACTATAAAAACGTGTACAACATCGTGAGTGGTGGTCAATCTTGGATTTACTCAAACGAGCCAGAAAATGCCAGTTGTCTGTTTGGGTATTCCAAGTTGAAGAAAAGCCGACAAAAGTCGTCCGTTCTCGAAGTGTCAAAAAGATGGTCGCGATTGTCTTGAAAGCGGGTCATGTTGCAACAATTTCTCTACAAGATCAAAGAACTGTTACTGCCTATTGGTATACGACCATGTTTGCCGCAAGTCATCGTTGAGTTCCGAGAAACCAATCCGTAACACCGAATCATTCTCCACCAAGACAATGCAAATTCGCATACAGCTGGCAAGACAATTATTTTTAACGCAACAAAACGGCGAATTGTTAGACCATCCTCGGTACAGTCCCGACTTAAGTCCCAACGATTTCTATACCTTTCCGAAAATCAAGGACGGACTGCGTGATCAAAGACTCCAGTCGTCGGAAGGAGCAGTCGATGCAATTTTGACTGCATCAGAATAACTGCTTCCAGAGTTGCTTCGAGCGCATGCAAGTGTATAAATCTTCGTGGAGAACATTTCGAAAAAAAATAAAGTCTTTTAATAGCTATCTACTGTTTTATTCCAGCTATACAGGGTGAGTCGTGAGGAATCGACCAAACTGTAGGAGTGTATTCTACAGGTGAAAGTAATGTAAAAAAACTCAAATGTTGCTATCCGATTTTTATTTGTTTTCGAGTTATAGCGTAATTAAAAATAAACAAAATTTCATACATTGAAGTTTTTGTATTTTATTGGTATTATCGTTCTTTATAATATATTTTCAAAAATACCGCCATTCATTTCAAAACATTTTTTACATCGTCTACCAATGGCGCTGGTTGCGTTCCTGATTGCGTCAGGTTGATGTTTGATATTGTCAGCAGCATTCATAATCCGTTGAATTAGTGCATCACGAGTGTCCACTTTTACTTGATACACTTCATTTTTTAACCAGCCCCATAAACAATAATCGAGTGGCGTGAGGTCTGGAGACCTAGGACGCCAACCAATGTGACTACCACGACCAATCCAACTCCCTGGAAACCTTTCAGCCAAATGTTGCCTAACTGCACGAACGTAATGTGCAGGCGCTCCATCGTGCTGGTAGAAGATTTGGATTCTGATGTTTATGGGAACATCCTCTAGCAGTCCGTGCAGTTCATTTTCTAAAAATTGTAAATAGGTGCCTCCCGTGAGGCGATTCTCAAAAATGTAAGGACCAATTAAAAAACCATCGATCATACCACACCACACGTTTACCGAAAATTTATGATGTAAGTTACTTTCGACTGTTGCGTGTGGATTTTCGTCTGACCATACATGCTGGTTATGACAATTATTAATACCGTCACGGGTGAATGTCGCTTCATCCGTAAACAGTATACGCGATACAAAACGAGGATTATCATTTAGCCATCGACAAAATTCTATACGTCTACGATTATCATCTCGTTGTAGGTGCTGTACTCTTTGTACATGGTACGGACGTAAGCCATGCTCGTGGAGTGTTTTTATCACCCTTGTTTGTGGAATGCCCAATTGAATACTAATTCTCCGTGAGCTGGTAGTTGCGTCTTCTTCTACTACATACAGAATATCTTCTACTTCTTGTAATTGTTGTCGACTGCCTCGTTCAGATATTATGTTTACACTGGGAAGCTTTCCGGTCGCGCAGAATGTGTTGAATACACTAATAAATACAGTTTTATTAGGATGTCTGTGATGTGGAAACCGTTGACGATATTCATAAGCAGCAGCTGTAGCATTCCCATCACAAAATCCATAAACAAACACCATATTAGCATATTCTAAATTAGAATAAGTGTGTGGCATTTTAGTTTGTTGCACTATAGTCGTACAAACGTCAAGTCAATGTCACAATACCCGAACACACTGTTATAATTTACTCCAAGGTGTAGGGAACATTTTTTATGATGGCAGCGCCCTCACTATATCAACGATGAAGTAGAGGTAGTGACATTAGACGCATTAGGCATACAAACCACTCTACACTATTTCTCGACTGCTTTCAATGTCATTACCGCTAGTTCGGAAAACCACGAACAGGTAGCGCTTCAGCTAGGTAGACTTCCCTATAATGAATTGCTACCGGGGTTTCACTGTTTTCACGAATACATACATAAACATGGTATACTAAATCTACATTTTTAATTACGCTATAACTCGAAAACAAATAAAAATCGGATAACAACATTTGAGTTTTTTTACATTACTTTCACCAGTAGAATACACTCCTTGAGTTTGGTCGATTCCTCACGACTCACCTTGTATATGCAAAATATAAATGACAACCCTGGTATAATCCTCCTTAACTGTAGTAATAATCCAATTCGAGTTTACTATATCGGCTACACTGTAAATTAGTTGTCATTAATGGCGCATGTTTGACGAATCAAATGTTTGAGACAACATATTTTCGATATGGATCATTTAACAATCGCTCAACGCGTTTAAATCATTCAATTCATCTACAGCAATAACACAGCATTATGAATTGTGTATCGACGTTTACGAGAGCATTATGATAAACTTAATCGTCCTACTGAACAACGACGTAGCGAAAAAATTGAGGAAACTGGAAATATTGGCGATAGGGTAAACCATGTACATAATCGTGGCACACGCTTAGCCGAGAATATTGCTGCGGTAGGTGACAGAATGGTTGAATACCGGGAATTATCGATTCGTCGCCTTTCGCAGATTTTGGGCCTTTTTTATGACCCCCTTTGGCGTATTTTGGGTAAGGACTTGTATAAAATCCAATTAACAGAAGAACCGAAGTCCAGAGATCATGGACAGCGTAGAATTTACACAGATTGGGTGTGAGAGCAGGAGGAATTTGTTACTAATTTTTCAAAGAAAATTTTCTTCTTAGATGTGCTTCATCTTCCATTTTTCGGAAGAAAATTACATACCTTGAGAAATCAACAATCCAACCATACTGATGAAAGTGTACTTGAAGCATCTTATCTCATAGCATTAAGAGTAGCTAAGATGTCCAAATCCCATGCAATCGCCGATAACCTCATATTGCCTGCTGTAATTGATATGAACAGTGTTTTAATAGGCGTAGAAAAAGCAAGAAAAATGAAAAAAATTCCGCTTTCTGACGACACAAAATCAAGGCAAGACGATGACATAGCTGCCGATGTTCGCGATCAGATAATTCAGCAATTTTCAAGTGAATTTTTTAGTATTCATTTGATGAATCAACAGATGTAGCAAACATATCTCAGTTCTTATGTTTCGTGAGGTATGAATGTGATAGGGACACATCAATCAAAGAAAATATGTTGTTTTGCAAAACAGTACCGGATCATGCAACAGGACGTGATGTTTGATGTTTTTATGAAGCTACTTGAAACTATACTAACATAGATTGGACCAAATATATTGATGATGCAAATGGGATAACAAGAAAGAACAGTGAATTAATGAAAATATTAAAAGATCGTCTTGTACCGATGGATGCACAGCTTCCCTCACAGACATACTCTTGTCGCAAAAAACATGCCAGAAGATCTCAATCAAATTCTTTGTGAAACTGTAAAAATGGTTAATTTTATTAAAGCCGACCGTTACAGAACAGGCTGTTTGCTAAACTATGCGATGAAATTGGCGAATACAAAAAATCTCTTCTTTTCCATACAGAAGTTAGATGGTTATCGTGAGGGAAAGTGCTAACCCGGGTATTGAAATTGCGATATGAATAAGTAATATTTTTCCAGAATAAACAAACGCCAATCTCATTGTAAATATTCTTTCTACACTTTACGACGCTATTTTATTCGAATTTTTCATAGAAAAAATCAAATAAAGATCATAAGAAAATACTAACTGACTTGTTAACTTGTCAACTGCGCAAACGTGGGTAATTTACTATGTATCTATATTAAAAGGATCAGGGAAAATTTTGTTAGCATTTCTAACCATATGATATGATGATATGAGACACCATATATTGAAGAAGATGTACATAATTAAATTAATAACAACTTAAGTTTAAAAACTAAATGTATAAAGGAAATCATGCGACCGTTGAAAAACAGGTAGATTTCGAGGGTCTATCGTCTAAGCAAAAACAAAAGAAATGCTTTCTCTTTGCAAACGAATATGTACACAGAAAAATGTCTAAGTGATGTTTACTATTTTAAAATGCCGAATATTTAAAGAAATTTAAATATAATTTAAAAATAGAATTAAATATTCTTATATACGCGAAGCGTAACGTCACTCATTTCTGATTATATTTAGAAAGATTTGAATGAACAAGAGACTATTATACACCACAGTTTGGATTGCATAAAGATGCATTTGCGTGAGCTAAAAACTCAGTTGACGGAGTATTTCTCGGAAGATAAAAATGATTTCTCGAAGGATTGGTACTGAATCCGTTTAGTAAAAATATTGTTGCTGTTGCTAAGTTACCAGTTGAGATTCATGACCAGTTCATCTAAATATCTGCCAAAAAATGCTTTAATTTCCGCTTTCAATTTACATATGAAAATTTAAATACATTTTGGCTTGCTTGTCGAAATGAATATGGAAATTTAGTTACAGAAGCATTGAAAATATGAATCCCTTTGGCCACGTCTTATCTCTGTGAAAGGGGTTTTTCGTCTATGGTTACGCTAAAAACTAAATAAGGGAATCGTATTTTATTTATCACTCGAAAACAATTTGCTTTTGTGTCTTTCTAATGTAGATACACGTATGCAGAAACTTTTAAATGAAAAAAAATGCAACCATCACATTAATTTCTTTTCTTTGCAAGTATACTTGTTGTAAATAAAATGTTTATAATAAGTTATTTTTTTCTCATAAATAATTTTTCATTATTGTTTAAGGTATTTCGCGACTCCCCAGGTTTAGAAACGATGTTACAGGGTAATAAATACGTTCACAAATCATTTCTTTTTTAATAAACTAAAAAAATTCTATTACCGTCTAAACGGTTGCTTTAAATGAATAAATTTAACAAAGGTGAGTTATTTAAATGCAATTGATAGTTATGTAAAATTTGTGATTGTTTTAATTTATTAATTTCTAAACTTTCCAGAAATTTTAATTTCGTCACTTTATTTTTTAAATGTAAAATCATTATTGAATGTGCGGTTTTTTTCTAATAGTTAATTGGCAAAAGTTCAATTTTGTTTTTTATTTCTAAACGAAGAACAATGTTCGGCAATACATTTTACAAACAAGCTTCCTGTTTGACCAACATATATCCTACTGCATCCACACGTTAACTTATAGACTCGAGAGTTCTTATTTTTATCTGTTCTCTCTATAATTTTAATTTGTACATTTACGGATGTAAAAAAATACTAAAAAATATAAAATAATTATTAATTTTTGTTACAAAATTATAAACACTAGCATGTTTAAATCAACTGATTCTATAATTACGTTTCGGGTCAATCTATTATGTACAAATTTTATGTTGTAGATTCTCAAGTTAGACAACCAAACTAGCTTACATAAAAGATATATGCTTTAACTTTATTGTATTGTACTTCTTATCATATGCTTAAATCAAATAATGAATGGAATACACATAGTCTGTAAAAAATATGTATAAAATCAGTAACTTTAAATTACAAAGAAATTGCCATTTTCTAGTATATTTACATAGTTATTTCAAATAATTATTGTGTCCGTTTCCTTACATGAATATTTTACTATAACATATATAGACTTTCGTAGACCGTAGGTATAATTAGAGAAACTTAGTTTTCTGCACAAAAAAACTTGAAATTATATTCGTTGACCTTTACCTGTTGGGGGGGGGGGGCGGGGGGGAAGTGGACATAATCAATCATTATTCATTAATATTATTACATTTAATGTCGGGTAAAAATATATGTATTGAAAGCTATTAAATTTCAATTGCATTCATTAATTATTTTAATTTACAGCTGATTTATCTCGTATACTATTTGGGATAATATAATTTAATACAAACTCCCAAGGTACAAGCATTAATTCTCCACAAAAAAAAAATTATTATTACCTTCTTTAGTGATCATTTCTTAACTGACACTCTATTATTATTAAAATGCATTCCAACCCCTTAATACGAAGTGTGCCTTCGGTGTTTTGCATACTGAGACGTAGAGGGCGCCACTAATCAAATGTCAGTACTAAAAATTTACCTCCATCTTTAGTTAGTCTAAATCCAAAGTTTCGGTGTGATAGATAAAGTCACAGATCAGTAATAATATAGATTTGAAACTTAAAATTAAAATAGATCCCTATGTATAGCTTGTGGACTGGGTACCGTGCGTGGAAAAGGGATAATTGGATAAGGATAATAATACTATACTCCTCGTCAGGAAAGATGATCCCTACGTCATCAATAAACATTGTATGATTCAAATCAGTACTTCGGCGTCATATAGGCGTCATACTGTAAATTGCAAAATGAATATGGATTGTAACTTCGTTTCCGGGCCAAATATATTTGACACAGTCGGTCGAATTTGTAGGTTATATGAACATATATAATCGAATTACATCTTAAGTTATATTAAAATTACTATAAATTGAACAAAGCTGCGTAAACAGCAAATCAAATTAAACTATAACACCACTTGAAAAATAAAATGAACTATCAAGAATTTACAACATTTAATTCAACATATAAGATTATGTAATTCTTTAATCATTTTAATGAATGGCAAAACCAAACAGTTTCAAGTTAGTTGTAAAGGCATTATTACTGGAATTGAAATTATACAATAGACCAGAGTATCTACTTTGTATAACTGTAATTACATATTCACTGTTATGACAGTTTTATAAACATTATCTTCCCAATTATATCATAGAATAACCCTAGATATTAGTTAAACGTTCTACAGTGCCTAATTTTAAATAAAATTTGGAATATATTGCAATATAACTTAACACTGCCATAATAGATAAGTTGAGTTTTGCACAAAGGTCGGTATAAATATTTGAAATCGCAGTATGCATTATAAACAAAACATATTCATACAAACTTATTTGCTGTGAAATGTTTTTTTTTGCTTTGAAATTATTTGTTGACTGCTAGTAAAATAGAACTTGTAGGATTGCAGAAAGAAATTTTGAAAAAGGAACATGAAATGGAGCAAGAAAGAAAATGTTTAGTAATTGAACTTTCAAAAAATAAATTGAGCAAACAAAAAATTTTACTTGAAATAAGTTATAGATTTATATAATATATACAAACAATAGTTATTTTATTTATTGTTTTCATCAAACTGTATGAATTTGTTTTGTGTATATTAAATAAGTTAATACCAGAAGATTAGAGCTGATGGACACCAAATCAAATAAGGCAGTCGAAACACATTTCACTAGTGTATCTTGCAAAAACTTGCTACAAAAAGATGAAAACACATTCAAATGTATTTAATTGGACATACATTTTTTTATATGTATTGTATTTATAACTCCAAATATTAAAATTGCAACGAAAAAGAATACGCAGTAAGAAAAAGGAGCCAATTAAAAAAAAAACTTCAATATATTAAATTGCCAAAGTAACTGGGAATTATAATTGTTTAATAAGTTAATATACATATGTAATCATATAACAAAATTGCCTTATTATTTGTTTAATAATAAAATGATCATGAGTATATATATACAAAAAAAAGGAAATATAAAATATATTTATAAGATAGTATAATAGTCAATATTAGAATAAATTTTTCAAAATGAACTGATACTATTATTGCTTTCGAGAGTTCCACATTAACTTTCATACCATATATGTAATAAGATTGGAAATCTTTTTAAGACACCAAAAAATCTTTCAATCCAGTTTTTGGTTCTAAGATGGGATTCATCATACAATTGTTCTGCTCGACTTTGAGGATTTGCTAGAGGTTAATAAATATTTTGTAATATTGTAACAACTATCACAAAGTATAACTGGGTTATTGAAATGTTCATTTTCTTAGCTTCTTTTTATTGCCGATCCATTCAAAATTGTTTGGTCATGTGTAGATCCTGGCCATCTGGCTACGATGTCACAAATTCTTAATTGAGAATCTCCTATTACCTGAATATTCCATGATAAATATCCTTTCTGTTTCGGTACAGCTCATCATTATTACCACTAGGAGTTTGTTTTCTCATGTGAGTGCAATCAATTCTACTTAGTACATTAGGAAATCTAGCTACTTGATAAAATCTGTTTCTGTAATTTTTCTACCTTTCTAGACATATTTAGATAAAAATTGTGGCCACAGTCTGGCAATTGTATGTGTAACATTTTGTATGATTATTTGTATTAATATCATTGTATTTGTTGCATAAAAAATCAGTTACTAAATGTAGAAACTAACATTACATAAACAACTAATCAGCTGTATACGAATACTTGATACTTTTACTGCCAACACAAGAAAATTTGATATATTTGGCGTGAACTAAAAACGACGTGTAGCACGTACGTTGGCTTAAATCTTGGGTTATAATATAGATTAAGTAAAAACATGGGATAGCTAACAGTTTTTTTTATCTGCGGTCATATAGGAAGTATTGTTAATCACTATCTTTACTGCTGCTTGAATCATCAATGTTAATTATAAAGCCATTGTTTTCACAATGTAAATGTATTTTCTCTATCGTACCATTTTTTTATAATATTTTCCATGTGTATAACACAATTTTTCCAAATTTCTTCCATACACTGCTCTAGTGATTACTTCCACATAGCTATAACTTTATCATCTCCATGTCCATCCCTGAAAATATGTTTATTATAATATTGTTTTGCATGGTCCCAAATAATTTCGATAGCATTAAATTGACAATGATAAGGAGACAATCTTCAATATTTCATGTCCATGACTTTGAAACAATTCATCCACTTGATACAGTTTTTCTTTATGAAAATTTTTAGCCAAGGGTAGTAGGTCAGTTTTAAATAGAGTTCGCAAGGTATATTATGTTTCGACAAGTATGTAATAATATCATTTTACATCAAGCCGATGATGAATGTTTCTTTACTACTAGTGAATGGTAGGGTGCATTGTCCATCACTATTTGTGCCGGTTCTTCCAAATTTGGTATTAAATGTTCATCGATTCATTTCTTAAACATTTCTCTATTCATTTCACCATGATAATCTTTTATTTGTGATTTGCTTGAAAACAATAAAGAAGCATTTGACACAAAACATAATATTGAACCACAATGTAATACAACATATCGCTTGCCCTCGTAACCCTCAGGTTTACGCACACTCTGCAGATTATTATCTTGCCGGGTCTCATCAAGCAATACCACTTCTCTCTGAACAGAACAACTCAAATTCTTTATGTAATTCCTAAGAAATGTCAATCTTATCTCTGCAATGTTGGATCGTTCCACTAATGCTCTATGATTATTATCCGTTTTATATTTAAATCCAATATTGTGAAGTACACGATTTAAACTGCTGCTACACAGCTTTAATGCGTTTTACTGTAACTAATCCCAAGCACAATGCATCTGCCACTCTGCCACTTTATTCAAATTTTATGTATGAAGGAAAAATAATATTTCATTCGATTAACTTCTGTATTGAAATCAATATATGTTATTTAGAACCCATTACATAAACTTCTAAGACATATTCAATGCAGAATTTAATCGAACGAAACATTCTTTTTCTCCATGCTCTATTAATTATTTTCCTCTTTCTTGAATATCTTCAAAAAATATATCATAAAATGTACATTCAAATGAAAATTACAAACAAATGTAATTCGTATATTTAGAATCTATACCAACTCTTATGCCAGATGAATTTAACGAAATATAATAGTACTTTTAAAAATTGTTTAGTTTGACGTTTCAGAATATCTAAAATCTAAAAAATCTACAACTAATAATAACAAAAAAAATGGTAAAACTGCACTATTAATGCTACTTACAAGGTTACCAACTTATCAGCTTACAAACAAACAATAAATCACAATAAATCCAACGAAAGTTTATAACTTTATTTTGAGTTGTTGTTTGGGCTATTTCCATCGTTTGTAGAACATTGATAGTCCGACGTTTCGGCAGTCCGTCTACTGCCGTCATCAGGGTAGGCCTGGTTGGGCTATTTCCATCGTTTGTAGAACATTGATAGTCCGACGTTTCGGCAGTCCGTCTACTGCCGTCATCAGGGTAGTCCTGTTTGGGCTATTTCCATCGTTTATAGAACATTGATAGTCCGACGTTTCGGCAGTCTATCTACTGCCGTCATCAGGGTAGTCCTGTTTGGGCTATTTCCATCGTTTGTAGAACATTGATAGTCCGACGTTTCGGCAGTCCGTCTTCTGCCGTCATCAGGGTAATCCTGTTTGCGCTATTTCAGGACTACCCTGGTGACGGCAGTAGACGGGCTGCCGAAACGTCGGACTATGAATGTTCTACAAACGATGGAAATAGCCCAAACAGGACTACCCTGATGACGGCAGTAGACAGACTGCCGAAACGTCGGACTATAAATGTTCTACAAACGATGGAAATAGCCCAGCAGGACTACCCTGATGACGGCAGTAGACGGACTGCCGAAACGTCGGACTATCAATGTTCTACAAACGATGGAAATAGCCCAAACAACAACTCAAGTTATACTCCATCGTCAACAATTACACGCCATGAGTTATAACTTTATAACATATAACACGGGCATATTTTTTTTTCATACGAAATTACAATTATTGAATTACGTATGATTTGTAAATTCGTAAATTAATTGGCGATTTAAGGTCTGGTTTTACTTAAAAATGTATATACATATGCAATTACAAAATTTGAATACGACGAATACTAATCGTCCAAGATAGAAAACATTAATTTTTCGTTAACATAGAGATCACAAAAATTCCTACATTAAATACCTACCCCAAAACAACTTCTAAATGCAACACCCTTGTGATATTTAAGTTGCATAACTAATTTCCTTCCCCTCACGTTGTTCGGATACCTTACCCCGCAAAATTATACACTGATCACCTATCAAGGTACACACAGACACATATATATATATATATATATATGACGGCTAAGAAATTATCTAATCACTTATATATATATATATGTATATATATATATATATATGTATATATATATATATATGTATATATATATGTATATATATGTATATATGTATAATATATATGTGTATATATTTATATATACACATCCCGGATGGATACGACTTTCACACTTTTTTTATTTTCCCGGACAACCTGGACGGTTGACGCCATGACACGTTGCAGCTACATTCTTAGACAAAGGTGACTTTGTCATGTGTAGAAATTGATGCAACGAATTAGAGCGGCAATGGCATGTATGTGAGAATTCAATAATTATGAGTTCTCATTAGCATTACCTTTATATATATAAATATAATATTTTCGTGACCTTGGTATGATATGGTAAATTCAATCAGTTGGCGATTAAAGGTCTGGCTTTACTTCAAAGTATATATATTTAAAACAACCCTACATGATGCCTTTATCAAGGATCCTTGATTAACTTCCCATAGGCGGACAATATTGCCCGGTTAACAGAAGTGCCCGTCTATCACAAGGCAGAAAAATTAAGTAACAACCCAAAGTTAAATTTTCATTTGAAAACAATATAAGATTATATAGATATGTATAACATAAATTAAAATCGGGCAAGCGGTCTGTTAATTAAAACTCATTTATTAATTATCCCTATATTTCGCAACAACTTTGTTGCTTCTTCCGGAGATAAAAATGTAGAGTTCAAAAAAATAATAAAAGTGACGTACAAGGACAATAAAATTGATTAGATTTGATTGACTTTTTTTTTATTGTCCTTGTACGTCACTTTTAATATTTTCTTGAACTCG
The DNA here is from genome assembly GCA_935421215.2 of Melolontha melolontha. Classification (NCBI taxonomy): domain Eukaryota; kingdom Metazoa; phylum Arthropoda; class Insecta; order Coleoptera; family Scarabaeidae; genus Melolontha; species Melolontha melolontha. The sequence goes on along the minus strand of OW285241.1, from coordinate 18,898,886 downwards.
ACATTTTTATCTTCGGAATAAGCAACAAAGTTGTTGCGAAATATAGGGATAATTAATAAATGAGTTTTTAATTGACAGACAGCTGTTTTGATCGATCATTTTTTGATCAAATTCACGCAACCACTCTGTCATCATAAAATTAGTCACACAAGCCTTGTTATTTGAATACTAGTGGACCGGACGAAGAGCAATGTTAAGATTTTCAAATGCGCGAGGACGTGCTGATTTTCCGATAACCAACAGTTTTTCTTTCTCCCTTGTCATATTCACACAGTGCGTTATAGTTAATCTTTCTTTCGATAACTTGCCGCCCACACATTTTTAGCCTCTTAATACCATTGTCTTTGTTGACAGTGCCCGAAAAAATAACCCTGTTTCGTCCAAATTATAAATATATCGCAAGGTTTGTACTCTTTAATTATTAACGGTAACCTATTTATGAAAGCTTCGACATCTTCTTGATTTGCGCTAGCGGTCAGATATCATATGGTAACGAATATTATGCTGCTTTTTGAATTTATCTAGCCATCCACTGGAAGGGGAAAATTACAATCAGCACTTTTCTTAGCTTTATGCATAATTAGTACCTCTGATATAGGCATATTCTTATTTATAGCTTGCACAACGCATTCATATGTTAACTGATCTATTTTGAGGCCTTCACTTTCAAAAAATCGCTTTTTAATTCCACTATTGTCATTTGTTTGTTACTGTTTTAGGTATTAACCTGTTTTTGTTATTATTTGTGCGGCTTGTGTTTTGTCAGTAGTAAATCTTCTGGCTAATTTACGTGAATTAAACTTGTTTTTATGATTATATTCTATGATCGCAATTCGTTTTCATTAATATTGTTTTCTAAAATAATTAAAATACATACATAGTTGATATGAATTATGCCATAAAAGCAATTTAAAACAACAGACAACCTACTCAGACGATGTTGACTTGCGAACTTAACAAGTATCATATCTATACTGTTCAAATTCAAATGATATCATCGACGAAGGCAGGGGATTTCCCTGGCCAGAATTATTACATCTCGATTCTCGCGTCCGTTTAATGGAAACTTTGTGGTCAAAAAGTAGCTAAATAACTGTCCGAGCCCGTTCATGGGAGCGTCCGCATAAGAGAAACCCATTTATTAGGAATTTCCCATTTATAATTTCGGGACTGGATAAAATGACCGCTTAAGGGAAGTGCCCAGCTAATAGAAGTGCCCGTTAAGGGAAGTTTCACTGTATATATATATATCCTCCTCTGAATACACGGTTTGACGAGAATTATGTAAATTTTGTAAATAGAAGTGGTCGCGTTTCTGTAAATATCTGGATGTGAATATCGGTGCAGGGACCTGAAATTCTATGGCATACCGGCTAAAGATTTAATAGTGAAGCATATATCCGAATTTTAGAAAATGTTATTCTGTTAAGCTTCTTTTCCCTAACAATGTATTTACCTTCCAACAAGATAACTGCCCAGTGAATAAACCCAAGCTCGAACTCGAATGGTTTCGGGCACGTAATATTAATGTTCTTAACTGGTGTAGTAAAAGCCCAGACTTGAATCCAGTAGAAAACATTTGAGCAATGTTAATTAAACAAATATGAAAGGCAAATGCAAGACCAAGAAAGGTTGATGGTTTGTTGGAAATTATAAATAATGCTTGCGGAGAAATTACTGAAGAATATTGTTTCACAGTGTGTGGATTGATGCCTAGAACATTAGTAGAAGTCATAAAACATAATTGCGGGGTTACTAAATATTAATTGTTTTTTTTTATTGCAATTTAAAGAATGTTATGTAGTAGCGTTTGTTATTTAATTATCATTAATAATATTATTTACTCTAGTGTTATTATCGGAGAGCGGACTCGACCGATTGATGATTCATAGCCCCTAGGCGTCTGCCTTGTATTCGCAATAGGTTTGTTTCTGCCAACGATCTTTGAGTTTTGTCATTTTGAAGAGATATCCACTAATTATTTTGAGCATTGTATTTTATTAACATGTAATGTGCTTGTATACAAGACGGGGAAGTCTCGATATTAAGTAAAATATCAACTACTTTATGGCATTAAAAAAAATCTGCATAAAAGGGTCCAGGTGTAACTGGTTTCAATCACAAAAGAAAAGCAAATAGTAATTAAAACTCAAAAAATTGAATAAATTAATTTATTTCCAATACATCATTACAAAATCTAAAAAAAAACGTCATTTAAAATAGATGGAATTGAGACATCAAAGTAATTTAGAAATATTAGATTGAACTATAAAAATATTTATCACAAAAATAGTTACATAAACTAAATATATCATACACAGTATCTACAATACATAATTACTTAGTGTTACAAAATTTTTATTGCTTTTTGAGTGTTGTCCAAATTGAAGTTTACTCATTGATTCACCAGATGGCGACTATATCAAGTTTAATATATTTCTCCGATTATTTTTTAAATATAGAAGCTTTAATAGAGTGAAAGGATTACTTTTTTTTTCTAATGTTTTACCGAAAATTTATATTAAATCTTTTATAATATTTAAATTTTGTTGAATTACGAAGATTTTTCTGTGGGTACATTATCTGGGAGAGGAGCGGCTGTGGGAATTTCAGGGTATTCCAATTTAGCTCCTTCTTCGCAAGTGAAGTTGGGACAGCATATTGGGAACGGTGCTGTTTTGTTGGTTTTTTCTGTAAAATATAAAAATCGAAATTAGATTTTTTTTTTCAAATGCACTTTAGTCGCGTGCTTCTTGAAATTTCGTACCTTCGTCCAATTTGCATTTTGGATTTGCCAATGGGAGGGGACCACAATCTTCGACCAATTCTAGAAGACGTGGTGGTTTGTCCTCAGAAAGGACGCAGGTGGAACGTCCACAGAATGGAGTCAGTTCCCAGGTTTTGCCTGGTTCAACTGTGGCGCAACGAGTGCTGGCGAAGCACATTCCAGGAAAGTCTGTAAAATAAATAAATTTTTAAGACTATTGTTTGTTCAATTTTTTAAATTTTAATTTAATAAATTAAGGCAACAATTTCTTATTAAATCAGTTATCGTTGACATTTAAATTCATACGCAATTTCTTTTTCTCGCGCCGCAACAAGGTGCAATATTGATTTTAATACAATTAAATATATATATATATATTGTAAAGTGCCAATCGATGCGCTGAGTAGGATTTAACTAAGAATATAGTATATGAATTAATTATAAAAATTGAAAATCTAAAAGAATGAAAGGTTAATGATTTTAAATTTAAAATGTGGGCGCCAATATACAAATATCCTTAGTCGAATCAACGCTATCTGTCCCTTTTTAATATAACTAGCTAATTGCGGTAGAGCTTGAGTGTAAAAGTTAATTTTTAATAATCTCAGGGTTCACGGTCGGTCAGGTGTATTATTTGCAGCTACAAACCAATCAGTGTATTCTCCACTCAAACACAACAATCACACTTCACAAATAAAAGATTGAATTAGATAAATAAATAAAAATTTAATATCACAAAAATAAGAAAACTGTAACAACAAAATTGAGAGATAAAAATAGGAAACTGTATTTAATATTATATAAATTATGCAAGATGTGACAAAAATTGAAATTAATAAGTGCACATGTGGGAAATGGTGATGAGGTTATGTGTACGAGATAAAATAAACAAATATTTAATAGTTTTTATATCTTATATTATTTTGGTGAGTATAAGCTTATTTGTAGCTAAATATCTGTAAAATTCAACGCTTTAAATTGATGCTTACTTTAAAATTGAATTTGATACATGAAATAATAATTTGTAGCGATTAATTTGAGCAATTATAACTTTTAAAATTAAATAATTTGGAATAAACGTTGTAGGTGAACCTGATGTTGATCTCCTAGATCTGATATACTTCTCAATATGTGGATATGCGGCAGACCAGGAAGCACGGCCTCGTTCACCGTCTTTGGCGGAGTTCGTCGAGTTGAGTGGTGTAAATCGTTGGCTTGCCCTGCTCTCTGCTTCAAATGATGCTTAGGACGATATCTCACGTTTGCGTTGAGGTATTCTTGAGATTTTTTCTTCAAAAGGTGGGCCTTTAATTTGGTTATCGAATGATTCAACACTAGGTAGGAGATTTTCACTTTAAAGATGTTTTAAAAATTTATTTTAAGGAAGTACACTCAAAAACGGCCATTTATGTTCAAAGTTTTATATCAGATGACGCCGATCGCGTTTTATTTTTTATTCCAAAGCCTTATTTCTATATCGAAATAATCTCGTAATTTTAGTTTAATTACATCAATTTAAAATGTGAGTTTATACAATGTTTTGATTTTAACATAAAGGGAAAATTAATTTAATATTTTACATTAACCTAAAATATGATTTGAATATAAATTTAGTAATGTTTTCTACCGTAAAGTTTGCTTTAGCGGGGTTCATATAATTTTGAATTGGTGGGCGTGGTTATCTAGCGTCGATATAAACCTGATGTTGATAAATTAAATACCTGTTGTTTCGCGCGTATAATTTGAATAATGAAAAAATGAAATTAAAATATAAAAAGTTAGTTAAAATCAAAATAAGATAATGATGAATTTTAAAGTTATCGTCGTATTAATTTATTTACATTTCGATGTTAGTTTCACAAATTCCGTCCACCAATTTATTGTTTATACAGGTGTTTATATTGATTGTGTACCTGTACTTTCCATTGTAGGTGCTGGAATACCTGAGCTGGTTGTACCACTACAATATATATATATATATATATATATATATATATATATATGGATAATTATTTCGTGGCCTTTGTATGTGATGGTAGATTTAATTAGTTGGCGATTTAAGGTCTACTCAGGTCATAGAACAGAGCTTGTATGGATATAAATTTGAAAGATTGATTGAATAAGATTCGTGCTATGAAATCTTATGTATAGAATAACAATATTTACAATTAGAGTACTATTTACTGTCTTTCAGAAATGGTAATCCCGCTTTGTCACCAGCAATATAAGCAATTTGGTCTAATTAAAACCTATGTGAACTAATCGATCCCAAATCCAACTATATATCGGAGAGTAATATACTTTTACGAGGTAAACCAAATGAAACTATTTAAATATGTATTAGTATTAATTTGTGCATAATAAGTTTGAATTAACTAAGATATGCTGATACGGTGAATATTTGAATAGTATTTACTTAGATCGTGCAATTTACGATTAAATTATTGAAATAGATTCGATTAAATTACATAAACGGTTAAATAGCAAGCAAAAATGTTAATTGTAGGTACCTTATACTTTAATAAACAGGATTGATAATTGTCCATTTGAGCAATCGCATTATGCAATCTACTTTCTTTCGACTTTTGCAGAAAGTACTCTCGTAAATTATTTACCTGTGTATAATGCCTGCAATAAGCACTCGTTATTCCTCTACCTCCTTCTCTTTTTGGTAGGTGGAACCTTTCGATCGCACTACCTGGGTGATGAATTCTAAATTTTCTGGCTTCTACTCTTGTCTTGATATCTACTGCTTCAAGTTCAGTATCAGTCCAGTTAATTATTCTAAATCCATAAGTATGTACGGAAGTTGCTAAGCTGTTTATTGCCTTGGATATATTTCTTGCCGACAATCTGGTTTTCAACAACGATCGCAGCCTAGAGAAATACTGATCTTTCGCTGATTCTTTTGCAATATTGTGTTCTATTTCTCTAGCCTGCAAATAATCAAGATACTTATAATAGTCGTTACTCTCCATTCCAATAACTAGTCCTTGTCCGCCTTCCACTTCGAACCCACGATGTTCAACCCATTGTCCCTTTTCTATGCAACTTATTTTGCATTTTTCCAATCCAAATTTCATTTGGATATCTCTACTATAACGGCCAACACAGTTTAGGAGATCGCGAAGATGATTCTTTTTCCTAGCATACAATTTGAGATCATCCATGTACCAAAGGTGACTAATTTGTACGACAGGTTGTAGTAAATTACATCCCTTATTTAGGGAATTTAACATAGTTGTTAACGGTTTCAAGGCTAAACAAAACCACAGTGGACTCAGAGCGTCTCCCTGAAATATGCCTCTTTTAATACTGATCTTACCTGCATCAATACTTTCTGTAGGGGTTTTCATTAACAAACTTGTCTTCCATTTAGTCATGGCGTAACTAAGAAAATTCCTCAATCCTATATAACCTAAGAATCTCTACCAGCCACGAGTGAGGTACACTATCAAACGCTTTCTGATAGTCTATATATGCCATGTAGAGATTTTCTTTTGCTTTCACCACATTCTTCATCACAACTGAATCAATCAGGAGCTGTTCTTTGCAACCTCTTGATCCTTTTCTACATCCTTTCTGTTCCTCTTCTAAAAGGTTGTTATTCTCCAAATGGGCATATATCTTTTCAGATATAATCGAGGTGAACATCTTGTATAACGTAGGAAGACATGTAATTGGTCTATATTTAAAGGGATCTTCCGCAGATACATTAGATTTAGGAATTAAGAAGGTGTTTCCCTCGGTCATGATCTGGCAGTTCGGTTGGTTGTTCTAGCAATAATTGGAAGCACTTAGCAAGTTGTAGGTGCGTCGATGTAAATTTTTTTAACCAGAAATTTTGTATTTTATCTGGTCCAGGTGCTTTCCAATTCATTGCTTTTTGGATTGCTCTTTTCACATCTTTTGAATCAATCCGCCAATTTATCATTGTCCTAACGTTACTTACCTTCCTCCTTTCATCCGTCAGCTATTTTGCATTTCTATGTTGCACCGGCGTACTCCATATTCCAGACCAATAATCTGATATTTTGTCTTTCGTTGGTAGCTGAATCTGTTGTCCAGGATTTGTATCACTCAAGCCTCGATAGAATAATTTTTGATTTCTAGCGAACTGTTTATTTTGCTGCCTTCGGGTATTACTGATTTTATATCGTTTCAACCTCTTTGCATATGCCGCTAACTTCTGTTTTAATAAATCTAAAATTTCTACAACATTGGAGTTTTCAGGTGAAACATAACAGCTCACTATAACCTCTGCATCTCTCTTAACCCTCGTGCTAGCATTGTCCTTTAAGCTTTGAGTTAATATTCCAATTTCCCGTCTCAGATTTTCTATTTTCCATGTCAATCGTTTTTCCCAACAAGGAGTTTTATTCCTACTATCGAATTCCATTTCTACGGTGTCTATATTTTGATTATTTAATATCAATATTATTATTATTATTATTATTAGTGTTATATCTTCCACTCACAAGAACCATTTGTTCTTGGTTGCCATTATCTTTCCCCATCGGTTCGTTTGAACAAGATGGTTGGCATACTTATTATTATCATTATCATTATTATTATTATCATCATCATCACGTCAGTTACAAATAATAAAGGATCAGAAATTGTTTCCTGCAGTATATGCACACAAAATAAAGCTAACGTAATCCAATAGAAATGACGGAAATAAAAGTAAATTGCGTTGCATTTATTTTATAAAACAAAAAATATGTAATAACAGTTATAGCATTATCGAACTTTTAAGCACACTGAATAAAACGAGAAACTATTATCTCGCATAACAATGGAGATTGTCGTGCATTAATGCATTGAACTAAGTTTTAACTAACAATCGTTTCATTCCATTTAGACTTACTGCTCACGAAGAGTGAACAAGCTTTCGAACAGGGAAAAAAACGACCGGATGTGAAATCACGCCATAAAATAGACGGTTGGCGACCGGGTGTGTGAAATAATAAACTGAAAAAAGAACGGATAATAATATATACTAAAAAAAAAGCCGCTTACATACGCGTTTACCGTTGAAACACCGCAAATCCTTTCATTAGTACAATACGCGAGATAAATGAGAAACAAAACAGTCCGGTCAGGTTACGCTTATTAGAATATAATTAACGATTTGTCGGCATGGAGTGTTGGTTTTAATCGTGACTGATCGCGTTTTATGTTCGGTGATTAATTTGAATTTAGACAGTGGAATTGAATTTAGTTCGTATACCTTTATTTTCAATGAACTTTAATTATAATTCAGTTTTTTTTTTTCGTTTTTGTAAAGGTTTAGTAATACGCTATCTGTCTCGAAAATAACCGCAATAATTTGATTTTAATGAAACTAGTGGCGCCATCTATTAACGCAAAATTTATTTATAAAGCATAAACCTTCCTAAATAATTTGTGAAAATTTTATGACATTTTGTTCACTAAAAGCCTATATACAACATGACATTTGTATACATCCATCGAAAAATAAATAAAAGAATCAAGAGCTTTTTCATGTTCAAACTTATGTTCCATAAATTACAAGGATTCATAGGATAAAAGTTATTACAATTACATCCTTCTACTGCCGAATCTATATTGAAAACTACTTTATCTGGTGCCGCTTCAAAGGAATAACATTGAGAATATAAAGATTCTGTATTGGTAGTTAATACTAATTCTGATTTAACAGGTCAATAGACACAAGTATTTTGAAATTAAGTTGTATCCGTTGAAGGATTTAATTGAGGCAATATTCCAAAGTAAGGCAATGGAATAGTTGTATTTCTTTGTTGCCTATTACAGGACAATATATTTTAACTGGATCGATACTTGTATATAATAACTCAACTTCATAAAGAGGATCATAATAATTTTCGTTGATAAATGATTTTCCATTTTTATCTGGTGCAACTACTTCATCCACATTTTTTGTCGTAGCATTATATAAATTTTTAACAGTTACTTTACTTGCTAAAAAATGTGGATTGGTAGTCCATGAAATATCACCAGCATCAACAGCATAAGGCATTGGATGATGTTTAATACCTATTTCACCATTTATTGGTTTGTAATTAACGTATGGAACATAAGTTTTGAGAAAAAGTTTTGACGAGGAATGTTATTACCAAAAATGGTCCAAACTAGTTACCACTGGGCTAGTAAAGATGCTCGTTTATTAGTTACTATGATGACATGTTAGATTTGTCAGAACTAGTCATACAAGATTGAAATACAAAAGTCTATATATAATTTAGTTGGCCGAGTATCTAAACGCGAGATTGTTAACATTTTTCGAGACCAAAATGTTAGACTGTCAGCCATTTGCCGCACAATTAAGGAATGTGAAGAAGGTATGCCATGCATGAATTTACCGAAAAGTGAACGACCTCCAGTTTTGGCCCCACATGAAGTAAACAGACTCATCCAATCTGCTCAAGACAGAGCTGGAACGTCTACGCGCAATTCAGGCCGTAGATTTGAAATTGCGCATAGCACTGTTGGCAGAATTTTGACTAAAAATGGATTAGAATATCGCAAAACGAGAAAGTGTCCTAAATACACTGCAACCCAGCTAGAGATAATCCCCAATGCTGCATTTTATTGGCAACAAAGTTATTGTTTTAGACGATGAGAAATATTTCACATTATTCAATTCGGCAATAAAGAGTAACGATGGTTTTTACACGTCCAATATTGCAAATTGTCCTGACAACGTAAAAGTTAAACCGAAAGCGAAATTTGCCGAAAAGATTATGGTCTGGTGCGCTATTTCTCAAACAGGAATTTCAAGACCTTACGTTCGGAGAGTTAGAGGTGAAGCTGTTGATGCAAACGTCTATATTCGCAAATGTCTATCTAAATTGATAAATTCCATTAATGCTCGTCATCCAAATGAGCATGTAATATTCTGGCCCGATCTGGCTACATGCCATTATAGTAGAATCACTCCGAACTGGTTAACTGAACATAACGTGAATGATGTACCTAAGGAAGACAATCCCCCCACCGTACCTCAGGCGCGCCCCATTGCGGAATTTTGAGCACTACTGAGCAGGAAAGTTTGTGACAAGGGTTGGGAAGCCAAAAATGAAGCACAGTTGCGTGCCAAAATATTCCAGAAGATCCGAGAAATGAATATAAATGTCGTGCAGAGAATGATGGGGAGAATTTTACCAAAATTGAGGACCATGGGCCCTTAGCAGTTTTGTGAATTTAGTTTTTGTATGACGCAATAGTGTATAATAATTTAATATGACCCCCATTGTTAACTAAATATGTATAATAGGGTCACGATTCCTAAATATCTATGTACAGGTTGGCCCAAAATGACCGAAGGGGTTTTAATTCCTTATAACTTTTTTATTATAATTTTTGTTTTTTGTTTTCAGTATTTTGTAAAGAAGACTTGGGGAATTTAAAATGGAACAGTACACAATTGAACAGCCTGCCAAAATCGTTGAACTTTATTTCTCAAATCAACGATCCATTGTTTTGACTCAGCGTGCATATCGTTATTATTTTAATGTGCGGGTTGGACCCTCAGAGTCAACAATAAACCGTCTGGTTGCAAATTTTCGAGAACAAGGGGCAGTAAGGAACCTTCCTGGTGCTGGCAGATGACGAACGGTGCACACGGATGACAATATTGAACGGGTACAGGTGAGTATTCGGGAAGATGGAGAAACATCAACCAGGAGACATTCGACACAACTTGGCCTCTCAAGAGGGTCACTGCAGAGAATTTTGCATACAATAAGAATGTTTCCATACAAAATTAAGCTTGTCCAACAATTGAAACCGACATATTACCAGCAACGACTTGATTATGCAATTTATTTTCGTCAAAAAGCAGAAGAAAATCATGATTTTATTCATAATTTAATTATGAGCGACGAAGGCCATTTCCAATTAAATGGGTTCGTTAATAGCCAAAACTGCAGGATATGGGCTACGGAAAATCCAAGAGTAGTTCAACAGCGAGAATTACACCCACTTAAGTGTACCGTTTGGTGCGGTGTTTCGTCGGAAAGGATAATTGGCTCATATTTTTTTGAAAATGAACACGGTGTCGCCGTTTCCATCACTGGTGTTAGATATCGGACAATGTTGGAAAATCTTTTAAGGCCAGCCGTGGAAAACTATCCGCAAGTATGGTTCCAACAGGATGGAGCCACCGCGCCCACTGCGAGGGACACAATGGCTCTTTTACGCGACATATTTGGTGAACGAATTATTTCCCGTACAAGCGATTTTAATTGGCCTCCGCGTTCACCGGATTTAACCGCTTCAGACTGTTTCCTTTGGGGTTATTTGAAAGGAAAAGTCTATATTAATAAGCCACGAACCATACTGCAATTAAAAAATAATATACGCGACGAAATCAACAACATAACACCTGAAGTTTTGCGAAAGGTTATGGAAAATGTTTTGGAAAGAGCACGAATATGCGAAGCAGAAAATGGTCACCACTTGCGAGATATAATTTTTCATAATTAAATTAAAAATATTCTCCATTAATATACTGTATTTAAAATTTTAAAAAATTAATAATTATGTCTTAAATAAGAAGTTATAATGAACTCAAACCCCTTCGGTCATTTTGGGCCGCCCTGTATAATAAATTTTATTACTCTTACGAGGGACGATCCGGAACTACGTATTTAGGTTTATGACACCTACTAATATTTAATTAATAATGATATTTTATTGTTTATTAGTTAAGATTAGATTTTTAAGACATTATCGTAAGCATTGGCTATTATTGCTTCTAGGCACAATTTCTACAAAATTAACACACAAAAATGCACTGTTATCACGTCAAACAATACATTATTCAACCAATACGATTTTAATATGCAATAACGTAGGTGGTACATTTTTACCTACTTGTAAAACAGTACAGAATATATCATTATTAAATCAAACAGTCCCAACTCTACATCAATGCAAGACACAGATACAGTCTTCACATAACATTAATCTCAAACAGTATGAACTAAAACACAGTATCAACTCAACATCAGTACAAGACACACAGTCTTAACATAGCATTCATATCAAACAGTACAAACTAAAACACAGTATAAACTCAATATCAGTACAAGACACAGTCACCGAAGATTTAGAAAGTAAAGTGTATACAGCCTTACAACCTATTAACGGTGATGCAACATAACAAAACAGGTCGTGATTCTAGTAACTGACGTTGAAGTATCACTGCCAGTACATCAATCCTATGCAACATCGACCACCAGAAAACAATAGGAATTATGAAAGTAAAAATAAATAATTAATTTTCTAGAAGAAGCAATAGAGGACGACAAGTCAGTAAACACCCTCTTGAAATACAAAACCATAGACTATGGGATTGCGGACCAAAACAGAGAATGTATATATTTTAATAGTTCCTCTGCTGTGGTAGCAATAAATGTTAATTGTGAATGAAGATAGATTTCAGCATTAGTGGAGTTTCAATGTTTTGTCTCAGATAACCCCCATATTAGATATCTATGAAATGCGAAATAATGTTCATATTTATATCGTCATTATCAAGATTTAAAAAATCTACTTCCATGCATAATATTCTTTTAACAACTACATAGATATTAAAATACATTTTTACTTGTTTAACTGTTAAGAATATCGAAAGCCAAATAACTATTTCATTTGATGAATTTTATTTTCTACACGACCTCGAAAGCATTGCCCAAGATCTTACAACAAAGACATATTTAATGGCATTAATTGGAGCAATTTTATTGCTTAAAAAGACTACCGACCACGCTCCCGCCTGCGCCAAGGTTAAAGTTGACGAAGAGTAATCTCTTAACGACTGTATAATTTTATTATTAGACCGAACAAGAGGTAAACCTGAATGCATTTATATGACATCATGATATAGTTGATTCCATTTGAGTTGCAAAATTGAATTTCAGAAACGATGTAGACTTTCTATAACACAAATTCTTGACAAGCATGATTACGCAAAGTCTTAATTTATTTACGGTTTTAAAACTAGAATATTTGGAAAGAATTGTACGCTCGCTGTATTATGAAATTTCATTTAAAACATATAAAAAACTAGATTACACAATTAATGACACGTCAATTCGACAGATGGCGCTATCGTAAATGTCGAAGGTGTTAATGTGTTTTTATTAGGTATATAAGTTTATATTTATTAAAATATGTACATATATACCTGTATATTCAATTTATGAAGTGATTTTGTTAATTGCATGTTTAAATATGAAACACTTTCAAGTAAAAATATCTTGACCATGTAAATAAAAAACTACTTAAAATTTACAAGCAATGTGCCACATGTAAAATGAAAATTAAATATTGTTAAAGGTATTAATGTTTATTTTAACAATTATTATACATGAGGAAAATCATATTTGTTTAGATGTAAAGGTAATTATGTATACAGTACGGAAATACCGAATAAATTCGCTAACTTCATTAATATTAATTTTTTGGAAAATATCTTAAAGATATATAGTGATTTTAACTATCTATATAAATAAAAATGTGTTCAAAATTTTAATTCTCCAAAAGTTCTTCACCGATTGCTTTGAAATTTTGACCTCAAATACGTGTGTGTTTTATATGCCTATTATATATAACGGGTGTTCATTTGAAAAGTCAATCTAGTAGCATGTGATTTACTGAGAACATTTTGAAGTATGTCGTAAATTAAAATTTACTACTTAACCTACGAAGTCGTATATTTTGACAGTTTCATACATACAAATAAATAACAAATGTGATTGACATTATCAAATGTCATTTGGATTTACGTTTACGGAACAACAAACACATACTAATATGTATGCGTCTTATTCTATCAAAATTTCAAAGTAACCTAGATTGACTTTTCAAATGAACACACGTTATGTCACACATGTGCCAGGTAAAACCATGCTTCTTTTGAAAAATAGCGCCATCTGTTGAACGTACAACGTGCTTTTTGACAGCTACTGTCAGTTGGCATTTTCAAGGTTTCCGATTGCATTGTTAAATTGAAATTTTAATATCGATTTATTTTCATTTTGATTTATTTCGTGTGATATTGCGTTGGAATTGAACTATGTCGTTTACCATAGCGTTGGTTTCGTGAGTATAGTCAATCATATGTTTCGTGTTCTAGAATCGGCAAATCAGACAATCTCTATATGTGTACAGACAATGGAACAACAAAGAATATTTTATACCCACAAGCATTGTGAAATTAAATTCTGATAGCCGGGTACAGGTAACAGTAAATATTTTCAGTATATCTTCAGTTTCTAATGTCATTTGTTGTTCATGTTATGACGTCATCGATATTTTTTTAAATACTTTCGGTGGTACTTTTTATTCTGTGTTCAACGGTATAAAATTTTCAAAATGCTATATTTGAAAAAAAAATTGAGAAAAGAACTTCAAAGTATTATCAGGATAAAATAAAACAAATTTTAATGAATTTAACTTTTTGATTTACACCGTAACGATCCTGTGCTTCATCAGACATACCGCCTAATTCTGAGTAAACGCAACGATCCGAATGTATGAATATTTCTCCCGCTTCGAATACAATTCCCCTGAATGCTGTAGGCGCGTCAACATCGATGTCATACATATAGCAAGCGCCAATTAAGTTGGCGCGAGGAGGGGGTTTAGCAACAGACTGTTTTGTGATTGGCTTAACATCAATGTCATACATATAGCAAGCGCCAATTAAGTTGGCGCGAGGAGGGGGTTTAGCAACAGACTGTTTTGTGATTGGCTTAACGCGTTCAAGGATTTTTATTCGGAGCGGGAGAAATATTCGTACATTCAGGCCGTTGCGTTTGCTCAGAATCAGGCGGTATAACAGTTATATGTCTGATGAAGCTCAGGTTAGAGCGAAACGATCGTTACGGTGTAAATTAAAAAGTGAAATTCATTAAAATTTGTTTTATTTTATCCTGATAATAGTTATAATGGAATTTCATCAAGTAAAGGCTGAAACAATCATATAGAACTTCAAAGTTCGATTATTAAAAATTCATTAATAAATGAAGTTACTGTTGTATAAAAGAAAACGGTCAAATTTAGTAATTTTTTGTCAAAAACCAACTGAAAACTAAAAAGAAACTAAATTCTCTAACTAGAAAAATACTTTAACCATAACATTATACACTAACAACCACAGAAATAACAGTGTTTAAATTGTATTTATACTAAATGTTCAAAATAATCTTGTACCATTTGACAATACCCAAGACGATTACAAAATTAATTTTTCACATTTTGAATAGTTTGAGGTGATATTAACCTAATCTCATGCTGAATTCTTTGCCTAAGATCTTCTAAGTTATTTGGGCAATTGTTGTACACTTTACTTTTTAAGTGGGCCCCATAGAAAGAAGTCTAATGGTGTTAAATACAGGTGACCTAACCGACCATTCAATTGCGTAATTTGCCGGAGCACCATCATGTTGTAACCAAATGCTATAATTTGGTGGGCCAGGGTTGTTTGAATTTGAGAATAATGCAGCTAATGTAGGCATCAATTGGAACTGTAAAAATTGCAGTTTTCTCCATTCAAATTGTTTGCCTAAAAGAATGGACCTAAAATATTTTCACCAATAATTCCTTCCCATACATTAACATTTTGATACTGTGTATGAATTTCGTGCACCCAATGAGGATTTCCTCTTGCTCAATATCTACAATTCTGCTTATTGATGGATTCATTTAAACAAAATGTTTAGAAACCACTTATCCACAATATAACCTTAAATTCTAGATGCGTATTTCTACACTATGTTGTCATTATCAGCTGTAGAAATGACAGTGATGACGATGATGATGATGATAACAACTTATTGTCGAAATACTAATACAATATTTAAAGCTATTGTGATAATGATTGTTTAAATTAACTTCTACAGAATATGCCAGTCATTGATTCATCTCCCCACTATGCCCTTAATGTTAGAAGTTTTTTAAACGAAATATTCCTAAATTGGTGGATTGATCAGAGAGTTCATTGAATGATCGCACGGTCTCCAGATTTAAATTCCCTAGATTTTTTCCTTTGGAGTCATTTAAAATCTGTGGTTTATACTAGACCATCGCATAATCTGGAGGAATTGCTATTATTGTTCTTATTATTACTATTACTATCGAATATTGTATTGCCTACTGTATGAATTGTTATATTTATTGTGTAGTTGACGTACTATATGTACTGTCTATGGGAGAGTTCGAATAAGAATTGATATTAGAATTAGTAACTTATCTGTGTTCATCCCTTCAGACCGATAAGTCGGAATGTGCAGACTAAACTGTTTACAATAACTTCGGGACGTAACTAGGTAACTAGGTTAAGGATATGTGTGAGAATTACACAAAATAATATAATATAGTATACAGTGCGTAAACTAATAATTCGAAATACAATGTAATCTAATAACGAGCCATCGAAAAAATTCATAATTGGAGTAGACTGTGAAATTGGGTTGGTACTTTAGCCACTCCCACATAATGACATTTATTATTTGACATTGAAACTATAAGTTTGTGTCAAATTTTTCAAAACTTTATTAAGAAAATTAAAGAGTTGGTTTGTGTTTAGATGTAAATGGACAACATTTTCAACAACTTCTGTAGCTATATGTAAATTTTGATTATGATTTCGATATTAAATAAATTCTTTGTTTTCTTTTTTGTTGTAGTATCATTTCAGTGCCATAACCTTTTTTTTACAATGAAACCAAATGAAACTGTCAAGCATCAAGTAATGTGTCATTATGTGGAAGTGGCTACAGTACCAACCCAATTTCACAGTCTACTCCAATTATGAATTTCTTCGATGGCTCGTTATAATATATAAGTACATTAGATTTGCATTATTAGATTTAATTAAATATCTTCGTCGTTGTTCAACAAAATGGTGCCAAACTTTATTATTACTGAACTCCCAGAGCAGACCTCTATTGAAATTCGTAAAAATATACATTCGGATATAAATGTACTCATCGAATCCCCGATTCGCATTTAATTAATTGTGAAAAGTCTTATTAAAATCTAAGTAACCATATCAAATATATTCCAATGGATCCATGCATTTTCCTAACCCTGTATAACGACTAGTACTTCGATTTGGTCTTTAGTAACTTCAAGAATCAGTTTATTGTTCACCTTCGAGTGAAAAATGACTAGTACAAACTTGACCAAATAATTTTTTTTATTAGCGTTCGTTTAAGATTTCAGCAGCATATCTTGCACTTAATTTTTTTGAACTAGCGATGTATTTTTTTATGTAAATGGGATTTAAGTAAAACACTTATACTAATTTCCAGTATATATTACACTTTATTATATGTATTAATAAATTGACGACATGTTTCGCTACGATGTAGCGATGTAGTAATATAAGATCTGAAGAAGCTACATCGTAGCGAAACATGTCGTCAATTTATTAATACATATAATAAAGTGTAATATATACTGAAAATTAGTATAAGTGTTTTACTTAAATCCCATTTACATATTATGGATTTCCAGCAAGTATCGGCCGATTCAATTAAATGTATTTTTTTCTTTGCAAAAGTAAAAAATAGTTAAATCAAATGAGAATGTGAATTTTTCCATTTTTCAATTAACGACAAGTAAAACAACAATGTGGGGTTGTCATTTCGAATACGTAAATATTTAGGTGTTAATATTACCATAAGTACAAATAGAAAAAATTAAATCCCTAAGATGAAATAAAAATATATAACAGAATGGATGGTGTATAAAATAAAGAAATAACTGTAAATTATATCAATCAGAAATCACCGTAAATTTAAATTTAAAGAAATGCAACACTGTTTTGGAAATTATAAAAGGTATAATCTAAAGTGAAGATAGGAACAAATCATAGATTTAATCTGTTAAGCCAGACGACGACGAATTTACCCCCTCTATTAGAATAACGCCAAACAAATACAAGGTACCACATAAATAAAAATAACACAAAACATAAAAGCTTATTTAGATTGTATTAGATTTTTTATTTCTTCGACAGAATATTAGAAATTGATTTTAAGCAAGTCATTTCAAGTAACTATTATAACCTACTTTACTTATTAAAGAAATGAATTTAAACTTCAACCAGCTGCATCCTGACAAAAAAAAATTAATAGTATTTTTCCTGTATGTACTACAAACCTCGTGATATTTAAGAAATTATACCCGCGTATGTTTTATGCATATGCTTACGTGTCCATGTATGTAACATGAGTTAAATATACGAAAACCTGTTTCTTAACAAACCAGTTCCACCAACTGCACCACTTCCTACGAATAAAGAGGTCAAACAACTCAACCAAAAATTTATTTCTCCCTATGTGGTCGGTACCCGTACGCAGACGTTTTAAATTTACATCGCCAAGGCTATGGATTTTTTTTTATATGAGCATTCCTTAAACCAGATTTAAAATATATTATTTGTCCTATATATAATACATAGGTCTACATTGGATGAAAAGAAAAATAATATTGAGGTTATTTATAGGCTCTTGCATATTTCCCTTTTCATTGTGTGTTGTTCTTTATCAATTATCTGTGTGTTTTCAAAATCGAAATAGATTGAAGACAATTAATGGATATATTATTTACCGTTTTCATATTTTTACTAATTAAAACAAAATTGTATTGTGGTTATTTTTTTGGAATAAAATTGGAATATTAGTTAGTATTAATCATATTTTATCACTTCTTTCTGATGCCAGGGAATGTTAAAGTACTTTTATTTAGCGACGTGCAAGATCTACTACGTTACAGTATGAACAAAATAAATTATAATGATATCATTGTTTGAGGATTTTGATTATTTAAGTCAATCGTATTATAGCAGATACGTGGGCACCTCTCTTCTAAATTCAATTTGCAGTAAATTTCCTTGCGATTTAAGAATAAATAATCGTTTCTGATTTATATTTATTCTACGCTAAAAGTTTCTTCAATTTTAATTTTATTATGAACAGGAAAAAAGATGTAACGGTAGTAATAATTTTTACTTAGCGACTGTCTTCAATGACAGAGCTTTCAGGAATTTATTTTCCCAAAGTTAGCTGTGATTGCTTTAAACGGCAGTTTTAAATAGTTGGTATTATATACAAGAGATACCTTATTATAACATTGTAGCTAGAAATACAGGTTTAACCAGAAATTTTTCTAATTTTACGGGTCGGGTATCTGGAAATGGTTGAATAGCATTTATGGAAGTGTTAAGAAGGATCAAAGATGTTCCTTTTAGAGTTTGGTGGTTAACAGGAACGGTTGAAGCCTCTATTCTATTTCCGTGGTTTTCTTAATTATCGGGAAACGTTTTAAAACTTGAAAAAGGTTATTAAAGACTATTTCTCTTGATTTATAAATTCATAATTCAGAGCATCAAAAATATGTGGTTTCCGTTTCACAAAAGGACGCCAAACGTAAACTGTTTTTATTTTTCCAGGGCCTCTTTTTTACTTTACCAAATTTGTATTAATTTTGATTGCGTTTCATTTAATCTAATTCAATTAACTGAAATCAAACTTTCTAATTGCTTTAAAATTCCTAATCTTAATTTTAGTATACACTTTCCTGATTTTTAAATAACATAATCTAATTTTATAATCTCTCTGAATATGTTGTTTAGCTATTACATAAAAATTTCATCCATATATTTAAATATTTTAATTAGTGAATGTTAAGTGAATAATTGTATATTTTTAATGTGTAAATTATTACAGAAAGTAAAGTAAATAACTAAATTTTATATATGAATTTAGAAAACTTCAAATGGTTTTATTACAAATAATTTAGAATTTACAAGCAATTATACAGGAGTGAATCAAAATTATTATTCAACATTAAACTATATAAAATATTTTGAAAGTAAATATTATATAACAACAACATATATACATATTTGTAAATTGCAGATCGTTACTTTATATTATTAGGTTATAGTATATACTGCTTATATTTTTTAGATCACTTCCGTTGTTAATTGATTTTTTTTCCCGTTTAATATTAATCATTTCTTTAATTAACACATATCTTGCCAATCACCGTTATTGTTGTCTGCCCTTGGAGAATGGAAGGTATGAATTATTATTATTGGACTTGAATGTATCTTTGAATAATTTGGTTTTATCCATAACAACTACAGATAATTAAATGTAAATTAATATACTATCATTTATAAAATTCTTTGAAAAAGGCATTGTTTGCCGAAACATGTAAGATTATTTTAAATATATACATATTAATGTAAAACAGACCTTAAATCGACGACTAATTAAATCTACTGTATATATATATATATATATATATATATATATATATATATATATATATATATATATACCGCCTAATTCTGAGCAAACGCAACGGCCTGAATGTACGAATATTTCTCCCGCTTCGAATACAATTCCCCTGAATGCTGTAGGCGTGTCAACATCAATGTCATATATCATACATACTTACATATTATGGAGCCGCGTAAGAAAAATTATCTGATTACCAAATTACTATTAAAGGACTATAAATTGTTTAGTCCTGTGTTATGGTAATGAGTAAATTGCAATACGTTATTCTACAAAGCGTAATGAAATTATTAATAAGCGGTTAAGAAAATTGCAAATAAGGCATCAAGAGATTTAATAAATTAAATTTTAATAATAAAGGTCACAAAAACTGTTCATAGTAAACTAAATAAACTTCAGAAATAAATAAAAACTAAATTAAATTCTAGTAATGTTAAGAAAAATTTACTCTTACAGATAATAAAATAAATTGTTCATAATGAGAAATTAATTATATAATAACGGAAATTCATCCGTTTAAACTCATCACCGTAAAATAATTGATGATATTTGGAATATTTATAATTACGAAAACCATTTAATTTTAGTATGCGGTTAACGGAAGAGCAGCATATGCCTAAATCGTTGGAAATATCGCTAACTGTCAAATTTGAATTTAGTTCTATTGCAGCGCATAGTAAAATGAACGTATCATTAGGATCTCTGCAATTTGGGAATAATGGTTTTAAATTTTGTACAGAACCAGTAATGTCTATTTTCTTTTCTTATTTTCTTATTTTCACTATTCAAACGCTTAAAAGACTCCGTATAGGGTGACAGTGGTGACACTAATTTGTGACATTAGTTGTTAAATGGTTGCGCGACAGACTGGTTTGTGATTGGCTAAACGCGTTCAGGGGAATTGTATTCGAAGCGGGAGAAATATTCATACGTTCGGATCGTTGCGTTTGCTCAGAATCAGGCGGTATATATATATATATATATATATATATATATATATATATATATATATATATAGCACCAACATCTCTGTAAAATTTTGGAAAAAGTTCTAATTAATTTCATTTTATCACAAAATCGATACAACTTCTAGTTAAATATAAGTTGGTGAAAAACGAATTACTACACAAAATATATAGTTTTAACTACTGTTTCTACTTTTGGAATTTAAAATTTCTATTTTTCTAAACATAGACAAACTTTTTCATTTCGTCTTTTATTTAACACTCAGAGTAGAATAGAAAGATGCATAAATGAACTGAAATCGTATTGAATCCAAAATAGATAACAATTATTAACAATTTAATACAGCTAAATTTATATTTATAATCAGCGAACACTATAATTTTGTCTTTTATACCAAATATACGAGTTCTAAATAATTGGGTTTATATTAATAGCCAATAAATAATACGATTACTATTATATAATAGAATAGCGATTAGTTATGAAAGCCTGACTGTTAATAGTAAGAAGTCTACCTCTTAATATCTTGATAAAAACGCGTTTGCAGACACAAGTTCGTATAAAGTTTTTAATACACTTTAACTACAGAACATGTCTGTGAAATATATTCCTTTATTTAATAGACAAGCTGTATACCAAAAATCAAAAACGAGATATAACACTATAAAAATTAATAAAACCCAGTATTATTACTTATAAGTTATTTAATTACAAATAACGCAACTTTATTATAATAGCCTTCGAGAAAAAGAAAGTATGAAATCACAGATACGTTGTTTCACTTAATAGCGGTATCTCCTTCCTTCTTCGCCAACTTTGTCTGCAGAATTAGAATTTCAAAGGTGTTATTTGTTGTGACAAGGAAACCGCCAGGTAAATATACAATAACAACACTAATAATAAAAAGTGAAAAAGTCTGTTTGGAATGGATCAGTGAAACCGTTTTCGAAAGTGGTCTGTGAATGTTGTATACCTAGCCAACGCCGGTGACTCAGAATTAAGTATCAATGGATTTTAACCCAGATTCGAAGTATTATTGTTATTATGGGATTGGCCTATACTGCACCTATATATGTTTAATCATTATAAATTCACAAAAAGAAGTGTAAACGCTTATTATGCTTGATGGAAACACCATCTTCATAATTATATATATATCAATACTTTTATGGCTGATCATATCAGTTTTTCCGCATTCTTAAAAAAAGTTAGGATCAATACCTGCATACGTAACTATGTTAAATTAAATATCAGATATTTAAATTATATAATATGTAATTAAATTGGGGCTTTTTATGTAAATTTCTCTTATTAATTTGTATAAATTGTATAAAAATACACGTAATTATTTCATTATATATGATGTTGTAGTAATACTGAGTTTGATGAATTATGTAATAATTTAATTGTCCCATTTTTCGAAAATTGGTTCTCGAGTCTGAAAAAAAATATCTTAACCAATTTAAATCGACATGAATGTGGTATATCCTTCTATTATTATTAATAATAATAATAATAATAATAATAATAATAATAATAATAGTAATAATAATAATAATAATACTTGTAAACTCCATGCTCTACACCTTGTGGCAGAACAGGTCCGTAGATGTTATCCAGAGGTAGATGTTTTAATATCGAGTACAAAGGCAGTATTGTGAAATCTCCAAAACGTATTCGGAAATTTCACGAATTGTGTCCCCATACCCCTGAGCCACCACAGCCGATTCTGACACGTTGGGGTACATCGTTACGGGCGGGGTTTTACTATCATGAACATTTTGAAAAAATTAAGGACGTGGTTTTATCATTCGATCCGAAAGAAAGTGCAACTATCAACACAAGCCAGAAAAAATTTCAAGATGCCCAGATTAAAATGGATTTACAAAGTATTCGTGCGAATTACTTGGGACTAGAAGAAGCAATAACAAAATTAGAAAATTCGTCGCTGTCGTTAGAAGAATCACTGCAAATCGTTAAAGATGTTCACGCACAACTGTGTGCTGCAGAAGACGCAAAAAGTGAAAGTGTTCTAATTAAATTTGAAAGTGTTTTAGACAGAAATGCAGATTTTGACACCTTAACACTTATTTGTGAGGGCACGTCTACAGATGCGTTAAGTTGCTTAACAAAGTATTTTGATTATGCGAATATAGCATCACTAGATGTAGAACTCTCGCTATACAATCGAGTTTCTCCAGTTTGTCAATCCTTCGAAGACGCTTAAAACGGTAAGTGTTTTTTTTAATCCTCTGTCGTTCAAACAATCACTGATTTCATACATTTTCCATTTTATTTATAGGTACATACAACGCTGCTATAATATCTACTATTCTTATTTTTCTTGTGGTTATGCATATTTCTTTAATAGCAGAAAACCAAATGTATATTTAATTATTTCTGGTAGAATAAATGTCTCTACTTCTATACTTTTATCGGTAACAAGCTCATGTTGCGTCCCTATTCTATCGCATATTCTAATATATATAATATTACGAATTACACTCCCATACCGGCGCTCACAGCGCGCACGGAAATTGGTCTGCTCTATTCAGTAGATAGTTATCTACCGTCGAAATATCTATAACTTCTGTTGAAGAAATTCAAATGTATTTAAATCTATCAAATATGTTTATGTTAAGGATAGCTGTCAGTGACTTTATCTAGAGATGAACAAAACATTATTCAGTCAGATTCCAAATTACTATTTTTAGGCAATTTAATTTTGAAAATTCCTCTCCTGTTCAAAAAAAAAAAAATCAATAAATGTAACAGAGACACGATTTTATCATATTAAATTTATGTTAAAAGCACCGGTTTTACGAATTCACAAAGGTATTAATTAAATAATATATATTTAATACATTCGTTCTATATAAACCTGGGGTAATAACCTGATATTTACAATACGCTAACTACAGATTGTGTGCTTGCAAGAATCTTTGAAAGTATGTCAATTCGATAAATTATACAAGGTATATGACGTGTATATATACATAAATACTTATATAAAAGTCATGTATGCACATATAAGTATATTTAGTAAAAGTATTAAATTCCTCTGCTATCTATTTAAATATTTCTTCGACGTGGTATATTTGAAAAAGTGAAATCGATTTTTTAACTAAGTGAATGGATTATGGTTATAACTAATCCTTTTATTGTGTGAAGAATAGAATCAGTCAGTTTCTTTTTTAATTAAATCGTTTGACAATTCACTGAATTACTCTACGATTAATCTCAGTAATTTTAGAAAACGTGACCAGATTTAATCGATTGAAAATTATATTAAGAAAGAGGAACTAATTTTATTAGACTCTAACGATTTATTTATGTTATTTATTATTCCGAATGATAATTATTTATAATATATTTATATTATTCAGAAACCTCAACTTATATATTTTCTTGAAAAGTGCTGTCGCGACTTCAAGGCCATGACAACGAAATTCAACTGTTTATGTTGATTTTTATTTACTAACGATACGTGGATCAAAAGTATTTGCTCTTTGCTTATTTCTAAAGATGTGTTTAAATTGTAAAATAACTATATGATCAAAAATCTCTCCAAAGATAATATGTGTGCTGTTATTCAATTTTTGACCGTGTTAGTTAATGGGGATGTGTACGGGAATGAAAATCTGTATCCGGTGGCTATAGATATACAGCAGAGGTTGATAGATACCGTGATATCATAAAGTTTCTAGGACGAAGATGGCTTTGTAATATAAATTGTATGTCTGAACTTAAGTTAGGAACTATAACTCTGTTTTGTAAATTATTTTGACAGTGACATTATCTGTCATCCATTAATGTGTTAGAATTGCTGAAAGCAAGTTTGAACGTCGAGTTTGAAACATAGCACATTCGAGTAAATTCAAATATGGTTTACAATATAGTGCAAAAAGCGTACATGATTGAAGCCTATTTTCGAAGTGGAGTGCGAATTGATGGAATTTGGGTGTACAGTCAAGGTGCATGTTTGGATGATTTTAGAGAGCACTTTCCAGAATTAGCTGTAATTCCCAAAGATTTTTATAATTGCCTTTCCAATTGTGTTGGTGTGTTTCGTGAGACTGGTTCTGTGGGTCATAAATCACGTACTGGTAGACCAACTGTTCGTTCGGAACAAGTTATAATTGATGTTCGTCAACGTATGGTAAATGAACCCACAAAACCTTTGAAACGCCTTTCTCAAGAGATTGGACTTTCTTATGGAACATGTCAGAAAATTGTAAAGAAAAACTTACACATGCATCCGTATAAGATGCAATCACATCAGGCTATTTTGCCGGTAGACTACCCTAGACGTCGTGCGTACTGCCAGTGGTTTGCAAATAACTTAATAGAAGATGATGGCCTGCTAAATTTGTCATTTTTCTCTGATGAAGCATGGTTTCATCTTTCGGGGTATGTCAATTCCCAAAATACTCGAATGTGGAGTAGTGAAAATCCTCATATTTTTATTGAATCGTTTCTCCATAATGCGAAACTTGGTGTTTGGCTAGCAGTTTCTCGCCGCAGAGTTGTTGGCCCTATTTTTTTTAATTTCACAATTAATGCTGAGAGGTATAGAAACATTCTGAATGAATTTATTGAACAGTTGCATGATGATGAATTGCAATATGGATACTTTCAACAAGATGGTGCAATGGCACACACAACACGAGAAAATATTGCTTTTCTTCGTGAGTTTTTTGACGATCGGATCATAAGTTTACATATGGAAGTTGAGTTTCCACCACGATCACCTTGTTTGACAATTATGGACTTTTTCGTGTTTCCTCACCTAAAGAATAGAATATTTAAAACACCTGTTGCTAATTTGCAAGATATGCAACAAAGAATTATTGACGAATGTGCATTAATAACGCCCGCAATGCTGCAAAATGCCTTTAACAGCATGAAAAGGCGTGTCACATTGGGAATTGAAAATAACGGACAACAATTTCAACATTTGCTTTAATTTTGCCTTTTTTTATTAATAAAATTTTGAATACAAGCTGAGCTTGTTGTTTTATTGTATCTTTATTAAATCAAATGACATATTTATTGATGTCACGATGACACTATCAAAATAATTTTCAAAAATTAAGGTTAAGTTACCAGTATGATAATTTGGATAAAGTTCAGACATATATTTTCTATTTCAATGCCATCTTGGACCCAGAAACTTTATGATATCGCGGTACAATAAATACCTGTGTTAAGGAATACAACGCAATTGTTTCGCATTTAATAATTTATTTCTCTACATAATCTCCTTGCAGCTCTATATATTTGGTCCAGCGATGCTTCGACCCTTTTAAACCATCCAAATAATAAGATATGTCAAACATTCCAAAATAGGCATTTGTTTCGACAATGACCTCTTCATTTAACGTAAACTGCGTTCCCTCAAGCCATTTTTTCAATTTTGAAACAAAGAAAGTAACAGGAGGCCAAGTCTGGTGAATATGGTGGATGGGCTATCAATTCGTACCGTAGTCGACTAGTTTTGCAGTCGCAATTACTGATGAGTGGGCCGGGGCATTATCACGAAGGTAGATAATTTTTTCTTCGCTAGGTGGAGCCTTCAACTCTTTAGTTCAAGCGTCGAATCTGTCCAATAAATCATCATAGTACTGTCCTTCCCTTCTCCAAATAATAAATTAAGATTATGCCTAATAAATCCCAAAATATCGTCGTAGTATTTTCCGACTGATGGAATCGTCTTACTTTGTCCCACCTTCGCCGGGAATACCCCATTGTGCTGACTGACCTTTGGCTTCTATCGCGTATTGATGTATCCTTGTCTCGTCTACAGTCACGTAACGCCGCAGAAACTCACTTGTATTGCGCTTAAAGATGTCCAAACATTGCTTTGAAGTTATCACACAATTCCGCTATTGATCAAACATCAGTAGACTCGGCACCCACCTCGCTTATAGCTTTCTCATACTCAATTTTTCCTTAGGCATGTTTTGCACACGTTGAATTGAAATGTTTGCCATATTAGTAATTCCTCTAATCTTTACCCGGCGGTCTCCTAACACCATCATATCGTGAACTTTTTTGATCACGTCAACCATAGTCACCTTAATACGACAACCTAGCCGTTCATTTTCCATGATTCCACAAATACATAAACTTGCTCACTTTAGCTCTCAAAACAACACTATTCGATGAATCTTTTCAAAATTTTGACAGACGCCAACTAAAGAATAGTACTCACAGTTGATAATGGTGGATTTGTCACTAAGTGTTATCTATCTCCGAACACCAGTATTTCTCATACTATCGTTGTACAATAAACTTCGACACGAAAAAGAATCCACTGAAGACTTAAACAGAACATGCTCTAATTGCTTCCAAATAGGTACATTAAAATTACACTATTTTCTCGGGCCTAAAAAAAGGATGTGTGAGCCTAAGAAGATATACTACTATATTTCAAGTGTTACATCAATGCATTGGTTATTTTCTTTGACAGCCAAGCAATGTTAAGGGCACTGGATTCAATGCAAGGTAAATTTGAACTCCTATGGGATTCTGTGTGTGCCCTAAACGAGTTCATTAATCACAAGAAAGTCTCATTAACATGGCTCCCAAGGCACACCATAGATTCACCCAAGGCCATAGATCTACTAAGAACGCAGAGAGACGAACTGGTTCGATAGGCCTGGCGTACAGCCTTCATAGGACATAAGTCTTCCTTTGGTATTGCAAAAGCAAAAATCTAGAGAATGGTGAAAGAACGCCCCTGGTGAAATACCTGCAAAGCAGTTCCTTAGGGAACATTCGCCCAAGTTTTGAAGGCAGACTTGGCAAAACTAGTGTCCTAATCATGTATTTCGCTCAGATTTTGTTGTAGACGTAATTTTGTTTTGGACTTCTTCTTTTTCTTCGTCGTGTTCTCATGACCGAGAAATCGCGATCCCATCTCTAGTTACAGTTCCTCACTTTTTCTTTCCACGTTTCACGATCTTTAGTTTCTGCTAACAGGTCTTGCAATGGTGTGCTTGTAATCTCTTTTATTTGATCTATCCACCTGCTTGGCGATCTGCCCCTTGATATTTTACACTCAATCTTACCTTGGACATTCAGTTTTTCTAGGTCATCACCCTTTCGTCTAGTAGTCTGTCCAAAGTACTGCAGAATTCTTCTACGGCATATCGCAGATAGTCTATCTTTAACCTTGAGTTCATCCACTATAGATGCGTTAGTGCATTTTTCGGTCCAAGATATACGTATCATACAGCACCACATCTCAAATGCATCTATCTTTTCCCTGTCCGAGGTTTTGATTGTTCACGACTCAACTCCATACAGAAAAATCGAGAATATCAAGGATCTAACTAGCATGGTTTTAGTGTTTCTCGTAATTTTCTGGTCTTTCCATATCTTGATCAGGTCCGCCAATGCACCTCTCGCCATTTAGATACGTCTATTAACTTCTTTTTCACATTCTCCTTGATTGCTTATATGTGGTACATGGTATAATGAAATCATTGACTTTTTCCACATTTAATCGATTGCCTCGTGAAAATATGTTTTCTCTGTCAATGATCATGAGTTTGGTCTTGCTCAAGTTAATCTCCAGACCTAATTTTGTGCTTTCTCTCGACACCCGTTCTAGCATTGTTTGCATCTCGTCTATGTTATTCCCTATTGATGTAGTATCATCCGCATATATTAGATTTGTAAGTTTCCACCCTCCAATAGAGACTCCTTCAAAGTCATCTAGTGCTCGTTTCATAATGTATTCTCCATATGCGTTAAAAAGTTTTGTTATATATATATATTTTTTTTTTGTTTTGGTTGACATTCATTAATTTTATGTTTGAATTATTAATGATCCTCAAACTTTTCCTCCATGCATGTACATATAGGCATTTTAAGAGTTTTCTTTCTCAAACATATAGCTCTTCTTCTGCAGCTTCTTTATTATTTGTCCATATTTTTGACTTGTAATGTTTTGTTGGTTTTATAACAGTCTGGCAGATTCTCTTTTTTGTCTTATCCGAAATTGATTTTAATTGGTGCATCTCCATGAGTGATTATTGTTTTTCATTTCCTTTTGTAAGTCCTGCGTTAATTTGATCTTTCTCTTTGGTTCCGCTATTAATAATAACTGTTAAGTATGTTCTAGTATCCATAATTTATAAATATAAATATAATATAATATAAATATAAATAAATAAATATATAAATACTTCATTTTATAGCTTTAAAGTTATAAATATAGTTGACGTGGAAATAGTAGCTAAAACCATTTACGAGCATATACACCAAATGCTTCATTCGGACGAACAGGTACAAAGAAAAATACTTTTATTTGTCAGTGCCAGTGCTGCATATATGTTAAAAACAAGCAGACTATTAAAGGAAACATATCCTAATATGCTGCATATTACTTGTGTAGCACATGCTCTTCACAGAATCTGTGAATATATCAGAGACACCTTCCTGGAAGTTGATAGATTTGTATCGGCCAAAGTTAAAAATTTTTCAGAAAAGCACCATTGGTAAGTCTTTACAGTGAAAAATTTCCAACTTTGACACTGCCTCCCTCTCCAGTAATAACTAGATGGGGATCATGGTTGGAAGCTACTAGATTTTATACAGGGAATTTCGATAGTTTATAAAATTTCGTTACAAGTTTAAATGACGATGCTCGATGTATTTCTGAGTGCAAGGAACTAATACAAATTCCAAATTTAAAAAATCAGTTGTACTTTCTTCAGGAACACTTTGCAAATTTGCCAAAACTAATAAGTTACTTTGAAAATCAAAATCTCAAATTAAATGACGAATTAACCATATTAGATGTGGCTATTAATAATTTGAAAAATATTCCAAGTTACTTCGGATATAGCCTTCGGCAAAAGTTAGACGCAGTTTTTATTAGAATTTAATAACATTGCGGCAATTGTGTATGGAGACAGTGCCTCAAAATCTAACTGCTAAATACGCTTAAATAAAAAAAATATTTCCAGTATGCACCTATAACCAGTTGCGATATAGAAAACACGTTTTCTATCTACTGTTTCTATTGTATTTCTTTCAAAGAGAAAATATTTTACAGAAGAGAACCTTGAGAAAGTATTGCTAGTTAATATTAGTCTTTACTATACTTGAATTACAAAATGAATAAAAATGCATTTCGTATTTTGTAGATCACTACCCGCTTGTTTTTTATTATACAGGGTTAGTTAAAAGTATGGAGACGGCGATTTATTGTCGTTAATATTCATTTTAGGGAATTATGTTCAATATAAAAGTTTGTTAGGATATTTTGATCTACATTTGAGAATATTTGATTTTTTTTTCTTCAATTGTTTTAAAGTTACGCCTGTCCGCGCAGTTTTTTTAAATGAGAACTAGTAAATTTTACTCTACCATTCGATAGAGAATTTTTTTCTCTTTACAATAATATTTTTGTTTTTTTAAAATTCATTTTAATAACTTTTTTATAAGAAAAGCCGGTTAATATGTTTAACAGATGTTCGGTACATCGTAGATAGACAGAAGCGTAGCGATAAACAAACTTGAGCGACATAATTTTATCAGTGGTTATTGTGTACGTCAAATCTTTGACAGAAATAATTCATTTGTGCAATTTGTTGCTGTTAATATTAACAATGGCGAGTTTAACTGAACATGAACGAATTGAAATACTTATGATGTTGGGTTATGGAGATAGACGCAGAAGTTTACAAGACGTTTGTAATTTATTTAATGATACGCATCCAAATAGAAATCCAATTTCTAAATCCGCTGTTGGTAAAACTTTAAGACGCTTTGAACAAACGGGTAGCGTTAAAGATTTGCCAAGGAGAGGTAGACCTAGAACAGCAAAAAGCGATGATAACAAACTGGATATTTTATTGGCTGTATCTGAATATCCCCATTTATCAACCAATCAATTAGCGGCCAATTTCAATATTTCACAGCCATCGATCGTGTTATTTTTAAAAAGTGAAAAGTATAAACCTTATAAGGTACACCTTGTACACGAGTTAACGGAAGATGATTTTGATAGGAGATTACAATTTTCTGAAGAAATGTTAAATATTTGCAATAATAATGAAAATTTTGTCAACAATATTCTATTCTCTGACGAAGCTACTTTTTGCCTTACCGGTGAAGTAAACAGACATAACTGCAGATACTGGTCATCGGAATATCCCTCTTGGTTTTTGGAGCACCATACGCAGTACCCCCAAAAGGTTAATGTTTGGGTTGGCATTCTAGGCGGTCATATTATCGGTCCCTTTTTCATCAATGGTAATTTAACTTCGGCTCTGTATTTGCAGTTATTGCAAAATGAAATAATACTTACTTGTGCTACGCTCTATCCTCATGAAAACAATGTACACCTGCCCAATGACAGTATCTGGTTCCAGCAAGATGGCGCCCCATCACATTATGGTGTAAATGTTCGTCAATATCTGGACAACGTTTTTCCCCACAGTTGGATTGGAAGACAAGGAACCATTGAATGGCCAGCCCGTTCGCCAGATTTAAGTCCTTTAGATTTTTTTCTTTGGGGATACGTAAAAAACAAAGTTTACAAAGATAAGCCCAATAACGTCGAAGATTTACAAATCCGAATTACCAGAACGATACAAGAAATTCCCCGAGACTTTTTACAGAACTCTGTTCGGGGTTTTGTAAATCGATTGGGTCATTGTCAAATTACTAATGGACGACAATTTGAACACTTACTTTAATTTACTTTGTTAATAATTTCTTTAATTTTTCTTGTAAAAAAGTTATTAATATGAATTTTAAAAAAAACAAAAATATTATTGTAAAGAGAAAAAAATTCTCTATCGAATGGTGGAGTAAAATTTACAAGTTCCGATTTAAAAAAAACTGCGCGGACAGGCGTAACTAAAAAACAATTGAAGAAAAAAAAAATTCAAATATTCTCAAATGTAGATCAAAATATCCTAATAAACTTTTATGTTGAACATAATTCCCTAAAATGAATATTAACGACAATAAATCGCCGTCTCCATACTTTTAACTAACCCTGTATATGAGACAACCTATACTCTACCAGTGTTACGGAATATAATTTTTAAACTTAGAACAATACTCAAGATTAGATCGTAGTTTTATACTAATAGAAACAAAAAAAAAATTAGTGAATGGCCACTTTTTAAATAATTAGAAGTGAATGGTGTACCGTTTTGCGAATCGTTTTTTTTGCATTAGCTCATTTGCAAAGCATCATTATTCATTCAAATTCGAAAGCAAAAATTTCTATTAGACAGACCATAAAACTCAACTGAAATTTTTTGTACGTGTATTTCTACCACACCTCTAAAATCAAACTTGCATGCTAATAAATTCGAGGACATCGGGTAACATATCAGTTACAGGTGCTTCTGGAATTTAGAAGGAAAAAAAGAACAATAAACAAAAGACCTTTCTATTGTTTATGTATATATTTGTTATTATTAAAGCGTTATACATATTTATAGATGTAATAAAGGTGATCCTTGATATTAGAGAATGTTTTACAGTTACTTAAGCAAAACATATTAAATATATTTCTTTGACTTCATATATCTTCTATCGTTTGACATATAGAGCTTTCTTTATGGTCTTCTTCCTCTGGTCAAGGTATTCATAATCAATGCTTACTTCTTTTTTTAAAGAAAATCTTTTAACGTCCTCTGCTTAAATGATTTACTTATAAAAATACCTCAAGTTTTACAAATTCTGCCAAGTTGTATATAATTTAGTTACAATAATTGAAATAGGTCCTTGATACGAGGGCGTATTTTTATGTTATCTACCTAGCCATGAAAAAAAGCACATGAGAGAACAAAAAAAAATTATTTTTCTACATAACTCCCTTCAACACTAATACACTTATTCCATCTTTTTTCCAGTTGTCCCATACCCTCAGAAAAAAATTGCATCGGTAACCCCGCAAAATATTCTTCAACAGCTTCTTTGAGTTCTTCATCAGAAGCAAAACGCTTTCCCCTGAGATGCTTTTTTAAATTTTTGAATAAGAAGAAATCTGACGGTGCTAGCTCGGGGCTATAACGTGGATGCCTTAACTCTATAAACCCACAGTCATTGATTATCTGCTGAACTTTGTTTGCCTTATGAACCCGACAATTGTCGTGCAGCAACAAGTTTTTTTGTGGATAAGAATGCGGGCGTTTTTCCTCCAGAGCAGTTTTTAAATTTTTAATTATGTTTCCGTAGGCCTCTCCATTTATGTAGACCCTCTCGGCATATATTCAATAAGCAAGACTCCTTCAGCATCCCAGAAAACAGTTGCCATCAGTTTTTTTCCAGAAAATTGTGTCTTGGCCTTTTTTGGAGGTGGAGAGCCCTTATGAACCCACTGCATGGATTCTTGTTTAGTAGGAGGGTCCCAATAATATACCCAAGTCTCATTCCCGGTGATAATTCGAAATAAAAATGTTTTGTCCCTCTCCAACTTGACCAAATTTTCTTGAGACACTTCTTTTCTGTACAGTTTTTGTTCAGGTGTAAGCAATTTGGATATCCATCGTGCAGGCACCTTCTTCATATACCTTCAAATCGTCATGCAAAATTTTAAAGACACTTGTTTCGGATATACAGACTTCATTGGCAATGACAGAGATCTTTACACGCCGATCTTTCAGTACCAAATTTTCGACTTTTCGCACAATGTCTTCACTTCGAGCTTCAACGGGTCGTCCGGACTTTGGGTCAACACTGATTGACTCTCGGCCCCATCGAAAGAGTTTAGACCAATATTTTACTTGGAAATAAGATAGTGTATCTTCCCCATACACAGCAACCATTCTTTCATGAATTGCTTTTGGACCATTGCCTTCTTTTGTCAGGAACTTTATTACGCTGCGATGTTCAACCTTAGTTTCACTCATTTGATCGAGAAATAGACCGTCTCAGATCTCTATAAACAGCACAAACTAAACACAACTTAGCACATGTATTTCTAAAAGTGACAGCAATTTTTCAATAATTTGTTTGACATCGTCACTTTTTTGTTTCATGGCTAGGTAGATAACATAAAAATACGCCCTGGTATGACATATCCCGAAATTAATCCATAAATTCTAGTTTCGATTAGTTTTTTAAACACCTCAGACATTTCCTCTGTCCTTTAGGTGTTACATCCACAGATGTTGATCAATCTTACCATAATTACTTAGAATATGATTTTTGTGTTTTGTCGTACGATTCACAAATTCTTCTGCCATCTCCAGCATAGCAAAGAGATATTTAATCAAATCAATGGTGAAGAATTGAAAAAGAGCGTAAAAAAGTTGAGGTTGTTGCTTCATGTTCTTCTTGTTCTGACCAACGTATTATTTATATGTGTTTGCTTATTTTTTTCCATTCTTGTTCATTTCTTAACATCTTCTTTCTAAATTGCTTGCCTTTAAAATCATTTCTAATTTCATGAAGTTCCACCAATTGGACCAGAAGGGTCGATAGTTTAATTAATTTGATATTCTTTTTTCAGGAAATTATTCATAAATTCTCTGTAAGATCTACTTCCCAAACATCTAAATCATATCTTCTGTCTAACTTAATACAAGTGTATAGATGTTACATCCATAATCGTTGAAGGAACTTATCATGGTTTCTTAGAATTTGATTTTTGTACTGTACATCACTTTTCATAGATTTTTTTATATCTCCAGTGTAAAAAATAAACATGCAATTAAGCAATGGCGAAGACAAAAACTTCTAAATTCACTAATAGATTGTTGAACAACACGGACTGCACAAAAAGAAAAAAATCAGAAGACAACAAATTATTATTATATACCGATAGGACCAGCTCTCAGCGGGCCATACCCAGCAATAAGTGGCAACAGCGAATCCCCTCTACGCGCAGTAGCTTACAGTACCATACATTGCAGAGTTATGAATTTAGTAAGACTTAAACCGCGCAAGGATATAGTCGTTTGAATATTCGTTCTGTATACGTAATTTGCCCATTTGTTTCAGATATAATAAAGTCGTTATGTCTCCAAGTTATTATTATTGTATTCTTAGCTGCTACGGAAAAGTAATTTTAAGTAATAAAAAAACAATAACGTTTTCTAAAAGATAAAAGTAAAAAAATCAATAATTCTGCAAAATAAATTTTAATTCTAAGAAAGTCACTAAATATAGGATTCGAAAATACCGCCCTCTCTCCCCAAACAATAGCCGAGCCTATTGTAAAACTCCCGCCTCACCCCCTCGAGATTTCTAGGGGTTATTGTCTCGAAAATTCTAAACAGTTGAACTTGCAACTGTTGCAACCTTTACGTTTGCACAGCTAGATACGAATGACGGGCAATCTATTGCTCTCGATCATCGGACTTATGTATGCGCACGCGGAGTGGCATCGTACATACGTTGCCACATCGCATTACGTTCCATACGTATATTGTTGCGTATGGCCCGTAGCGGGTTGGACCTATCGGTATATTATATATATATATATATATATATATATATATATATATATATATATATAAATTATTTTGTTACTTATATTGTCACCTAGAACTTCCTACTGTAAAGCAAACAATAGTGTTATCTATTAAAAAGTATTTTAACCATTTAGAAAATTACATATTGAGAACGAAGTTCCTAGACAACAGCTTCCACATCGATATGATAAATGTTTAGATCCCTCTTTTAACCTTCCACTTAGACAATAAGTATTGACTTATGGTAAGAGTTTATTAACTAGTTTAGTTATTAGTTCAGTCAAAATGCAAATGGGAACAAATTCAATCGAATTTGAACCTGTTAACGTCAGTGAAAATATTTATTATTTAATTATTTAAAAAGATAACATTCAGTTAATATGTTGATCTAATAAAAAAGATTGACATTAAAAAACTTTATTCTAATTTAGGATCTATTAACCTTTGTAAATACTATAAATAAGCTATTGAATAATATCCATTCCGTTGTTTAACTAAGACACAAAACGATCAATTTTAATAATGATAATAACACATTATTATTCATCGCTGCTTGTTGTAGAGAATATTAATCATGTGTTTGCAGCGAGAAAACTACTTAGGTTTCACTTTTGGCAGTTGAAAACGTGAAATAAATTTATAATAGGATATAAAGATGCATCATATGGCCGTGTTTGTTTCTGTAATTGCACGCCAGCCAAGAGAAAACGAAAGGTTATTATAATATTCTTTAGACGGTATAGTAGTCTATCATCATCGACTACTATGCTATCGATTGAATTTCAAGCAATTGTTCTTCTCTTTAATCAATTGTCTATTGTTTTATATTAAATCTGTGAGAATCATGTATTTTGATTAAGTTTAAAGTGAAGTTTTTATTTAAATGTTGAATGCAAGTTATGTATATTAAAATCATTAAACTTATTTTATCCAACCAGTTTCATATCTATATTTTGCTTATAAGAAGCACATTTAATATTATAGCTGTTACCGATATCAAAATTTGGAATTTAACAGATATATCAAGTGAAGTTTTGTTTTAAAATTAAGGATTTACAAATTTATAACTAGTGTATAAGATTTTAGATACCTGTCAGTAGAAATGATTAAAAATCCAACATTCCGATTAATATGTAAGATGTCATGTTTATATAGGTACATATTTAATTTGTAAAAATTATCATATAAGGATTTTCCGGGGCATAGATTTCATTTTTAATATTGGTTTTGAATTTTAAGAAGGCATTTCTTCAAGATGTTTACTTGCTTTATAAAATTTTAGATTTTCCATTGTTCCTTAACACAATAAGTTGGATTTGGAAATGTAACCATGGTAACTGGTGTTACTTTTGAGTAGTCTTGATTAAAAAATCTCGTTTGAGACAAGAAGTGCTAGAAATGCATAATTTTATAAGTAAATTAACCGAAAGTAATTAAATTTTATATAGTCGAAGATCAAATAAGTATTGTAAATAAAATAAGGTTTGTCAAATCCATATTTATCGATAATAATTTAAAATTCTTTGAAAAAGGCAGTAATTGCCGAAATATGTACGAGATTATTTTAAATATATACTAAATATATATTAAAGTAAAACAGACCTTTTTGTTTACGTTTCGGTTATATAAAAGGTGTCTCGTATCGTTATGTTAAAATTTTAGGAGTGTAAAGTAGACTTCATTTCAAGTAACAAAAACGCAAAATTTGTATATCCATTTTTATTTGTTTCAAAGTTACAGATCTATGAATGTGATTGTCAGATCATGAAAAAAAATGTAATCCTAAAGTCAATACAAACTGATTTTATTTAAAAAAAAGTTATACGATTCAATACCAGGTCTCTGATTGTTAACGTCGCATAATAAAATGTTATCCTAAAATAAATAAATACGTGTCGTAGTGCATATAGTAATTTCTTGGAGATCTACAAAAAAGAGTACTGGAAATTGATTTATGATAAAGAAGGTTCTTACTTATTTCGTAAGTGCTGAACCATGAATATCATACAATAAACAAATGTTCAGATGATTGTTAACGTTGCATTTTTTAATAAAGGATTACATTTCGTTTCAGTTCATACAACAGTTTATTAGTGAGTGGACACAAAATGCCTTACTGATTTTCTTCTCAAGA
This sequence comes from Melolontha melolontha, assembly GCA_935421215.2. Lineage (NCBI taxonomy): Eukaryota > Metazoa > Arthropoda > Insecta > Coleoptera > Scarabaeidae > Melolontha > Melolontha melolontha. Next base: position 18,861,236 of record OW285241.1, on the reverse strand, counting down.
GTATGCGGACATGCATTTTGTGTATGGCTACTGTAGCGGCAGTGCACGTCAAGCAAAAATATGAATACCGACATCGGTTTCCCGATAGGCGCATTCCTCATTACAGAACGTTTCTGGAAGTACACAGACAATTTCGGGAATGCGGACTGCGTGATTATCTTTTGGACCGAGGAGCAAATTTGCCAACAGACTTAGAGGAAGAACCAGAAGCTATTGTTACAAGGGATCCAACTCTCAGTGTACGTCGAATCGCTAGACGACTAGGAGTGCCATGAACGACAGTTTGGCGAATTTTAAAACGTGAGGGCTTATATCCATATCACTATCGCAGGGGATACGGTTTGCTTGAGGCAGACCACTATGCTCGTCTAGTTTATTCTACCTGGATATTAAGACAGTCACGGCTTCATTTTAATTTCTGCAGAACAGTTCTCTGGACAGATTAATCTACGTTCACGAGAAGTGGTGTTACAAATCTGAGAAAGCTGCACAGGTGGTCATCAGAAAATCCCAAAGCTATACGCCCATCTAAATTTCAACATGAATTTTCTATTAACGTTTGGGCGGCCCTAATCGAGGACTTGTTGATTGGTCCTGTCGTTCTTCCTGGAAGGTTAAATGCGGACAATTACCTTCAATTTCTTATTGACGAACTGCCAGGTATTTTAGAGGATGTCCCACTGAATGTTCGACGAGACATGTGGTTTCACATGGATGGGGCACCACCACATTTCGGAATTGCTGTCCGAAATTGGGTTAACGTCAATTATCCAAGATGAATTGGTCCAGGTGGTCCTGTTACATGGGTGCCCAGATCACCCGATCCTAATCGCCTTGACTTTTATTTATGGGGGTACATGAAAAATTTAGTCTATGCGCAAGTTTCCACATGAGAAGAGTTGTTGGATCATATTCACCTAGCTGCCGAGCAAATCCGACAAAACAAGTATGAAATTCGGATAAGTACTTCTTCTGTTGGCTTACGGACACAAGCCTGCATTCAACAAGGAGGTGGACGGTGCGAAAATATTATTAATTGAACTTTTCTAAATAAAATCAGTTTTTATTGACTTTAGGATTTTTTTCATGATCTGACAATCACATTCATAGATCTGTAACTTTGAAACAAATAAAAATGGATATACAAATTTTGCGTTTTTGTTACTTGAAATAAAGTATACTTTACACTCCTGAAATTTGAACATAACGATACGAGACACTTTGTATATAGTCTTTTTCAAAACTGAAATATTTATTTAAATTTTAGAATGATGAAAGTAGTGTGAAATTATATATATATATATATATATATATGGTAGATTCAATTAGTTGGCGATTTAAGGTCTGATTTTACTTCAATATGTATATATTTAAAACAATCTTACATGTTTCGGCAAATGATGCCTTTTTCAAAGAAATTTGAAGTTTAAATGACAGTAAATTAATGTCATACCATTGATGTATGACATTAATGTACTGTCATTTATATTTCAAAATGTTTGTAGAACGAATCTTTTCAATATATAAATACATGTTTTCAGACAAGTCTCAATTTTTCTATTGAAAAATTTGAGAAACATGAGATTGTAAATTGTTTTCATAGTTAATTATGTTGTAAAGTGTTCTAAATAAACTTGTAGTAAACATAATAGAATATTTTTTTCTACAGTATTCCATTTTCTAACATTCCTCGTATTTTTTTACCTGCATATTTTTCATGAGGAAGTGCATATTTAGGCTAAAACATCTGCATATTTATGTGCATATTTTCAGTTATTTTTGCATATAATCCAGCCTTTAGTTATGGCTATTGTACTCTTTTTGTATTTTAGGATAGAGATTTTAGGAATGAGTTGTCACTCATCAATTTTTTTTTTAATTTACCTTATATTATTCTACATGGATATGAAAATGTTTGCTTTTCTGTTGTTATTATGTATTTGCTATTATTTCTTTGTATGTATTTTAAAATATTTTAGTTAGTATATCTTTTATTTTCAATTACGTATTGTTCGTGTTTGTTTTTTGAACTATTACATTGTCCTGTATATGGCTCGACTGTTCGACAGTAAAAATGTATTATTAGCATTGCTATTCATACTGCTTATCTGCTTAGCATTCATTGTTTTCTAAATTAGTATTACTTTGCATTTAAAAAGTTATACTAAATTTAATTGCCTGTGCATTAAGTTATTTTCTGTTCAAAACAAACTGTATATATAGATTTTAAACATAAAATATATCACTAAATACCATGATAGCATAGTTTGTTGCTTGGTTACATAACAGCATTTATACCAAAAATACTTAAAATTTATTGTTTTCTATAGTAATATTTCTAGTTTATTATATAAAATTACCATCTGCAATCAATAATATTTAAACAATTGCTTTTAAAGATTTGTTATTATTTTTAAATTTAATAAATTAAATCTGCTTAAATTTTTATATTAAAATATTTTTATAAATATATAAGTAAACTTTAAATTGAATTTTCATTTGTTTTAGGGGTTCTTATATAAATAATTTAAATTATTGGGATAATATTATTATTATTCGGATATATCACAGAAATAATATTTTAATTTTAAAAATATTTGATAATTATAATTATTGTAAACTGAATTTTTACATATTAATAAAAATATATAACTCAAATTAACATCTAGACTAGAAATTATATAAAAAATTATATTTAATTAAATACGAAATTTTTTTAAAATTCTAATCCTACCTCTGAGTACATCAGCAGGAATTAATCTCTTGTAAGTCTTCGGCCTGTCCTCGTCCTTCTTGTCTTCAGCGAAACTGATCGCCAAAACAAATGCCAACACAAAGAGGACCTTCATGGCTGCTACCCAAATATAAAATACAATCTTCACGGAGCAAAGAAGAAGAATAGAGAAATAAAAGCCACAGTTTCTTCTTTATGTAAACAACGTTGACACTGTTGTCTGACTGAAGAGCTACCATCAACGTCTCATGGTTATATAGCTTCACCAATAGGTACTCCGGGCTTTATGGTGGGGCTTTTCACTTTTGTCGGTGTCTAAAGCGGACACAGCTTTATTTATTATGCAGGTGTGTGATTTTTATGGGAAGAAATACAACGAGAACACTAAATAGGATTATGTGTTTTTTCATTCTTTCTAACACTTGTTCTACGATTAAAAAAAATAAATCGAAATTCTTGTTTTTGTTGCTTGGATGAACTGTGAGATATTTTTTATAAATAATTTCGTTCTGCTCGCAGAATATTGAAGCTTAAATTATAAAAATCAATCATAATATTGTATAGATTCTTTGTTCTTATAGTAGGTTGACCTCTGTAATTTGCAAAAAATTTCGATTGTTATTTTAAATATTTTTCCTAATTATAATTTTGAAATTTTGAAGACATTAAAATATAATTGCCTTATTTAAATTAACATGTAATAACTGCCTTAAAAATATACAGATAAAAAATAATATTAAACAAAAGTCTTTTTCAATATATTCGAAAGGGCATGCAAGTTTTTTGCACCTGAAATATAATTAATTTTTTATTTAGAGTGCAAATGGTACACTATCTAAATCACAATTTCGATATCAAATTGAAATTTCAACAATTTTGTTGCAACCTAATCTTAATCTTCACGCCCAACATGAATAATAATAACATTAACAAAAGTATGAAATAATATAAATCTGTTTCCCAAGAGGTTTCTACTTAATAATAATATATATATATATATATATATATATATATATATATATATATAATAACTTCGTGACCTTGGTATGATATGGTAAACCTAATCAGTAGGCGATTAAAGGTCTGTATATTACTTCAAAATATATGTATTTAAAAAAAACTCTACATGTTTCGGCTGTATACGCCTTTTTCAAGAGAATACAAAATATGAATCTATGAATCATTCATATTTTGTATTCTCTTGAAAAAGGCGTATACAGCCGAAACATGTAGAGTTTTTTTTAAATACATATATTTTGAAGTAATATACAGACCTTTAATCGCCTACTGATTAGGTTTACTATATATATATATATATATATATGTATATATGTATATATATATAATTAGACCAGGAGTCTTTGCCGTTAGAACATGTATGGAAAGGATAATCGTTTTCTTGGGGAATCCAGCAAAATTAAACTCTATTACTTAAGTCAGTTCTTTATTTTTTAACCCAATATTTCGCATCAAATTCATATGCTTCCTCAGGGGATCAAAATGTGAACTTTTTTTGAGAAATTACTCGTCTTAATATTCATATGTTTGTAATATTCTAAATTAATACAACCAATATCAACGGACGTACTTATAGTTATGTCGAAATTACATTTTAAAAACAGGACAAACACATCTAAAAGAAAGCCACATGTGCAATATTGACGAACCAAACAAGTAATAGCACAAACACATGTTCTTGTCACAAAGTTAATACATATAATTATACAGGGTTAGTTAAAAGTATGGAGACGGCGATTTATTGTCGTTAATATTCATTTTAGGGAATTATGTTCAATATAAAAGTTTGTTTAGATATTTTGATCTACATTTGAGATTATTTGTTTTTTTTTTCTTCAATTGTTTTTTTAGATACGCCTGTTCGCGCATTTTTTTTTAATGGTAACTGGTAAATTTTGCTCTTCCATTCGATAGAGGATTTTTTTCTCTTTACAATAATATTTTTGTATTTTTTAAATTCATTTTAATAGCTTTTTTACAAGAAAAATTAAACAAATTAATAACAAAGTATATTAAAGTAGAGCAAGCGCCAATTAAGTTGGCGCGAGGAGGGGGTGCGCAGAAGCCGTTTTTAAAAACGTTCACCCCCACTACTCAAGTAATTGTCAGAATACATTGGTCATTGACGTTTGACGGAACATAATGTCTTTGCTAGGGGATCATAAGGTGACACACACTCAGAGGTTAGAATTATCTGACATTTGATCTAAAACCAAGTACAAATCGCCCCACTACTTTTAATCCTACGCGAACTTACCCCTCCTCGCGCCAACTTAATTGGCGTTTGCTATAAGTGTTCAAATTGTCGTCCATTAGTAATTTGACAATGACTCAATCGATTTACAAAACCCCGAACAGAGTTCTGTAAAAAATCTCGGGGAATTTCTTGTATCGTTCTGGTAATTCGGATTTATAAATCTTCGACGTTATCGGGCTTATCTCTGTAAACTTTGTTTTTTACGTATCCCCAAAGAAAAAAATCTAAAGGACTTAAATCTGGTGAACGGGCTGGCCATTCAATGGTTCCTCGTCTTCCAATCCATCTGGGGGAAAAACGTTGTCCAGATATTGACGAACATTTACACCATAATGTGGTGGGGCGCCATCTTGCTGGAACCAGACACTGTCATTGGGCAGGTATTATTTCATTTTGCAATAACTGCAAATACAGAGCCGAAGTTAAATTGACATTGATGAAAAAAGGACCGATAATATGACCGCCTAGAATGCCAACCCAAACATTAACCTTTTGGGGGTACTGCGTATGGTGCTCCAAAAACCAAGAGGGATTTTCCGACGACCAGTATCTGCAGTTATGTCTGTTTACTTCACCGGTAAGGCAAAAAGTAGCTTCGTCAGAGAAAAGAATATTGTTGACAAAATTTTCATTATTATTGCAAATATTTAACATTTCTTCAAAAAATTGTAATCTCCTATCAAAATCATCTTCCGTTAACTCGTGTACAAGGTGTACCTTATAAGGTTTATACTTTTCACTTTTTAAAAATGACACGATCGATGACTGTGAAATATTGAAATTGGCCGCTAATTGATTGGTTGACAAATGGGGATATTCAGATACAGCCAATAAAATATCCAGTTTGTTATCATCGCTTTTTGCTGTTCTAGGTCTACCACTCCTTGGCAAATCTTTAACGCTACCCGTTTGTTCAAAGCGTCTTAAAGATTTACCAACAACGGATTTAGAAATTGGATTTCTAATTGGATGCGTATCATTAAATAAATTACTAACGTTTTGTAAACTTCTGCGTCTATCTCCATAACCCAACATCATAAGTATTTCAGTTCGTTCATGTTCACTTAAACTCGCCATTGTTAATATTAACGGCAACAAATTGCACAAATGAATTATTTCTGTCAAAGATTTGACGTACACAATGACCACTGATAAAATTATGTCGCTCAAGTTTGTTTATCGCTACGCTTCTGTCTATCTGCGATGTACCGAACATCTGTTAAACACATGAACCGGCTTTTTCTTATAAAAAAGTTATTAAAATGAATTTAAAAAAAACAAAAATATTTTTGTAAAGAGAAAAAAATTCTCTATAGAATGGTAGAGTAAAATTTACTAGTTCCCATTTAAAAAAAACTGCGCGGACAGGCGTAACTAAAAAACAATTGATGAAAAAAAAATTCAAATATTCTCAAATGTAGATCAAAATATCCTAACAAACTTTTATATTGAACATAATTCCCTAAAATGAATATTAACGACAATAAATCGGCGTCTCCATACTTTTAACTAACCCTGTATGTTTATGATTATATGTATTAACTTTGTGACAAGCACATGTGTTTGTGCGATTACTTCTTTTGTTCGTCAATATTGCACATGTGGCTTTCTTTTAGATGTGTTTGTTCTACTTTTGAAATGTAATTTCGACATAACTATGTGTACGTTCGTTGATATTGGTTGTATTAATTTAGAATATTACAAACATATGAATATTAAGACGAGTAATTTCTCCAAAAAAAGCAAGTTCACATTTTGATCCCCTGAGGAAGCATACGAATTTGATGCGAAATATTGGGTTAAAAAAATAAAGAACTGACTTAAGTCATAGAGTTTAATTTTGCTTGATTTCCCAAAAAAACGATTATCCTTTCCATATATATATATATATATATATATATATATATATATATATATATATATATATATTGTTATGGTTCAACCAGCACACTTATTCCAGCTCTACAAAAAGAAATGCAGATTATTACATATCATAAACCCATGTATAAATATCGAATTAGTGGACGTAATTTGTGAAATTAGTTTCGAGATGTGTATAAATTGATACGACGATAACTTTAAAATTGATTATTACCCTATTTTGATTTTTAAACTTACTTTTTATATTTATATTTTCTATTTCAAATTCAAATCATACGCGCCATATTACAGGTATTTAATTTATCCACATCAAGATTTATATCGAAGCGAGTTAACCACGCCCACTAATTTAAAATTTAAAATTGTCTCGAACCCCGCGAATGCGATTTTTACGATGCATATTTGAACTAATTTAACATTGAAAACCACATTATAAACATTTGTAAATTCTTTAATTAATTTTTCTATTATGTTAAAATTATAATATTATGAAAGTTCATATTATATTAGATGCAAATAAAGCATAAACTTAGAGGCTTTTGCCGACATTTAACGGAGGCTTTGAAAAACAAAAGCCGAAGAAAGCGTCTGATACTAAAATTTACAACGAATGGCCGCATTTTTGCTATCACAAAAAGTTTAATTAAAATTACTATTTAAAAATCAAGAAAATCCTACGAAAACCATATACAGTTAATACCTTGAAATCAGGCCGAACTTTTGATAGAAGAATTGGACCCGCATCACGTCGAATACAATAAATATTGAACGAAGCATCTTCTCGGAACTAGAACTACATCGTACCGACAACTCCAACATTGAACCGCTTCCGACGCAGGGACTTCCATTGGAGCAGACGAACTCTGATCTATTCCACAATTGCGAGCCCAGAGAATACATCCAAGCCTAGACACAGGAAAAATACCAGGTTCTTTCCAATTATTTCCCATAAAACCTAGAACATCATTTAAAAGTTAATATTAAATTTATATCACATCACAATATCAAACATTGTTTGCATCAAAATATAATACTTGAATTTCAACATTTCTAAACATCTATTTAAATATATATAATTATTCATTCATTCTTAATCTTTTATAAAACTTGTATATGTAACTTACCTTTGTGTGTTTATCTTTAAGTAACTTTTAATATCTATTTGCACTGTTGCAGTATACATAACCTTAACTATTGTTATTAAACACATGTACAAAAGTGCATAATACCATTTTTTACCGTATAGTCCAGATAATACGAGCATATGTACAGATTTCTTATTCGCACGTAATAATTGTTACAGTTATCTGTTTTTTAATTCTAATAAATTTTATTACTTTGATTTAGATTCGATCTTTTATTTGATTTGTTTGGATGTTGAGTTTGTGTTAATTAATATACCATTTACATTGCATTTACGGGATATGCAAACGACCGACTTTGAAACCTGAGATTGAAAATAAAGCATAAGTACTCAAGCTCTCCAGAAAGCTAGTGGGGTATTTAACAGATTGCGTAGGATCAACTAAGTACGTTAAAACTTGGCGCCCATTTTCAAATTCGAATCTTTTAAGTTTTTCTTACATCATTCATTTTTTTAGTTTTAACGCTCACATTTTTCGTATATTTACTTTTTACTCTTCGTCGATCCTTCGTACTGTTACATTATGTATATATATATATATTGTAGTGATGCAAGTTATTCATATAGAGCTGCATCTAAAATAGGAAGAATAAGACATACAAAGTGAAAAAGGGTTATAATATAATGGTTATATAATTAATATTATTAAGTCTTAGTAGTATCGAAGTGCATATGTATTTTTATAACGATCATTTCATTCTTAAAATTTCTATATTTATTTTCCTTTCATTATTTACTTTTATTATATCATATTCAAATTTTCAAATATTAGCGCGAAAAACATATTCAAATCCATATGCATCTTTGTATTATATCGACGCTAGTAAGACACGCCTACAAATTGACATCTCGCTATGTTTACATTTATCATGCGCAGTATGCGATTTGTATCATTCAAATCTATCTTAACCTAACTTGGTAATTTATTATATAATTTTTAAAATCAGTCAGATAATCAAAATTAATCAAATTCTTTTTATATAAAATTGTTAAAAGGGTAAATCATCGAGACTTTTGATATCAATAGATAGCGTGTTTGGTAATATTCAGACAAGTGCTATCGGGATATTCGATCCTTGAATTTAAAAAAAAATAAATAGACGCATCTTTTTAGACCAAGCCTTAGAAATCTTTTAAAAAAACCTAAATTTAAATTATAAATTCATCTAAAAGTTATTAAAAGTATCCAGAATATTAATTAACTCGATCGACAAGAGAATTACTACAAGAATTTTCGGTAATAACGAACTTTCAAACAACATAGCGTCACAGACGTAGTTCCACCGAAAACGATAGAAAATCAAAAGAAAAATATTCAAGAATCCATCGCCGAACATCAACAGAATAGTCTAACGTACATCTACAACGATACCTGAAATCCTACAGCCAGAAACGAGCGCAGGGAGTAATTAGGCACCGGAGACGAAGTCCGAAGAAAATCTTCGATAGCGTCATCGCAAACAGCCACCCACGCGGCCATCGTTTTGTACTGCACCCGAACATTTTCGGATCGCCGAGAATCTTCCCAATTCATACATACGATCTACAAATATACATCAGGATCATTATTATAACAGGTTTTCAGATAATACTTATTTATTTTTCCAAAAATTAAATTCTTTAAACTTTTATTTAACAATATTCTCGAATTATTTACCTGATCTATTACGTCCTGTCCTGTTTTTTATATTTAATTAAACAAGCTATTTAAAACTTAGATATAGCAATAAAAGGGTACTCACCATTATTGTAATAAGATTATTCACATTTATATTCATATTATTTATTAGTTTAACACACATAACCTCTTTTCACATTAGTAACACCTTGTTGTTCATGCGTATATACAGTTTCGGTAATATCACATTTGTAATACGTTATATTTTTACAGTTTCCTTTAATTTAATAAATATCATATTTTTAATTTACATTAATCTTTTATTTGTTTGTATTTGTTTGTAGGAGTTATTTTATTAAGCGTCAACATTAATATTATTCATTTATGGAAGCAACCACCGAAAATTCACGACGAGCCTGAGATCACCCACATTTAGTAAAGTTTGTTTAAATAGTTTCTTGCTTTCCGACTAGTTGGCTATTTGAGATAAAGATAGCGCAGTCTGAGGTGAGATTTTATAAATTAAGGCGCCCAACTAATCTTTTCACTTTTATTTCATTAACATTTCTTAATCTCACCACAGTCAGGGGCTGGCATTTAACAATATATATATATATATATATATAACAAAAAAGAAATATTGAAATACGTATAAGTTCGTGTACCAAAATAATACAGGTCTCCAAAAAATTTTTTTTTCAGCAGAATGGGATGATTTTGGTAAATATAATGTTTTCTACTTACTGCAAATGAGAATTAATGACTATTAAATCTCATTTCTTGTGAAGGCAGATTTTTAAGATTCAAACATGGTAGCTCCAGAGTTCCTGGGAAACTTTATGAATTCTCTGGTGTATTCCCGTAAGGTGCTGGTAGTGATGAATTTTAAGACCTGCATACAAATTCACCATCACTGAACATTCGGAGAGTTGTATATAATGATTAGAGACCGGACACATCGGGCTGAAATGAACGTCATTACGACGGACGATATAAATAGTCTACAACATCTGTAAGTACATCACGCAGTTGTTGAATAGCACTATTCATTTGGTTAACTGCACATCTATTTTTTGTGTGCGGTTAACCGAATGAATAGTGCTATACAATAACCTGAGGAGATGAAATTTCTCGAGTATTTTTCCAGGTTTTACTGAGCAAAAATCTATAAGAAACACTGTAAAAATTATGTGCAGTTTTTTTTGGCTGCAGACTTGTTATTGCTTAATTAATCATAGAATTGGACAATACAAGTTTCCTTCAATAACAATTAAATTATTTCAAACAAATGTACAAAAAGTAAAAAAATAACACTTCTAACTTTAGGCAGTTTTCATTTGTTATTGATTAAAAAAAGATGGTAAAATTACGTACATATTTGTTTATTTTCGTGTTTCTGCATATTTTTGTTTTCACCAAAAAGTATTTTTTTAAGTAAGTATTTATGTCCGTTTGTAAAATGCGACCTGACACGTTTACCAAGTGTAAATCCATGTTAATTAGAAGTGTTAACCATGACGTGAAAAAAATACTTTGTTCATGTAGATGTACATACATGTATGAATAAGTGTGATATGTACTTTAGTCTTGTATGCGGTCAGCAGAAAACGCACTTATATCTGTATACATTGGTTATAAGATTGTGTAATTCAATTTAACTTGAATGGAATACAAACGATTATGGAGGACCGTATTATAATCACAATTTGATTCGGAATTTCGTATTTATTCTTCGATACGACAATATTATTTCATTTCTTTAACTAATAAATTCAATTTGCGTATTAGTTCATTAATTTTTAAGTTTGTAACATAATATAATATTTTTCTGTTTTTCTTTCTAGAAAAGAAATGATAACTAAAAACATCCAGAGATATACAAAACTTTAAGTATGTAAATAATCTATAAAGAGTTGTCGAGGGAGTAAATAGTATATATATATTTATATATATATATATATATATATATATATATATATATATATATATATATATTTAGTGTTTAAAGAATATTGTTTTTCTTTTTTATTTTATTGGCCGTGTTTTAATATTAAAAATAATAGATTTTTATTGGTTTTAGCGACCTTTTATTGAATTTAGATGTTTGTTTGCGACGTTTCGACTTTTATCAATTCAGTCTTTTTCAAGCATCTGGAAACAAGAATCATTACAATGAACATGAGAACTGTGTTTGTTTTGTGTGATATAACAATTGAATTAACCATTTTAAATTTAACATTATATTAAGAAATGAATTACGAATTAGGTTTGTGTTTTACGTTGAACATTAAATAACATTAAATTAAAATAGCTTAGAATGGTAGGGGGACATTTATGTGATTAATATCTGTATGAATTAATTGGAGACTTAACAAATATTAACAATTTTTAAGTTTAAAATTAGATTAAAGATGATTACAAATTGAGTTCACATTTAACGTTGAAACTTACATAAAATAAAAATAAGAATGGCTAAAATGAACAGGTAGGGAGACATTTAGGTGATTAAAAGTATGACTGATTGGAAAGTTGAATTACAATACAATACGTAAAGAGAAAAAGAAAAGTCAAATAAAACTCACATTTTGTTGTTTGTTCTACACGGGTACGCATTCATGTGCCACATGTGTTTGGACATCTGGGACCAATTTTCTTAGAACGAACATGCTTGTGCGGATTTTGTAAGTGAACTAATGCTTTAGTTTGCGGGGGTTTAATTCCTGTTTTTTGGAATGAGCATGGTAGTCAGGACCGTATTTAGGGGTATAAGTTAACATTGTTATTTCTAATGGGATCCAGATGCTTGAAAAAGACTGAATTGATAAAAGTCGAAACGTCGCAAACAAACATCTAAATTCAATAAAAGGTCGCTAAAACCAATAAAAATCTATTATTTTTAATATATATATATATATATATATATATATATATATATATATATATATATAGTAAACTTAATCAGTCGGGGATTAAAGGTCTGGTTTATTACTTCAAAGTATATATATTTAAAACAACCCTACATGTTTCGGCAATGATGCCTTTATCAAGGATATAAAAAATATAGATGACAGAATATAAATTTATATTCTGTCATCTATATTTTTTATATCCTTGATAAAGACATCATTGCCGAAACATGTTGGGTTGTTTTAAATATATATACTTTGAAGTAATAAAACAGACCTTTAATCGCCGACTGATTAAGTTTACCATATCATACCTAGGTCACGAAAATATTATATTTATATATATATATATAGTTTTTTGGCTTTGATATGAAATATTTATAAACATTATCAAATTAATATGTAATTGTGAAGTAAATGTGAATGTAAACATTGCTGTCTACAAATTACAACGCAGGTCATACGAAATTTAATTGACTTAATCTACTGACATCTGAATTATTAACATTCTCACCTTATAATGTGTTTCTAATTAGCTTGAACCAAGGTCTATCGTTGCTTAATTTGTTAAAGCGACGGTCCGGCAGACCGTAGACTTGAGTTCAATTCCCAACGTAGAAAAAATTTTTCAATTAAATTTCGTATGACTCGCGTTGAAATTTGTAGACAGCAATGTTTACATTCACATTTACTTCCCAATTACATACTAATTTGATAATATTTATAAATAGTTCATATAAAAGCCGAAAAATTCCAAGAATTTATCAATTGATATATTAAATGAACGGCTAAGAAATTATCTAAATATATATATATATATATATATATATATATATATATATATATATATATATATACATATCGTAGATTCATTTAGTTGGCAATTTAAGGTCTGGTTTTACTTCAAAATGTATATATTTAAAAAAAGAATTGAAAATATAAATTTTATATTTTAAATTCTTTGAAAAAGGCATCAATTGCCGAAACATGCAAGATTGTACAGTTCGGGTGTACAAAACTCAGAGAGAATTCAAATATAAGCCATACAAGATATCAAACCATAAAGAGCTTTTCGAGGAAGATAAAGTAAAACGAACTGATTTTTGTGAAATAATGTTTAGTATGTTAACTCGAACAAAGAGATTTTAAATCAAATAATTTTTACTGATAAAGCTACATTTACGGTAAATGGTGAAGTCATCTCTGAGCACTTCCGGTTATTATCCTACATTTATCCATTGAAAAATACTAAATTTCCTTTTCATTAATTAGGTATTGGTCCCGTACAAATCCTCATGTCCAAAACTTAACTCGTACGCAGTACCCTCAAGAAATAAATGTCTGGATTGGAAAAACAAGCGATAGACTTATTGGCCCATTTTTTATTGACCGTAACCTCACTGCAGCAAAATATCTGAATCTCTCGCGAGACCACATCATTCCATTAATTGAGATGCTAAATGTTGATGAACCTTGGTTTCAAATGGATGATAGCCATTTGAAACCAAGCCGGCGTCAGGAATTTTTTTAATAACGCACTTCAAAGACGGTGGATTGGCAGAATTGGGCCCATAACATGGCCCCCAGGATCAGCCGATTTATCCCCCGTTGGCGTTACCTGAAAAATAAAATTTATAATAACGCGCAAATACGTAACCTGGACGAACTGAAAGACTGTAACCGTACTATATATAATGGAATAAACCCAGAATTTATTCGAAATTACTTTCAAGATCGCCTTGCTTATTACCTTGAAAGACAAGCAGGACACTTCGGAAACTTGCTGTAAAATTAAACTTCGCCTTTGTTATGTTGTTTTGTTTGTCTTAATTAATCGTTAGAATAAAATAATTTCTTGATTCAATCCTGAAATTTTGCACTTTTTTTCTAAAAACATAACCTAATTCTTCGTAGCTTTATTTTGCTCTGTATTGCCCACTGTTGCTATTACAAGTATTATTACCGAACTCGATTCTATTATAATTTAGCGATAAATTTTAGCAGTTTCGTAATAGATTTAAAAAGTTTTTTGTATGCTGGAAAGTTTAATTTTTCAATACAAAAAAAAATTATAGTATGTGGTAGATATTGAAGGTTCCCTGTTCGTTCGTCGTAACTAATAGACGTTCTATCAGTCTTAAAACGTGCAAACCACTCAAAAGTTTGTATTCGGCTTATTGATTGTTCACCGAATGCTTACTGAATAATTCCATATGTTTCAATGGCCGCTTTTCCGAGCTTAAAACAACATTTAATGCACACGCTTTACTCATATGTTTCATCCATTAAAATGATCGCTGCAGGACACAATTACTATCACTTACGCAATCATACGTAGCCTAGTGAAAACTGCGCCGATCACGTTGAAACTTATCACGCGTATCCGTAGACATATACCTCCTATCATTTATCAGCGTGTGTCTATAATATTTTACCCACACACACAGTTTTACCTACTCATATACGTTTCAAATTGTTTTGATATTTATTGAAGGTACATTCCGGTAATTAAATTAGCACATCTCGTATATAGATCATAAAATCAATACAACGTAATCATACTTTTGAATGTTACTGTATACAAACGATACAGTTTCCTTTTTTTAATTGTCTATTAATAATCCGTTCTCATCACACATCGGTAAATTATGTAAATTTATTAAATTTTATCATCCCAGCATTCCATATATCATCGACAATTTAAATAACAACTTATAAATTATAATATTTCTTTTCTTTGTCACTTTTAGCAACTTTCGGTTAAACCGGTAACAGAAACAAGTCTGTATAGTGGGCGACAAGGTCCTGCCAACATTTACACATAAAAAAGTAGAACAAGAATTATTGTTTTTATTAAAATGTTATGTCATTTCATATACATACATAATAAATACATGCAAAATGATATGCTGTGTCGACTTTTATATCCAGTATCTAGATTACTTAGATTTGATTGGCGTTTGACAGGGAAAAAAAGCAGACACAGCAATTAATTTAAATTTATTTCCGCATTGTTAGAAAATTAAAGTATTTTGAAGTTGTTGAATAATGTATAAAAATGTTATACACAGTAACTTGGTTTAACACATTTATGTATTAAATGATATCGACGCCAAAAAGGAAAGATTTATTCTCTTTTAACATGTGAATAACCTCAACTATATTCCTCATATGAAGTGCAAATAACACTAGTCAACAAATACAAGCATTTTTGAAGTAACATTGATCAAAATAGGTGTATATAAATTAGTTTGTGGTCCTAAATCCGAAATTGATATGCTAAATACTGTGTGTACAGTTTTTTTTTCTTACAGAGGTTGGTGGTGAGATAAAAAAAAAAGTCGATATATTTTTGCAATCTAATGTTTATTTAATATAAATGTGTAAATCTAACCATAGATATTTTACTAAAAATCATCATAAAAAATATATTCAGTATTCAGTCTTTATTTGTCAAAATAATAAAAATTACGCGTAATTAAAGTAAAAATACAAAAGATTAACAATACAAACAAACAGATATGTAACAAGCCATCGAAAAAATTCATAATTGGAGTAGACTGTAAAATTGGGTTGGTACTTTAGCCACTTCCACATAATGAGACATTACTTGATGCTTGACAGTTTCATTTGGTTTCATTGTAAAAAAAGGTTATGGCATTGAAATGATACAACAACAACAAAAAAAAAGCAAATAATTTATTTAATATCGAAATCATAATCAAAATTTACATATAGCTACAGAAGTTGTTGAAAATATTGTCCATTTACATCTAAACACAAACCAACTCTTCTCCGCAATTCAGCAAAAACTTTATGCAGCATTTGCGGTGAGTTGTTGATCTCTTCACACTTTTCTGTTATGCGAATTCTCAGTTGTTTCAGATTATGAATTGGCGTTGAATAAATCATGGCCATACGAAAAAATCACATATGTTTAAATCGCAAGCCCTAGTTGGATATGGGATTTCAGTGTTCCTGCTTATTATTCTGATATCAAAAAATTCTCTGAGATATTGAAGTGTCTCTCTGTTGCACCATCTTGTTGAAAATACCCATTTTGTAATTCCTCATCATCCACTTGATTTATGAATGAGCCGAGTATCTCATTGCGATACCGGGCAGCAGTAAGTGTACCTTCAAAAAAAAAATGGGTCCCACCAATCTTCTTCGACATATTCCAATCCAAACACCAACTTTTTGGGGATGCAAAGTTTTTTCAAGAAAATAATGAGGCTTTGCGGAGGACCAACACCTCATATTCTGTGAATTAACATATCCAGAAAGATAAAACCAGGCCTCATCCGTGAAAAAAACTGTGTTAAGGATATCCTAATTGTGTAGATTATTTTGAAACCATTGACAAAATTCCACTCGTCTTAAATAATCCACTGGTTAAAGTTCATGAAAACATTGCAGCTTGTATGGATGACAATGTAAGACTTTTTTAAGAATGAATTGGCACGTACCATAAGATAAATTTGTTTGTTGGGTCACTACTGAAATGGATGTTTTTGGATTTTCATCAATAATATGCTGAAGGGCTTCAATATTATCAGCTGTACGTTTAGATGGCCGTCCACTTCCAGTTTTTCGACCGACGCTACCAGTCTCTCTGAATAACTTTACACAATTTGTCAAAACATTGTAAAAATCATTGTAGTCAAACACTAATTCAGGATGTTCTTCACTAAAATCAGCCATGCATTCCGTAATTGAATACTGCCACTCGCCATTTACTTTCACACCTGTACGGAAGTAACATTCGATAATTTTTGCTTTTTGTTCTATGTTGAATACCATTTTGTAAATAAATTTAATTTTCTTAATAAGAGTTTTGAAAAATTTGACACAAACTTATAGTTTCAATGTCAAATAATAAATGTCATTATGTGGAAGCGCCTAAGGACCAACCCAATTTCACAGTTTACTCCAATTATGAATTTTTTCGATGGCTCGTTATATTTTCTTGCAACTTGTAAACATTCAGTACATAGCTAATATATCAAGCGAGACACAAAATTTGTATCTTAGGTAGGCCATAAGCGACTGAGATAGACATATAAATATAAGTCACATCTGGGCTTAGAGAATTGACGAAATGCCAATTGTAAATAATCATAAGTCAAATTGACAAGTTGGAAGATATATTAGCTATTTAATAATGGCTTTTGTATTTAACGGACAACAGCAACGGCACATGGTTGAAATTTATTTTAGAAATGATCGTAAAATTAATGGTGAATGGGTTTATTCTATCAGGGATGCATGTCAGAATTTTTTACAAAAATTTCCAGATATTGCTATCCCATATGATCAGTTTTCCACATGCATTCGACATTTTGTGCAATTATTCAGGGAAACAGGAAATGTAGATCGCAAAAAGGACAGGGGTCGGCCAACAGTTAGAAATGAGGAAAATGTTGAAGTGGAAATGCAATTGGTAGAAGAAAGTCCTCAGCTTTCTGTGTGCCATTTACAGCAAGAATTATATCTTTCTTATAGCACCTGCAGACGTATCCTTAAGCATGATCTACATTTACACCCCTACCGCTTGCAAGCGAGTCATGAAATACTTCCTGTGGACAGACCGAAACGACAGGAATTTTGTCAAAGATTTATTGACCAGTTTGTTGTTAATGATGGAGACATTGAAAAGGTTATGTTTACTGATGTATCCTGGTTTCATCCTCTGGCTACGTAAATTCTCAAAACATGAGGATGTGGAGTGCAAATAATCCGAACTATTTTGTGGAAGCACCACTGCATCCACAGAAAATTGGAGTTTGGGTAGCTGTTTGTAAGAAAAGGAATATTGGATCTATATTTTTTGAAGATATGTCGATTAAAAATACAAAATTTTAAACAGTAGCCAAAAAATGCTTACACCTCTTGGGAATATTACACGCTGCGCGTTACAGACTAGAATTCTGATACCATTTCTAAATATGTTACATTTGTAAATATGTTACACGATGACAGCGTATGGGATAATTGCATGAAGGCTACTTCCAACGCGATGGAACTCGTATACATACTACTAATGAAAACATTGTTTTTCGGAGAGAATTTTGTGGAGATCGAATTATTAGTTTAAATACAAACACAATTTGACCACCTCGTTCTTGCGATTTAACACCGTTCCATGAAATTCAATTTTTCGCAGACTTAAATATTAGGTTAGTTTTAAAAAATTTGACAAACTTATAGTTTCAATGTCAAATAATAAATGTCATTATGTGGAAGTGGCTAAAGTACCAACCCAATTTCACAGTCTACTCCAATTATAAATTTTTTCGATGGCTCGTTATAACGTATGGAACTGGGGTGAGAGAACGACGGGGAGGTAAACTATACTCCACCAGTACACTAGATAAGAGAGAAGGGACGGTTATAGCACCAGGCGCCAGGCGTGTCTGTACCCAGTCTGATCAGATACGTTGACGATAGATGTGCAGATTATACGTAGAACATCGACTGTCATGGCAAAGTATACACAGCCAGAAAGAAATTATTTAACTTATATGTTTATTCTTTATCATACCAGAGAATTGCGTTTTTATTTTGTTACATTAGCAAACTTTTTATTTTTTTCGCTGTAGCGGTTGTGCATCAGTACTTTTTCAGCTGAAATCAATATTACAGGTTTATGCAATTTACTAATAGGTACATAGAATTTTTTCTTTTCCTTGATGGAATTATGCGTCCGTTTTCTCAGAATATTTTTAATTTTCTCTTCAAGTGCAGTATTTTATTTAGTTAGCATAGTTTTAATTTTTTTTTCGTTTGTTTATATTTTCCTTGATGTAGCGTTTATACATCACCGGAATTTAATTATGTATGCAATCACAGGTTTCTACTATTTATAAATACACAGATTTTTCCTCTGTTTCAGTGGAATTATGCGTTTGTTTTCTCTGAATATTTTTTTTTCATTGTACAGCATTTGTGCACTTTTATCATTATTATCTGCGGTGCAAGACCTATCATCTTTGAAATACGTTGTGTATACACATACGCAATACATATGTGTATACCATACCAACTCCTGACGTATCATTGCTTATCCAATCATACGTATGTGTATACCACACCTATATCTGACCTATCCTTATGCTGACCTATACTTATCCAATCAAATGCTACACTATACATTCAATAAACATATCGGAGAAGTAAAGCAGCGGGGACGCGTCTTGCGCAGCAGTGTCGTTTTCTTATCTCGTTTACACACGATATACGCCACAAAATAAAAACAAAATAAAAAAGCCGACACAAAGAAACCGGAAGCAACAAGCTAAAAAACACACTCGAGATACTCCCCAACTGTATAAAAATAAGCTTAACCCTTCTTGAAAACATAATTGTATTTAAAATTTAAAAAAAAAAATATTTCACTAGGAAGTCGACTGTACAGCTTTGGCCCCCAGTAATCGATACCTTGCTGTGTCACTTTAGGGCGATGGTATGAGATCACTAGCACGTCCTTGTATCGTATGCCATATTCGTGATGAACAGAATTTGCTTCTAAATGGTGTTGATTCTCGTGCATAAACCTCACACATTCCCAACTGTACACACTGTAGACAACACAACACTCTAATAGCCCTCTTCTGCAGTACTAAAATACGCTGGATATCAGAGCAACTTCCCTATATGATTATGCCGTATGATGCGAAACTGTGAAAATTTGAAAAATAGGCCAACCTCGCCGCTTTGGAGGAAACAACATTATTCATCTGTCTTATTGTGTAAATTGCTGGACGCAATCTACTACACAATGTATTTATGTGATCGGTTCAGTTTAGCCTATCATTCATGTGTAATCCTAAAAAGCTCGCTTTGTCTCCAGATTGATGCAGACGCGTTGTGAAGGTAAGTATTTTCATCTTGTCGTTGTTCAATTTTAATTTATTATTGGAAAACCATGTTTTTACTTTATCCATTACAACTTTTCTTGTGTTACTTAGACTGCTAGTATTTCCTTTTATCAATAAAGATGTATCGTCAGCATACAAGTAAGTACCACAGCTCAAGGTAGGTGGAAAATCATTAGTGTAAATGATAAATAAAAAGGGTCCCAGTATCGAGCCCTGTGGGATACCACAGTTTACTTCTCGGAATTCAGAAGTGTTGTTTTGCCACCATACGATCGTAGTAATTCATGGGTCACACCTCTTACTCCAAAGCTGTATAACTTGTCTAGTAGTCTGCAATAAGGAACGCTGTCAAAGGCCCTGGTCAGGTCACACATAACCAACTCACAACTCTCCCTATTGTCCTTTGCTGTTAAAATATCATCCACCAGTTAGCTGTCATCGTTGATCTATCTGACCTGTAACCATGCTGCTGTTCCGCTAAGAGGTCGTGTTTTTAAGAAAGGGTAGAATTCTGTCTTTGATTACTACCTCGAAAACTTCGGATATGGCAGGTAATATTGATATAGGCCGATAGTTTTCCATGGCATTCTTGCAACCTTTTTTGTGTATTGGAATAACTCTAGCAACTTTTAATTCTCTAGGAAATATTCCCTCCTGCAAACACACATTGATAATGTTAGTCAGCACATCTATTATTTTTGCTAATATTTCCCTTATTATCCTGGTGGTACTGTTAAAAATATTACTTTTTATTTTTTTTTATTTTTAAGATTGGTTACAATGAGCCCTATCTCCGAGGACGTAACAGGTTTTATTACATACAGTGTGGGTTTCTGTAGAACCCGCATTATGCTCAATCAGGTTAAATTCATCTTCTTCATGCATGCCAACATCAGTAAAATATTCGTTAAACTAATTGCCTGTTAAAGTAATAACGTCTGCTTCAACTGTGCTTTTTGACTTATTTCTACATTCTCTATTGATGACCTTCCAAATTGTTCTCTGTTTGTCTGAGGCCCTTAAAATGTACTCACTGTTGTGAGAAACGCCCCGCTTTTCGTCCAAAAAATATCCCCTTCAGGTAATTGATTCTCAATCAATTATCGTCACGTGTTGACAAAAAAATCCCTACAAAGAGGGAGCCATTCGCGAACTCCACATGAAAGCGCGTAATTAAGCCTTATTAATTAACAACGACGTGTTAGAACGATAACGAAGTAATACTTCTCAATCACAGGAACGCTTTTCGACTCTCTAGAATAGCTCACACTCGGGAACCGCGATGGGAGTAAGCAATGAAAACAACCAAGAAAGCTAATACGTAATCGTACTAACAGATATCGGGACATACAGGTTGGTTCTCAAATAATGAAACAGAATAAAAGAAAGAAGACGCTAATTTCCGACAAATAACTGAGTGGTTACGGACACGTAACAAATGTCAAATGACAGATAAAAGTTGCTCTAAATAAACACTGTATGATTGTTTTTCAGTCTACTAGATTTCCTTATTCTCAATAAAATCAGCTTATCCCTTGTATTTAGTTTGTTTACAAAATTAAATTGTCAAAGAATCACCTATTGTTAATCAAATATAAATATACATTAGCTAAAGTTATATAATTCCAATTCATATTTTCTTGAATTAGAGATTCTTTATTCTTACCTAATTCTTAACTCATCTAACAAAATAACCAAACAAGGAATTTATATTAGATTTCCATTGCACTTAATAGATATTCTAATAATAATAATAATAATAATAATAATATTTGTTAATGTATATATACATACATACGTCATATTGATATATTCAGTATAAAATATAAATGAGAAAAGTACAAAATAACAATAAAAGAAAAAACACATTAAAATTGATGATTGAAAAAATCACTTAACGAGTAAAAACACTCCTTTAGTAGTATGTCTTTGGCTTTGATTTTAAATCGTCCACGGTCCAGGCCTTTCATTCCATTGGGAATTTTATTGTAAATTTTTAAGGCTAGGTAATTTGTACTCATTTGACTTCTCTGTAACCGATGGTATGGTATCACTATGTTATTTCTATTCCTGGTGCCGTAATTGTGGAAATTACTATTTAAGTAGAACTTTTGGTGTGTATTGTGGACATACTCCAGACAGGTAAGTACATACAAGGATGGCAAGGTCAGTATTTTATGTGTTTTAAACAGTTGCCTGCAGCTAGTTTTGCTGGACACACTACTAAGAGCCCTAATGGCACTTTTTTGCATTTTAAACACCGACTCAGCTGCACCTGACGCACCCCACGCTAGGATGCCATATGTAGCTCTATTCCTACTAAATTAAAAATGTAGGCCGTTCGAGCTGCTTCGTATGTTGCTACCTGTTTTATCCTACGAATAGAATAAACAGCCGCAGCAAGGCGGCGACACAAATCTTCCACATGGCAATCCCAACTCATGTCGCTGGTGAGTTGTAGACCCAGAAATTTGATGCTCTCTTTGCTCTCATTAGAGATCCTTTTTGTTGTAAGTGCTAACTGCTCTGTTTTATCTTGATTTAACTTCAGGAGGTTACTGCCAAACCATTCGCCTGCCTCCATTAGTGCATGCTCCAAATTTATACTTCCCTCTCCCATTCCTGGGCCCGAACCAAAACGGATGTATCATCCGCAGACTGGGTAACCTTTCCCTGCAGATATGTTATAAGGTAAATCATTCACGTAAATTAGAAAGAGCAGAGGATCTAATATTGACCCCTGTGGAACCCCTAGATTTATCGATAATGTATTCGAATATTTATGAGTCGAGTAAACTGCTTGCTTTCTGTTCGTTAAGTAAGAGGAAATAAGTTCATTTGCTCGTCCTCGCACGCCGTATCTGTGCAGTTTCTGTAAAAGTCCATGGTCCATGGACTCAAAGGCCTTACTCACATCGCAACAACCAAGAATCACCACTTCCTTGCGATCAAAAACATCTGGAATATGGTTCAAAAGCTCAGAAATTGCTGTGCTAGTAGATCTGCCTTTTAAATAGCCATGTTGGTTATCATTTAAGAGTTTGTATGTCTCAAAATAATTAAGTAATCTTTTCTTGATGATGGTTTCTAAAATTTTTGACATGATTGGCAGTATTGAGATTGGTCGGAAATTTGCTTTATCATCCGTGCCCCCCTTATGTATAGGAAGCACTTTGGCTACTTTCAATTGATCAGGGAATATGCCACTGGACAAAGAACTATTGAAGATCTGCGTTATAGGATCCACTATATAATCTATACTCTTTTTTAATACAATGACATTTAACGTGTATATATCAGTGGTTTGTTGATTTCTAAGGCTATATATTATTTCTTTGATTTCTTCATTTGTTATAGGGCGAAGAAAAAAGGTATTTGGTGAACTTTTAATACTTTTGGCAAGTAGGTCATCGGAAGCTAGATTTGGACCCCCAATTGACCTAACTGAATCATTGCCAATATCAACAAGGAAAAAGTTAAACTCATCAGGTGTAATATTTGACAAAACATTCCCATCGCGCTTATTATTTCCCACTTCTCTATTTATTATATTCCACACTGCTCTAGACCTATTTTTAGATCTTTGAATGTAATTTGAGTTCATCCTTTTCTTGTTCAGGATTATCTGTTCTTTGTATTGCTTTTTTAAGCGCCTATATAATTCACTAGCCTCCCTCTCGCCTGTAGCTCTACTTATTACTTCAACGCTATCAAGAACATTTCTCATTTCTTTAATTTCCTCGGTATACCACGACATATTGTTGTAGTTGCTACTAATATTTTTTTACTACCTCAGGAAATGATTCATCAAAAATATCCCAGTAGAGAGCAAAAAAGCATTTGAAACGTTCCTGTATGTTGTCAATAGTATACAGTGCACTCCAATTTACATTTAAAAGCTTGTTCACAAACGTGCAAGAATTAATCTCATTCATTTGTCTGGTGTTTACCTTAGTCAGCTTTAGTGTTTCAACTTCGTCCTTAATTACTAAGGATATTCTCGGACAAAAATGGTCAGACAGATGAGGATTAAATGTCTCAAAAAATGTTTTGTTTATGCCCTCCGATATAAAAATATTATCTATGCATGTCTTGGAGTTTTTTTATACTCTGGAAGGCTCACTAAATATTTTACGTAGCCCATAAGTTACAAATAAATTGCTCATACGAATCGCGTCCTTCGTCATAATACTGAAATCCACATTGAAGTCGCCTGTTACTATTAAATTTGCATCAGCCAGGCATTCATTTATTTCCTGCAAAGCACCATTTAGATTTTTGAGGGCGCAGTCCAAATCACCTGTAGGGGACCTGTAGATACAGACAACAACGATATTTACATTTATCCAATAAACACTAGCAAGTTCAATATCCAATTCAACCGAATATTTGTCCGGTATGTCAATTCTACGTTCTACGAAAGCTCAAACCTTTTCGTATCAATATCAGCACGCCACCGTGCATTTTATGACTTCTGCAGAACGCCGAAGACATACTATAACAATCCATTTTTATATTGTTAATAGACGAAGTCGTCAACCAGTGTTCCGTTAAACACATTATATTTGGTTTAAATTCATTCAAATGCAGTGGCGGTTTCTGCTATGGTTTGCAAGTTTGCGCAACCACCAAAACTAATAGATTTAATTTAATGAAAAAAGCGTAATTCTACATTTTTTAAATTAAAAATTTGTACTACCTCACAGAATAAATGAACTATTATAAATTACTTATAATAGGTATATCTAATTGGATATGAATACGTTAAATAAATGAGAGAATAACACACTTGGTTTGCAGACTCATTGCAATCCACGAACGTATATATCCCTATACGGCTGACGAACTTTGTCGAACGTCTTTCGGGTATATCTCCATAAACGACAATAGTGTTGCAGCAGCAGTGCAACCAAAACATTAGACATATTTCTTGCTTACGGTGCAACGGTATAAAAGCGAATAAAAAAGTTGTATTTGTGTGTTTAAAAGTGTTTATGCTCTTTATTTTTAAATAATAATGAATTCAGTGCAGAGTTTAATAGTGGATCCGTTCTATAAAAGAACGTACGCCGAAAAAATTGAAATAAAGCGGTTGGGCAGACCTGTTCCGAATTTAAATCTGAAACAAACGATTTCCAGTAAGACGCGAACTTTTAATAGACTATTTAATAAGGATATTTATAATAAACATTTGTGGATTTGCGGTTGTAGTATAAAAAATGCATTATTCTGCTTTCCTTGCTTACTATTTGAAGGTGAAGAATTATGGACGAAAATGGGTTTAACTGATTTAAATCATTCAAGCGATCGAATTAAAAAACACAGTATATCACAAAGGCATATGAAAAATGTAGTCCAATTATCGCTTTTTGGGAATGTGGATATTGCTGCTCAGATGGATAGTGCATATCGAAGAAATATAGCATTGCACAACGAGAAAGTTAAGTACAATCGATATGTAGTGAACATTATAATTAATTGTGTAAGTATTTGTGGAGCCTTTGAACTTGCTTTCTCAAGAAAGATAAATTTGCGACTACGAAAGATCGTCGCATGGATTTTTTGCTTCAATAAAATCAGGATCAGAATCAGTGAGTTTTAAAAGCCTTTTTTATTCTTTATATGTACCTTAGCAAAATTACTTTTAATAAAACATACTTAGTGACCTACCTTGTTTACCTACTGTAAAAAGTATTAGTATTCACTAAATTTGCAACCCCCACATTTTTGATGCACGAGCCGCCGCTGTTCAAATGTATATCGACTTCGTCGATTTTACCGGATAGAGATTGTATGTTAATATTATGCACAGTAATGTATTCGTCGCTAGATATAGCCTGTATATTTGTATTTTGAATATTTATGTCGCCATCTTCTAATATGCTTTTATTTAAATGTACATTAGCACTATTTTTCGTTGAAGGCTCCGGTAGATCGAAAAGATCTAAATTTTTTGACTAATATACCTTCAGGCCAGAACAACGGATCATATAGTTCATATTTAAGAGAAACATCAGCCCCAATTTTAATAAAAAAATTAAAATTAATAAAATTTTAATAAATTTATTCATATATTTTTAAGCATCTACTTAATAATAACTACATTTCCTGTATATTTAGATAAATTCCTGTATGTACAATATACAATACACATATATATTTCTAACGTATACAACCTACATACCCATGTCTATACATATATAGACACATCTTGCAACTAGACAACAACTTTCTCGCTTAGATTTCCAAAACAATATGTGATTGTATATTATTAAAGTGAAGATGTTTGGTATTTCACTCTTGAATATCATATGTAACGCGACAGGATGGGAGAGAAAGGTAAAGCAGTAAATGAAAGCGACCCTTCTGCTACTCAGTTCCTCCGTCGAGAAGATACGAAGGACATGATGTCACCTTTAAGTTGAAGAAACGGAAAGTACATGAATTGCTGGGAGTAGAGTGTGGGTTATATGTAGGCCACACTTTTTCTTCGTTTAGATGTATACAAGTTGTTTCGATTGATGTACTTGTAAATCAATATTTCGTGTAGATATTGACAAAAGTTATACAGATTAGTATAGAATGATTTTAGAAATATTGTAGAGTTTAGAAACTTACATGGATTACAGTAAAAAAAAAATAACAAAAATTACAAAAACGTTTATCATTCAGCACATACATAGTGAGCCACAAAAAAAGTTTTCAGAGTATGCCATGGATTAAGTCAGCTATGTCTTAGGTTGATTAAATAATTTAACCTACATATCGTTCTACTAGTAATAGGTTAAATCGTTAAATAAGATATTCATTAAGCTAACCTAATATTTAAGTCTGCGGAAAAATTGAATTTCATGCAACGGTGTTAAATCGCAAGAACGAGGTGGCCAAATTGTGTTTGTATTTAAACTAATAATTCGATCTCCACAAAATTCTCTCCGAAAAACAATGTTTTCATTGGTAGTATGTATACGAGCTCCATCGCGTTGGAAGTAGCCTTCGTGCAATTATCCCATATGCTGTCATCGTGTAACATATTTACAAATGTAACATATTTAGAAATGGTATCAAAATTCTAGTCTGTAACGCGCAGCATTAACAACAAACTGGTCAATAATTCTTTGACAAAATTCCTGTCGCTTCGGTCTGTCCACAGGAAGTATTTCATGAGTCGCTTGCAAGCGGTAGGGGTGTAAATGTAGATCATGCTTAAGGATACGTCTGCAGGTGCTATAAGAAAGATATAATTCTTGCTGTAAATGTCACACAGAAAGCTGAGGACGTTCTTCTACCAATTGCCTTTCCACTTCAACATTTTCCACATTTCTAACTGTTGGCCGACCACTGTCCTTTTTGCGATCTACATTTCCTGTTTCCCTGAATAATTGCACAAAATGTCGAATGCATGTGGAAAACTGATCATATGGGATAGCAATATCTGGAAATTTTTGTAAAAAATTCTGACATGCATCCCTGATAGAATAAACCCATTCACCATTAATTTTACGATCATTTCTAAAATAAATTTCAACAATGTGCCGTTGCTGTTGTCCGTTAAATACAAAAGCCATTATTAAATAGCTAATATATCTTCCAACTTGTCAATTTGACTTATGATTATTAACAATTGGCATTTCGTCAATTCTCTAAGCCCAGATGTGACTTATATGTCTATCTCAGTCGCTTATGGCCTACCTAAGATACAAATTTTGTGTCTCGCTTGATATATTAGCTATGTACTGAATGTTTACAAGTTGCAAGAAAATATAACGAGCCATCGAAAAAATTCATAATTGGAGTAAACTGTGAAATTGGGTTGGTACTTTAGCCACTTCCACATAATGACATTTATTATTTGACATTGAAACTATAAGTTTGTCAAATTTTTTAAAACTCTTATTAAGAAAATTAAATTTATTTAAAAAATGGTATTCAACATAGAACAAAAAGCATAAATTATCGAATGTTACTTCCGTACAGGTGTGAAAGTAAATGGCGAGTGGCAGTATTAAATTATGGAATGCATGGCTGATTTTAGTGAAGAACATCCTGAATTAGTGTTTGACTACAATGATTTTTACAATGTTTTGACAAATTGTGTAAAGTTATTCAGAGAGACTGGTAGCATCGGTCGAAAAACTGGAAGTGGACGGCCATCTAAACGTACAGCTGATAATATTGAAGCCCTTCAGCATATTATTGATGAAAATCCAAAAACATCCATTTAAGTAGTGACCCAACAAACAAATTTATCTTATAGTACGTGCCAATTCATTCTTAAAAAAGTCTTACATTGTCATCCATACAAGCTGCAATGTTTTCATAAACTTTATCCAGTGGATTATTTAAATGGAATTTTGTCAATGGTGTCAAAATAATCTACACAATCAGGATATCCTTAACACAGTTTTTTTTCACGGATGAGGCCTGGTTTTATCTTTCTGGATATGTTAATTCACAGAATATGAGGTGTTGGTCCTCCGAAAATCCTCATTTTTTTGTTGAAAAAACATTGCATCCCCAAAAAGTTGGTGTTTGGGTTGGAATATGTCGAAGAAGATTGGTGGGCCCCATTTTTTTTAAAGGTACACTTACTGCTGCACGATATCGCAATGAGGTACTCGGCTCATTAATAAATCAACTGGATGATAAGGAATTACAAAATGGGTATTTCCAACAAGATGGTGCAACAGCACATACGACCAGAGAAACACTTCAATATCTCAGAGAATTTTTTGATAACAGAATAATAAGCAGGAACACTGAAATCCCATATCCAACTATGTCTTGCGATTTAAACATATGCGATTTTTTCGTATGGCCATACATAAAAAATTCGATTTATTCAACGCCAATTCATAATCTGAAACAACTGAGAATTCGCATAACAGAAAAGTGTGAAGAGATCAACAACTCACCGCAAATGCTGCATAAAGTTTTTGCTGGATTGCGGAGAAGAGTTGGTTTGTGTTTAGATGTAAATGGACAACATTTTCAACAACTTCTGTAGCTATATGTAAATTTTGATTATGATTTCGATATTAAATAAATTATTTGTTTTCTTTTTTGTTGTAGTATCATTTCAATGCCATAACCTTTTTTTACAATGAAACCAAATGAAACTGTCAAGCATCAAGTAATGTGTCATTATGTGGAAGTGGCTAAAGTACCAACCCAATTTCACAGTCGACTCCAATTATGAATTTTTTCGATGGCTCGTTATATTTAGTTAGTAATTGATCTTACTAGAATTGGTAATAGCCGCAACGACTGCCTACTTCGATAAACTTCTGGAAGATTATTTTGTAGACGGCTTAAATAAATTGGATGACTGAGTTACTGGGCTAGGTGTATAAAATTTGATGGAGATTATATAGAAAAATAAAATATATTTCCTTGAAAAGTCACACTCTCTAATCATTAACCTTCATAGAGCATTGAGCATATCAAAGGAAATTACATTTCGCATTAACATTTGAGAAGAACTTTACCTATTATATTACGTTTCTATAAATTTTTAACAAAGTTTGAAAACATGTTGCTGTGTTCTCTTCAAACCGAGATAAATTGAATAATTAAATAAAGCTGAAAACAGAAATGAAAAATTTAAAACGGGAAGATTTTGAAGAACACCCTGTATGAACATCGGCATAAAACAAATCTCATACTCATTTTTATGTAAAGTTTCTTGATATTACTATTAAGATAAAATAAAACAAATTTTATGAATTTCACTTTTTAATTATCACTGTAACGAATCGTTTCGCACCAACCTGAGCTTCGTCAGACATATAACTAACTTATTTACAAAATATTTTTTTTATATTGAACACAAGTAAACGGTAACAAGCAAAACACATGTTTTATTTTAAAAAATAGTCGGAGGGATGGGTGGTTTTTATTACTGGATGTCCATCCAGTAAGATGTAGATGTAAGATTGGCGTACGATGTTTTACTAATAATTGACGATATTTAATGACCGAAGGGGTTTTAATTCCTTATAACTTTTTTATTATAATTTCTTTTTTTTTGTTTTCAGTATTTTGTAAAGAAGACCTGTGGAATGTAAAATGGAACAGTACACAATTGAACAACGTGCCAAAATCGTTGAACTTTATTTCTCAAATCAACGATCCATTGTTTTGACTCAGCGTGCATATTGTCGTTATTTTAATGTGCGGGTTTGACCCTCAGAGTCAACAATAAACCGCCTGGTTGCAAATTTTCGAGAACAAGGGGCAGTAAGGAACCTTCCTGGTGCCGGCAGCTGACGAACGGTGCACCCGGATGACAATATTGAACGGGTACAGGAGAGTATTCGGGAAGATGGAGAAACATCAACAAAATTCAGCTTGTCCAACAATTGAAACCGACAGATTACCAGCAACGACTTGATTATGCAATTTATTTTCGTCAAAAAGCAGAAGAAAATCATGATTTTATTCATAATTTAATTATGAGCGGCGAAGCCCATTTCCAATTAAATGGGTTCGTTAATAGGCAAAACTGCAGGATATGGGCTACGGAAAATCCAAGAGTAGTTCAACAGCGAGAATTACACCCACTTAAGTGTACCGTTTGGTGCGGTGTTTCGTCGGAAAGGATAATTGGCCCATATTTTTTGAAAATGAACACGGTGTCGCCGTTTCCATCACTGGTGTTAGATATCGGACAATGTTGGAAAATTTTTTAAGGCCAGCCGTGGAAAACCATCCGCAAGTATGGTTCCAACAGGATGGAGCCACAGCGCACACTGCGAGGGACACAATGGCTCTTTTACGCGACATCTTTGGTGAACGAATTATTTCCCGTACAAGCGATTTTAATTGACCTCCGCGTTCACCGGATTTAACCGCTTCAGACTGTTTCCTTTGGGGTTATTTGAAAGGAAAGGTCTATATTAATAAGCCTCGAACCATACAGCAACACCTGAAGTTTTGCGAAAGGTTATGGAAAATGTTTTGGAAAGAGCACGAATATGCGAAGCAGAAAATGGCCACCACTTGCGAAATATAATTTTTCATAATTAAATTAAAAATATTCTCCATTAATATACTGTATTTAAAATTTAAAAAAATTAATAATTATGTCTTAAATAAGAAGTTATAATGAACTCAAACCCCTTCGGTCATTTTGGGCCACCCTGTACAATTGAATATTAATGTATGTTTTGACAAAGTGTGTGTAATAAATGTATTAAACTTAACATGCTATCGTATTATTTCTCTCCTTATTACATTAGATGCTAGGCCTAGTTGCAAGGAACCCTTTTTGTAAAACAAAAACCCTGAGAGCAATTTTAAGAGTCTAAAAATAGAAAATATTTGTGTATGATGATTCAAGTTTAATAATTAACGATTCATATTTAATATATTGGCACCCTTTCTAAAAATCAAAGTACACAGCAATATGTTTAATAACTTTTTTTCTATAGATTACCAAGCATGCAAAGAATTAATATAATATTCCTGTAGTTATTTTTTTAGATGTTCAGGACACGTATGTATACTATATACAGACTTTTAGAAAAGGACAGAAAATCTCACATCATCAGAAAAGTTTCTTGATTTTTTTTATATAAACGTCTTGTATCCTATATCTCTACCTATTTGCCTAATTACATTATTTTTAAGTAAAGGTCATTTCTAAAGTTAGAAAGCGTATATCCCAGAAACCTAACGACGAATGTCCCGGTGACAGTTGAAACCGTTCATTACACCAACAGTCATTAAAAAAATAGTTACTCTAATGGCGATAACAAAAGCATACGTTAATCATTATGTCTGTTAGATGGTCTTTCGTCATTTAGATATGAATATAGAGTTACTCAATGCTTTTTGTATTGTGTTATCGTGTGAAAGAGGATGAAGAAAGGTTCTAAAATTGTCAT
Organism: Melolontha melolontha; assembly: GCA_935421215.2. Lineage (NCBI taxonomy): Eukaryota > Metazoa > Arthropoda > Insecta > Coleoptera > Scarabaeidae > Melolontha > Melolontha melolontha. Next base: position 18,828,910 of record OW285241.1, on the reverse strand, counting down.
GATATGATGTTATACAATTGTTCCAAATTGTGTGGGTACCGTTGAAATAAAGAGTAATTGTTGTGACTTAATGTAGTCCTCTGAATTTTTTTTATTCGTATATTAAACTCTTATATTATTGTTTCATCAATTTGTTTTTTATTGTAACTGTACTTTTATGAATTATCTCTATTAGAAAAAAGGTAATAAATAAATAACAATTTTATTGATTTGGTCTTTACTTGATAAAAATCGATAGTATTAACTACTAAATAACAACACTGTTTGATTTTTACTGTTTAATGCATATAAAACTTGACAATTATTTCACTCACCACAGTGGCTTCATTCACTAAAAATAATAAAGAAAGAATCCCCAAATACCAACAGTCAGGAGTGTGTAGCGACTGCTCTAAGATTTATATTGGTCAAACTGGAAGAACTTTTGAGAAAATAATGTAAGAACATTTAAGATAAGCAAAAGTGGAACTAAAATTTTACTGGCTGAAAGGGCACGTTGGCATAACGCCTAACGATATTGCAGATACGTTGGCAAAACAAGCCAAGGTTCTTTATTGGTAAGACATGGTACCAATAGTGAGGAAATAAGTATTGCAGGAAGAATGGAATAAGCAGTGGGTGGACAAATATCAAAAGAAAATGATCCAGTATTATTTGATCCATCCCAGTATACATATTTACAAAGACATGGTTCCAAAATCCAATTACACAACCCCGCCCCCCCAATACCCCGTCCAGATACACAAACTAGGTATGATAGAATCACCAGTGTGTAAGTGTGGACATGATTATGCGGACGTTAATCACCTTTTATTTCAGTGCCCAGATTATTTGATTCAAAGGGACTTGTCAATTAGTCACTTAGGAATAGAAATGCCCACTAATATTGTATTATTATTACAGACATAAAATAACAGTATTAGAGGCGATACTAAAATTTTTGGCAGCATGTAAAATTAAAATATAAAGTTAATAAATCCTGCTTCCACCTTTGTGGATTTACCTTTTGAATGTTGGCCGTTTTTGTGTGTGTTAATAGTGAAGTCGCTTCGATAGTCCCCGCATGAAGTGAGTCTTCCTGTGCCTCCCCTAATGTCAAAGTTTTAATGTTTTTGGTTGATTTATAGAAAAGTGGGATTAGAATTTTGCTTGGTGAGCTTATGGGCAAAGATCCCGAAAAGTTCTTAAAAAAAACATTTAAGATCTGGAAAAATTATACATGCTCATTACATCATAATTAATAATTTGCAAATTTAAAATATCTACTATAGTTTAAATCATATAATCATTTCTGCGTTTAAATTTATAGGGTGAAGTAAGCCAAATAGGTGTATTTACTTGTCGGATATTGGGATATAAATTCCAATAATTCTTCTTCCTCACTTCCTTCTTGATGTCTTTTATGTTTTTTACCCTTTTGATTGCGTCCTTGATTATATGTCGGATTGGCTGGTAAAGTGGATTTACTGATGTCGCAAGTAGAAAATTCATGCGGATCGTTGCTTCCTTCCTCCATAAATTCTTCGGAATTTGACGCAAATTCTTCATTTCGTAAAGTTCTAATTTCATTAGGTGAGATCCTTTTTCGCCCGGCGACTGAATAGTACAATATCCTTCTGGGGTGTTCCATGAAATATTTTGTGAGGTTGAAGATATATTGGTGGGTAATGTCGAGGTTCATCTAATTCTGCGTGAATTTCGCTTGATAGGCAATCCAACAATTCTGGAACATCTGCAATATCCTCCACCCCAGGAACAATCGTGGATAATGTGGGCGTGGTCTTCGTGCCACACCCAGATAAAGCACCCTCCTTTAAATTTTTGTTGTATACATCTAAGAAAATATCTTTCATTTTGCTCGGTAGTAATGTCTGGCAAAACGTCATGAATAAGTTTTTTTCCTTTAAGAGCTCCACAAACTTCTCGAACGAAATTTCGACACGTCTACTTTCACGTCCTTCATCTCCTTGGATATCTTCCGCAGTGGCATCAAGAAGTTCTTGCAAATCCTCTTGCCAGTTAGATACTGGTCCTTGACACAGTGGGATATTGACATTTCTAACCACATTATTAGTAGAGGTACTTGGAATGGATCCATCCAAATCAATTCTATTAAATTCATTAGACACTCTCGTTGACAATTCTCCATAGCTTCTACACCAATCTCGATCGGTTGTTGTTGTGTTTGAGTGTCCATTGTCTTCTGAAGGTATCTTTTAAAAAACCAGTAAAAAAAATTATATAATATTCAGTGTTGCTGAATGTGTCTCCCAATCTTCTAAGTTCATGTCCCTACATCTAGATTGACTTCCAGTAACCACAGGAGGGAGACTCATTTCAGCCAAAATAAATTCATTTAATATACATGTATTATTTATACTTGTAGCCGGGTATAAACACCAGGTACAATGAGTGTGCTTAAATCTATGTTCGTGAATGTACCAATACGTAATATGGTAATAATTCATAACTAACTTTTTAAATTTTGGCAAACACCCGTGACACGAAATCGCACATTTTCTATCGATCGTATCATAAATGAAAATGAATTGCGAACAGTTAAATTCAAAATTGTAATGACTTGAAACATCGTATAAAGGTTGGAAGGCCCATGTCGGAAAAGTTTCTAGTACATGTCCATCGAAGCTAAATCTACCAATATTTGGACTACATACCGGAGATAATTGTCGAAATTTTAATAAATTATGTTTAACCGAATCAAAGCTACTCACATTAAGTCTGCAAAATCCGTCAGACTCATCATAGTACCCGTCCGGGTCTAAATGAAAGACTTCAGTAGTACTCGCTTCACTAACAGCTTGTTCTAAATTTTGCGGTTGCTCGTTTGGTATTTCTTGATTAAATTGTACCCCGGACATTGTAACTGGTGTTTTCTTACCTGTACAAGTATATCACAAAGTGAAGCTGTTGTGTATGAGTCGTTGAATTTTATTTCGTGGTCGAAGTTGCCTCCATTTCCACTCCATTGTTTCGTATCTCCTAGGGTTGTGATGTGTTTGAGTCTGATTAGTAATCGTGCGTTGTTGTGTTTTTTGTGCGGTCCTGTGTTGTGTATGTGCAGTCTGTGTGTCAGTCGCGTTTTTGCGTTTAAGTCATATGTGTGGGTTTACTGGTCATCATCGCTTTTTTGCGTTTCTGTTGTGTGTGTATTTAATGTTTATTATTGTAAAGTGTGATTATTGCCTGTGTTTGTGTTACGAAGTACTGTATCTGTTCTTTTGTTGCGTTTGTCGAGTGTAGTGTTAATAGCATATTGCCTAAGGCAAGTGCTAATTCGTCAACTGTGTTAAGTGTACTGTTTTTTTGTCTTTGAGTCCAGGGATTAGTTGTTGGGGGTGGTGCTGGTATGTATTTAGGTTTGAGTGTGGTTTTGTTTGTAGGGTTGTTTGGATTGTTGGGACAGTTTATGAAAGTGGATAGGTGAGGACCACCGCAGTTTGCACACTTTGGTGGGGTTGTCTTCGTCTTTGTACATAGATGTGTCGAATGTTCGTCTCCGCATTTCATGCATTTGTAGTTTACGTTGCAGTTTCTTTGGTGATGTCCGAAAGTCTGGCATTTGTGGCATTGTATAATGTCTGTCTGTTTGTTTAATTGTTCGATTTTTATTGCGAGTCCGCAGCAGTCGTTATATATAGATTTGTACTGTCTCGTTAGTTCGATTAATACTAGTGGTGCCGGTATGCCGTGTTTGCCGTTCATCCTTTTAATTTTTAATGCCGGGTAGTCTTTGTCAGTCAAGTCGTCTGTAATGTCAGTTTCGGTGATAAAGGTAGGAATGCCACGCATAACTACCTTTAGTGTCTTTTCGCTTCTCAATTGAAAAGTGTAAAATTATATTTGTTCATTGTCGAGTGTGTTTTTAAGTTTTCGGTAGTCTTCGTCAGTTGTCGGTTCGATGTGTATGCCTGGTTTCACGAGTTTGCTTTGTACAGTGTTAATGCTGTGTGTTTTGAGTATGTGTCGTATGTGTGCCCATTTGTCTTTTTCGGTTATAATAATTGGTGCGATTTTGTGTGTTTTTCGTGTTTCAGATTTTGTGTTTTGTGTAGTGTATGTCTTATCACTTACCCTGGGAGTGCTGTTGTATGAAGTTGACGGTTGTGGAGTGAGTTCGGTTTCTTCTTCCATCTTTTCTTCGGCGTTAGTTTTTTCGAGGACGCTGTATGAGTTCTTTGTTACGATAGGTGTACTTTCGTGTTCGGTTTTTGTTTTTTTGACGTTTTCTTCGGATTTGTGAAACTGTTTAAGATTGAGATGGGGAAGTTGGTTGGATCAAAATCTTCCATGTTGATATTGGGCGGGTTTACCGGGCTTGCTTCTTCTTTGGGCGATTCTAATACTTCTATTTTAACCGTCGGTTCGTCGGGATCCACGATGAATATTTGCGGTGATTTTATTAAGAGGTTTTGAATATCCTCTTCCTCCGTTGTTTGATTGATGATGGTTTCCGCGTCCTCGCGTTGCTGCGGAGTGCATCTTCGTTTAAAGCTGGGTTTAATAGCTAAGTTCGTAATAGTTGTGGTGATATATCGTCCGGCCATTGCTTCCGGGTTCGTATGACGATGTATCGTCGTCGGTGTTCTCAACTGCGATGCTGCTGTAACAGAGATCGGAGTGAAAATGAATGAAGCTGTTGTTGTAATTGTTGCCTTTTATATCAAATGTACGAGGCCGCTGTGGGTGACCTTTCAAACTAATTTGCATTAGAAGCGAGAGAAAGGTAAGTTATCTAAAACCTTTGGTTTTTATCCACAGCGGCAACGGCGGCGGGGGAAAGTAAGCGAGGAGGGGAGAGGGGCAAGGGGGGCAATCGATCGAATCGACGCGACTTCGTCATGCGTCATGATTCATGATTTAAGATTTGGAAAAAATGACTCGCCGTAAACAGACCACCTTTTACAAGGTAGCGTAAAATGTATCATCCGATTTTATTTTGCTGTAATTCCAAAAATAAATTAAAAAATGTTATTTTTTTAACGACATATGTTTATTTGAAGCAATGTTTCAAAAATGGTGGATAGGTGGCCGTCACCAGAGTTGATGCAAATTTCGACTCTTTTTATGGCATTTTGGATCACGTTCGTCAAGATTTCCAGCGTTAGATTTTCGATTTCTTGATGAATGTTGTTCTTGAGGACCTGGAGCGTCTGCGGCTTGTTTACGTAGACCAGCCCCTTTAAGTAACCCCACAGAAAGTAGTCTGTACTTTTTGGGGGGTTCTAGCGTGATCGGGCGATCTCGCTGACCAACCAAATGCCCCTAATCTAGAAATCAAACGGCCTGGAAAAGTGTTCCTCAAAATCTCCATAGTGTCGCGCGCTGTGTGGACGATGGCACCGTCTTGCTGGAACCACATATCCTCCAACTCCAACTCATCCAGTTTCAGTATTAAGAACTCGTTCAACGTGATCCAGTACAGGTCGCCAGTGACAGTAACCGCGTTTCCATTATCGTCTTCAAAAAAAGTATGGCCCAATCACATGTTCTGAATAAACAGCGCACCATACGGTCACTTTTTGTGGATGGAATGGTATCTCATGGAGAACACGAGGATTGTCGGTTGCCAAAAATCAGGTATTTTGTTTGTTTACATGTCCAGAGAGGTGGAAATACGCCTCGTCGCTCATCATCAATTTCTCGAAAAAATCAGGCATTTCGTTATTCAGCGGTAACAACTTCTGACTGTACGCCACACGGGTTTAGTGGTCGGCTGGCACCAGCTGTTGAACCGTCTGAATTTTGTACGAAAAGATCTTCAAATCTTTGGTCAAAATTCTTTGAAAGGACCGCCGAGAAATGGCCAATTGCGTTGCGCGTTTTCGCGTCGATGTTGATGGTTCTTCCTCGACACTATCCCTCACAGCTTGGACGTTCTCAAGTGACCTGCTCGTTCGAAGTCGTCCAGTTGATTTTCAATCTCGGGTTAATCCAATTTCTATATCCATCTTAGAGAAGGATTATCTAGAATCTGTAATGCATGACCAGGATAGACCTGATGACATAGTTGAGAATTTTGCGATGGTTTGCTCTAGGGTTTACTCTAACAATGTATGCCGCTACGATCAACGCACTGAAGCCGCTGCCATGAATTGCTTAAGAATTTACGATATCACAGAAAATGATATTCTGTGGAGCATCAGGAGATCGAAATCTAATTTGAACACTGACGAGGGTTAGGTTCCGTTCTTAGCAGGGACTGAAACCATGAAATAAATGGGGGGGAAAAATTCGGGTTCGGTTCAGGGTTCGGGTTCAAAGTTTAAAAAACTACATGTGTTTTATTAGTAGAGAATTTATTTTTCAAAGAAATTTTCGTTTAATTTTACAATTAATATATTTTTCAAGTTTTGTTCTTTTAAATTTGTTCTTTGTGGGGATAAAATGAATTTCAAGGCTGAAAAGACCCTCTCGACGCTTACTTGCGTAGCAGGTACTGCGAATATAATCTGAGCCGCTTGATACAATAATGGCGTTTCCGTTTTATGTTGCTCCAAAAATAGTAAAATGTTTGTTTCTTTTCCCAGTCTTGGATATTTTTCATATATATCAAATTCATTTTTAACCAAATTATCAATCGAAGCGGTGACATTTACATTTGAAGAATTTGATTTATAAAACCTTTCCTTCTTTTTTAGAACTTGTTCGAGCATATCTTCATCATCATCTGAAGAAAAAGATATTGATTCTCTCACAAAATTCTCTTTTTCTCCTTCCATTTGTAAATTTTTCAAAATTTTTATTGTTTTCAAAATATGTTTTTTAGCATTTTCAACATCTTCGGGACTTAGAATGACCTTAAATCTGCTATCTAGATACACTGCTGCAATCAAAAGTGGATTGTTAATAAAGTTGTTTTCTCTTTTTATAATATTTAAATATAATTATTTGAAAATGATTTTGTTTTGTCATCTTTTGTTAGCTCCAATTTAAAAGTAAGCCAGATTCTATAAAAATCGCCTAAATTCATCTGTTCTTCTTGTAGTTTCAGCGATATTTTTTTAACAGGTGCAAAAGCTTCTACAAATTCTTGACAAATATTCCAAGTACTATCAGTCATAGTTAATTCAGCATCCAGCAATTCCGAACAAAAACTTCTGTATTCAAATAAGGCTTGAACCATGTCATAACTGCAATTCCATCTAGTTTGACAGTCTAGTACGGCTTTTTTCAAGTTTAGCTTCTTAGCTAAAGAAGAAATATTTGGTGTTCGCAATTTTTTGCAAATGGCTCTGCATTGATCAAGAATTTTCTTAAAAGGAGGACTAGATATTGTGTCGAGCACTGCCAACTGTAAACTATGAGCAACACATCTGAAATGAATAATATTTGGGTGTGAATGTGCTAATGTTTCTGCTCCTTCCAGTTCAATATAAGAAAGCGCATTTGCTTCAGCTGCATCAAATTCATCTTCCATGTCAAAGTTTTCATACTCGTCTTTTAATAATTCAGCAGCTTTGATCATATTTTTTCCGTTATCTGATGTAATTGAATATACTTGCTGCAGTTTTATGTCGTAACAATCAAGAACGCTGATGATAAGATTTTTTATGTAGGCTCCTGTCTGACGATTTTGAGCCTCATGTATGTCCAAAGTTCGTAGTTTTATTTTTCCGTCAAAAATATATTGAATATTTATCCCTACAATACATCTACCAAGACGAGAAGCAGAATCAATTTTAATTGAAATAATTTTGTTTGATATTTCCAATTTAATTTTGTTTTTTATTTCCGTTGCTTTGTTGTTAACAAGATCACTTATATTATGACTATTTACTGATACTTTTAGTGCATTCATAATCGGATCGATTATTTCTTTCATGCCAGAATCTTCGAAGATTGTGAAAGGACGGCCATTAACGGTTACTAATTTTACGCATGAATCAATGAAACTTTGTTTGCAGGTTTTTATCTTGATAATATTTAAATACTGTTCAAGGGTATTTTCCTCCGCTCTTGCTCTTTCATTGGTGATCTGACTCAATTTAGGTGTTGACGATTCATTTTGAGTTTTCTTGAATAGTTCAGGATGCTTCCGTTGTATATGCCGCCCAAGATTTGCCGTATGTTTACTTTTCATTTCATATTTGCATTCTGAGCATATAGATACATCTTTTCCTGCATCATAAACAAATAAATTTTTCGTAAATTTCGTGGACATCTCTGGGTTAGAAAAATCAAAAAATTTATATAAATTTTTAAATTTGAATGTGAGCACTCACTTTACTAAAAACAATTTAAGAGTTGATTTTAACAACCCACGTTTACTTTAAGAAAGTTAAAATATACTAATACACGGTTTGCGTCGCTACTATTTGCATTGGTTACAAGAAAATGTTTGCCTACTGATTTGTTTAACACAAATATTACGTTTGTACATAGCTCAAACAGAAAAAGGGGATTTCCCATTTTAGTCTAGCTTGTGTGAAGGTTACTGGTTACTTGTTCGCTACAAATAATCGTTATTTTATTTTGATTTTGTTTTTAATTTTTTTTTTTGCATGCAAGAAATGAAATGTTTTTTATTATTCTTCTATTAAATATTTCTCTATTTTTTTATATTTTTGAACCCGAACCTTGCTGAATTTTTGGGTTCAACGGGTACGGGTTCAAAGTCTTTATAAACAGCGAACCTGAACCTGTTTGGGTTCAGGTTCGGGTTCGGTTTCAGTTCCTGGTTCTTAGTTGTCAAGGATTGTTGCACGGTGTTCGACGTTTTTTTCGCTAACCCATTATCATATATTCAAATTATCATTAAATTAAATAAATTTTTAAATTTCCGTTCTTGAAAATGTTTTATTAGCTTACACCCTGTATAAATAAACATAATTTTATACGCTTTTAACCTATTTTCAATGCAATTCTCCGTTATTTAAAGCAACCACCCAAAAACAAAATCGATTCACTTCGCTTATTTCCTAATCGCATACTTCAACACTGCTCGGGAAAAATACATTTGCGATTCCTCTCCTTGCTCGGGAAAATAAAATGCACTAGAAACCACGTTAATTTCTCATAATTTAACGCATGGAATCCATAAAAGACGTTCACAATTAGAAAAAAACGTGACTAATTTCGAAAAAAGTCGTCTATTATACAAGACATAATTAAAATATGTTTTTTAATGTCAAACGATCTTATAAATTGAGCGATTGTTAGTGATTATGCAAAATAAATATCATATTAGTAGGAGATGACATTCGAGAGATTATATAATGCGAGATCTTTACATAAGAAACGACCGTTTGCAAAAGAGCAAATTTCCCAGAAATGTGTGAAATTTTAAATGAAAACCGCTGCGCGGTGGTGTCGGTTTCGCTTCAGTTGGAACATTTCAAACATTCTGATAATTCTAGAAGCTGAAACAGTTATAAATTGTGTTGTGCGGCGCATTTATGAATGCTTAAAAAAATGAAAGAATGTCAATAGTTCGGGTTTAACTTCTGAAACAAAAACAAATGAATTCAATAAGTAAATGCACATATATTGTATATATACGAGGGTATATCAGATATAAACGAGACTGATTTTTTTAAACTATTAATGCTTTATTGAACAAGGTTAATACAAATGTACTATTTTTCTACATAATCTCCGCCCGCGCAATACATTTTTCCCAACGGATTGGAAGCTTTTTAATCCCGTTATCGTAAAAGCTTTTAGGCCGGTCACACAGCCACTGGAGCACAAATGTCTTTACCGCTTGGTCGCTGTCGAAACGCTGGCCTCCAAGAGCTTCTTCTAGAGGTCCAAACAAATGGTAGTCACAGGGTGACAAGTCTGGACTGTAAGCAGGATGTTCCAAGATTTCCCAGCCGAATTGTTCCACTTTTTGCCTCGTAATGTTTGCCGAATGTGGTCTGGCGTTGTCGTGAAGGAGAATGACATTTTTAACGGATTGCGTCTTTCTTTTTCGTCGTATAGACAATTTTGCGGCATCCATAACGTCGCAATAATATTGAGCATTAATTGTGCGGCGATCATGAAGAAAATCAAGCCTCAATGTTGGCTTCGGTAACGCTCGTCCGTGGGCGTCGAACGTGGCTCTGGTTTTCAACTTTCTCCCGGCCTCCAGAAAATTGTTTATGCCATGCAAACACGCGAGGTCGTGAAAGGGTGTTCTCCCCGAACTGTGCGTGCAATCTGCGTAAAATGTCTGTTGGATTCACCCCCTCATTGGTCAAAAACTTAATAATTATCCGCTGCTCCACGGAAACGTGCACTGCTTGCTCACTTATGGTCACTGCACTACTGAACGGTCTCGACGGAATTTCAGACGTTGCTCTCCCCACCCTAAGTGCTTTGTCTACATAACCACCTACTTCGCCGATTCAAAAAACTTTTGTACGAGTCATTAAAAAATCAGTCTTGTTTATATCTGATATACCCTCGTATATATATATATATATATATATATATATATATATATATATATATATAGTAAATATATAATAATATATAATATTTACCATATCATACCAAGGTCACGAAGTAATTATATTTATATATATATATATATATATATACATATAGTAAATTCAATTTGTTGGCGATTTAAGGTCTGGTTTTACTTCAAAATATATATATTTAAAACAATCCTACATGTTTCGGCAAATGATGCCTTTTTCAAGCAATATAAAATATAAATGACAGTATATTAATGTCATACATTTGTAGTTGCTATGGATAAAATTATTCAAAGATACATTCCAATTGAATAATAATAAATCATGCCTTAGTATTCTAAAATAGATAGACAACAAAAACAGGGAAACTCAAGACATGAGTTATTATTATATATGCGCCCGTGGAGCGTTTTAAGATGTAAAGCTGTCGGCATTCGCCTTAAGCGAGAAGGAAAACCACGAAAACCTACTCGGACAGCCAGACAGGAATCAAAACACGGAAGTGTCAGCATGATAATCAAATGTAAAGATATTTAAATAACTTAAGATATATAATTATATAACAGCAACATATATTATGATGGTAAATTGCAGATCGTTACATAATTAAGTTATTCAATTTTTTATATCACTTCTGTTGTTAATAGAATTTTTTTCCTGTTTAATACTAATCATTTCTTTAATTTCCCTTTTCATTGTGTGTTGTTCTTTATCAATTATCTGTGTGTTTTCAAAATCGAAATGGTGATCGCGTTGTAGTTTGTGTGTAGATAAAGCAGTTTTGTCTGTTTTAGAGTATTTGTGGGCTTGTATTCTTTGTTATTATATTGTTTAGTTTGGCCTTTGTAGTAACTATCGGAATCGCGACATGGTATTTTATAGATGACATGTATGTGTTTCTCGATTTTTTTCTATTTTAGGTTTAAGTTTTGAAAATAAATGTTTATTAGTATTACTAAGTTTATATGTTGTAGCTATATCATATTTTTTGAAAGTGTATTTAATTTTTTCTGATAGTTGTGGAACATATGGAATCGTGATATATGTTGTGTCATTGTTTAAATTGTTATTGGTGTCTGCGATTCCATATATTCCACAACTATCAGAAAAAATTAAATACACTTTAAAAAAATATGTCAATTTTGAAAGCAGAAGCTTCCAAAACTGACATCTGTTTTCAATTACTGACATCTGCTTTCAATAAGTGATATCTGATTTCAAAACTGACATCTGCTTTCAATAACTGACACTTGCTTTCAATAACTGACATCTACTTTTAATAACTGACATCTGAATCATTAACATTATCACCTTATAATGCGTTTGTAATTAGCTTGAACCAAGGTCTATCGTGATTTAGTGGTTAAAACGACGGTCCGGCAAACCGTAGACTTGAGTTCAAGTCTCAACGTAGACAAAATTTTAATGTTTACATCCACTTACTCTGCAATTACATACATTCTAATTTAATATTTGTAACTATTTCATATAAAAGAAAACTCCAATAATTTATCAATTGTTATATATATATATATATATATATATATATATATAAATGCACATTTCCCAGAACACTTATATTGCATTCTATTAGCTATTATTGCTATTTGGGAGGAGTTGGGCTCTAGGGGCTTGTCCTTTTTCAAGTTTTAAGACATTTCTAGGTAATTAGGAAAATCACAGAAATAAAATAGAAGCTTCAACCGCGGCTCTTTACCACGAAACTCCAGAATCAACATCTTTAGTTCTTCTCAAGACTTCCAAACCTGCTATTCAACCATTTTCAGTCACCTGACCCAACAGATTAGAAGATTTTCTGGTTAAACTTGTATTTCTACTTACAATACTTATGTATTGGTACATCTTATATATAAGGTACACCTTATATATAATATCAACTGCCATTTTAGAACAAACAATGCTAGCTAAATATATAATAAAGAACTTACCTCATTTATCAACATTAAAGGAACTGTTTGTTCCTTTTCAAATAATAATTACGTCATTTAACTATATTAATATCACTTTGATCACAATTTCACATGACTTACTTGAAAGCAGCTGAATATAGACTAATTTTGTACGCATAAAGGTGCATTTCTAGTTCAATTTAAGTTGCCTGCCTAATTAAGCTTGTAATAATTATTGCGTTTGATAATAAAGAAATATACATATTTACATTATTTACAAAACTCGATTTATTTATTAATATACACATAACCTTAGATAATAATTTATCAACTCATGAACCTACTCAGAACCCATAAAAAAATCTCATGCAAATTAAGCATACGTCAAGAATTCGGGAAAAGTGAATAAAATAATTTTTGCTTAAAACTAGTCATTGTATTCATATACGAAGTAACTCGGATACCTCGGTGGCTACCCATAGTTTTTACTTTTGTATTTTATACATTTTAATATATCAAGCATTACCTAAATGTCGCGTTTAGTAAATGTTAACGAAGTCTTATCGTCAGACCTTGATCGATCCATATAAAAATAAAATTAATAATTATATTTTTTCACATCATTTGCAATTATTTAACTGTTAATCGAAGCAATTACGTTTCAAATTTCCCATGCATTTAAGGTTAACAGTTTGGTGGCATTGACCTCGTGTATATTCTACAATAAATGCTCTTTCGCGTCCTATATTTTAAAAAGGTGTATTCGTGTGATATGTTCACAAACTGTAGAGACGTTTTATGGGTTTCAAAGAAACAATAGTACACGGATGTTGTGGTGAAAACAAAGAAAATATCGCACAGCATGTCATTTCTAATTCCTTCAGTTTTGAATTGTCGCCAACGTTCAATTCTGAAATAATAAAATCGTTCGAAAGAATGGGTGAAATTGAGTGAAATCGGCACGCATGCCATTTGCTGTGAAAGAGTTCGTCTACGTTCATCTTATATACGTAGTTTAATCAGAAAGTAATAAGATTACATTCGTGTCATATGATTATTGCATTATTTAGTGTTTCTAATAATATTTTAGTCAAATTTGATGTATTGAGTGGCAATGATAAGCCAGCTTAGTGCTAGGTTAATGTATTGAGACTATTAATTATGCCTTAAAATTATTATACAGGCTTGGGCAAAAGTAACGCATCAGTCGAATAATTCCGTAAATATAAACTTTAGAACAAAATGTTGTTAAAAAGTTTTTTGACAAGTTATTTTGTATTGGCTTCAATCATTTGTTTTTTTTTCATGATGATTACATATGACAGCCAAAAATTTTTTTTTTTGTTAAATGGAAATAATATTATTTTTGGACAATTCGGAATCTTTATTAAGTTCTGAATATGAATGCGTACTATTTTCATGGGGTTAGATAATAAAAATATTGAGAAAAAAATTAAATTTAATAAAAGTAAACAAACTACAAAATAATTAAATGCTCAAAGTGACGTCCTTCTACGACCTGACAGTGTCCTAAACGTTCCCAAAAATGACGAATTTTATTTTGTAAACTATTAGGTGGTATGGCTTGTATCTCACGAGTAATTTTTGTTCTCAAATCCTCTAGGTTTCTAGGTTTCTCCTTGTATACTTGCGACTTCAAGTGTCCCGAAGGAAAGAAATCCAATGGATTTAAATCGGGAGACCTAGCGGGCCAATCAATAAAACCCCGACGTCCAATCCAACGACCGGGAAAAATTGTGTCTAAATACTGTCGAACATTAATAGCATAATGTGGTGGTGCTCCATCTTGTTGAAACCATAGATTACGGTTTGGCATGCTTAGTTGATTGCCGTTAGGAAATAAAATCAACAGATCTGGTACAATATGGTTACGCAATAAATGTAAGTAACCATCACCATTTAGGTTGTGTTCCAAGAAGTACGAACCTATGATGCGTTGCCCAACAATGCCAGCCCACACACTAAGTTTGTGGCGATGCTGTATATGATTTCCTCGCATCCAATGTGGATTCTCAGTCACCCAATAACGGCAGCTTTGCCTATTTACAAATCCATTTAGACAAAATGTAGCTTCGTCAGAAAATACGATGTTGTTTAAAAAATTTGGATCGTTGTTGGACAATTCCATTATTGTTTCACAAAACTGTAATCTTCTGTCCGGGTCATCTTCGTTAAGTTCGTGCAGTAAGTGTATCTTATAGGGCTTGTATTTGTTCGCTTTTAATATTCGTCTAATAGATCTGCTACTCATATCATTTTCTAATCCTAGTTGAGTGGTTGACGTAGTCGGATTTTCCGTTACAGCAAGTAAAACATGAAGAGATCGGTCTTCATTAGTGATTTCTTTTGGTCGGCCAGCTTTAGGTATATCTCCAACATCGCCCGTTTCTCTAAATTTAGTAACCAATCTCGAAACTGTTGATTGAGCTATAGGATCTCGATCCAAATAAACATTATTGAATAAAGTGCAAACTTCGTGATGTGAACGTTGCCTGTCACCATATCCGACCATCATAAGAATTTCTATTCTTTGTTTAGTAGTTAATTTGACACTTGTTATATATATGTACAGGGTATTCCACGAGAGCCGTTCGTTAGAAGTTTTCGTGGTTAGAAAAAACTTAGAATTCTGAAATTTTGGGTTCCAGGGTTATTCAAGATTCTCTTTCATTTTAAAATATTTTCAAGATCATACTACTTCCGGTTATACCGGAAGTCGCCATTAACTTCCTTATTTTAAATGGAACACCCGGTATATTATTTCATTTTTGGATTCCTGAGAAAATTTCATAGTGGGTTTTCATAGATTTCCCTATACTTATTTTCAATTTTTTCATAGATATCTTGATTTTTTTGAAAATTTTGACAGATGTAGCCCTGTCTTGAGCATTGCGCCCTTTAACCAATTTCGATTGGTGGAAAGCGCTACTGGGGCAGACGGAAGCACAGGAATGATACTTTCGAATGCCATATTGACAACTGATTTATCGCATACAGGGTATCCAAAATTTAATGACCAATTACATCATTTTAAAAGTTGAAAAAGTTCGTTTTTTCAAATGGGACAACCTGTATTTTATTGGATGGTCGGATGCAGAATTTGATTCTGCATCGACTTGCTATAACATTCCCTATACATATTTCCAGTGGTTTTCTTGTTAATCCATATTTTTATCAAAAGGTGTTCAAACTCCAAAAGTTCTACCTAGTAAGCCTTGATTTTGACAGGAATTGAAACAATGTTGATTTAATGTCAAAGCAGTATCATCGTACAGATACGTGAGGTATCTACTTACAGTTCTAGGGATTTTGTTAACTTGCTTAAGTACAGTTTATAATGGAGAATGTTGAAGAATATTCCAATAATGATTTATTAAATTTGTTTTACACGCACGGTGAATGTGGACGAATTGTTCGACGAACATGCAGACTATTTAATGAACGATATCCGGACCTACCAACAATGACTCCCGGAAAATTAGCAAGAATCGAAACTCGCTTTATAGCAACTGGAAACGTAAGGGCAACTCAAAATAACCTAAAGCCCGTAACTGATAATGAAGATAACGTGGTGAATGTGTTGGCGTTTTTTCAAGCTTATCCGCGGAGTTCAATTTCGACAGCAGCGCTGGATTTGGGTATTTCAAAAACATCAATCCACAGAATATTAAAAAAACATGGAATGCATCCTTTTTGTGAGATAACTGTTCAAGGAATACGTCTTGGTGATGAGGCAAGACGTGTCAACTTTTGCGAATTTATGATTTTGAAAATGACTGCAGATCCGAGATTTCTTCATCCAGATTATGTGGACTGATGAATCGAAATTCAGCAGGCAAGGAATTACAAATCGCCGAAATTCACACTACTGGGCACAAGATAATCCACATGTAATTAGGGAACATAATCACCAAGACCGCTTTAGTTTCAATGTTTTTTCTTTAATTATGGACAACAGAGTGGCTTATCAAGTGTACGATGAAAATTTAAATGCGGCTAGATATCTGGAGATACTGAGAGGGTTTGTTAGTGATTTTCTAAATGCCCTACCTCCACGTGATAGAGCAAACAGTTGGTATCAGCTTGATGGTGCTCCAGCACATTCAACTATAGCTGTACACCGGCAAGTGTCAATGATGTTCGAGGATCGGTGGATTGGCCCGCGGGGACCTTGGAACTGGCCACCCAGATCACCCGATTTGACCCCCTTGGATTTTTACCTCTGCGGTCGTATAAAAGAACTAGTGTACTCTAGGCCGGTACAAGCTAGAGAGGAATTATTGAACCGTGTTCACCATGCGTTTACTAATATAAGTCCAGACGAACTTCGGAAATCTGTTTCGCGAGGAGTATATGACGGAGTTATTCAGTGTTTGAACCAAAATGGAGGTCATATAGAACAATTATTGTAATTTTAGATTCTCTTATTATTTTTTGTCATTATGTTCCAATTTTTTGTTTTTTTTTTATATTTCGTTCTAAATGTTATGTACTAATGTCATGTTCTAATTAAAGTAAATTTTTTACCGTTTCATTGATGTTTATTTGGCTACGAAAGGCAAGCGATGTTTCGGTTTCTGCCAAAAAACCACATTAAAATAAAAAATATAGATTAACAAGAAAACCACTGGAAATAGGTATAGGGAATGTTATAGCAAATCGATGCAGAATCAAATTCTGCATCCGGCCATCCAATAAAATACAGGGTGTCCCATTTGAAAAAACGAACTTTTTCAACTTTTAAAATGATGTAATTGTTCATTAAATTTTGGATACCCTGTATGCGATAAATCAGTTGTCAATATGGCATTCGAAAGTATCATTCCTGTGCTTCCGTCTACCCCAGAAACGCTTTCCACCAATCGAAATTGGTTAAAGGGCGCAATGCTCAAAACAGGGCTACATCTGTCAAAATTATCAAAAAAGAAAAAATTGAAAATAACTATAGGGAAACCTATGAAAACCCACTATGAAATTTTCTCAGGAATCCGAAAATGAAATAATATACCGGGTGTTCGATTTAAAATAAGGAAGTTAATGGCGACTTCCGGTATAACCGGAAGTAGTATGATCTTGAAAATATTTTAAAATGAAAGAGAATCTTGAATAACCCTGGAACCCAAAATTTCAGAATTCTAAGTTTTTTCTAACCACGAAAACTTCTAACGAACGGCTCTCGTGGAATACCCTGTATATATAGATAATTTCTTAGCGGTTCATTTAATATATCATTTGATAAATTCTTGGAATTTTCGGCTTTTTTATATTAAATATTTTAAATATTTTCAAATTAGTATGTTATTTTGCGGAGTAAATGTGAATGTAAACATTGCTGTCTACAAATTACAACGCAAATTATACGAAATTTTATTTGAAAAATTTTCGTCCAAGCCTACGATTTGCCGGACCGTCGGTCTAACCAACTGAACCACGAGGACCTTGGTTTAAAGTTTATTGGAAACGCATTTTAAGGCACCTATGTTAATATTCAGATGTCAGTTTGAAAGTTTTTATAAAAAATAGAGCCGAAAATTTCCAAGAATTTATCAAATGCTATATATATGAGATATGCAATCATAATTTGTGTACGAACAGATATTGTTAAAATTATGATTATCTTGAAATTTTAGCATAACCCCTCTCAATAAATAAGATAATCTCATAAATAAATATGAAAATCAAACCCCAAATAACCAATAATTAGAGGCACCCGTCATTATAAGTTTTACCACGCGTGAAAAACACGAATTTCATACTTTTTTTGCCATACCTCGTATATTTTATAATCTCCAAGATGAAACCGCATAACATAAAACCATCATCATCTGTTGGCAAGCACCGAACGCGAGGTACCCTACAAAAACACATCAATTACAGCATCTGACATTTGGAGAACGAAATAGAATAGAATGGAATTATCTCGCGGTGGCGTGATCATCTCTACTTAAAAAAAAAAGTAAAAGCATCACAAAAGTATTGATTTCACTCGATATCGGACTAACGAATAGAATTTATCGATGTGGAAGTGACATTTAATGCATATTAAGAATTGGGGTAATTAATAATGTTTTTTATAAGATTGAGCATGTAAATTACTTGTAGAAGGATAAATTTATCATTAATATCGTATTACGTATTTCAACATTTTATTCAATTTTTTCTGTTTTTATACCTTCAAGGGGGACTAGAGAAATAACCTAGCTTCCCATGGAAGAAATAAAAAAAGATTTTTAATTTAATTAAATGAGTAATTTATAAATGCAACAAGTATTGACATGTACTGGAAAAGTTGAAGATATTATTTTTGAAGGTGATCAAGATTAAGTTCCATTAGACTGGTCAATAAATTTTCATTATATGAATTTTTATTTAGAAAATATGTAGAATTTTCGTTTCTTTTATAGTTCTAACAATAGTAATAATAATTTATTCTGGCGCGTCAGGTTTTTGGAAAAAAAATATTGAAAAGTAAATGAAATAATGTTAATTAGGTATTCTTTCAATGGAGACTGTGGTTAAATAATAATTTAAAAAGGTATATAACCCCTTACCACAATTATTAGTCGTATCCTAAATACGTATTTCGACAACTAAGTTGTCATCATCAGTAGGTAAAAACTACTAATTAAAAGTCACACATGGGGCACAGTAAAGTAACATAAACGCTTCCGCACAACTACTATACACTGCAACCCTATAAAGACTAAATTTACCATGCAATTCTCAAACTACGGGACAAAACACTTGCCTCTTAGAAAAGGTTTTAAACATGTGTTACATTATCGAACAAAGGAACGGCAGAAATTCTTCTCTAAACAAGGCGCCTACTAAAAACGATTTTTAAAGCTACGGTGACCTACTATTAAACTAAATGAAACACCTTATAATATCACAAAACACTAGTATATTTAACTATATGAATATATTTCGTGTGCATTGTACACATTAGTAGTTATTATTTAAACGTATTATTCGAGTACACAGGTAGTGACAATATCTATATTGGGTAGGGGTGTAAAAATTTTCCATTCCAAATGGTTAAAAAGTCGTATATAGTGTATTGTAAAAGCCGTACTCTCATAGCAATTCTGAGAAAGACAAAATTAAGAAGGGGCGTTACATGAACAAACAAGACATCCGGCTGTGTTGTGTTATATTAAATGAGAATCAATACACGTGAAAAGGGTCTATGAATAATTAGATATTGTAGGTGTATAATTTAAAAGTTAATTATAAATAGGTGACAATGTCCTAGTTAAGGAGTTAAGCAATTTAATATAATGTATAGAATTCACGGTAGGCTCTGGGTGTGTTAATTATAAATAGGTGACAATGTTCTAGTTAAGGAGTTAAGCAATTTAATATAATGTATAGAATTCACGGTAGGCTCTGGGTGTGTTAAGGAGGTAATTTTTGCATATTAAATGAGAATCAATTCACGTGAAAAGGGTCTATGAATAATTGGATATTGTAGGTATATAATTTAAAAGTTAATTATAAATAGGTGACATGTCCTAGTTAAGGAGTTAAGCAATTTAATATAATGTATAGAATTCACGGTAGGCTCTAGGTGTGTTAAGGAGGTAATTTTTGCATATCAAAATGAGAAGCAATTCACGTGAAAAGGGTCTATGAATAATTGGATATTGTAGGTATATAATTTAAAAGTTAATTATAAATAAGTGACATGTCCTAGTTAAGGAGTTAAGCAATTTAATATAATGTATAGAAGTCACGGTAGGCTCTGGGTGTGTTAAGGAGGTAATTTTTTGCATATTAAATGAGAATCAATTCACGTGAAAAGGGTCTATGAATAATTGGATATTGTAGGTATATAATTTAAAAGTTAATTATAAATAGGTGACATGTCCTAGTTAAGGAGTTAAGCAATTTAATATAATGTATAGAATTCACGGTAGGCTCTGGGTGAAACATGATAAATAATTCAATAAACAAAAACCCGGTACATCTATTCCACAAAACCCGAAACATTTTACATTTCGTGAAACAACCACACCGAGTGCTTCATTCAACAACCATTGTTAAGGAGGTAATTTTTTGCATTATTTCACGTGTATGGATTCCCACATATCTATATTTCTGCTGTTACCTCCCCCACCCACTTATAAAAATGTGAATAGACAGCTGAACGGTATTGGAGATTTATCGCTATTCAAGGAGGTATGTTTATTTATCGCGAAAAATAAACATACCTCCTTGAATAGCGATAAATCTCCAATACCGTTCAGCTGTCTATTCACATTTTTATAAGTGGGTGGGGGAGGTAACAGCAGGTATAGATATGTGGGAATCCATGTTTACAGCTAAGCTGAACATACTTATACTGACCAGGGAACAGGCAAAAAGTCGCTCGATCGATTGTGGTGCCGGCACCTGGTACACTGATGGATCACAATCTAGTCAGGGGGCAGGTGCAGGCATATACGGAATGTGCCCTGGAAGGAAGATATCGATATGTCTGGGGAAACATGCTACGGTTTTCCAGGCCGAATTGTTAGCAGTCGCAGCCTGCGCCGATGAAATTCGGGAAGCCGGCTGCGCAAGCAAAAAAATTAACATAATGACTGATAGTCAGGCGGCTATTAAAGCCAATATGAACCCATCTACCAGGTCTAAGCTGGTGAAATATTGTAAACAGGTCCTCAATAACCTGGCACAAGACAATACAGTGTCGCTGATATGGGTGCCAGGGCATGAGGGAATTAAAGGCAATGAGATAGCCGACAAACTGGCCAATGAAGGTACTAATAGGAACTTCATAGGACCAGAACCTGTATGTGGAATCACTAAGGATTCCGCTAAAAGGGAGATCTGGTTATGGCTAGAAAAAGAACATAAAAATAAATGGAGGTTAACGGAAGGTCAACTCCATACCAAAACACTACTAAGGGGGCTGGACGGGAAGTTTTCAGCCAACCTAATTCGTAGTAGCAAAAAAGAAATTAAAATAATTACCGGGTTAATAACTGGACATTGTCCTTTAAGGAAGCATTTGTACACCATGGGCTTGGTTAGCGAACCCTGGTGTAGGAGATGTGAAAAACAGGAGGAAACTAGCCTTCATGTAATATGCACGTGTAAGGAACTGAAGGAACTCACACAGAAATATTTCGGGAGAGATCTATTGGATCCTTCGTGTGTACTCAAACTTCCCCTGAGGAGGATAGTGGCTTTTGTCGAGGACACAAGACTAACAGAGTGGAATTGAGAGATCTATTGGGGACAGTACAAAGAGCAGTGTGCTCAAGTGCCTGGATGTGGTGGCGTCCACCCCAAACAGAGAAGAAGAAGAAGAAGAAGAAGTTCATCTTTATTCTCTACGCTTCTATATTTTCTGTACGAATCTGCCCCACATATTCTCCATAGGGTTAAGGTCAGGACTCAAACTCCGCCAATCCATGACTGTTATATTATTGTTTCGAAACCATTCTATTATCCTGTGAACTGTATGGGTGGGACAATTATCCTGTTGATAAATAAAATTACCTTCTGGAAAAATTTGTCTAGTTGAGGGTAACAAGGAACTAATAAGTAATATAGTTAAAAGAGAAGAGGGTAAATGATCAGTGGAATAATTGAGGGGTGCTCTGGCGAAGACGGTTGTTCTCGCTCTGGTAACGAAGAAAACATTATCCGATCGACTACCATATTTACGGATATTTGCAAATAAAAGCAGATTCGGCGCCTGCAAATAGAAAGAGAAACTCGAAGTCTGACAGCAAATCGTCGTAGTCAACACCCCTTGGAAGGTAAATTTCAGACGTTCTAAAAGCTAGATATTCTAAGAATCTCCTCTGAACTTTCTCTATTAGTAATGTCTGATAAACATAGCAGGGGTACCAAATAACCGATGCATATCCAAGTTTGGGACCAACCAATGTATGAAAATGTCATATTCGAAAACTTACATGATCTTATGAGGTAGCTAAGCATACGTGAGGCGAAACTGCAGATGTGATGGATATACTGAGAAAACTGTAAACGTTGATCAAACAAAATACCAAGGTATTTTATTTGCATTTGCCTGGAAATAAGGGTATTATCCAGAGTGTATGAAAATATTAACGGATTGTTGCAAGTAATATAAGTAACAACAACGCATTTGTTAATATTGAGTTTTATTTTGTTCTTGTGACACCAGACATTGACTTAACTTAAATCCCTCTGAAGTTCTTCATAGTCAGATATAGAAGAAATTTTCGCAAGTATTTTTTACATCGTCGGCGTAATATATATATATATATATATATATATATATATATATATATATATAATCAGTAACCTTTTTACCCTAAGGTGTAAGGAGTATACTATACAAAAATTTTACAAATCACTTAGGTGCACAAACTTTGTCCATTCTTTCTTGTTTTTCGTCATTACCACAGCTTCTGTCCAGGGCTTATTTCTTTCCTTGAGAATTGTTGCAAGCTCTGCATTCCACGTCTTTCTTGGTCTTCCCCTTCCTCTTCCATTCTGAACTCTTGCTTCGCATACCCGTTTTACCTGCCTATTCCCAGCCATGCGGTTAAGGTGGCCAAACCACTTTAATTGGTTTTTCTTGATCATGTTGAGGACTGGTTCAATATTCAATTCTTCTCTAACCAATTGGTTTCTTATCCTGTCCCTCCGTGTTATACCTTTGACTGCTCTTAGATATTTCATATCTATTGCTTGTATTTTACTTTTTTGGGATTGGTTCAATACCCAGCTCTCACTTCCGTAAATTAACGTAGGCCTAAAAATGGTTTTATACACTGTTACTTTGGTTTTCTCACTTATTTCTCTTTTCCTTATTAAAGGTTTGCTTAGACTATGATATATTTTCGACGCGCTACTTATTCTCTCTTTTACTTCATTGTCCATATTACCGTCTCTCTCCAGCACTGTTCCTAAGTACTTAAACTCGTCTACTTGCTTTATCTTTTCTTCGTTCAATTCTATATTAATCTTCTTATTTTCATTACCTATCATCATTACTTTTGTTTTGTTTATGTTAACTTTCAAGTTCTTTTTCATTAGTTCTTCTTGCCATATCTTTATATCTTTTTGTAGGTGCCTTTCCGTTGGTGCACAGATCATTACATCATCAGCGAAGGCACACCCGGATAGGCGGACCGGCATCACGGCGTAATATAATTAATGTAAATATTGAACAGTAGCGGACCTAGGTTCGAGCCTTGTGGAACGACTGACGATACGGTGAATGTATTGGAGTAAAAGCCATTATAACAAATATAACTGGAACGATTGTCTAGGTGAGATGCAATTAAGTTGACGATAGATGATTTGAAGCCAGACAAACTCAATTTAGAAAGTAGTAAACGATGACCTATGGTGTCAAAAGCTTTCATAAAGTCAGTGTAAATCCGCTGTTTTCTTGGTCTATATACTCGTATCCGTCTAGACGCAGATGACTGAAACATTTTTTCGTCGCTAAAAAAGACATTTTCCCAGAAGCTGTCTCGTAAAATATGCTCTAGTGCAAATCCCACTTATGCCTACAAGTCAATCGGTTTTTCGGGCTGCTGAATAATTTTTTAATTTACGACGCGGAGCTGTGTGAACCGAAGCTGGAAAATTTGTCAAACCCACTGCATGTAAGACCAACAGAAAAGGGTTGTTTTCAATAACTTGTACTATTGCACGGTCATCTTCAATTGATTTTCTCGGCGCCCGGATCCTTTTTTTCTATCAAGCATAATATTCTCTTTCCGCCGTCTAGCAATAAAATTTACGGAACTTTTTGCAAGTCCTAGATGAGAAGCTACCATAGCTTCAAAGAGTCCAGTTTCTATTAAGGAAATAATCCTTACTGTGTTAAAATATGATATTAAGACCATATTAAAAATAATTCAAAAAACAAAACAAAACTGCAAATTTATATTGACATTTCATCGACAATAGATATAATCAATCAGGGCAAAAATCTACATTGTGACAGTTTCCTCAAATTTAACAATAACATTGACGACCAAAATTTATTGCTCGAAATTGTACCTACGAGGGAAAGTCATTAAATAAGTCACAAACTGCTGTAGGAAAGCTGAAAATAGGAGTGAGTTGTTTCCCTATTTGTCAATAGGTGTCACCACAATCCAGCTCTATAATTCTCAAGTGACAGTTGGTGTGCGCGAACACAGGCATTGGTGAGATGGCGACCGTGCTCGAAGATTGTACTGTGGAAGAGCAACGTGCTATTGTGCGTTTTTTCTGGGCAAAAGGACTTTCTGCAAAAGATATTCATAAGGAAATGTCTCCTGTTTACGGTGAAAAGTGTTTGTCGCGTAAAGCCGTATATAACTGGGTCGAGAAATTCTCTCAAGGACGCTCAAAAGTTGTTGACGATCAGCGAAGTGGCCGCCCCGTTCAGATTTCGACAGATGCAACACCAGGTCACTTAATGTTTCTTTTGGCATTCTTTGCAGGCTTTTCGTGTTGGTCTTCTTCTGAGACGTAGGTAACAATTTCTCATCTGCTCGATTCTTTCATAACTGTTACGTTGTTTTTGAGCGCGTACTGGAAGATTTTCAACTATTGGTGTTACTAGACGGTCCAACATACTTTCAATTCCACTACGTGATGGAAAATTTCGCATAATTTGTGCATGTTGTAAACGATTCTGAATTTCTGTCATGGATAATTGTTTACTCAACTATTATAGAAACAACCTTCTACGGTTTGTTGATGTCTTCAAGTGTGGATTATTTTCCATGTAGATCACGAATGCTGCAAATGTACCACATCTATAATGTTATAAAAAAAGCCAAAGGCCGTCTCTTCGTTGAATATTCGCCAAGGCTATTGTCCATATTGTCAACGCTCCTTTGCTTCTGTTGTAATCGAATATCATTCTTGGCTTTCGTTTAGGACTTTCAATTTCGATGTTTGTTACGTGTCCGTAACACTCCGTATTTAATTGCTACGTTCTATATCAAATTTTATTATTTTCGTATTATATTTCAAATAATTCTCTTTAAATTCCCTGTATACTATCATTTTGCAATTTTTAATTCATATTTGTAATCTTTAAAGTCGTATTTCTTGTTCGATTTGACCTTACGGCTTTTTCTTCGAACCGTTTACCAAGGACGTTTGAATTTTCGCTCTCCCCTCTGGAGGGAGATTCAGATCTTCCACAAGCGTGGTTTGTTACTGTCGTTACCTGTGCTCTCAATCCAGACTACCGTATTATCCTCGCTACTGTGTTAGAAGTACGGTCCCATTGTAGGGGTTCTATGTGATTGAGAATTCATTCACCCGTGGTGAATACTCGCTAGAGGTTTTTTAATGGTACCGACACGTGCTACTAGCAACGACTAATTTTTCTATCACCAACAAGCGTAATTGGTATGTAAAATTTTATTTAATCTTCTCTTTGTCTTATGGCTTCTGTTATTCCTTATATATATAGTTGGTGTAAGGGTACGGCCAAGAGACATCTGTTCCCGCCCCCGGGTGCTGATCCGATTTCGACTGCCACCCGTGGACTAGTTCTGGGAGGAATTTAACGCCGAGCGTCGTACTAAGGAATAAGCTAAGAATTCTAACTATTCTTGCCATTTTAATTTTTTCCTCATTGTTCATATTTAATTAATTTCATACGTTCCATATTCGTTAAACAAGAAAAAAATTCTTATCTTTCTGAGTTCAAACGCCGAGGTGTTTCTTTCTTTTAAAGAACACTTCCTTTTTTAGGCCTCAGTGCTTTTTGTTTGATGTTATTGCATTTAAAGTTTGTAAAGGATATTTCTAGCATCTACGTTTCATTTTTGTTCAACTCTGTTTTTCTTTTCTTTTTATATAAATCACACGCTTATATTTGATTAACATTAACTTAATTAGTGTTTCACACACGCGTTTGGAAATTTGTGTACTATTTAGTATAGTTTTTTTTCCCTTCCCTCAGACTTCATCTATTAAAGGGAAATATTATTATTATTGCACGTATTATTTAAACTATAACGGCGTTGTCACCGGTTAAGAAACAATACGTATTATTTCTGGACTCAAGCAAAACCAGTTAAGACCAACTGCCCTCAGTTATTGTTCTGCTATTTTGCTCTTAATTGTTAATTGCCATATAACCTGTTGGTTTAATATTATATATAAAATAGATATAAATTTAATACTATATATCTGTTTCAACACAAAAGGATTGTTAATGTTATTATTATACCAATTTACATTAAAGTCAATAATCTCAATAGATCATAATCTATAGAATGGCTAGAAATCTATCTAATTAACTTTATTAAGTTTTTTTTGTTACTGTTTCACGATTTTTATACTGAGGATTATTGTTAACTTTAGTTCACGAAGATTATACAGTGTGAACTAATTATTTTGTATTTCACGATTTTTATACTGAGGATTATTGTTAACTTTAGTTCACGAAGATTATACAGTGTGAACTAATTATTTTGTATTTCACGATTTTTATACTGAGGATTATTGTTAACTTTAGTTCACGAAGATTATACAGTGTGAACTAATTATTTTGTATTTCACGATTTTTATACTGAGGATTATTGTTAACTTTAGTTCACGAAGATTATACAGTGTGAACTAATTATTTTGTATTTCACGATTTTTATACTGAGGATTATTGTTAACTTTAGTTCACGAAGATTATACAGGGTGAACTTATTATTTTTTGGTTGATATTATACTACTGTTTTGTTGAAATTAATCTTTTCTTTTCTCCCCTTCCTCCTCTCTCGAACCTCGAGAGTGGAACGGGTCTCGGTCTGGGAACCGGCTCTCTGCCCACGCGGCTCGCTGTTTGTTTTGGACATCAGGTTTCCGGATTTGCGACGTCCAGCGGCAGAAATTCGGTGGCGTCCTTTTTTTTTACCACCATATTTTGGGTATTTTCGTTCTCTTACCTCTGGATCTCCCCACCCCCTGAGCAGAGGCAGCCTCAGTAGCCGGGTCGGCCGCTGGACGTTGGCGAGAACGGGCAGGGGCGGTTAGTCGGCCGAGACTAG
Organism: Melolontha melolontha; assembly: GCA_935421215.2. Lineage (NCBI taxonomy): Eukaryota > Metazoa > Arthropoda > Insecta > Coleoptera > Scarabaeidae > Melolontha > Melolontha melolontha. The sequence goes on along the minus strand of OW285241.1, from coordinate 18,801,544 downwards.
TTCTGCTCTGAGGAGCGTCTGTTGGTTTTTTTTATATATTTATAGTTTTTTTTTGTGTCTACGATTTGGATCGTAGCATGTTATAATAGATATAAGTGGAAAGAAGCACAACCGATTTGTTCTTTTTTTGAACAAATTAACACATATTTATGTTGTTGCTAAATCCAAAGATTGATGATTCAACTGCTCTTCCTCTTGGATTAGGAAATTCGGTTGGTACAAATGTACGTTTTTTTTTTGTTTACACTGCTCAATATTGACAAATTGTAGTCTAACACCAAGGTAGAAGCCAAATTATAACTTGTAAATGAGTTGTCACATACAATGTTTCGTTCACTTCCACGAAATAGATTATAACACAAATTTTTGACCACACGTGCACCTTGATTTCTTTCTCCAGAAGGTGCCTTACCAGTATAGATTTGTCCTTCAGCTGGTACAGAAGTAATATTGTCACATACCCGCCGAACTTTTTTTAAAGGTACAAGGGTAACCTTTTATATTTTTACAAAAATCCGAGAAGAAAGCAAAATCTTTGGGAACAAACTGTTTTATTGTTTTTAAAAATATTCGCCTTTATGGTCTATACACTTTCGCATGCGTAAGAACCAGTTCTCAAAACATTTTTGTCCACTCTGAAGGGTGAATTTCAGAAACATGGTTTTCAAAGGCTTCGACTGCTTCTTGAGGTGTTGAAAATCGCTGTCCACGTATTTTTGTTTCACAGTTGGGAACAAAAAGAAATCATTCGGCGAAAAGTCAGGTGAATATGGACAATGAGACATTATTTCAACACTTTTCTCTTTCAAATAGTCAAATGTTAGACGTGCTGTATGGGAACTCGCATTGTGGTGATGAAGAATAATGCTTGTCCTTCCTGATTTCGTCTATAACTTTTGGCAAACAAGTTACTGTTTACTATTCAGCGTTAATAGTTTCTCGATCCTCTAAAGGAATTGTTGCGATGTGTCCTGTACAGCCGAAGAAACAAGCGATCATTTTCTTGGAAGTGCTCCTTGCACGAACAACTTTTGTGGGGTTCGGTTCGTCTTGAAACACCCATACAATAGATTGTTGCTTGGTTTCCGGCTTATACGCATATATCCAAGTTTCGTCACCAGTGAAGCTGTTGTATACGGATTTTGCGGTTCCTACGTCAAATTTTTTGAACATTTCTTTACACCAATTGACACGAGTTGCTTTATGTGCTTCGGCCAAGTTATGTGGAATCCATCTGGAACATATTTTTTTTACAAATAAATGTTCATGTAATATCGAATGAATTGCAGTCTGCGATATGCTAATAGATGCCTCTACCTCACTGTAAGTCATATGTCGATCGTGTTTTATCATTTTGCGCGCAGCATCGATGTTTTTTGGAATCACAACAGCTTTTGGTCGACCTTTACGTGATTCATCACGCACTGAGGCACGACCATGACGAAATTCTGCAAACCAATTGTAAACTGTCTTCTCTGATGGTGTTTCATTACCAAAAGTTGACCGATGTGATATAATGCATTCTTGTGGAGTTAGGCCTTTTTTATAATCGTAAAAAATCATCCAACGAAAACCTTCACGAGTAATCTCCATTATTTTACAAACTCACTGTCTTAAAACTGGCACTGTCAACAAACTACTCAATTTCTAAAGTATCGCGAATTTCTCACTGACAAATGTCAGTCTTTAAGAATATAGTGATTACATATGTCAGAAGCACCATCTAGTGGTCGATTGTAAAAATATGAAAGGTGTCTCTCGTATATAGTAAAAATAAACATATAAAATATAAAGGACACCCGGGTGTGTTGGGTGTACCTTTATATACGGTGTGGTCATAAAGTTTGGAACCAAGCTTATAACCGCATTATTTTACATTTTTAGGAAAAACGCGCGGACAGGTAAATTTTCTTTTTTAAAACGCCATCGTTTGACATACAATTTTTTTCTATGACGTCATTGGTTTTCGAGTGATGACGTTATCAACACTTTCTTTAAATGGCAACCATATTATTTTTTTCTCGTTTTTGGTAGATCTTTATATCCACCAAATAGTGATATAAAACAATTGGTATATTGCATCACAATTTTTTTGAAAAAATTATATAAATTTAGAAAAAAATACGAAAATTTTATTTTTGTACAAAATTAAATTAAAAAAAATACATCTGAACTTAAATTTATTGTAACAGTTAACGTAAATTTTCAAAATGGACCCCACCAACCAACTGATACTGTCCCAGCCGAGTGTAAATGCTTTGCGATCAATAGTAATCTGCGTTATTCGCTCCAGGTCAAAAGAAATTCGTCTTCCCAATCGGCCAATTACTTATTAAAAAATCTTATTTAACATTAAATAGTTTCACAAAAAAGGGCCAAAGAAGTTTAATTTATTAAAAAAATTGACATGATGTGGCAGACCATTCCTTAATTAAAATTATCGCCCAAAAATTGAAGATTTCGAAAACTAATTAAGCTTACAAAATTTACTGAAATATGTAAGTAAGTTTTTTCGCACTTCTGTCTTGTGTGAGGACTTAAATATTCTTCTTGAACAAACCGGATCGTCAAAAGCACATGTACTCATGTTACTATGCAAAAAATTTACAAAAACAGAAACACGCACTTTTTTGCAAGATATTTCTTTATGACATTCTTGCTTCTTTTTATACAATTTACGTACAAAAATGTTAGTTTGAAATTGTTTCTATGGCGACAACATTGTTGAATTATTTACTTCTATTTTTGACGTGAAATTTTTGAGATATTGCGTAAAAATTGTTCATTTTCGCTAATATAAAAAATGGCACATTTATCTGAGCGAGAAAGAATCGACATTTTAATTATGGTTGGGTATGGGGACAGACAAAGAACGCATGCAGAAGCATGTGATTTGTTTAACCATGAACACCCTAATAGACCTCCAATTACCAGGTCTAGGGTGACAAAACTAGTTAGAAAGTTTACCGAAACTGGATCCGTAAAAGATCGACCACGGCAAGATAGACCTCAAGTAGGAGAAGATGTGAAATTAAATGTGCTTCTAGAAGCAGAAGAAAGGCATCATGTTTCCACCAGACAACTTGCGTTAGCCAATCACGTGGCTCACTCATTTGTCGTCAACTTATTTAAAAAAGAACACTATCGTCCGTACAAAGTTCAACTTGTACAAGAATTACATGAGGATGACGAAGATCGTCGACTGCAGTTCTGTGAAGACGTAATGTTACGTTGTGACCAAAATCCAAATTTCTTGGAAAACATCGTCTTCTCAGATGAAGCTACGTTCTGCCTAAATGGATCTGTTCACCGCCATAATTGCAGATATTGGTCGCAGAACAATCCGCATTGGACTCAAGCGTGTCATACTCAGCGCAGAGGAAAAGTTAACGTATGGGCTGGAATGATTGGACGACGCATTTTAGGACTATATTTTTTTGAAGGAAATTTGACTGCTGTGCAATATTTAGAATTTTTAAGATTTGAACTGGTTCCAGCGCTCGCTGTTATTTTCCAAAATCACGAGTATGGTGATGTACCCCATCCAAATATTTGGTTTCAACAAGATGGGGCGCCTCCCCATTATGGTGTAGAGGTTCGCCACTATCTTGACGAAATATTTCCCAATAAATGGATTGGACGGAGAGGCGCCATAGAATGGCCACCTCGTTCTCCTGGCCTGACTCCGTTAGACTTTTTTTTGTGGGGTTATTTGAAATCGAAAGTGTATTTTAACAAACCGAACAATTTAGAAGATTTAAAAGAACGAATTCGCGTAGAACTTACACAAATATCCCCAGACATAATTGAGGCGAGTATACGAAGTGTTTACACTCGGCTGGGACAGTGTCAGTTGGTTGGTGGGGTCCATTTTGAAAATTTACTTTAACTGTTACAATAAATTTAAGTTCAGATGTATTTTTTTAAATTTAATTTTAATTTTGTACAAAAATAAAATTTTCGTATTTTTTTTCTAAATTTATATCATTTTTTCAAAAAAATTGTGATGCAACATACCAATTGTTTTATATCACTATTTGGTGGATATAAAGATCTACCAAAAACGAGAAAAAAATAATTTTGTTGCCATTTAAAGAAAGTGTTGATAACGTCATCACTCGAAAACCAATGACGTCATAGAAAAAATTGTATGTCAAAAGATGGCGTTTTAAAAAAGAAAATTTACCTGTCCGAGCGTTTTTCCTAAAAATGTAAAATAATGCGGTTATAAGCTTGGTACCAAACTTTATGACCAGACTGTATAATTTTTTGGCTGTAGACACAAAGGTTAAATCATCGGCATGCAATTATTTTTTGAAGTTTCAATTCAAGTTTCAATTTTTACAAGTTTTTTGAAAGCGAGGGGTATAATTCTAAAAGTATTTAAGATCGTTTTCTCCGCGGTCATGGAACAATACATTTTCTATTTTTGTGAAGAGAATTATCCAAGAAGTCGTAGAAGTTCATAGTTTTAATACTAAAAGTTATTATTGTTAATTATAAATTCTTATAATAAATATGTTCGTATTTCTAATATTAAGGTGATTTCTGAAAGATTGCATGCATTAATTTTGTATTATCCATGTCAGAACCTCGCCCCGAAAGTATGACGATAACCTCAAAATAAATAAACATTTAGCGAAAATTTTCTAGGAATTTAACAAAACGCGCAACTTTTAACAATCAACCAATTAATTCTAATTCATAATAATTGACAATTGAAAGAGAAGACAAGGTCAAAACAGGTGAGTCACAAAGAGCAAAACCGCAAAATCAAATTCGTGATTCACAGAATACTGCACTAGCTAGTGTATTTAATCAGGAAAGACCGATCACCTTAATTAAAAATGTTAGCACCGTTTTGTGCATGAAAGGATATCCACTTTAATTTTTTTTCTCGCTGTGTGTACACGGCGCAACCGCCATTTTGCAGAAAATTCAGTGTTTTTAATTGGTAAATGACGAACGAGAAAGCTAGGTGAATTCAGGAAATATTTAACCATGAGAAATATATAAAATAAAGGTCACAGGCATTGTAATACTTGTACATGTATTATATACAGAGTGCTGTTAATATAAAAGATATTTTTAAGTGACATAAAAACATTGAACCGATTTTTCTGCCGTCATATTTTGCTCATTTACGCTAATTATTAAAGGTCTTTCACGATAACAGACGAGACACGAGATAAACAGTTACTTCGAAACAAGTAACATTTAAATTACAATAATACCTAATAATCCTAGTATTTCTTTCTATTAAGTGAATATATTATGTTACCAGAACTGGGCACGGTTGCCAGCTTGGATTCTGTCAAATATCGTTCGAATAAGTTGTTTACAATGAGTTCATATTTAAAAATTCCTACCTATTTCATTTTATATATAAATCGATATTATATCGTATATAAGATCAGTTATTTTCACAACTAAATCATGCCTAAACCGTTAGGAAAACAAGCAAAAAAACCATTCGATCATTAATAGGGTATTTCGATATATAACGCAATAATAATGGGCCATTACTCCCGCGTTCTGCTGTTCGACAGGTAATATTTTCTATTATTTATATTATAAACGTTTTAACACTAATATTTTTTATTACAGAGAGTAGTAAGTGCTTTAAATATCCATATTGCAACAATAAATAAAATATCATAAGCGTCAAAAATGGAGGTTGAACCGTCTAGTCCAAAGCGAAAACAGACTTAAAAAAAAAGCCTGACGTAGATGTTGATGATTTTTTGTGCAATTAGAAACACAGTTTATAACATGTATAAAAACAGTAATTTAATACTTATATTTATCAAATAAATATTTCAATTAATTACAGAACAGCATACATAAGTTATATGTGCTGACATAATACTAACCATTCAGTAATTACAAGACGTCGACTCTGCAATTTCATTTATTTAGCCGGATACACGTGGAGTAAGATAAGATAATATTTAATATATAAAGATGGGCAATGCATTAGAAGACAGAGTTATTAGTGTAACTGTACGCGACACAGATCGCTAATAATCCTCAAGTGTAATCTAGTTTTACTCTATATTGTATCGTATTGTCAAAAACCGCAAACAAATAATTTTTTTTTAATTTCAAACGCTTCCGAAATTTAACTCATATTACGATTTCATCTTTGAATACCCTCAACGAAAAGGAACTTTTTTCTGGTGGTAATACATATTTATGAAAAATATTACATGGAATAGGTTTTCATTACAAGAAGGATGGTACAAAATGAGCATTAATGGAACTCCCACATATTGTATTAAAACGTGTTACGTTCTCGCAACAATATGTTCGTATGAAACATGAACATTTACGTGAGTTTGTTTTCTTCGATGAAACCTGTGTTTACCAAGATAGACCTATTTAAAAATCTTGACAAAATGACTCAATAAAAACAGTCAAAGCTACAAAAGTGGCTGGTAAAAGATACAATCTATTACTAACAGAATAATATTCTGATCATGTTATAGATACATTGCATTACATGCAGGTAATTTTAATCAATTTATTCCTGAAACTGAATTAATATCTAAAACAAATAGACAACATTTGAATTACAATTCTTATACTGGTTTGAACATCAACTTCTTATGAATTTAGAAGAACCTTCTACAATTGTTTTAGATAATGTCATTTATCATAGTACTATTAAAAATAAAAGTTCAACATTGTCTTCTAATAAAAATTATATTCAAACATGGCTGATCAATAATAATATTGGTTATGACAGAACTGCCTTAAAAATACAATTATTGGATTTAGTTGATCGGTTAATACATATACCATCTATTGATGTACTTGATAGGAATAACACACTTGGCTATATTTCACAAATTTTATTATATTCTCTAACATATATGTTTCGGCTGTTATGCCATTCTCAAAGAGTTTCTTAAAACTAACTAGATCTACGTAAGAATATAACTATAAATTATATTCTTATATACCTAGTTTTAGTGATAAGGTGGTGGTTAAATGATATTTACAATGGTGTCTATGATGGGGATGTTTATAAATACTAGAGCTGTGTATTAGTGACTATTACGTTTCGTTTCTGGTCTTTTTTAATTTCTAGAATTTCTAATAAATCTAATCTTTTACTTTTTATTGCATTAAGTACTAGGTTGCAGCAATTTATATCGGGGGCAAATGGTTTTGCTCAATACAGTGTTCCGAGAAATCTATATTTTTAATGCTATATTTCACGTCTCTTATATGTTCTGATATACGTTTCTTAATGGATCTTCCACTTTGACCAATATATATATATATATATATATATATATATATATATATATATATATATATATATATATAGCTTCACAGTCTTGACATTGAATGGTACACACTCCAGATTTTTCTAGTTTACCTGTTTGATCTTTGTTGTTATTTAATATAGTAATTTTGTCTTATTGTTACATATGATTTTAATGTCTAATATATATATATATATATGTTATATATGTTATTGCATACCAATTGGTTTTACTTAATTCTTTTATTTCCGGGTATAAGAATCTTTTCTGAATATTTTTTTTTTGTTTTATCATTTTGTCTATCATATTGGGCTTGTATCCGTTATTTTCTGCTATTTTTTTAATAAATATTATTTCTTCGTTAAAGGCATTAGTACTTAAAGGTATGTGGGTTGCTCTATGTATATAACTATGGAATGTTAACATTTTTATTTTACTCGACTGTTTTGCGTTTGCGTATATTATATTATCTGCAAATGTTGGTTTGCTGTAAATTTTGTATGATAGATTATTAAATAGATATTGTTTTTGTATATGGTTCCACACTATCAATGTAGGTTTAACCCCATAGAACTCATATGGGGTATAATAAAAATATATCATAAAAATAAAATAGGAAAATATGGGAGGAAAGAAGAAGAATCTGTTAGATTATGGAAAGAGGTATTAGACCAACATTAGACCTGACATTTGGGCTAACAGCATTAACCATTGCGAAAAGGAAATTAAAAAATGGTGGGGTATGGAAGTGGATTTTCGAAAGGCAAGACATATTACCATTTATAATCAATGAAAGTAATTCTGATTCTGAAGACGGCGTAAATGTTGAATAAAATTAGTATTTCATATTAATATTGTTTTCTTCTTTATTTATATCATATGTTTATCACAATATTACAACCCCTTTAATCTCTATGTATTTCGGTTTTCTGTGTATTATTTTTGTATATGTAGTCTAAAATAAATAAATTCAGATATACATTTTGATTTTGTTAGTATTTTTTTTGTATATACAGGGTGTGTATAAATTGGCGGACCCACTACACGCGGCGATGTTCTTCGTTAAATTCGGAGTCCAAAATCCTAATACGAAAATGTTGTACCATGCTCCATATCTTTGCACGAGGTTCCTAAAGTTCGGACTTTCAGTCTTGAAATAAGCATTCTTACTCGATATTTGTTGACAGAAAGAGCTACAATTTAGAAGAAAGAAGAATTGTTGTTATTATCCTTTCGTTAAAGTTTTCCTTTTGATTTTAAAGTTTGTTTTTAATATTTGTTTATTAACTTATTTTGACGAAAAACACATCTGACAACGTTGTAAAACAATAAGTAGGCAGATTAATGTTGTTCTAGTCAAATACATTAATACTCTCAAATTCATTCTGAAGACAAAGGAAGCCTGATACATCGTTTTAGGATTAGGACTTTTAACTCAAAATTTGACCAAGAATGTCGCCACGTGTAGTGGGTCCGCCAATTTATACACAGCTTGTATAATAACATAAAGCATATTAATGGCAGTTGTAAATATTTTAAAATATCCATGAAAATGACATGAACCTAACCTCAGATTTATTTACTAACAACAGCTGACTCAAAGCACTGTAGATTTGTCAACCCTGTTTTGTAATTATTTATCACGTGTCGCGTCTGTTGTCGTGAAAGACCTATATCAATTATCGTATGTAAAATCCTTTTTCAGCCCTTCACTATGTTAAGAAAACATAACTAGCTTACTAACCGAAGAGTAACCTTAGTCGAAACGACCTATGGGAATCAAATATATTACATACCCGTGAACAATGATAGAAAGATACAAAATTTTATTATTAAAGCTGGGATTATATGAAAATGAATATTTTTTATTTGATAATATATGTTCACCAAAATTCGTGCAGATCTATACGGATTACGTAAAAGAAAGCATTTACGACTACTTTTGTTTTGAATATCTTGTATATAAATACTGTTTTAACCATATTTCATATAAAATTGCATATTTGTTCATATTTTATAATTTATTTCTAAACTGCACCATAACAAATATATAAAACCGTTTATTCATAATATATCAAAATTCCATTAACAGTCCACATGACCATTTTTTAGCAAGTTTGACGCCCAACGTGGGGCTCGCTCTCATCATCAAAAGATTGCAAATTTACGTCTTCTAATTGACACTAGAGAATCAAAATCGTTCGTAGATGCAGACTAAGGTATCGGGTGTTTAGATTTGGTCTTCGCAGAGGAGTTTCAATTATTCCGGAGATACGTATAAGAAATCCCGCAATAAAATATTGGTAGAAAAGAAAGGTTTCCCCTTTAAGCTTCTAAACTCCAAATTCGGTAAACCGCAATTCTATATAATATTTCACGTTCTACGAAAAGATCCGCATAAGCGATTAAAACTCAAAGTCATAGTTTTCGTTAACTTTAAACTTCGTCTAAAGTGAAAATACACACACAATCACTGACAACTAGATTCGTTACCGGCCTTCGAACGAATGCCTACACGCCCGGATACAATCGGGAACGGAAAGGAGGCGCTGACAACTGAAGGATGACGTTTGTAAAATATAACCAAATTATTTACCTAGCAGCGCCATCTACGTAGCAGCTACCTAATTATTATCATGTCTTCGTAGATAAAAAAATAGTCACAAGAGTCCTTACGGCATACCAAACGTTATCTATGACATAATTATGAAACCCTTACAGTAGTGTTTTATTAGTCAATAAATTATATATTTCTCTTCATAAATTTACTCCACTCCATTCGGTTCCTGATGACATTTTTAATTTTTTTTAATAACTTTTAACATCCCTTCTCCTGCGAAATAAATAAATCAAAATTTTCAAGAAATTCCCTGTATATTCCGCAGACTCGTAAATATGTACCAATAAGCATACATAAAGCATTTAAAACTGTGTGTCTGTGTGTATATGTACAGTAATTGCACTGTTATTAATGTTCCTTTTATATTGAATGATGTGTTTTGGGTGGGAAACAGTTCATATTAAGCAGCGGAACACCAGTCTAATACCAATTTAGTGGGAATTGCGTTAGAGTTCAAACTGACTGGGTTTCGAATTAATTAGCAGTTTTTAAATGAGAAAAAATACAGGTTGTCGAAATTAATTAAAGTTCAACCATCATAAAACATAATGTTTATATCTTCAATTATGCTTTATATTTTGTTTAGTATCGTGATGAAATTGTCTTTTTGGGTTCGCTTAAATAAAACTAACGGTAATTAAAAACACTATATTAATAATAAATATACACTAAAAATACTTAATAACTAATAACAATAATAACAGCATTTATATTTACATTATTTATATAACATTTACAACAACTATATTCTAATTCTTAAATGTCTTTTCCATGGCGAGCGCTTTATTTATTGTTCTGTAGCGTGTTAGGGAATATTCCGGACTCTTCCGTCCGGTGTCTATTCCAGAAGGGCCTCGAACGCGTTGACGCGTACGGCGAGTGACGTCATTGCATAACTCATATTAAAGTATTTTTAAGTATTAATTAAATGTGTGTTGTTAATAAAGTGTTCTCTTCATTAATAGCCATTTCCCAAATACATATTCTTTTTGAACATAGAAATTTATATTTATAATTATGTTTCTTCCACTTCCACTTTTATTTAAGAAGAGATTGGTAATTCTATTATCTCGTCTTCGCAAGCAGTTTCATTCTTATGTGACCGTTATTGAGTAACGGTGTAATTTATCATGTGCTCGATTTCTGACATGTTTACCAAACACGATATTCTCATGAACATCACACTGGGGACGAATCTTCGGTTCATCATTATGACCCCAAAAAAAGTGGCAGTCAGTGGAATATCAGCGTCCAGATTCTCCACGTATATGAAAAATTAAAAATGTTCCATTAGCGCAGAAAATCATGCTCACCATTTTCTAAGATGCAAAGAGAGCCAACGATTAATTCAACAAAATACTGGAAAACTTTGTGATTACTAAAGGATCGTATCCATAGAGTAAGGCCGGAAAGAACGATTTCTTTCTTGCATCACGACAACACCAGATCGCATTGCAGCAACAGTGACAGTGACTAGCATGAAATGCAGCGGTGGCTTATGAGTTATAAAAGAGGGTGGTCATAAAAAAAACTTAACTATTTTTGTACATAAAATCTATTCTCCTATTTTTCATGCTGGAAAAGATCTATGACTTTGTTGTCAAAATCCGGGATAGACTGGATGAACTTCTTTTCTATTGATAGGACCGCCAATGCGTTCAGTTGATTTTCTGACATTGTGCCTCTCAGAAAAGTTTTAATGCGTTTGAGGGTGGAAAAACATCGTTCACATTATGCTGTCGACATGGGCATTGTACAAATAATATCCAACAGTTTGTATGTTTCTGTCAAAACCTTTTTCAGGTTGTTGTCTGTTATGAACACTAAAAGTGACAAAACACCATCTACATCACACATGTCATCGCGCTCATAAATTACTGAAAGTTCAACTTTCAATTTTACACTGTCCAACATAGGATAAAATTTTACAGTTACATCAATTTTTTTTATGGAAATGTATGACTATAATTTTACAATTTTGAGAATCAAATAATTTTGCTGCACTTAAGTGATCCCTAAAATCAAATGGGTCGCTAATTTGGCTTAAAATAGTGTCACATACTTCCTTTGCAATAACAGCTCTGTTATCTCCAGCTGTCATTTTTTGTCTTTTACTTGCAGGTTCTTCATTATTGCGTTCTTGATTGTCATTGTCAGTAGAATTTCTTAAATTTCTAATGTGAATAATTTGCTACTGGAATCGTTTAATTGTCTTTTGTGGTTGAGCACTGTCAATCTCGCTCATTTGAGTCTAATTAAATAATATTTCAACATATGGCATGATGAAACGAAATATTTTTCAAACGGTAGAGAAATTCCGGGTAATTTAAATGTCTCAATAAACCAGTTGCTTCACTAATAGTAACTGAATCCCATCTTCGTCAATAATTTTGTGTCTAAACATTCTTTGAAAGAATCTTGATGTTCAAATAATGTGTTTACAGTTCGGCTTTTGAAAATCCAGCGTGTAGGAGCAGAGCGTGGTAATTTACGTTTGACTATTTCATCAAGAATTACCGTTCGTTTTGGCGATCGAAAAACAAAAACTTGAAAATGACTGCAAATTTGCAAAGAAATTTTTTACACTTTTATTGCAATGTGCCATGTGCAATGTGGAAATGTTCTTTTGATAATAGCTTGGACCAGTGGCGGCTCTTGATGACGTACGATGTGCGCTGCTGCACGGATGAGACTACTTCGAACTATTTCGGAAGATTTCGGTACGGTTACTTGCTTCTCTGTATATATGAAAGCTTAAACGAAGCAGTCTCATCCGTGCAGCAGCGCACATCGTACGTCATCAAGAGCCGCCACTGGCTTGGACACCATTTGTCTTACCACTAATCACGGACGCCCCATCGTAACTTTGAGCGATTAGTTTATAATTATTAGAGAAGTTTGCAATTCATTCAGCAATGTTTTTGCTAATACAACAGCCACCCGGCTTAAAAAAGACCAAAAGCGTTCAAAAATTTGTCCATTAAACACGTATCGAATAATAACAAACATTTGCTGATTATTAGAGGTGTCTGTAGTTTCATCGGCCTCCAAAGCAGTGAAATTTGCAGATTTAATTTCTTTTAATATTTCCTGCTTGTAAATTTGCCACATCGCATCTAGAAATTCGTTCTGAATAGTTTTTGAGGAGCCTTAAACACTTGCGAACCTTTCATATATGTATTGTAAGCACAGCGTCTAATTCGGGAGCACAGTTGATTAAGCCTACATAAACACCTGGATTTTCCGACGTCAATGTCTCATCATGGCCCGTAACGTCAATTCAAAATCTCCGCAAAATTTTAAACACATAATTAACCGGCGCAAAATATGACCATTTTTTGCCACTTCTTCGTTGTACTTAATTTTATGTCGCAAATAAGCACTGTGTAACTGTTCACGTTTGTCCACTTTGCCTAGAACACTAAAATCCACGCATGCATGCATTAATGTGAAAAATGAAATTGTCGTGTTTCTTTGCCCTTTCTACGATACACTTTAAATCATTCAACCCTTGTTTATTCCTCGCACTAACCTCTTTCTTAAAAATTAAACAGATGAAACAACATAGTTTATTTGTTAGTGAACATCCGCAAATCCACTCATATTTTTGTTATATTTTTATTATAAGTTCGAGTTTTACTTGTTGAAGTGTAGTTTATTTGAAGTTCAGGGATATGCCTTCCTTTCTTCATAATTAAAAGTTTTTCCTAAAATGAGCGTGTTTTTTAAAAGATTTTGCACACAGTTAGCTTCCATCATTAATAATAAACGTCACTTCAAGCCTTTGAAACCATACACGTGCGGTACGCACACCGAAAACAATACAGTCGCAATGCACGCAAGACGTTAAATGGAGTCACGCTATATTGTGCCCAAAGCGATGGCATGAGCGCATATGGCGAAGATAAACGGATCCGGCCGATTCATCCTCGGAATAGGTGCATCTGAAATCGTGCCCCGAAACAAAGTTTTGAGCGTTGGCATAGTTTCTGTGGTGCGGAAGGAAACTTTAATACCATCGTTATAAAAATACGCAAAAACAATAAAATAAAATAATGCACTAAATTACATTCGAATTTCTTTCTGTGGTTATCTTGGTGGTTGGGTGGGCACGTGCCCTTGTGCCCTTTAGTATCAGCCGCCACTGATGGAAATGCACCGTTGTTTCCTACCCTACGTGACACCTTTAGATTTCTGGTTGTTCCCAAAATTGGAAAAGAAATTGAAAGGTCAACATTTTTCATCACACATTAATGTTCGGCTTGCTATTCGTAATTGGATCAAGAGGAAACAAAAAAGTTTTTTCATGGACGGAATGAAGAAATGAATTCAGTAACATTTGCAATTTTCACATAAATAATGGGTGTTCCAATAACAATTTTATATTTAAAAATCTCGGCATTTGGTCTATGATAAATGTCAAAAGGCCTTGATTTGATAAATGCCATGATAAACCATTGCTATTTTCAAAATTATGCACTATTTTCGCGATCAACGCTTATTAATTATTGAAATGCAAAATTTTACGTTCACAAACCAATAGTATCTCAATTGTTGGAATGATGTGGTTTCGTAAGAGAATTAAATATTTTTCTGCAGTGAGGTTACCGGCAATAAAAAATAGGCCAATAAGTCTATCGTTTATTATTCAAATCCATTGACTTTTTGTGGGTCCTGTGATCGGGTTAGGTTTTTGGCATGGGGATTTGTACGGGACCAATACCTAATGGATTAATGAAAAGGAAATTTAGTATTCTTCAATGGATAAATGTAGGATACAAACTGATAATTAAGAGAGTTGACTTCACCATTTATAGTAAATTGACAAGTGTATTCGCGATTTGGGGGAAAATTTTAATATTTGTTATCTCTTAAAATGATTTTCACCTCGAGACCTCAACTGTAGACAACTGAGAAGCGTATCTTCTTGAATTTCGGCACAAACATTTCTGATTCGCTCAATCATATTTTCACGTGTTGTTGGTAATCTAGCAGGCCAATTTACTCAACCAGCTCTACCGATCCAGCGACCATTGAAATTACGATTAAATACTTCACGTGCTACCACCGAATAGTGTGCTGAACAACCATAATGTTGAAACTAGATGTTCTGTCGCACTTCTAAGCTAACATCTTCAAGTAGTGCTGGCAGTTCATTTTCCAAAATGTCTCGGTACACTTCACCATTCAAATGATCTTCAATAATGTGGGGGCCGATGACTTTTGTTCCCAATTATTACACACCACACGTTGACAGTCTAAGGGCGCTGGTGTTCAACTTGGCGAAGACAGTGCGGTTTTTCAACACTCTAGTAATGTGTATTGCGTCGATTAACAGTTCCGTGGTTTGTGAAAGACGGCTCGTTGGAGAACAATATGTGACGAAAAAAATTGGCGTTTCGTTGTAATTGTTCACATGCCCACTAACAAAAAGTTACCTGATTTTTCAAATCAACGCTATGAAGATCTTGATGTAAAAGGACACTTCATATGGATGATATTTATGACGTTTTAAAATTTTCCAAGCGCTGGTGTGTGGAACAATCTAGAATCGTGAGCTAATTCTCTTGTGCTAACATAAGGATTAACAACCACTGTAGCTAATAAAGCAACTTCATTATTTCTTCCCGTGACTGTTGCTCGACGGGTCCTTTTTTTCGGTGGAACAGTTCCATTAGAAGTGAATTGTTTGATAGTACAGTAAAATGAAGCACGTTACCAAATCCTGTCCGGAAAACGCAGAGCGTAGAGATGACAGCATTGTCAAGACCTCTGCCAGCTTCTCCATACACCGGAACCATTTCAATTTTCTCTTGTACAGTTAAATATTCCATTCTGTAGTAGGTACTATTAACAGCGTAACAGAAACATGTTTTTCACTTTTCGAAATATTCTTCGAACTGGCATAAAATAGTGTCACATACTTCCCTTGCAATTACAGCTCTGTTATCGCCAGCTGTTGTTTTTTGTCTTTTCCTTGCAGGTTCTTCATTATTGCGTTCTTGATTGTCATTGTCAGTAGAATTTCTTAAATTTCTAATGTGAATATATTGCTGTTGGAATTGTTCAATTGCCTTTTGCAGTTGAGCACTGTCAATCCCGCTCATTTGAGTCTGATTAAATAATATTTCAACATGTGGCATGATGAAATGAAATATTTTTCAACCAGTAGAGAAATTCCGGGTAATTTAAATGTTTCAATAAACCAGTTGCTTCACTAATAGTAACTGAATCCCATCTTCGTCAATAATTGTGTCTAAACATTCTCTGAAAGAATCTTGATGTTCAAATAATGTGTTTACAGTTCGGCTTTTGAAAATCCAGCGTGTAGGAGCAGAGCATGGTAATTTACGTTTGACTATTTCATCAAATTACCGTTCGTTTTGGCGATCGAGAAACAAAAACTTGAAAATGACTGCAAATTTGCAAAGAAAATTTTTACACTTTTATTGCACTGTGCCACTGTTCCATAATTAAATTAAATTGATGCGCGTAACAGTGAATATATAGAGATGACAGCATTGTCAAGACCTCTGCCAGCTTCTCCATACACCAGAACCATTTCAATTTTCTCTTGTACAGTTAAATATTCCATTCTGTAGTAGGTACTATTAACAGGGTAACAGAAACATGTTTTTTACTTTTCGAAATATTCTTCGAACTGAGTAAAATAAGTTGTTTCTTGAAGATATTTCTTTCTTTTGTACATTTTTTTTATTTGGAAGCACTCGCGTTGGCCAAGTATGTGCAGAAGGACGCCAATTCCTTTGTATTTTCTTGATAAGGCATTTTTCGTGGTATTCTTTTTATTGTAAAACGAATTGCAGAATCGTGTGCATAGGTTCTCAGTGCGAGAAATTGAATTTCATCGATTACAGCGCCATCTATTATGAATTAAAAAAAAATGTTTCGGACAAATTCTACGTACTTTTCCAGTAGAATTAAAATTTGTAATAAAATATACAGATTCATATTTAAGATTTCAAAGTTACCCCCACCCCACCTACATGGAAGAAGAGAGAGGGGCTAATTCTAGCACTCATGTATTTTCTCCATTGAATTTTTAAATTTTAAATCCAGACATTTTTTCGTGAACTTCTTATTTTTCGACATATTTGAAAGTTTCAAGTTAAAAAATACACCCGGTAGGTATATTGTAGACATTTTAAATTGACATCAATGGTATAATTAAAATTCATAATATCAGCCAACATATATTATAATATTTGCAATAAATACATTTTCCTAGAAAGATCCGCTTTCATTTTGGGGTGAAATCGTTTCGTAATATAAACAAACTGTTGCATATAACTTGTACGGCGTTATACACGGTGTGTGAATCATGCAAAGTAGAACGACAAATAAGGAAACGCATAATTGCTTAATTCTCTCGGTACATATATTTTCTACATCTTCCAGTGAACGTCCCACACGACGTTTACGTCAGTTTCCTTTCGTTTCGTTTTTTTTCTCGCGCGACAAACGACCTTCCACACCGAACCAGAAACAATACGGTTTCTGATGATCGAGAAATGAGTTTGCCTAGTGATTTTAATCTAGATTGTCCATTTTATGAATATAAATGGGAGATTTTATCGTGTTATTTTCGTAAAATGTCACCAACGTAAGATGTTTCCGTGATTTTCTATTCTAAATATATTCGATTTCTATTTAATGTATTTATTATGGGTTATAGGAATATTTATTTAAATTATTTAAAATAACAATCGGCTCGCATTTTAATTGGTATAGTTTATTTATACAGGGTATACCACGTAATATATTGTTCGGTATTTTTTACGACTAAAGACTAACGTTAGGATTATCTGCATGTAAAAATAAGCAGAATATGCACATATTTTGACAAAAATATGCACAAAATATTGACAAATATGCTCTGATACAGAAAAATATGCATCAATATGCTAAATTTTTTATAACATTCTAGCTAAAACCATATCTTATTCTATGAAACATATCTTTATTTTACATTCATCACATAACATATGTGTAACGCTATTAACAATATATTTGCAAAAACATGAAATATCCTCAGACATTTTAAATGCTATTCAAGAATATATGATTACTAGTATTTATTAACTATTAATAACACTGATTAATTAATTAACACTGATTAATAACACAGGCCTGCATAAAATTTGTGATGACGTGATTTTTGTTTGTTAAGCTCAGTTTTTATATAGCAATAACTAATTAAAATACAGTTGGTCTCTACCACCCACAGATTTTTTTTTGCACAAAAGAAAAAGAAAAAAATATAAAAAAAATCTTATAATAGTCTTTAATAATCTTTATCTATAATAATCTATAATCATCTTTAATACATTTTAAAATGAATGTACTACTTCAAATTCTAGGTATTAACCCAAAAATGATTTTCTGTTGTGGTTTTAAAGAAATTTGTTAAATAGGCTCTCATTACCTGATGTAAATCTTTTATTACATGTATTAATTTTGGACAAGATTTCCGGGAATTTTTACCTGCTAAATCCTATTTATTATGCTTTCACTTTATTAGTACTGCGAAGAAGGATTTCAAGTTTATCACTCCAAACAAAATGTATATTTTAATGTCATTTACTTCATTATAGCTCTGAGTGTCGATCAGTAAACAAGTAAAATTAATTTGTCTTTAGTGTTGTGCGTGGTATTTGATAAATAAAGGCGATCACTCGGTGAATGCTTGGTCTCCCTTCCGAACGGTTCTTATATAGAGCATAGCTCATTCGAGGGCTTTCCAGAAGCTCTTTTCTAGTAGATCCAGGAGACGTTGTGACGTACTCGGCGCGTGATACCGCTCACCTGACGTATCATCGAATGACTCACATCACAATATATTAAAAGGTTGTACCTTAGCCAAAGACGCTACGCTTAACACTATATTTCTTTTTCAGATTGTTCTACTGAAGATGACAACTTAGTGCCGAAAACTATTTCGAGTTTATTAATTTATATTTTTGTTAGGGATTTTTCTTGTTTTTGTCAATTTTGGTATAACACACATCTTCTCCTAATACAAATTAATTCCATTTTCGCGAAGTAATGTAAAAAGTAGAAAGCAATATTTACATTCACATTACTTCTCGAAAATGCAATATATTTGCAACAAGTGCTACAGTCAAAAATATTAACATCTGTTTCCTTAATGAAACTTAAGGCTTAAGAGCAATGTTCCGGCAAACCATGGACGTGGGCTCGAATCCCGTTTAAGGCCGAATTTCAATTTAAAAAAAATTCGAATAATTAGCATCGAAAAATGTACATGCTGGCCCAAAATGACCGAAGCGGTTTTAATTCCTTATAACTTTTTTATTATAATTTTTTTTTTTCAGTATTTTGTAAAGAAGACTTTACAATTTAAAATGGAACAGTACACAATTGAACAACGTGCCAAAATCGTTGAACTTTATTTCTCAAATCAACGATCCATTGTTTTGACTCAGCGTGCATATCGTCGTTATTTTAATGTGCGGGTTGGACCCTCAGAGTCAACAATAAACCGTCTGGTTACAAATTTTCGAGAACAAGGGGCAGTAAGGAACCTTACTGGTGCCGGCAGATGACGAACGGTGCACACGGATGACAATATTGAACGGGTACAGGAAAGTATTCGGGAAGATTGAGAAACATCAACCAGGAGACGTTCGATACAACTTGGCCTCTCAAGAGGGTCGCTGCAGAGAATTTTGCATACAATAAGAATGTTTCCATACAAAATTCAGCTTGTCCAACAATTGAAACCGACAGATTACCAGCAACGACTTGATTATGCAATTTATTTTCGTCAAAAAGCAGAAGAAAATCATGATTTTATTCATAATTTAATTATGAGCGACGAAGCCCATTTCCAATTAAAAGGGGTCGTTAATAGGCAAAACTGCAGGATATGGGCTACGGAAAATCCAAGAGTAGTTCAACAGCGAGAATTACACCCACTTAAGTGTACCATTTTGTGCGGTGTTTCGTCGGAAAGGATAATTGGCCTATATTTGAAAATGAACACGGTGTCGCCGTTTCCATCACTGGTGTTAGATATCGGACAATGTTGGAAAATCTTTTAAGGCCAGCCGTGGAAAACCATCCGCAAGTATGGTTCCAACAGGATGGAGCCACAGCGCACAGTGCTAGGGACACAATGGCTCTTTTACGCGACATCTTTGGTGAACGAATTATTTCTCGTACAAGCGATTTTAATTGGCCTCCGCGTTCACCGGATTTAACCGCTTCAGACTGTTTCCTTTGGGGTTATTTGAAAGGAAAAGTCTATATTAACAAGCCTCGAACCATACAGCAATTAAAAAATAATATACGCGACGAAATCAACAACGGAACACCTGAAGTTTTGCGAAAGGTTATGGAAAATGTTTTGGAAAGAGCACGAATATGCGAAGCAGAAAATGGCCACCACTTGCGAGATATAATTTTTCATAATTAATTAAAAATATTCTCCATTAATATACTGTATTTAAAATTTTAAAAAAATTAATAATTATGTCTTAAATAAGAAGTTATAATGAACTCAAACCCTTTCGGTCATTTTGGGCCACCCTGTAGAATACAATATTTACATTTTCTCCTAATTATGGGAAATAAACGAAATTTGCACACACCGTGATTTAATAAACTTCATAACTTCCAATTTCATCGATTTTACCAGAAACTTTTTTTACATTTTCTTAAATAAGATGTAAAAATAACCGCTTTCAGTATTTCTCTACTTGTAAAGATCCGCACTTGTTTACCAACGTTTCCGTCAACATTTGGCCAAGACGTATTTGGAAAGTGATTTCTATGCTTTCGGGTCCCCGGCACTGCAGCTGAAATGTTCACCTGAGGAGTTATTTGTCGCCGATGGGTGTTTGATTTTCACCTAATAAAAACGATTTTCGTTCTATTTCATAGGGGTCTCGGTCCGTCCATGTGAACTCACACACCAAGAAGGTGTGTTTACGTTTCGTGAGAACGTGATCGAAATGCGAATCACTCTATTTCTCGTTATCTCGAATGAAAATTGTTGCGAATATAGCTCAATTCGCGAATCCCTTCTGAAATACTCGTATAATAAGATGAGGTGGGGTATGGGAGAATTTGACGAAAATTTTTGGTTGTAAGTTCAAAGACTTCGGTTTTTCTTTGTGTAGAAGTTATTTTTCTTCTATAAAAAATCAAAAAATTGTAAAAAAAAATAACGAAAATAAAAAAATGATTTGATAGGAAAGCGACTTTTCAGTTATAATATCACAAGAACATAGAAAATAATCGATTATATTTCCGAGTCACGAGACGTATTCTGCGAAACAACAAACTGTTTTAAGGATATACGTCGAGTGAAGAGGTTATATAATGGATTATTTTCGTTTGCTCGTGTGGTATTCGTTACGATTATATAAAGAATTAACTAACGAAATTTTTTTATTGGTTGAAATTAAAAGTACAATTATTATAATAAATATTTGTTGTATTATCTTTAGAAGTTGAATTTGAGGTGCTGCTGATGGTAGAGTTGGCAGAATCTTGTTTATTTCTCATTGCCGTCTGCACGTTTCATGTTGAATGCCCAATCTTTCAAAATACTTGCTAATTGTTCGTCAGAAGTTTGAGCACAAAGTTTATAATTTCGCTGTTCACAAAATTCGGTGAACTGTTTCCAAACATATTTATGTGTTTTAACGGTATTTTGCGGTGTCAAATCTTCAATTTCTTTATCTATTTCGGTCCCCGAGCTTATACCAAAGCGTTCCATGTCGAAAAAATTAAAAAAACCTTATGAAAATTGCTGAATATATTTTTGACGTTTATCAACAAACTTCAAAACACTTGTTACCATGACAAAATTCATATTGTTGGAGAAAGCGAAACACCAAAACGGTTATATCACGTCTTCAAGAGTATATTCACTTATCAATACATGGTAACTATGTAAAATTTGTAATTGCTATTGGCTAAATTTCAAATGAGTTATATAATCAATGAAATACCGTGATATCATAAAGTTTCTAGGACGAAGATGGCTTTGTAATATAAATTGTATGTCTGAACTTAAGTTAGGAACTATCTATAACTCTGTTTTGTAAATTATTTTGACAGTGACATAATCTGTCATCCATTAATGTGTTAGAATTGTCGTCGAGTTTGAAACATAGCACATTCGAGTAAATTCAAATATGGTTTACAATATAGTGCAAAAAGCGTACATGATTGAAGCCTATTTTCGGAGTGGAGTGCGAATTGATGGAATTTGGGTGAACAGTCAACTTGCATGTTTGGGTGATTTTAGAGAGCACTTTCCAGAGTTAGCTGTAATTCCCAAAGATTTTTATAATTGCCTTTCCAATTGTGTTGGTGTGTTTCGTGAGACTGGTTCTGTGTTTTTATTGAATCGTTTCTCCATAATGCGAAACTTGGTGTTTGGCTAGCAGTTTCTCGCCGCAGAGTTGTTGGCCCTATTTTTTTTAATTTCACAATTAATGCTGAGAGGTATAGAAACATTCTGAATGAATTTATTGAACAGTTGCATGATGATGAATTGCAATATCGATACTTTCAACAAGATGGTGCAACGGCACACACAACACGAGAAAATATTGCTTTTCTTCGTGAGTTTTTTGACGATCGGATCATAAGCTTACATACGGAAGTTGAGTTTCCACCACGATCACCTTGTTTGACCATTATGGACTTTTTCGTGTTTCCTCACCTAAAGAATAGAATATTTAAAACTCCTCTTGCTAATTTGCAAGATATGCAACAAAGAATTATTGACGAATGTGCATTAATAACGCCCGCAATGCTGTAAAATGCCTTTAACAGCATGAAAAGGCGTGTCACATTGGGAATTGAAAATAACGGACAACAATTTCAACATTTGCTTTAATTTTGCCTTTTTTTATTAATAAAATTTTGAATACAAGCTGAGCTTGTTGTTTTATTGTATCTTTATTAAATCAAATGACATATTTATTGATGTCACGATGACACTATCAAAGTAATTTTCAAAAATTAAGGTTAAGTTACCAGTATGATAATATGGATAAAGTTCAGACATATATTTTCTATTTCAATGCCATCTTGGACCCAGAAACTTTATGATATCGCGGTACTTATTTTAGGATAAAAAATAAAAGATGTCTCGGAAAGTTTTGCACTTTTCTTTCTAATTTTGCTCAGCTATCATCAGTTTTCTTAACCAACTTTATTTATAACTTTAAACTGCATTTATTAGAAATTCATGTTTGGAAAATTATATCATCCCTTGGAAGAGCTGACGCTCTTCCAAGCTCCTCCTTAGATTTTCGTTATTTCTCTTGTGAGTACTGGCTTCAATTTCTTCCTGGATACGATTTTTTAGTCGAATCAAGTTTGCCGGGGCGTTATTACAAAGTCGACTCTTAAAATTGCCCCACAAAAATATCGCTTGAAGCCAAATTTGCGCTTCGTGATGACGAGTTGATATCGCCTCTTCTCGATGCGACATCAACTGGAAATCAATTTATCCGAAAACAATTCTCTTACACAGCTTCAAATGCGGTATTTAATATATGGCTAGTAGCCCCATCTGTCTGGAATCTCCACTGGTTATTAAAATCAACTTATTTTTGGAGAGCAGGGCCAAAATATTCACGAATCATTGCGACGTACCTGTTAGAATTTAATGTAATTGTCTGTGTGTTGCTTTCAAAAAACTATGGGCCTATTATGCCTCTGGAGAATATTGCTCCCAAAACAGTAACCTTAGGGCTATGCAATAGAATTTTGTGTTTCTCCCGGGGATTTTCTTGCAACCAATAAACACAACTATTTTGCTTGTTAACCATGCACATGGGAATGTGCCTCATCAAAGAAAAAAATTATCTGAATGTCGTGAAATCTTTCCAACATTTCATTGGTAAACGTTTTATCTTGACGTTAACCGGCTTTTTTTAATTATTACTAGAGTTGACAAAGAGCGCCAAGTTTCAGTGCAGTGCGGAGAACAACGTGGCAGGGCCTAGCGTATCGTATGCCACGAATTTCAGAACAATGTTTTATACTTTTTAGGTGGCGTTTACACTTCCGCGTGCTGGTACACATCAAATAGTCGCCATACTTTACACATTTATTTCTATCGCCTTGGTATTCTAAATCCGGCATACTCGCTATTACGTTTTCCAGTTTCTTCAAAATACGCCATTTCCGAAACGTACTTAAATGCGACGTTTTCTAAGTATGTGTGTACTGACATGCACTTACAATGACCAGTGGAATAATACTAAACAAGTGTGCTTTGATACGGACGCTTGAGTGTCTGTGCCGCGCGCTTCTCCCCTCTACGTTGCTGTCGGCACTGCACTGAAAATTGCCCTTCTTTGCGGAGTCTAATTATTACACATACATTTTTCCTATGCGTAATTTTAGAAAGAAAATTATCAATGCAATATCGGCATAGTAGGCAACCAGTTATACACCAGTGAACGATTTACCTATAGCTAATTCTTAAATTAGTTTACCATGGATAGAAAAAAAAACATTTTTTTATGTCAAATATTTCTGAATTTTTATTCCTACATGAATAAAGACCGCAGACTATGTGCCCCAGCAGTAGCGTTGCGTGGAGAGTTTAGCAGAATAACAGTGCGCTTACTTAAAAATAAATATATCGAATCCCTATACAAAACGTTAAGAAAAAACATAAATAAAATGTTTACATTGTTGCAAAAAAATGCGGATGTGCGCGATGAAAAAACTGCACCATAATATATGTTTCTGTATTAGTCTCGGAAAGGTTTGTACGTAGCGACGTATATATATTTTTATATACAGAGAAGGATTGTTCGACGTTGAGAGATGTTATATTTGCATAGTTAAAGCGCTCTTTGTATCTGTACAACGGATCTTCAGTATTGGTAAAAAGTTGCCCTAATTTTGTAAAATCTACATTTTTATCTAATACACTGTTAAATTTTTCACGGACACAATCACTTTTTTCATCTTCAAGGATATGCAGCACTAGTTTCTTAACGTCTTGTGTAGGGATTCGATATATTTATTTTTAAGTAAGCACACTGTTATTCTTCTAAACTCTCCACGCAACGCTACTGCTGGGGCACATAGTCTGCAGTCTTTATACATAAATCTTAAATTAAGTACATTTTATTGGAAAGTAGATAATTTATTTAAATCTTGATTAAATACAGGTCTATACCTTGTGCAAAAACAATTTTAAATATTTTTAACAACTCGAAAGAAGATTTTTACATTCCCACAAAAAATAAAACCAATCATGTGTTGACAGAACACATGAATATCCTGTGTTATGTAGGACCTTTAGATGTGCCAGGCAATTTGGAGTATCGTACAGTTCGGTGAATAAAACCCTGAAAGAATTCAAATATATGCCGTACAAAATATCAAACATCAAAACCTTTCCGAGTAATATAAAGTAAAGCGAACTGATTTTTGCGAAATAATGTTTAATATGTTAAATGAAAACGAAGAAATTTTAAATAAAATAGTTTCTACTTCCAGTTTATATCCTATATTTATCCATTGAAAAATAATAAATTTCCTTTCCATTAATCCATTAGGTATTGGTCTCGTACAAATCTTCATGACCGAAACCTAACCCGAACGCAGTACCCTCAAAAAGTTAATGTCTGGATTGGAATAATAAGCGATAGACTTATTGGTCCATTTTCTATTGACAGTAACCTCACTGCAGCAAAATATCTGAATCTCTTACGATTTTTATTCCTTGAATAATTGACTTTTCGTATTCCTTTAATCTAGTATTTATATTTAAACCACTTTGTCCGATGTAGATAGCATCACAATCTTTGCAGATAATTTAGTATACACCGGATTTTTTTAAATTTATAATTTTATCTTTGCTATTACCTACATGGCACCTAAGTTATTTGTATTGATATTGACTATTTTTAACGCTGTTTTTCTCAAGATTTTGTTAATTTCTTTATGAACTGTGGAACTAATACACTCTTTCTCAGTATACGTTTCTTAAATATTTCGAAATATATTTGTTAAATTACAAATATTTCTGTGTATTATATCACCAGCAATATTGAAATATATTTGTCCTGTTTGGGGCAAATATATTTACCTATACATCAATTTCCTTCGAGCTATTATTTACCTTGAGGTTTCGCTTGGTACCCTTATGATCCTTATAACTGGTTTTATATGACTTTCATTTCATTAAATTTATTGTTCTTGATACAAATAAATAGGTAAATAAAATACGAAAAGTTAAGATAAATTTGCTTTTATTTGAAAATCATAGAATATCATTTTTTACTTGTTTACAAAATATAGATTTTATTCTCCAGAAAAAAAAGTTGTTTTGCAATTGAGATTGTTAAAACCTAAAATAAATTGCTTTAATTGCCAAAATAACGGGTTAAATATCATGTAAGAAGAGCACATAAAATGTATTTGTTTATAAGTCTAAACTTCAGCTTTTAATTACAAAGCGTTTTCTTCCCAATCTGGCCAACCCCCAACGTAATTCTTGACACTAAAAATTAACAAGAGACATAAATAAATTAAGAATATAGCACGAAATTATGTTAACCTACTTTCTATAACCTAGATCTAACGCAATATTGCTGGCTTTAGTACTTCTAACTCCAACATCGCTATAGAAAATAATAGTTGTGTCTTTTCGTGGCTTGGGTCTGTTATATGCTTCGAAGAATTGGTCACGGGAACTGGTTAGTGCGTCCTCTAAGTACCTCACTTAAAAAAAAAATTATATATTAGAAAAACAATTTCTTACAAAAACAATATTTTGTTATATTTACATCGTATGTTTACCGCTCCTGTTATTAGGCCAGTTGCTTCCACTTCATGAGGTTTTCGAACGTCCACTATTAATACATTAGGATCCCTTGTCACCCTTTTCACATACCTCCACCCAACTATTTGAGGAGAAGGTAAGGAATAAGATTGACTTATTAATGTGAGCAAAGTCACCAAGATCGAAAATTTTACGAATTGCAACATCTTTGCTAGGAGTATACTGAAGTTACTTACGAGAAAATGGTCTTTATATATGCATATGCATAAGTTAGATAAGATTACAGAAAATTAGCCACTCAAATTTTCAGCTAAAAGAAATCTAGTACGTGATCAAAGTAAGCACGTACGTTATATAAATGTCGAAGATATAGCTAAATAAATATATGTAAAATATTAGGCCAAATTAAATTTATATATTTGTCACGTACATTTTAATAAATATTTATACTTCCGTTATCATTAACGATATTTTTATTACAGAAAAAAGAAAAATACAAATGTAAGTACATGTTTAAAACGTGATAATATACAACCGAGTTTTAAGATTAAAACTTTTTTTATTTTATCATGCAAATATTAAATCGCACAATCAGCAGCAAAAAAAATTACCTATAGTGTGTCCCCGGATCGGGACATGAATAGCTAAGAAAGTGAAAAAATTTCGACTTGAAATTTCATATTTCGAGGGTTCAGCCCTGCATAGATATAAAGCAACATTGGTCGGCACAGTTTGGCTTTCTTATGCGCCAATACGAGGGCTAATCTCTGCTCCATCTCTAACCCATTTATAAACCAAAACATAAATGTTGATGAACCTTGGTTCAAAATGTATAGGACTCCGGCACATTCTACTTACATCGACAGGAAGTTTTCTAATAACCCATTTCAAAGACGGTAAATTGGCAGATTTGGCCCCCACACCATGGCCCCCAAGATCAGCTGATTGATCTCCAAATGATTACTTCCATTGGGGTTACTTGAAAAGTAAAATTTATAATAACGTGCAAATGCGTACCTTGGACAAACTGAAATTTATTCGGAATACCCGTGCGTTGCTTTCAAGATCACCTTGCTTATTGCCTTAAAAGACAAGGAGGACACTTCGAAAACTTGCTATGAAATTAGACTTCACCTTTGTTATGGTGTTTTATTTTTCTTAACTAATCGTTAAGGCAGCTTTACAGTTTGCAATTTTTCTTGCAACAATTTTTATCGCACGCATGCGCAATACAACTATTTTCGATCAGCAGTTGCAATTTTTCTTGCATTGCGAGTAATAGAACATGTTCTATTTTTATTTTACGCTAGCTGAAATTCTAGTATTTTTTTAGATGATAAAAATTCCCGTCTTTTTACAAATATAACCTACATCTGGGGGTTGTGATTTCCGAATGATTTTAGATTATCTTCATTGATTGTGTGAGATTAATTCGGTCCGCAAGAAGAATAGGAAATCCGTATAAAGTAACAGAAATGGGTTACTAGGACTTTGTGGACTTGAAAACACTCTCCCAACAAATAGGATCAAACTATAACAAAACATCAAACAATGAATTGATCGAAACAGGCGATATAAAAATACTCAAAGTACAGAATGCTGACCTCCGCATTCTTTTTGCGAAAACTATATACGAGTAAAAAGGATATGCGCATATCAACGTCAATAATACCAGAGGAAGACTGGCCATCCATCTCTACAATGCAATGCGTTCCGGCGTACAAGAAAAAATGGAAATTTCTTTTAAATTTCTCTTATTTCGACGAAACTTATTCCTACATTATAAAAGCCCATTTATGAATCTATTTTTTCGTAAATTGTGTTCCATAAATTGTACCTTATTAAACGTTGATAT
The DNA here is from genome assembly GCA_935421215.2 of Melolontha melolontha. Classification (NCBI taxonomy): domain Eukaryota; kingdom Metazoa; phylum Arthropoda; class Insecta; order Coleoptera; family Scarabaeidae; genus Melolontha; species Melolontha melolontha. The sequence continues at coordinate 18,772,979 of OW285241.1, read as the reverse complement.
CCAAAAATTCTTCTGTTAAATTTATACTTCCTTTTTTCTATTTAACCAAAGGTTTAACCCACCATCTTCGATCACCAGACTAGCAGCTTTAATTTTAATTTTGTGTTAATTTTTATCAATAGCAGCCGTTTTTTTGCTTTTATAGGCTATACATATTATGTATGTTATTTTGTTTGTGATAAATATGTGTTGGTCAATCTTATTGACAAAAATAATTTCACGGATTTGCACGTAAAAATTGCAATGTGTAAATCCACGGCTAGTGTGCAAGAAAAATTGCATGCAACGAAAATTGCAAACTGTAAAGCGGCCTTTAGAATAAAATAATTTCTTCGTTGAAACGTGAGATTTTGCACTTTCTTTTCTAAAAACATAACCTAATTCTTCGCTTTATTTCGCTCCGTATTATGCATTGTTGCCAGTACAAGTTTATTGCCGAACCAGATTCTACTATACTAACGCCATAAATTTTAACAGTTTCGTAATAGATTTAAAAAGTTTCGTGTATGCTGGAAATAATTTAATCGGTGAGTGGGAAAACGATATAACTCCAAAAATATGATTTCGAAATATTCACAAAAAAACTGTTTTGTATAAAAACTATTTATCTGACAAGAATTCGGTACATTGCAAAGTTGTAGATAATCAAGTTGTCTGAATTAACATTAAATAAAATTTCTAATTTGTTTTCTTTTGACTGACATGCGCAGCAAAAAGTACGTTGAAGTTATATTGTTTTTCCGCTCATTTTGAAATTATCTTTAAAATTTAAAAATTAAAATTTTTCTGAGAAGCACAATGTCAGAAGATCGACTGAACGCATTGGCGGTCCTGTCAATAGAAAAGAAGTTCATACAATCTATCCCTGATTTTGACAACTCTTTTCCAGCATGAAAAATAGGAGAATGGATTTTAGGTACAAAAATTAGATAAGTTTTTTTTTGTGTCCACCCTCTTTCATAACTCACGAGCTGCCACTGATAAAATTGTCAATACAATAGCGGCATAGTAGGCAACCAGTTATACACCAGTGAAAGATTTACCTATAGCTAATTCATAAATTAGTTTGCCATGAAGAGAAAAAAAAACATTTTTTTATGTCAATTATTTCTGAATTTTTATTCATGAATCTTAAATTAAATACATTTTATTGGAAAGTAGATAATTTATTTAAATCAAGATTAAGTACAACAAAGATCAAAAGGTAGCAATGATAATGTGGTACCAGAAGAATAATAGTTTAAGGACGGTCAGAGACATGTTTTCCGTTATTTATCCTGACAGGCCTATACCTTGTGCGAAAACAATTTTAAATATTTTTAACAAATTCAAAGAAGATGATTGTTTACTAAATTCCCCCCAAAAAATAAAGCCAATTACGTGTTAACAACATACATGAAGGTGAATATCTTGTGTCATGTAGAAGAACGGTCTGTAGGATCGCTTTTAGATGTAGCCAGACGTTTTGGAGTATCGTACAGATCGGTGTACAAAACCCTGAAAGAATTCAAATATATGTCATACAAGATATCTAACATCAAGAGCTTTACAATGAAAATAAAGTAAAAAGAACTGATTTTAGTAAAATAATGTTTAATATGTTAAAAGAAAACGAAGAAATTTTAAATAAAATAATTTTTACTGATGAAGGTACATTTACCGTAAACGGTGAAGTCAACTCTCAGAACATCCGGTTTATATCCGACATTTATCCATGAAAAATACTAAATTTCCTTTCCATTACTCCATTGGGTATTGATCCCGTACAAATCTTCATGCCCAAAACCTAACCAGAGCGCAGTACTCTCAGAAAGTTAATGCCTGGATTAGAATAATAAGCGATAGACTTATTGGTCCATTTTCTATTGACAGTAACCTCACTGCAGCAAAATATCTTAATCTCTTACGATTTTTATTCCTTGAATAATTTACTTTTCATATTCTTTTAATCTAATATTTATATTTATACCACTTTGTCCGATGTAGATAGCATCACAATCTTTGCAGCTAATTTGGTATATACCGGATTTCACTAAATTTGTAATTTTATCTTTACCATTATCTTTCATGGTACTTAAATTATTTGTATTGATATTGACTATTTTTAACGCTGTTTTTTTTTCAAGATTTTGTTAATTTCTTTATCAACTTACTTATGAACTGTGGATCTAATATACTATGTCCCAGTATACATTTCTTAAATATTTCGAAATATATTTGTTAAATTACAAATATTTCGGTGTAATATATCACCAACAATATTGAAATATATTTGTCCTGTTTGGGGCAAATATATTTACCTATACATCAATTTCCTTCGAGCTATTATTTACCTTGAGGTTTCGCTTGGTACCCTTATGATCCTTATAACTGGTTTTATATGACTTTTATTTCATTAAATTTATTGTTCTTGATACAAATAAATAGGTAAATAAAATACGAAAAGTTAAGATAAATTTGGTTTTATTTGAAAATCATAGAATATAATTTTTTACTTATTTACAAAATATAGATTTTATTCTCCAGAAAATAAGTTGTTTTGCAATTGAGATTGTTAAAACCTAAAATAAATTGCTTTAATTGCCAAAATAACGGGTTAAATATCATGTAAGAAGAGCACATAAAATGTATTTGTTTATAAGTCAAACCTTCAGCTTTTAATTACAAAGCGTTTTCTACCCAATCTGGCCAACCCCCAACGTAATTCTTGACACTAAAAATTAACAAGAGACATAAATAAATTAAGAATATAGCACGAAATTATGTTGACCTACTTTCTATAACCCAAATCTAACGCAATATTGGTGGCTTTAGTACTTCTAACTCCAACATCGCTATAGAAAATAATAGTTGTCTCTTTGCGTGGCTTGGGTCTGTTATATGCTTCGAAGAATTCGTCACGGGAACTGGTTAGTGCGTCCTCTAAGTACCTCACTTAAAAAAAAATTGTATATTAGAAAAACAATTTCTTACAAAAACAATATTTTGTTATATTTACATCGTATGTTTATCGCTCCTGTTATTAGGCCAGTTGCTTCCACTTCATGAGGTTTTCGAACGTCCACTATTAATACATTAGGATCCCTTGTCACCCTTTTCACATACCTCCACCCAACTATTTGAGGAGAAGGTAAGGAATAAGATTGACTTATTAATGTGAGCAAAGTCACCAAGATCGAAAATTTTACGAATTGCAACATCTTTGCTAGGAGTATACTGAAGTTACTTACGAGAAAATGGTCTTTATATATGCATATGCATAAGTTAGATAAATATATGTAAAATATTAGGCCAAATTAAATTTATATTTTTGTCACGTACATTTTAATAAATATTTATATTTCCGTTATCGTTAACGATATCTTTATTAAAGAAAAAAGAAAAATACAAATGTAAGTACATGTTTAAAACGTGATAATATACAACCGAGTTTTAAGATTAAAACTTTTTTTATTTTATCATGCAAATATTAAATCGCACAATCAGCAGCAAAAAAAATTACCTATAGTGTGTCCCCGGATCGGGACATGAATAGCTAAGAAAGTGAAAAAATTTCGACTTGAAATTTCATATTTCGAGGGTTCAGCCCTGCATAGATATAAAACAACATTGGTCGGCACAGTTTGGCTTTCTTATGCGCCAATACGAGGGCTAATCTCTGCTCCATCTCTAACCCATTTATAAACCAAAACATAAATGTTGATGAACCTTGGTTCAAAATGTATAGGACTCCGGCACATTCTACTTACATCGACAGGAAGTTTTCTAATAACCCATTTCAAAGACGGTAGATTGGCAGATTTGGCCCCCACACCATGGCCCCCAAGATCAGCTGATTGATCTCCAAATGATTACTTCCATTGGGGTTACTTGAAAAGTAAAATTTATAATAACGTGCAAATACGTAACTTGGACAAACTCAAATTTATTTGGAATACCCGTGCGTTGCTTTCAAGATCACCTTGCTTATTGCTTTAAAAGACAAGGAGGACACTTCGAAAACTTGCTATGAAATTAGACTTCACCTTTGTTATGGTGTTTTATTTTTCTTAATTAATCGTTAAGGCAGCTTTACAGTTTGCAATTTTTCTTGCAACAATTTTTATCGCACGCATGCGCAATACAACTATTTTCGATCAGCAGTTGCAATTTTTCTTGCATTGCGAGTAATAGAACATGTTCTATTTTTATTTTACGCTAGCTGAAATTCTAGTATTTTTTTAGATGATAAAAATTCCCGTCTTTTTACAAATATAACCTACATCTGGGGGTTGTGATTTCCGAATGATTTTAGATTATCTTCATTGATTGTGTGAGATTAATTCGGTCCGCAAGAAGAATAGGAAATCCGTATAAAGTAACAGAAATGGGTTACTAGGACTTTGTGGACTTGAAAACACTCTCCCAGCAAATAGGATCAAACTATAACAAAACATCAAACAATGAATTGATCGAAACAGGCGATATAAAAATACTCAAAGTACAGAATAAGGACCTCGGCATTCTTTTTGCGAAAACTACATACGAATAGAAAGAATATGCGAATATCAACGTCAATAATACCAGAAGAAGACTGGCCATCTCTACAATGCAATGCGTTCCGGCGTACAAGAAAAAAATGGAAATTTCTGTTAAATTTCTCTTATCTCGGCGAAACTATTCCTACATTATAAAAGCCCATTTATGAATCTACGTTTTCGTAAATTGTGTTCCTTAAATTGTACATTCTTCTTCTTCTTCTCTGTTTTGGGGTGGACGCCACCACGTCCAGCCACTTGAGCACACTGCTCTTTATACTATCCCCAATAGATCTCTCAATTCCACTCTGTTAGTCTTGTGTCCTCGATAAAAGCCACTATCATCCTCAGAGGAAGTTTGAGTACACTCGAAGGATCCAATAGATCTCTCCCGAAATATTTTGGTATATACCGGATTTCACTAAATTTGTAATTTTATCTTTGCCATTCCCATTCATGGTACTTACATGGTTATACATTATTTGTATTGATATTGACTATTTTTGACGCTGTTTTTTTTTTCAAGATTTTGTTAATTTCTTTATCAACTTACTTATGAACTGTGGATCTAATATACTATGTTCCAGTATACATTTCTTAAATATTTCGAAATATATTTGTTAAATTACAAATATTTCCGTGTAATATATCACCAACAATATTGAAATATATTTGTCGTGTTTGGGGCAAATATATTTACCTATACATCAATTTCCTTCGAGCTATTATTTACCTTGAGGTTTCGCTTGGTACCCTTATGATCCTTATAACAGGTTTTATATGACTTTTATTTCATTGAATTTATTGTTCTTGATACAAATAAATAGGTAAATAAAATACGAAAAGTTAAGATAAATTTGGTTTTATTTGAAAATCATAGAATATAATTTTTTACTTGTTTACAAAATATAGATTTTATTCTCCAGAAAAAAAGTTGTTTTGCAATTGAGATTGTTGAAACCTAAAATAAATTGCTTTAATTGCCAAAATAACGGGTAAAATATCATGTAAGAAGGGCACATAAAATGTATTTGTTTATAAGTCAAACCTTCAGCTTTTAATTACAAAGCGTTTTCTACCCAATCTGGCCAACCCCCAACGTAATTCTTGACACTAAAAATTAACAAGAAACATAAATAAATTAAGAATATAGCACGAAACTATGTTGACCTACTTTCTATAACCTAAATCTAACGCAATATTGCTGGCTTTAGTACTTCTAACTCCAACATCGCTATAGAAAATAATAGTTGTGTCTTTTCGTGGCTTGGGTCTGTTATATGCTTCGAAGAATAGGTCACGGGAACTGGTTAGTGCGTCCTCTAAGTACCTCACTTAAAAAAAAAAATGGAAAATAAAAAAACAATTTCTTACAAAAACAATATTTTGTTATATTTACATCGTATGTTTATCGCTCCTGTTATTAGGCCAGTTGCTTCCACTTCATGAGGTTTTCGAACGTCCACTATTAATACATTAGGATCCCTTGTCATCCTTTTTACATACCTCCACCCAACTATTTGAGGAGAAGGTAAGGAATAAGATTGACTTATTAATGTGAGCAAAGTCACCAAGATCGAAAATTTTACGAATTGCAACATCTTTGCTAGGAGTATACTGAAGTTACTTACGACAAAATGGTCTTTATATATGCATATGCATAAGTTAGATAAATATATGTAAAATATTAGGCCAAATTAAATTTATATATTTGTCACGTACATTTTAATAAATATTTATATTTCCGTTATCGTTAACGATATTTTTATTAAAGAAAAAAGAAAAATACAAATGTAAGTACATGTTTAAAACGTGATAATATACAACCGAGTTTTAAGATTAAAACTTTTTTTTATCATGCAAATATTAAATCGCACAATCAGCAGCAAAAAAAATTACCTATAGTGTGTCCCCGGATCGGGGCATGAATAGCTGAAGAAGTGAAAAAATTTCGACTTGAAATTTCATCTTTCGAGGGTTCAGCCCTGCATAGATATAAAACAACATTGGTCGGCACAGTTTTGCTTTCTTATGCGCCAATACGAGGGCTAATCTCTGCTCCATCTCTAACCCATTTATAAACCAAAACATAAATGTTGATGAACCTTGGTTCAAAATGTATAGGACTCCGGCACATTCTACTTACATCGACAGGAAGTTTTCTAATAACCCATTTCAAAGACGGTAGATTGGCAGATTTGGCCCCCGTGCCATGGCCCCCAAGATCAGCGTAGCTGTCAAGATCACCTTGCTTATAGCCTTAAAAGACAAGGGGGACACTTCAAAAACTTGCTATGAAATTAGACTTCACCTTTGTTATGGTGTTCTGTTTTTCTTAATTAATCGTTAAGGCAGCTTTACAGTTTGAATTTTTCTTGCAACAATTTTTATCGCACGCATGCGCAATACAACTATTTTCGATTAGCAGTTGCAATTTTTCTTGCATTGCGAGTAATAGAACATGTTCTATTTTTATTTTACGCTAGCTGCAATTCTAGTATTTTTTTAAATGATAAAAATTCCTGTCTTTTTACAAATATAACCTACATCTGGGGGTTGTGATTTCCGAATGATTTTAGATTATCTTCATTGATTGTGTGAGATTAATTCGGTCCGCAAGAAGAATAGGAAATCCGTATAAAGTAACAGAAATGAGTTACTAGGACTTTGTGGACTTGAAAACACTCTCACAGCAAATAGTAGGATCAAACTATAACAAAACATCAAACAATGAATTGATCGAAACAGGCGATATAAAAATACTCAAAGTACAGAATAAGGACCTCGGCATTCTTTTTGCGAAAACTACATACAAATAGAAAGAATATGCGCATATCAACGTCAATAATACCAGCAGAAGACTGGCCATCTCTACAATGCAATGCGTTCCGGCGTACAAGAAAAAATGGAAATTTCTGTTAAATTTCTCTTATCTCGACGAAACTTCTTCCTACATTATAAAAGCCCATTTATGAATCTACGTTTTTGTAAATTGTGTTCCTTAAATTGTACCTTCTTCTTCTTCTTCTCTGTTTTGGGGTGGACGCTACCACGTCCAGGCACTTGAGCACACTGCTCTTTGTACTATCCCCAATAGATCTCTCAATTCCACTCTGTTAGTCTTGTGTCCTCGATAGAAGCCACTATCCTCCTCAGGGGAAGTTTGAGTACACTCGAAGGATCCAATAGATCTCTCCCGAAATATTTCTGTCTGATTTCCTTCAGTTCCTCACACGTGCATATTACATGAAGGCTAGTTTCCTCCTGTTTTTCACATCTCCTACACCAGGGCTCGCTAACCAAGCCCATGGTGTACAAATGCTTCCTTAAAGGACAATGTCCGGTTATTAACCCGGTAATTATTTTAATTTATTTTTTGCTACTACGAATTAGGTTGGCTGAAAACTTCCCGTCCAGCCCCCTTAGTAGTGTTTTGGTATGGAGTTGACCTTCCGTTAACCTCCATTTATTTTTATGTTCTTTTTCTAGCCATGACCAGATCTCCCTTTTAGCGGAATCCTTAGTGATCCCACATACAGGTTCTGGTCCTATGAAGTTCCTATTAGTACCTTCTTTGGCCAGTTTGTCGGCTATCTCATTGCCTTTAATACCCTTATGTCCTGGCACCCATATCAGCGACACTGTATTGTCTTGTGCCAGGTTATTGAGGACCTGTTTACAATATTTCACCAGCTTAGACCTGGTAGATAATGGTTCATAATGGCTTTAATAGCCGCCCGACTATCAGTCATTATGTTAATTTTTTTTCTTGCGCAGCCGGCTTCCCGAATTTCATCGGCGCAGGCTGCGACTGCTAACAATTCGGCCTGGAAAACCGTAGCATGTTTCCCCAGACATATCGATATCTTCCTTCCAGGGCACATTCCGTATATGCCTGCACCTGCCCCCTGACTAGATTGTGATCCATCAGTTTACCAGGTGCCGGCACCACAATCGATCGAGCGACTTTTTGCCTGTTCCCTGGTCGGTATAAGTATGTTCAGCTTAGCTGTAAAGATAATTTCAGGTGCCATACTGTCCACCGGCATTTGAAATATCGGTTCTTCCAGTATAGTTCCTGTGATATCTGCATGGCTCACTACAACCTTATTAGGAAACCATACGTCATTGGCCTTCAGCCTCAGTAGCGCCGCCATTGCCTCCGCCTTTATAAATAGTTCCAGCGGAGGGAGACCCACGATGGCCTCCATGGAAGCGGTTCCCGTGCTGTTCATAGCTCCCGTGATTCCCAACAGGGCCTGTCGCTGAAGAGCTATGAGGAGCCCCACCGACGATGTCCGCTCCGTCCTCCTCCACCAGACAACTGCCCCATAGGTAATCGTTGGTCTTATTACTGCTGTGTACAACCAGTGTACCACATTTGGTCTTAGTCCCCAGGTCTTGCCAACAGCTCTTCTGCATCTCCAGAAGAGCTGCGCCGCCCTGTCTGCCACTTTGGCTAGGTGTCTGCTCCAATTCAGTTTCGCATCAAGTGTTATGCCTAGATACTTCACTTCATTGGTTAGTTCTAACTCTTGTCCAAACAGCTTTATGCTGCCCAGATCATTTAGTTTTCTCATGTTGGTAAAGGCTACCAACTTTCTACAATTCGCAGAGCATTTCGCATGATGCTCGCCACTGTTCCCGGGAATTTCCCCTGGGACACTATGACAATGTCATCGGCGAACCCCTGCGTCCATATTCCCTGGTCATTTAATGTCCTGAGGAGATTATCCACTACTAGACTCCAGTGGTGACAATACGCCTCCTTGAGGACACCCTTTTGTTGTCCTCATGGAGATCGTTTTGTTTTGCATTTGGGCATGAACTACTCTGCTACGCAGCATGTTATGAACCCAGTTGCATGTGGTGTTTTTTATTTTTCGATCTCTTAACGATCGAATAATAGAAGACATCGAGGTGTTATCGAAAGCTTCCTCTATGTCTAAGAAGACTGCAAGTGTAATTTCCTTGTAGTGTAGGCTCCTTTCAAGCCCTCTCACCAGGCTATGCAGGGCACCCCCACCTGATTTTCCCATCTGGTATGCCCATTGCGGTGGGTGTAGAGGAGATATATCCAGAGCCCCTTCTTTAATATTTAAATATATCATTTTTTCCATAGTCTTCAACATAAAAGAGGTAAGACTAATTGGTCTAAATGATTTAGGGTGGGTATATGTTGCTTTTTCGGGCTTCGGAATAAACACTACCCTAGTTTCTCTCTATGCCCTAGGGATATAACCCATAGCATGGCTAGACCTGAATATCTCCAATAGAGGACCCATAATTTCACCAATTCCCTCTTGAAGGAGCTTGGGAAACACTCCGTCTGGTCCTGCGGATTTATATGGTTCAAACGATCCTATCGCCCATCTAATTAAATGGGGCTTGAAGATCTCGCTTGATATTTCCCAATCATTCCTAGTCGCCCTCCAAGACGTGACAACTTGATTGGTATCACAATCATCCATACGCTCCGAACCTAGAAAGTGTACCCCAGAAGATACTCTAAAGTCTCTTCCACGGTAATGGTACACCTCCCGTCCGATTTTTGTATAGATCTAATTGCGTTGAAAGGATTTTTTTTGTACCTTATTAAACGTTGATATCCAAAAATTCTTTTGTTAAATTTATATTTCCTTTTTTCTATTTAACCAAGGGTTTAACCCACCATCTTCGACTAGCAGACTAGCAGCTTTAATTTTTATCAATAGCAGCCGTTTTTTGGCTTTTATAGGCTATACATATTATGTATGTTATTTTGTTTGTGATAAATATGTGTTGGTCAACCTTATTGACAAAAATAATTTCACGGATTTGCACGTAAAAATTGCAAAGTGTAAATCCACGGCTAGTGTGCAAGAAAAATTGCAGGCAATAAAAATTTCTGCCAGAAAAATTGCATGCAACGAAAATTGCAAACTGTAAAGTGGCCTTTAGAATAAAATAATTTCTTCGTTCAAGCGTGAGATTTTGCACTTTTCTTTTCTAAAAACATAACCTAATTCTTCGCTTTATTTCGCTCCGTATTATGCACTGTTGCCAGTACAAGTTTTATTGCCGAACCAGATTCTGCTATACTAACGCCATAAATTTTAACAGTTTCGTAATAGATTTAAAAAGTTTCGTGTATGCTGGAAATAATTGAATCGGTGAGTGGGAAAACGATATAACTCCAAAAATATGATTTCGAGATATTCACAAAAAACTGTTTTGCATAAAAACTATTTATCTGACAAGAATTCGGTACATTGCAAAGTTGTAGATAATCAAGTTTTCTGAATGAACATTAAATAAAATTTCTAATTTGTTTTCTATTGACTGACATGCGCAGCAGAAAGTACGTTGAAGTTATATTGTTTTTCCACTCATTTTGAAATTAACTTTAAAATTTAAAATTTAAAATTTTTCTGAGAAGCACAATGTCAGAAGATCGACTGAACGCATTGGCGGTTCTATCAATAGAAAAGAAGTTCATACAATCTATCCCTGATTTTGACGACAGAGTCATAGACTTCTTTTCCAGCATGAAAAATAGTAGAATGGATTTTATGTACAAAAATTAGATAAGTTTTTTTTTGTGCCCACCCTCTTTCCTAAGTCACGAGCCGCCACTGATAAAATTGTCAATACAATAGCGGCATAGTAGGCAACCAGTTATACACCAGTGAACGATTTACCTATAGCTAATTCTTAAATTAGTTTGCCATGAAGAGAAAAAAAACATTTTTTTATGTCAAATATTTCTGAATTTGTATTCCTACATGAATCTTAAATTAAATACATTTTATTGGAAAGTAGATAATTTATTTAAATCATGATTAAGTACAACAAAGATCAAAAGGTAGCAATGATAATGTGGTACCAGAAGAATAATTAAGAACGGTCAGAGACATGTTTTCCGTTATTTATCCTGACAGGCCTATACCTTGAGCGAAAACAATTTTAAATATTTTTAACAAATTCAAAAAAGATGATTGTTTTCTAAATTCCCACAAAAAAATAAAGCCAATTACGTGTTAACAACATACATGAAGGTGAATATCTTGTGTTATGTAGAAGAACGGTCTGTAGGATCGCTTTTAGATGTAGCCAGGCGTTTTAGAGTATCGTACAGATCGGTGTACAAAACCCTGAAAGAATTCAAATATATTTCATACAAGATATCAAACATCAAGAGCTTTACAAGGAAAATAAAGTAAAAAGAACTGATTTTAGTAAAATAACGTTTAATATATTAAAAGAAAACGAAGAAATTTTAAATAAAATAATTTTTACTGATGAAGCTACATTTACCGTAGACGGTGAAGTCAACTCTCAGAACATCCGGTTTATATCCGACATTTATCCATGAAAAATACTAAATTTCCTTTCCATTACTCCATTGGGTATTGATCCCGTACAAATCTTCATGCCCAAAACCTAACCAGAACGCAGTACCCTCAGAAAGTTAATGTCTGGAGTGGAATAATAAGCGATAGACTTATTGGTCCATTTTCTATTGACAGTAACCTCACTGCATCAAAATATCTTAATCTCTTACGATTTTTATTCCTTGAATAATTGACTTTTCATATTCTTTTAATCTAATGTTTATATTTATACCACTTTGTCCGATGTAGATAGCATCACAATCTTTGCAGCTAATTTGGTATATACCGGATTTCACTAAATTTGTAATTTTATCTTTGCCATTCCCTTTCATGGTACTTAAATTATTTGTATTGATATTGACTATTTTTAACGCCGTTTTTTTTTTCAAGATTTTGTTAATTTCTTTATCAACTTACTTATGAACTGTGGATCTAATCTACTATGTCCCAGTATACATTTCTTAAATATTTCGAAATATATTTGTTAAATTACAAATATTTCCGTGTAATATATCACCAACAATATTGAAATATATTTGTCGTGTTTGGGGCAAATATATTTACCTATACATCAATTTCCTTCGAGCTATTATTTACCTTGAGGTTTCGCTTGGTACCCTTATGATCCTTATAACTGGTTTTATATGACTTTTATTTCATTAAATTTATTGTTCTTGATTCAAATAAATAGGTAAATAAAATACGAAAAGTTAAGATAAATTTGGTTTTATTTGAAAATCATAGAATATAATTTTTTACTTGTTTACAAAATATAGATTTTATTCTCCAGAAAAAAAGTTGTTTTGCAATTGAGATTGTTAAAACCTAAAATAAATTGCTTTAATTGCCAAAATAACGGGTTAAATATCATGTAAGAAGAGCACATAAAATGTATTTGATTATAAGTCAAACCTTCAGCTTTTAATTACAAAGCGTTTTCTACCCAATCTGGCCAACCCCCGACGTAATTCTTGACACTAAAAATTAACAAGAGACATAAATAAATTAAGAATATAGCACGAAATTATGTTGACCTACTTTCTATAACCCAAATCTAACGCAATATTTGTGGCTTTAGTACTTCTAACTCCATCATCGCTATAGAAAATAATAGTTGTGTCTTTTCGTGGCTTGAGTCTGTTGTATGCTTCGAAGAATTCGTCACGGGAACTGGTTAGTGCGTCCTCTAAGTACCTCACTTAAAAAAAAAAATTATATATAGAAAAACAATTTCTTACAAAAACAATATTTTGTTATATTTACATCGTATGTTTATCGCTCCTGTTATTAGGCCAGTTGCTTCCACTTCATGAGGTTTTCGAACGTCCACTATTAATACATTAGTATCCCTTGTCACCCTTTTCACATACCTCCACCCAACTATTTGAGGAGAAGGTAAGGAATAAGATTGACTTATTAATGTGAGCAAAGTCACCAAGATCGAAAATTTTACGAATTGCAACATCTTTGCTAGGAGTATACTGAAGTTACTTACGAGAAAATGGTCTTTATATATGCATATGCATAAGTTAGATAAGATTACAGAAAATTAGCCACTCAAATTTTCAGCTAAAAGAAATCTAGTACGTGATCAAAGTAAGCACGTACGTTATATAAATGTCGAAGATATAGCTAAATAAATATATGTAAAATATTAGGCCAAATTAAATTTATATATTTGTCACGTACATTTTAATAAATATTTATATTTCCGTTATCGTTAACGATATTTTTATTAAAGAAAAAAGAAAAATACAAATGTAAGTACATGTTTAAAACGTGATAATATACAAACGCGTTTTAAGATTAAAACTTTTTTATTTTATCATGCAAATATTAAATCGCACAATCAGCAGCAAAAAAAAAATACCTATAGTGTGTCTCCGGATCGGGGCATGAATAGCTAAAAAGTGTAAATCCACGGCTAGTGTGCAAGAAAAATTGCAGGCAATAAAAATTTCTGCCAGAAAAATTGCATGCAACGAAAATTGCAAACTGTAAAGCGGCCTTTAGAATAAAATAATTTCTTCGTTCAAACGTGAGATTTTGCACTTTCTTTTCTAAAAACATAACCTAATTCTTCGCTTTATTTCGCTCCGTATTATGCACTGTTGCCAGTACAAGTTTTATTCCCGAACCAGATTCTGCTATACTAACGCCATAAATTTTAACAGTTTCGTAATAGATTTAAAAAGTTTCGTGTATGCTGGAAATAATAAAGATCCCTTGAACTTATAATAGCGAATTTACAGACTAGTTATTATTTACTTTAAAATAGATCTGTAGTAGCACTGGCAACACTGGTTTTGCTAGAAGCACTCGTCGAAACATAAATGTATAACTGGTTGCCTACTATGTTGCTAATACATTGAAAATTTTCTTTTTAAGTTACACATAGGGAAAACGTATGTGTAATAATAAAATGTTTAGTAATAAAAAAGAACCCGGTATATAAGTGATTATAAATAAATGATTATAACTCAAAATTGCTAATGTACACAACAAGTGTTCATTTGAAAAGTAAATCTAGTAGCAAGTGATTTACTGAGAACATTTTCAAGTATGTCGTAAATTAAAATTTACTACTTAACCTACGAAGTCGTATATTTTGACAGTTTCATACATACAAATAAATAACAAATAATAGGTATTTATTGAAAACTATAACAAATATTGAAAATGTTGTCCTTCAAGATCAATGCACTTTAAAATCCTCCGTTCAAAATTTCTGATGATATTCTGCAACATTACTGGATTGTTATTAATTTCCATGCATTTCTGTTCGATTCTCTGTAGCATATCATTCAAATTCAATATAGGTGTTCGAAATATGTTATTTTTTAGATAAGGCCACAAAAAGAAGTCGCAAGGTGTTAAATCGCATGAACAGGCAATTTCAGTATTTCGACTAATTATACGCTCATCAAAAAATTCTCTTAAATAATCCAAAGATTCTGCAGTACAGTGACAAGGTGCTCCGTCTTGTTGGAAATATGCATTTTGAAGTTCATCATCATGCAACTGATTGACAAATGGTTGTAAAATTTCCGTACGGTACCTTTGAGCAGTTAACGTTCCCTGAAAAAATATTGGTCCAATGATTCGCCTTTGGCTTATCGCTGCCCAAACACCAATTTTCTCTGTATGTAGCGATTCTTCATTAATTACATGTGGATTTTCACTACTCCAAATTATTGTATTTTGTGAATTTAGGTATCCCGTTTTATAAAACCATGCTTCATCAGTAAAGATGACTCTTTGCGAAGTTCTCCATTATTGTTAATATTTACAAACCAATTACAAAACTGTAGTCTACGTGGGTAATCAATTTCTAACAATTCTTGTACTGCTGTGACACGGTATGGATAAAGTTGCATATCTTTTTTTAATAACTTGTGAGTTGTACCAACCGAAAGGTTTATTTGTTGACTCAAATGTCGAACAGATGTTTGTGGATCATTTTCCATTATTTCTTCAACACGATTGACAACTTGAGGTGTACGTTTCTTAACTGCTCCGCTGTCTGATTTTCTTAAGAGACTACCAGCTTCAGAAAAAAGTTTTAAAGTTCTATCCAAAGTATTCTTAAATTGTATATAATCTATTACAAAATGTGGAAACTCAACTTGAAATTCTACCATGCAATCTTAAACTGAATAAACCCATAAACCATCGATTTTATTACCACTTCGAAAATAAGCCTGGACTAAAAAAAATTTATGTTCTAAAGTGAAAGCCATTTTAAAACTGAGAAGCAATTTATTTAAACCAGAATCGACGCACGATTATTTTATGCACTAACTGATATTTGTGATTGACATTATCAAATGTCATTTCGATTTACGTTTACGGAACAACAAACACATACTAATATATTTGCGTCTTATTCTATCAAAATTTCAAAGTAACCTAGATTGACTTTTCAAATGAACACACGTTATATTGTTTAACCGTTACAAAGAATTTATGACATTGAATTTTAATGAAAGAAGCTATCTATTATCATCGGCACGTTAAGACAACACAGCAACATGTTTTTTATACGTTTAAAAATAATCCTTTATTACAAATAAGGAAGTTTTTAATTGTTTTGGTCAAAAAAATTCCCCGTATTACTCATGCATTATGTTCTTTCGTAATAGCTACTGTAAATAAATATACTAATTCAAAACATATTTATCTTGGATAATCTAAAACGATAATAAATACTTCAAATATTGGACAATACAATATATCAAATTAATTCAGACGGAAAAAATTTAACCTTCCTGATGTGTTCTTTTTTGGGGGGGAAACTAGAAAAGGGCACAATACGTCTATGATTTAATTATTCAATATGAAAAAGAGGAGTTACAATTTAAGAAACAATATAGTTATTTACCTTTAAAGTTTAAATTAAATTAGATACAAGGCAACGTAGATATTTATAAAGCATAACAACTATATGCAAGAATATCTGCGTACATACTGACTATGAATCATTCGAAAAAGTTAAGAATTTCCTTATCATAATGAGAAGCCAAAAGCAATGATAGCGATGCAAAATAAAAGAAATTAATTTTACAATATAAATCGCAGCATTGGGTTTGAGGGCACTTTATCCCGTCTCACCTTGTAGTGATCTTCAAGCAATCTAAACATAACTGGTTCTTTAACATTTATAGCTATCAAATTTCTGCGTGTGTAAACGATATTGCAGTAGCTGGTAGAAGCAAAGCTGTAATTTTCACGGAGTTAGAAATGGAAACTAAAGAGGTTGGATTGACAGCGAACCACGAGAAATCTAGGTGCTTAACGACAACAAAATGTTTTAATACGAGGGATGTCTTTTATGTTTTGCAAACTGGTACATAGAAGGCGCCACTAATCAAATGTCAGTACTAAAAATTAACCTCCACCTTTACGTGCACGAACTGTCGAAGTTGACAAGTTAGTCGAAAAATGGAATTAAACAGTGAAAATTTTCACGTAATAATTTTTTATAATTTTTGAAGCCAATTATCAAGAATACCTAACAATACCTCAACAAGAATACCTCGCCGAGTTGGTTTCTGTTTTCGGTAATGAAGCATTACGTCAGTCAACAATTTCTCGTTGGTATGGAGAATTCAAACGTGGACGGATTAGTCTTAGCGACGATCCAAAAGCAGGTGCACTAAAAACGGTAGTCACTCAGGAAAACGTCGATACTATGCGCAAACTCATGAACTAGGATCGACATGTGACATTATCGCATCATTGAGGATTTCAATGGCCTTAATTTAAAAAAAAAATTGCCTTAAAAATTCTGTGTAAAAAAAAATAAATTTCCCGTTGGATACCGCATCTGTTGACCGAAGAACAGAAAACATCTGGTTGAATTGGTGTCAAAAGACTCTATACCGCTTCAACGCAGAAAACTCTAAAAACGTGTACAACATCGTGACCGGTGATCAATTTTGGATTTACTTATACAGGCTGGCCCAAAATGATCGAAGGGGTTTTAATTCCTTCTAACTTCTTTATTATAATTTTTTTTTTGTTTTCAGTATTTTGTAAAGTAGACTTGGGGAATTTAAAATGGAACAGTACACAATTGAACAACGTGCCAAAATCGTTGAACATTATTTCTCAAATCAACGATCCATTGTTTTGACTCAGCGTGCGTATCGTCGTTATTTTAATGTGCGGGTTGGACCCTCAGAGTCAACAATAAACCGTCTGGTTGCAAATTTTCGAGAACAAGGGGCAGTAAGGAACCTTCCTGATGCCGGCAGACGACAAACGGTGCACACGGATGACAATATTGAACGGGTACAGGAGAGTATTCGGGAAGATGGAGAAACATCAACCAGGAGACGTTCGACACAACTTGGCCTCTCAAGAGGGTCGCTGCCGAGAATTTTGCATACAATAAGAATGTTTCCATACAAAATTCAGCTTGTCCAACAATTGAAACCGACAGATTACCAGCAACGACTTGATTATGCAATTTATTTTCGTCAAAAAGCAGAAGAAAATCATGATTTTATTCATAATTTAATTATGAGCGACGAAGCCCATTTCCAATTAAATTGGTTCGTTAATAGGCAAAACTGCAGGATATGGGCTACGTAAAATCCAAGAGTAGTTCAACAGCGAGAATTACACCTACTTAAGTGTACCGTTTGGTGCGGTGTTTCGTCGGAAAGGATAATTGGCCCATATTTTTTGGAAAATGAACACGGTGTCGCCGTTTCCATCACTGGTGCTAGATATCGGACAATGTTGGAAAATTTTTTAAGGCCAGCCGTTGAAAGCCATCCGCAAGTATGGTTCCAACAGGATGGAGCCACAGCGCACACTGCGAGGGACACAATGACTCTTTTACGCGACATCTTTGGTGAACGAATTATTTCCCGTATAAGCGATTTTAATTGGCCTCCGCGTTCACCGGATTTAACCGCTTCAAACTGTTTCCTTTGGGGTTATTTGAAAGGAAAAGTCTATATTAATAAGCCTCGACCCATACAGCAATTAAAAAATAATATACGCGACGAAATCAACAACATAACACCTGAAGTTTTGCGAAAGGTTATGGAAAATGTTTTGGAAAGAGTACGAATATGCGAAGCAGAAAATGGCCACCACTTGCGAGATATAATTTTTCATAATTAAATTAAAAATATTCTCCATTAATATACTGTATTTAAAATTAAAAAAAAATTATGTCTTAAATAAGAAGTTATAATGAACTCAAACCCCTTCGGTAATTTTGGGCCACCCTGTATAACTTTAGTCCGTTAAATTTTTTGAACACTCTGTATATTTAAAAAATGATATTCAAATATCAAATGATGCCTTTTCATCCCTAATTTCCGTGTCTAAAATTTTATTGCAATATCCTTTTTACAATATCCTTGTTACACGGTTCCACACATTTGCCCATCGCTGTATATAAAACAATCATTTATTAATTTTAGAAAATGTGTACAGAATGTGTTTAATTCCCAATACATATAATTTATTTACAAAGACAACAGATTGCAATCAACATTTACAAATGCCAATTTGCGTTAAGATTACCCAATTTCCCTTCGAATTAATATTATATAAAGATAGTGAGTCCTCCGAACGTTTCATTATCCGCCATATTAACCAGTTCGCAATTTTTGTCTGCCCAAAAACAATGCTATAACATCGAAATGCATACTATTATAACCGATTTGGAGGCCGCAATTGTGCGTTTCTATTTAACACATCGTCATTAGGTAACAGTCGTTGGGTTTTTTCAACATCGTCGGTCAATTAAAAAGTTCGATTCCCGGAAAATTAACGTGTCAGGACTAAATAGAAACCGTCGCTAAATAAAAAAAAATAAAACGAGGCGAGAAGTAAAATAGTTTCCTATATACATAGCTAACGGTCCAGCAACTGTGAATTATGGCTCTTTCAATCTCTTTTTTCAACCGGGACACAGACAATTTTAACTTTATAAGCCAATTTTTCCGGTTACATAATATTAATTAAAAATTACAGGGTGCTTTTTGCATTCATTTGCTGAATTATAAGTTATGCATGTAGTTAATTATCCAGATATGGAATAATCATTTATAATACAATGATAGGTAAAAATGTAAGAATATTAAATATATAAATAGGTATAGTCTGTCTATCAATATAACGATCTGATCTTTTAGAAGGATTATCGGGAACTATCCACTACCTTGTGCCGCAGGTACTGAGAAAACTTGTATGAGGTAATGAAACGTATTAGGAGAAATTAGATTTTCTTAAGTAGAGAAGTAATTATGTTTCGTTTAATATAATCCACCGTTTAGAATTTAAACATTATTATTATTCTAAAGTAGACAATTCTAATTTAACAGATAATATATACCTGTAACTCTATTAAAGAATATTGTAATGGCATTTTAAATATTAACATCCCTTTACCTCAATTAACTAATTTGTAAAACTGCTTGGAATACCACGCAGGAAGATTAGAGGAATTGCATTAGATATGCAGCTCCCATAGAAAATGAATATTACGAAAGCACATGTACGAATCGAGAATTTATAATTCATTTAAATGATAGTGGTGAAACGGTTATTCTAAATTCCGGAGAAGATTAATGCATATATGTATATCTATATAAATTAATATTATCTAAACAAACGTGAGAAACCTTATTATTAGTCCTAATAGATTAAAAATTAATACTTAATACTCCTCTGATTTCTATGCCGATATTATAATCATTGTTTACATTCGTAAAACCCTTTCCGCAGGGTGCCTAATTAAAGTATTTACACATTAGTAAATTATTTTCTTGTTATTTGAAGTCATATATCTATGGACAGATTATAACTATAGGCCATTTCAATCTTATGACGCAGTACAGATCTTATGGCGATTGACTTAATGGTTGCCAAATTATCTCATTATACGTTATAATTATATTTCCGGTTATCAATATTAGATAGCAGGCGTTCTGAAAAGAACGATTTCACAGAAACTGTAAATGATTGATAAATTGTTGCTTACGTGCCGAAGATGGTTTCTGTAAAATAAAAGTAGAACTATATAAAAAAAACTTCCTTGAGTTGAAATCAATCGCTTGAAGTGGGTAGTAGATATGTTTTGACATTGTCACGAAGTCACAGAACGAGTTGTCATCAATTTAATAAATGCCCTTTGACCTATCACGAAGAGACAGAACGGGCTGCTGAATTATTTTACACTTACCGAAAAGACTAGACTGACAAGGAGCCAGCGGTGCAAATTCTGAGGAACTCTTCGTAGACGCAAGTTCGGTAGAGTGAACTTCTCGATGTATAAACCGAACAGTTGTGAAAAAGAACCTAAATGTCGACATTCGTGCAGGTTTCATTAACTGACAAAACACCAGCCGCTATAACACACCAACTACTGATGAAATTATCATTGTTATGATAGGAGATGAGTTTAATACGCGCAGCATTATTATTAATTGACAGAATGATGCCATTCAACGTGTCGTTGAAACACATCGATCCTACGATGCCTTACAGTATCCAATAACTTTTGGAAAGAGCGGCACTTCAATATAGTATACGATTCGATTACAAGCAA
This sequence comes from Melolontha melolontha, assembly GCA_935421215.2. Classification (NCBI taxonomy): domain Eukaryota; kingdom Metazoa; phylum Arthropoda; class Insecta; order Coleoptera; family Scarabaeidae; genus Melolontha; species Melolontha melolontha. The sequence continues at coordinate 18,752,016 of OW285241.1, read as the reverse complement.
GTGTAATCAGTAGAGTGGACCAATCCGGAGCGAAAGCAGAGGCGTGACTAACGAATTGGTTCCCGCGTGCCCCATCGCACATACGATTACTTAGTATGTTTTTCACGGTCATCGTGTGTACACGTATAATAGCAGCAGGAAAGTGTATTCTGTGTATTTAATAATGTTGAAGGAGCGTACAGTAAAAAAACCGCTATCATCAAAGTTAGTCAATAGGTTTATTGAGAACCATCCTAGTTTATCTTACAATGGGGTAAATGTAAAATGTTTAGTGTGCAATATATATATATAAACCATTTAACAAAATCAAATTTGCAAGCCACGTGCATAGTGAAAGACATAAAGATAGCCGATACAAAATACGAAGTGTTCTTATTTGATTTGTGTACAATGATGGTTGTGTGTAATTTGCCGTTTACTTTGTTACGCAATGATTCGTTTATTTCATTTCTTGAAAAATATGGCAATGTAGAATTACCGAGCTGCATCCACTTACGACATTATTTAAAATCTGTTCGTGTACATTTAGAAAATATAATTAAGGCTGATCTGAAAAATAAAAAAGTGTGGTTGAGTGTGGATGAAACAACTGATAGCAAAAAAAGATCTGTACTTAATGTTATGGTGCGTAAAATGGAACCAAATCAATCGCCATCCTCAATTTTATTAGCTAGCAGACGAATAGAAGAATGTACTGCGCGGGTAATTTCAAAAGTGGTGTTAAGTACATTGGAGAAATTTGAAATTTCCAGAGATCAAATCCTAATGTTTGTGACAGATGGTGCCGCAACCATGCTTTCTGTAGGTCGGTCTCTTAAGGAACAGTGTGGTAACTTTTTACATATTACATGTAAAATCCATGCCCTACATCTTGTAGCAGAAGGGATCCGTAAATGTTACCCAAATGTAGATGCGTTAATATCGAGTACAAAGGCAGTATTCCTGAAATCTCCCAAACGTATTCGGAAATTTCACGAATTGTGTCCCCATACCCCTGAGCCACCACAGCCGATTCTGACACGATGGGGAACATGGCTACGAGCGGCATTTTACTATCATAAATATTTTGAGGATGTAAAGAAAGTGGTTTTATTATTAAATCCGAAAGATAGTGCCGCTATCGAAGAAAGTCGGGAAAAATTCAAAATAGTCATGTTAAAAGTGATTTACAAACTATGCACAACAATTACTTCGGAATAGTGCAAGCATTAGAAAACCTACAAAATTCTTCGCTATCGTTACAGGAATCAGTGCTAGTTGTGAAAGATACACACGCACAGCTATGTTCGATAGAAGACGCAAGAAATGAGTGTATTTTAAGTAAGTTTGAAAGTGTTTTAGATAAAGATTTAGATTTTGCCAGACTTAGACAAATTTGTGAAGGTTCGTCTACAGATGTGTTAAGTTGTTTCAAAGATTATTTTAATTATGCAAACATCACATCACTAGATGTGGAGCGATCGTTTTCTTTATGCAAGCACATATTTTCCTCACGGCGGACGCGTTTTCGAGAAATAACTTTGGAGACGCACCTTATGTTAACAATATTTCATCGCGCTTCTCCAGATTTTCAAGTCACGGAAAACGCATAAGACGGTAAGTTTTTTTTAATAATCTAATTACATACATTTTAAATTTTATTTTTTATACGTATCATCGAGAACGTTTCATAATCTAGAAAAACCGTCTTACAATTTTCTTGTATCTAACATAATAACAGCACCGTTCGTGATAGTATATCTCTAGATATTAATAATGTTTCGCATGCGGGAACCAATTCGTTAGTCACGCCTCTGCTTTCGCTCCGAATTGGTCCACTCTAGTAATCACATGTATTAACATACATTCGATAATAGAATTTTGTCGTTCATATTTCTGAATATCAATTTCAACTTCTCTCTTATCACTTACTTTGTTTCTTTATTTCGTACGTATAAGCGAAACACTTAACAAAAAGTACCAGCAATGAATTATTACAACCGTTCTTCTTGCTTTTTCACTGACGATAAACAAAGCTAAAGGTCAATCGCTTGAAGTGTGGTGATTGAATCTTGAAAATCCATGCTTTTCACATGACCATTTATATGTTGCATGCTCACGAGTAGGACAACCCCCAAAATTATTCATAACTAAAAACATAGTGTAGGTATCCTAAACCACTTCAATAAAAAAATTAAAAATTAAAATACAACGTAGGGTGGAGAAATCCAATAACATGGCAGATTTTGAATATCGAGATCTAGCGTGATATGGGATTTCACGGGCGGATGCCTCGAGCAGCGACCTCTACGTGGTTGGACCAGGGGAATATAAAAATATCAGAATATTCTTGAATTTCTAAACATTTTCATATGAACAGCTGCTCAATAAAATTTGCAAAAATCTGAACAAAACGGTCGATTAAGTAAACGTGCCGCCGATTGATATTTGACACAATTTGTTGTATATTCAATTAATAGGATTAGAGTTATCATAATTCTGTAGTTATAGTCATAAGTGGAATTTAACAATTTAGTAATAATAACATAACCTCCTTTCATACTTAACCTTTAGCTATAAAAGTAAAGACTGTTACGATTTTTATATTACAATTATCATCACCTGATGAAGCTCTAATAGAGCGAAACGAACGAAGTGAATTTTAATAAAATTATATTTGGGACTCAAAGTGAATTTTCATTTAATTATATGTTATTATGGAGTTCCAATACGTATCTCCTTCGTCAATTAATCACTTTTCTGATGTTCCTATTCCAGAGGTCTCTCACACTATGGGTCATCATGAATGGATTCTCTGTCCCATTTGATCAGCTTACATCAAAATTTAACTTAGAAATAGGATGAGCTATGTTCTCCATATACTGCCACTATTCTCTCGCGAATATTTTCCGAGCTATTGCCTTTTTTGATAAAAATTTTATGAGACTTCTGTGTTCAAGTTTCAAGTCACTCATTTTCTCTTCTTTAAGCCAATGTAAAAGTAATAAATGTTAAGCGATTCGAACCAAACTTGAAGATGACAATTATCACAGAAATTTGACGTAAGAAAATTGTCTCGATAGGATATTGTTTTCATAGCTAAGTAGATAACATAAAAAATCCTCTCGTAGAAACTGAGGAGTGCTTAAGTAGATAAGATATGGGGGTTCGAGCGCAAAATCCCATGTATTTTCTTATGGAGGTTCATTTTGCACTTTCAAGGTCGTTTGAGCTGTGACATCATAACTGAGTAACGCAACTAACTTCACGTTGATTATAACCGAAACAGTTATGGAACAGGTCTGAACGGATAATGATCAAGTCTGAATAGTTATAAAACAGATATTAGACAGCTCTGGAACAGGAATGAACAGGTCTGAACGGGTATTAAACGGCTATTGAAACAGCTTATCTGTTTCAATAGCCGTTTAATATCCGTTCGGACCTGTTCATTCCTGTTCCAGAGCTGTCTAATATCTTAAAACAGCTTATCTGTTTCAATAGCCGTTTAATACCCGTTCAGACCTGTTCATTCCTGTTCCAGAGCTGTCTAATATCTGTTTTATAACTATTCAGACTTGATCATTATCCGTTCAGACCTGTTCCATATCTGTTTCGGTTATAATCAACGTGAAGTTAGTTGCGTTACTCAGTTATGATGTCACAGCTCAAACGACCTTGAAAGTGCAAAATGAACCTCCATAAGAAAATACATGGGATTTTGCGCTCGAACCCCCATATCTTATCTACTTGCTTATAACGAGAGAACGGATGCAATTTCCATAAAACCCAATCGGCAATTAGAATTGTGTATAACGTCGCACAGTACATCCCGGCGTAATTCAATGAAGTATTTGTTTGCAGGAAATAATGAAGTTGCAAAAAGAGAATGATAACATAAAAAAAGATAATGTAAAATTAAAAAAGGAAAATGAAGAAATTAGAAATGATATGGAAAAGGTCAGTCTAAGGGTAAGGAGATTAGAGAAGGAAAAAAAGAGTAATAATATTGTAGTAACTGGGTTAAAAGTAGATGTAAGCGAGGAAAACACATTAAGTGAAACCATGAGAAATTTTTTAGAAGATGAAGTAAAGGTGAAAGTTGATGTTAAGTCAGCCCACAAATTAGGTCCGAAAACCTGCCTGGTGGAGCTGGGAAATTATCAAATAAAAAAGAGGTTATGCAAAATAAGAAAAATCTAAAGGAAAAAAGGGACGGAAGAGTATATATTAATAATGATTTGACACTGGAAGAGAGAATTGCAGCTAAGGTCTTAAGAGAGGTAGCCAAAGAAGAAAGAAAAAGTGGAAAGAAAGTAAAAATAGGTTATGAGAAGATAAGTATAGACGACAGGTGGTTTAAGTGGAACAATAGTGCAGGAGTATTGGAGGAGCTATCTAGAACATTTAGCCAGAGATCTCCTGAAGACGTGAGAGAAGACAAAGAAAGGGAAAAAATCCGGGTAATCGCAAAGACCCGGACACAAAAAAACTACTAAATGAAGAGGAACAAGCTGAAGATATAACGACTCATGCTACGGAAATGGTAAACGAGACGGAAGAACGGGATGGGAAAATTGTGACAAAACATAAACAGAAAAATTTGGTAAGCAACAACAAAAGAGAAAACAAGCCAAAACGTACAACATATAAAAAATACAACATTGGCCAATGGAACGTATTAACGCTTTATCAAGAAGGCAAATTCGAGCAGGTGATAAGAGAAGTGCAGCGATACAAACTGGATCTTCTCGGAATTAGCGAGGTGAGATGGACGGGAAACAATAAAATTACCACATCCGACAAGCACACGTTTATATACTCAGGGATTAAAGAAGGCGAACCACACCAATATGGAGTAGGAATATTATTAAGCCCCCATCTCCAACAAAACCTAATAGAATGGAATCCCATAAATGAACGAATAATTACTGCAAGAATAATCCTAAATGGACAACATGTCACCATAGTTCAATGTTATGCGCCAACAGAAACAACAGAACAAGAGGAAAAAGAACGTTTTTATGACACATTAAATAATACGTTAACAAAAATCAATAAAAAGGACATACTCTTATTAATGGGTGATTTCAACGCTAAAGTGGGAAACCACACAGAAAACTTTGAAGAAACCATCGGAGTACATGGGATAGGGAAAAGAAATGGAAGTGGTGAACTACTACTAGAATTATGCGGCAACTTCGAGCTACAGATAGGTGGTACAATGTTCGAACATAAAACATGCCATAAAATAACGTGGGTATCGCCGGATAGAAAAACTGAGAATCAGATCGACCACATCTGTATAAAGCAAGAATGGAGTAAAGCGCTGCTAAATGTCAGAAACCGAAGAGGGGCAGATATAGGGTCAGACCATCACTTAGTCGTAGCAAGAATCAGACTGGATGTTGGTAATTATAAAAACAAGGGGAAAAGAATTAGCAAATATACAAAAAGACAAAGACTATTGGACCCACATAAGTTAGACGAAGGTGCAAAAAAGGAAATAATACAGAAAATAGAAAATTTATCTCAAAACATAGACCACACTCTAGAGATAGAAGATATGTGGCAAAAAATTAAAACGTTGTATACTGTGAGCTGTAAACAAACGTCAAAAACCACAAGAGACAGCTTTACGCAAATATTATGTTTCTGGGTGCTATACGAGAACAGTAGAACGCATTAGAAGCCATCTTTTAAATCAATACATATGGATAAGCGCCGACGAAACGGTGAATATGTTAGGACGCTTTGTGGTAAATGTTGTAGCTGGTGTACTACATCCAACTACTCCCTATAACTCATATGTAATAGCAACAAGTGTTATAAATAGAGTTAATGCGGAAACAGTTGCTGAAACCATTAAGGAGAATATGCAAAAATGCTTCATTCGGACGCCACATACAAAGAAAAAATACTTTTATTTGTCAGTGATAGTGCTGCGTATATGTTAAAAACAGGCAGACTATTGAAGAAAACATATCCTAATATGCTGCATATTACTTGTGTAGCACATGCTCTCCACAGAGTCTGTGAATATATCAGAGACACTTTTCCGGAAGTTGATAGACTTGTATCAGCTTCTAAAAAAGTTTTCAGAAAAGCACCATTGAGAGTAGCTCTTTTCAGTGAAAAATTTCCATCTCTGTCACTGCCTCCCACTCCAGTAATAACTAGATGGGAACATGGCTGGAAGCTACTAGTTATTATGCTGAGAATTTCGATAGTCTAAAACATTTCGTAACACTGCTAAAGGAGGATGCTAGAAGTATTGGTGAGTGCAAGGAGCACACACAAATCCAAAATTTAAAAAATCAGTTGTACTTTCTTCACGAACACTTTGGAAAACTGCCAAAACTAATCACTTATTTTGAAAATCGAAATCTCAAATTAAATGACGGATTAACCACATTAGATGTGGCTGTTAATAATTTGAAAAGTATTCCAAGTGACTTCGAATGTGGCCTTCGGCAAAAGTTTGAAGCAATTCTTAATAGAAATCCAGATTTAATTACATTGCAGTAATTATGTATGGAGACAATTCCACAAAATCTAACGGCTAAATATGAAGAAATAAAAGAATATTTCCAGTAAGCACCTATTACCAGTTGCGATGTAGAAAGGACGTTTTCTATTTATAAGGATGTACTTAATTCAAAGAGAACAAAATTGACCGAAGAAAACCTTGAGAAACTATTGCTAGTCAATATTAATACTCCTTTACTCAACTTGAACGACAAAATGAACAAATAAAAATGTTCCAATTATAGAAATAAAATTAAAAACTTTAAAAATACAACTTTTCAACAAATACATATGTATTTCGTAATTTTATAGATCACCACCCGTTTGTTTTCCAATTATATAAATAAAGTTAATTAATAAATATGTATTTCGTAATTTTAGATAGATAGATCATAGTATGTTTTCCAATTATATAAATAAAATTAAAAACTTTATAAATACAACTTTTCAACAAATAAATATGTATTTCGTAATTTTATAGATCACCACCCGTTCGTTTTCCAATTATATAAATAAAATTAAATATTTTAGAAATACAGCCTTTCGCCAGTACTGCACTGGGCTTTGCGTCATGTGGTAAGCGTGTCCGTTCTCTACTTATAACCTGTAGTGAAGGATGAACTTGTAAGTTCTACATAAGTTACAAAGAAAAAACAGAGACACTCAATCAAACAATAGTGATTCTTCATTTCAATACTTTTACAGTTTCCTGTTTTTCTTGACACTTGTATTGTATCTCTACTTAACAAAAAAACTATCTAATAGTATTTTAATAACTACATTATACTTCAATACATTTTTTTCTTCGAAACAATTTGTCATGTAACTAATTTATATAATTGAAACTTTTTGTTATTAAATATTATTATTAGCATGCTTTTATTAATTGATTACTTCAATTAAGACAAATTACTAAATAACAGAACAATATCCGCTGATGTTTTTGCCTGTTTCTCTTTTTTATTTCATTTCGTGAATGTTGCAATTAAAAAAAAATTAATTAAACATGTTTGTGATTGAATACTCACGACAAAATTACAGAGATAAAATCTAAAGTAGGTATTAAGTCATTATAAAATTATTCATAAATATTAATTTTCGTCTAGGACAAGTTTTTTCCTTGAAGAAATGTTACATTTACCAAAAAAACATGTGAACAAAAAACAAATCTAAATAAATCAACATAAAGCACAGGTTGGTCTATAGTTTTGCTTGTCTTTTATATTTGATGACTAATAATCCTTTTACTATTCATCACCACGTCAGTATAGCAACAGATAGTAGCCATGAAAAAAAAACAACTTTGTCATTTGTTTAATGGGCTTTTTTCCATTTATAAAACCATGAGATTTTACTGTTAAAATTATTACAATTCGACCATATATTTTTTGTTGTAAAATAACAAAATAAAATGTCATCCAACACCGTTCTAAATATAATCATTTTATTGGTGGATTTTCTTCAGTTTTAATTATATGGATATTTCAAATTTAAATGTCAGCAACATGTAATATTGGTCAATGTCAGGGAAGTGAGTCAAATCTAGGAACATATGAACCGTATTGTTTCGTGAAACAATGGCCACATTTTGTCTGGTATTGAATATTTCATTAGCAGACAATAATGCTATTATATAGGTACATATATGTAGCTAGTGAAAAAATTGTATTTGATACTTGATTAGGACACGGTTGACCTTGAAATGTTACGAAATTGATTTCATGTTTTTTTTATTTAATGTAGTCGGTTGTTTTGTCACTAAATTAGCACAACTGGGGCTGTTTCAGTATACAAAGTAAGATAAAAATGTTTTTTTCTCCAAGACTTTATTGATAAAATTAAAAATACAAAATAAATACATATATTTTGATGATGGGAATGCCTTGAAAAGAAAAATTATTATGTATATGTCATAATTATTTCAATATCGTATTATTGTTTCATTGAATTATTTTTGAATTTGTAAATTTGTCCAAAGATTACAGTAATTATTAAAGCTGTCAATAAGCGTTGCGTGCATTTACCAGGATAACTCTGCTTTAATATCTGAGCAGTTCTCACATTGAACTATAATAGCGATAATGCTAAAATGAGATCAGTGGACGTTTGATGTACCATAGGGGAGGTTAGCAATCTACTTCCCACCGCCGAGTTGATATTGAGTTATCGAGGTGTGTAATCTCAAATCAAAAAGGTCTTGACATAAAAATAAGTATAAAACTATAAAACAAATAAATACTCGTTATACAGTAAGATCTCGTTAACGTGAAAATTTGTTTATGTGAATATCTCAGTACCGTGAACACAAAATATTTTCTATTGCATACTCTGTAGTATGAATGAGACGAACATACTCGAAAACGTGAATAATGAATATGTTTCGTCTTATAAACGAAACGAATTTATATATCGTATAGTTTTATTTATTTATATTTGAAAATTACCGGAGAAAAATTATCATCTCAGCCACATCTAGTGGATCCTTTTAAACAACAATTGAGAAAAAAAAATGCGGAATTTGATTTAAATGATCATCAACTCTATAATGCTGATGAGACTGGGTTATTTTGGAAACTGTTGCCTGATAGGACCTATGTTTCACTTGCTGAAAAAAACGCTTTGGGAATGAAAATTGCGAAACAAAGAATTACATTCCTCGGTTGTACAAATGCAGCTGGCTTGCACAAAGCCGCTCATAATTGGAAAAGCAAATCGGCCTAGATGCTTTAAAAATTTCTGCATTTCAGTTGTCTACAAGAACAACGCAAATGCATGGATGACGAAAGATATTTTTAAAGACTGGTTTTTTAACCAGTTCGTTCCTGAGGTAAGTTCAAACAAAAGAAAGATACCGTAGTTGATTTTCATAATTTTAGGTTAGAGCTTTCTTACGCAGTAAAAACATCAGAGAATATGTCATCCTTCTTCTTGATAATGCTCCTTCTCATCCCTCGGAAACAGAATTAAAAACAACTGATGGCAAAATATTTGCAATGTTTATGCCTCCTAACGTAACACCATTGATACAGCAGATGGATCAGGAACGTCTTACGGCTCACTAAGCTTTATTATAGGAAAACTTTACTGACCTCTATCATTTCCAGTACAGAAAATATTCAGGAAGCTTTTAAAAATCTGTCGTTAAAGGATGCTGTATTGAATCTACCCGCTGCATGGGATAAATTGGAGCAATCTGTTATCGCTGAATGTTGGCATAACATATTATCAGACAGTGACAATACTGAATCTGACGAAGAAGACACTCTCCACTTAAGTGTTTTACAACGAAAATGGAATGAAGAAACTTCCGAAATTGTAGCTGAAACAATCACTTTATTGAATAATCTTGAAAATGAACCGACCATAGACCAATACACAAAGACTCATATTGAAGAATGGAATAAAGCCACAGTTAACATATGAAAGCGAAGATGAAGATGACGATGATGAAGACGATATATTATTAAAAAATCATGAACTAGAAATTCCTAAAATACCGCATTCGGATGGCGTGAAAGCATTAAATATGGCGTTAGATTGGGCGCGTACAAACAATTTGGATGCTGAAGACATTATAAGCTTAAAACAATTGCAAGAGAAAGCAATTTTGCTCAGCATTTCTAGCAAACAAATTGAATAAAAAATCACTAGCTATTTTATGTAATGTTGTATATTATTAAATAAACGATATACAGGCTTAGTTAAAAGTATGGAGACGGTGATTTATTGTCGTTAATATTCATTTTAGGGATTTATGTTCAATATAAAAGTTTATTAGGATATTTTGATCTACATTTGAGAATACTTGAATTTTTTTTTTCTTCAATTGTTTTTTAGTTACGCCTGTCCGCGCATTTTTTTTAAATGGGAACTAGTAAATTTTACTCTACCATTCGATAGAGATTTTTTTCTCTTTACAAATTTTTTATTGTTTTTTTAAAATTCATTTTAATAACTTTCTTATAAGAAAAAGCCGGTTCATGTGTTTAACAGATGTTCGGTACATCGCAGATAGACAGAAGCGTAGCGATAAACAAACTTGAGCGACTTAATTTTATCAGTGGCTATGGTGTACGTCAAATCTTTGACAGAAATAATTCATTTGTGCAATTTGTTGCTATTAATATTAACAATGGCGAGTTTAAGTGAATATGAACGAATTGAAATACTTATGATGTTGGGTTATGGAGATAGACACAGAAGTTTACAAGACGTTAGTAATTTATTTAATGATACGCATCCAAATAGAAATCCAATTTCTAAATCCGTTGTTGGTAAAACTTTAAGACGCTTTGAACAAACGGGTAGCGTTAAAGATTTGCCAAGGAGTGGTAGACCTAGAACAGCAAAAAGCGATGATAACAAACTGAATATTTTATTGGCTGTATCTGAATATCCCCATTTATCAACCAATCAATTAGCGGCCAATTTCAATATTTCACAGTCATCGATCGTGTCGTTTTTAAAAAGTGAAAAGTATAAACCTTATAAGGTACACCTTGTAGACGAGTTAACGGAAGATGATTTTGATAGGAGATTACAATTTTCTGAAGAAATGTTAAATATTTGCAATAATAATGAAAATTTTGTCAACAATATTCTTTTCTCAGACGAAGCTACTTTTTGCCTTACCGGTGAAGTAAACAGACATAACTGCAGATACTGGTCATCGGAAAATCCCTCTTGGTTTTTGGAGCACCATACGCAGTACCCCCAAAAGATTAATGTTTGGGTTGGCATTCTAGCGGTCATATTATCGGTCCCTTTTTCATCAATGGCAATTTAACTTCGACTCTGTATTTGCAGTTATTGCAAAATGAAATAATACCTGCTTGTGCTACGCTCTATCCTCATGAAAACAATGTATACCTGCCCAATGACAGTATCTGGTTCCAGCAAGATGGCGCCCCACCACATTATGGTGTAAATGTTCGTCAATATCTGGACAACGTTTTTCCCCACAGATGGATTGGAAGACGAGGAACCATTGAATGGCCAGCCCGTTCGCCAGATTTAAGTCCTTTAGATTTTTTTCTTTGGGGATACGTAAAAAACAAAGTTTACAAAGATAAGCCCGATAACGTCGAAGATTTACAAATCCGAATTACCAGAACGATACAAGAAATTCCCCGAGATTTTTTACCGAACTCTGTTCAGGGTTTTGTAAATCGATTGTGTCATTGTCAAATTACTGATGGATGACAATTTGAACACTTACTTTAATGTACTTTGTTATTAATTTGTTTCATTTTTCTTGTAAAAAAGTTGTTAAAATGAATTTAAAAAAACAAAAATATTATTGTAAAGAGAAAAGAAATCTCTATCGAATGGTAGACTAAAATTTACTAGTTCCCATTTAAAAAAAATGCGCGGACAGGCGTAACTGAAAAACAATTGAAGAAGAAAAAAATTCAAATATTCTCAAATGTAGATCAGAATATCAATACGTTAAGCACGCATTACAACGTCATATAGATGTTGATTTGCTTCTTTGCAAAGAATTTCCCCCACTAGGTGAACCAGTTAATGGACGATTTTACTGTAATGTTCTTCGACGACTAAGAGAAAATATTAGACGCGAGCCCTGCCAAGTGGCGCAACAATTCGTGGATCCTACACCACGACAATGCACCAAACCCACACGTCAATTTCTAACCTCAACAAAGACGGCAATACTACCCCACACTCCCTTCTCCACAGATCTCCCCTTCTAACTTCTTCCTGTTTCCGAAGTTGAAACTGACACTCAAGCAGTGGCGGCTCTTTGATGAGAGCAAGTGAGCAATTGCACCCCCTGGAATTATGAAACAAAACAAACCAAGCGGCGACTAACTGTGAAAGTATTTATTTATTATGTATATTATGTATTCATAGTTATTGACGAGGAACGTGGCACGCTAACAACGTACATACACCGAGCGTCATCACAGATATACTAAGCAAAGCCCTACCGTTGCTCTGTTAAGGCATTAACATTACACTGATGGTGGGGATAACTTTATTTTGCCGTACTTCAATGTCGTATAATACATAGCGTTGGAGCAACTAAACCAGACTGCTCTCGGGCGTTATTGCGATGAACTCCGTGTCTTTTTTAGAAAACAACGTGTTTTCGCGTTTAACGTGAAATGAAAAAATCGCAGTAAAAAATCTTAAACGGCCGATGCCTCAATTATATTTAGAAAATAAACAATCTGTTAAAGGTAAAGACGTTATAAGAAAATTCAAAATGAATATTTATCAGAAAAATGACTGGATTTGTGGGTGTGAAATTAAAAATACTTTGTTTTGTTTTCCGTGTCTTTTGTTTGGTGGTGAACCGTCTTGGTCAAAGAACGGAATAAGAGACTTAATTCATCTTAGTGCTAAAATTATTAAACATGAAAATTCCGAAGGGCATTTGAAAAATATATTTAGTCTAAGAATGTTAGGAAAAAATAATATTCAGAATGTTTTAGATTCATCATATAGAAAAGCAATTCAACAACACAATGAAAAGGTAACAAAAAATAGGCATGTGTTAAATTTAATAATAAATTGCATTAGATTTTGTGGCGCGTTTGAACTGGCACTTCGGGGTCATGATCAACAGCAAACGTCGAATAACAAGGGCATTTTTCGGGAATTGATCAATTTTACGGCAGAATTCGATAAATCGCTTAGAGATCACATCCAAGCAGCACCGGTTTTTAAGGGATTATCAAAAACGATACAGAATGAGCTGCTTGATGCAATGTTGAACGTGTATCATGAACAAGTTGCCAGTGAAATTAAAGCAACCAACTTCATATCTGTGATAGCTGATGAAACCGCAGATGTGTCCAATCAGTTTCAGTTGGTGGTTGTTTTAAATATATTGTGAACGCGAGACCGGTCGAAAGATTTTGGAAATTTCTTCTGCCTAGTGGACATGATGCTAATTCTTTATCTGCCTCCATCCTTAACGAAATTAGTTTGCTTGTTGATGACCCAGAAAAACTGATTGCACAGAGCTATGATGGGGCAGCAGTCATGAGTGGTGCTATTAACGGCGTGCAAAGACATGTCCAAGACCAGTATCCAAGGGCTACTTTTGTACATTGTTATGCACATCAGACAAATCTAATTATGTCACATGCTACATCGAGCAGTAGTAATTGCAGAATTTTTTTTGCCAATCTGACGGGATTATGTACATTTTTCTCCACTTCACCACAACGAACTGCAAGATTGGAAGAATTCCTTCAGAGAAAAAGCTTACCTCGTTCTTCAAAAATAAGATGGAACTTCAATTCTAGGACAGTGAATACAATATATGAGCACCGAGAAGAAATAATTGAAGCTCTAGAACAAATCGAGGGAGAAGCTAGTTTACAAACTACCATTCATCAAGCTAGTGCCAATTTGCGAATTTTAGAGGAGGAAAATTTTATCTATTGGTTAACTTTCTTTCATAAAATTATGCCACATGTGGACATATTGTTTAATCAATTACAAAATGTCAATACAGATGCATTAAAAATCAAGAATAATTTAGATAATTTTGAACGCGCTATTGGAAAAATTCGAACCGAAATCGCTGACACAGATAATCAGTTGGTTAAACAAAATGACCCAGAACTGACTCCTCGACCATCAAAGCGGCGAAGAGTAACTGATGGTAGCCAAAGAAGGAGGGAAACTATTGAAGTGTGCGATATTATTTTGCTAGAAATAAAAGCTAGATTTCGGTATACAGGGCACTTAATATTAGCAAACTTAATTTCTTTTAAACAGTTCTCCTCTTTTCAAAAAAAATTTCCGGAAGATTGCCTTAAAGAAGCAGTAAAATTTTATCCATGCCTCAATAAAAGCAGACTACGAACTGAATTAAGCGTTCTATATTCTAGAGAAGAATTTAGGCAAAATATAGAAGTCGGTGCTGTAGGTCTGCTAGGTCTTCTGCTGGATAGATTAAGCGACACCTTTAATGAAGTTGTTACGCTTTTAAAAATTGTCATTACAATCCCAATGACAACATCCGAAGCGGAACGCCAGTTTTCACGGTTGAAGAGAATAAAAACTTTCCTGAGAAATACAATGAAAGAAGAGAGATTAAATGCCCTTACTATATTATCTTGTGAAAAAGAATGTATAAATGATTTCCCAAACTTTAATGAAAAAGTAATAGAACTGTTCTGCAGGTCAAGGACACGTAAAATGGACTTCGTTTATCGTCAGATGTAATTAAACTGTGTAGTGTAATATTTACTATTCCCTCAAAACAAACTCTACAATGAACAGTACCTGTCTGGAACAGTACGTCGGTGAAATTTATAAGGACTGGGTAAGCGTTTTCGTATTACACTTTTTAATTTTGAAATTATGCACTCCCTATGTGAACCACCCCGAGCCGCCACTGCACTCAAGGGGCGCCACTTTGAGACGACTGAGGAGCTCCAGATCAAATCACTGGTAGTGTTGAACGTTTTAACATGGGAAGATTTCCAGCACTGCTTCCAATCATGGAAAAGACTTTGGAGGAGAAGGTACTGCATAACTTGTAAGAACAATTTTGTTTTTTTTCTCATTCAGGGAATTTCTAGATAGAAATAGTCACATATTTCGTGTGTTAAAAAATTAATCAATTTTCAATTCAATAAAAGTGTTACGGATTTATGCAACAACCCGATTGCAATTCAGTTTTGAAATAAAACTCAATATATAGAGGACCTAAAATGTACAATTCTGAACCGATATATCTAGGTCATTCCATAAAATTTAATAATTTTATTTTTTTAATTAAACAGTTATTCAATATTATATATTATTTACGCAATGTTTGCACAACTTTATCGATTTCGATGGTGAAAAGTTCTTGCGCTGTCACTAATTAAACCCTATCTTTCGATTAAAAAGACGCAGTACATTTACAAATGTTAAAGAGATTGATGCATGCTGAAGGTCATTTTGAACAATCCCTTTATATATCTACATACATATCGGCACAATAAATTTCATAAACGAATAAATAAATTTCGCATTCTCCCACTAAACTAAATTAAAACGACTGCAGCGAAAACTTGCATTCGATATTTATTGATAAGCAAGACAACTCGAGGTCATTTGAAACTGGCGTTTGTATATATAAATGCTACACTATATACCTTATTGCTATTAATAATTATTGCTCGTGTTGGCACAAATTATACATTTGAGGTTAATACAAACTTTATTTGTTTTGATCGACTTTTAAATACATCGCGGACGAAAAAATCTGGACACCGAAGTAAATGTCTGTTAGTACAATTGACTCCTTCTATATCGAATTCTGATGTAGTATTCCAATTTGTTAAAATTATGGAGAGTTCGAATTAAAGGAAGTGAGACAAAAATGGTATATGTATTAATTTGTAATATGTACGTATAATAAAGAGAAAAAAGCAGAATCTTATAACATGCTCTTCAAATCTAGTTATGTACATATATGTAATGATAATTGTATATTAAACAACATGTATAGAAAAGCAATGTTTTACTAAACGAATATAGCGTTTGAGTACGAGCGAGCGGAGCGAGCGAGTAACTTAAAGCTGTATGAGTTTAGTAAAACTGCTTTTCTAACGAGTTTGTTTACACTATTTTTTCGCATTTTGCAAGAATAAGCATTATAAACTTAAAAATTTAAAATGTTATAGTAGGTATTTGTACAGGTTTTCCGTAATCTGATTCGGCTTTGTTTATTTACGTAGTAACGACACAGTAACAGTAAACAAACTTAATTTTTTGTAAGTCGATTTGAGTTTTAGTTAAAAATGAGTCTTGCTACTAAACATACTTTAGAACATTATTCTGAAGATATTTTAAATGCCGCTCGAGAAGCGTCTTCGGGTTTACTTCCTTTGAAATCAAAAGAAAAATACGAGAAGACATATGAAATATTTTGTATTTGGAAGATAACAAAAAAAGCACTAATAATTGATGAAAGTGTAATGCTAGCGTATTTTTTTAGCGTATATTTTAGTGTTATTCATACAATGTCTTTCATTATTTTAGGCAAAAGTCCTTAAGGCATCCAGTTTGTGGTCTACATATTCAATGTTGAAAAGTACTATACAAATTAACTATAATATAGATATATCACAATATAAAAAACTAACTGAAAATAAAATTTGAATAATTGTACTTTTAATATATTTCACAATAGTTCCAATTCCAATATTTAAATAAATAATTTTCTGTCAAACTGTGTTTTATTGACATGACATAACTATGTAGTAAAGTGACGTATCTATGTGGTAAAGTGCCACTTTAATAAACGATTTTGATTGTAGTAAAGTGGCACATTACTTGTCAAAATGCGAAAAAAAAATTAATTAAATTAACTGAGGTTTAAAAAAGTCCGAAATATTCATTTCTTTCAAAACTGTGCTATAGATTTGATGTCCAAAGTATGCTTCAACCTTCTGCAAGTTGGTGAAAACGGCTTCGAGAGTTGAATGTAAAACCCTTAGCGCTCTTTGACTATCTATTTGATGGGGGCCATCCATGACTCCTTCTTCCGAACTGCTCGAATCCAGATTTTCAGTTACTCTTGTAACGCTGTCCAAAATACCTGCATCAGAAGGACTATCGCTAACTTTCACTTTATCGTCAATACGAACATAATCGTAGAAAGATTTTCTTTCCACCTCCACACCCAGTTACATTACATTACATAACACAATGTACCAGTGGTTTTTTATGACACAAAACTTATATGTCGGTAATAGGAAACGAACCCCTCTCGTCACCGTAAAATCTCTTCACAGGTAAATTGGTGTCTCCAATAAAAATAGGTGGAGCTTGATTAAATCCCTTAAGAACAGGAGGGCACGGAACAAAAACTATACCTTTTCATAGGCGATCATAAAGCCTTAAATTCAAGACCACGTGGTAAGCGAGGGAGAATTCGATCGACGGTATCACGACGGATAGATATCGATCGTGTCTGCCTTCGATCTGCGCGACAAATACATCACGCACGACAATTAAAGTGGAGGGAGCCACAAACGAAACAAAAGGATATCTACAGGTAGTTTCAAAATTAAAAGAACAAAATGGCAAAGCAAGAACTCTAATTCGCGACAAATAATTAAGTTTTTACGAACATGTAACAAATTTATCAAAATATATTAAAATCAATAAAAATAGAACAGATAAAAATAAGAAATCTGGAGTCTATAAGTTAGTATGTGGATGCGGTAAGATATATGTTGGTCAAACAGGAAGATCATTGCTGAAAATTGTTCTTCGTTTAGAAATAAAAACAAGATTCCACTTCTGCTAATCATCTATTAAAAGAAAACCACACTTTCAATAAGGATTTTCAAATTCTACATTTAGAAAATAATGGTAATAAATTAAATTTACTGGAAAGTTTAGAAATCAATAAATTAAAACAATCACAAAATTTACTTAACTATCGATTAGATTTAAATAACTCATCTTTCTTAGATTTATTAATTTAAAAACTGTTTAGACGATAATAGAAATGTATATGTAGTTTATTGAAACAAATTTTATACGTAAACATGTTTAGTCCTCTATAGTATAACAGTTAGAGCCGAACGGATGGGCCATATTTTCTTACTTCCTACAATATTTGTGTAAATTCTTAGATTTTTCAAAAAACATTGTAAAATTAGTAAAATAACACTAAACTTGTAGCAAATCAATTAAATTTTCGCGAAATAATGGGAATGAAACATGCTTTCTACCATATACGACACTAATTATTCGAATTTCTTACTGAAGAAAAAGTCGCGCTTACGCAAGATTCGAACCTACGCCTATTGGTTTGCCGGACCACGCTTTTACCATTAAGCTATTAAGAGAGTGAAGTTCGAATCGTCGGGAAGTCTGAAATTGCATTAAGAAACAGGTAATATTGTACCCGTAGTTAGCAAATTTGTAGCAAATTAATTGCATTTTCGCGAAATAATGTGAATGAGATAAATGCTTTCTACATATACGACGCTAATTACACAGGCCTGCGTTTTTTAACTTTCTAAAAATTGTTTTAAATTTGATAGCTGATTCTTATGTGTTTTTGGGCGCTGAATCCAAATATGAACTCTATTTTTCTCCATCACGTAAGGATTTTTCACAAAAAGGCTTCAAATTATATTTTTTTAAAATTAAAAATAATTTTTAGTTACATTTTGAATTTATTTACAAAGGATATAAAAAACAAAATTACTTGCAAATATCATTAAATCTAATGAAAAGAAACAGTAAAATACTATTTATGTCTTACAAGTCCTTATAATATCTTTTTCTTTGTCTTTCCATACTCCTTTTTGTGCTTTTTCTTCTGTAATCTCGTAGTGGACCATCCCTTTTTAACATCCAACAATAATAAGCTATCATGCTTATATTCCATCTTCCTTGGTATCTTCTCTCCATCTCTTTTAGGTCTTGGTGGGATCTTTCCCCCTGCTCCTCACTTACTGCACCAAGATTTTCAGGGAAGTAGTCGAGATGCGAATCTAAAAAATGCACCTTCAAACTCATGTTACAGCCTAAGCAGCAAAAAACATGAAGATTATAAAAATATTGCACAATATTTTTATAATCTTCATGTTTTTTGTTGCCAAGAAAATTTGTAACAACATTTTTGAAGGCTATCCATGCTTGTTTTTCTGCTTCCTCCATTTTAGATTCAAAATTTTCATCTTTCATAAGCTTTCTTATATCCGGCCCAACGAAAACACCCTCCTTTATCTTTGCTTCTGACAAGCGAGGAAACTGGCTGCAAAGATACTTGAAGCACTCTCCATCTTTTTTTAATGTCTTTAATGTCAAATTGTTTCATTAACCCTAGTTTTATATGTAATGGAGGAAGCAAAACTTTGCTCGGGTCTACTAAACTTTTTCTTTCAATGTTTTTCATTCCAGGTTGTACGGTTTGTCTTGGTGGCCACATCTTTTTACAATAGTGCTGCTTTCTATCACGACTATCTCACTCACACAAAAAACAAGGATATTTAGTATAACCGCTTTGTTGTCCAAGTAACAAACAAAGAACTTTCAAATCACCACAAATTGTCCAGCCTTGATCCTTGTAACGAATTTTAATTAAAAGTAGCTCAAGATTTTCATAACACTCTTTTAAATGAACTGAATGTCCCACTGGTACAGAAGCATATTTACTTCCATTGTGTAGAAGAACAGCCTTAAGGCTCCTTTTTGAAGAGTCAATAAAGAGTCTCCATTCAGAAACATTATATTCTACGTGGAATTGTTCCATGCGCCCGGGTACATCATTACAGAAAACTAGTGCATTTTCTTCGGAATAATATCGAGCAAACTCTTTTTCTCTGTTCCTAAACCAGTAAAATGTTGTGCTAGGTGCTAACAAATTTTTTTCTTTCAACCTTGAGCCTTAAATCCCAGCTGAGTCCTTAGGAAGGTTTAAGTCCCTTACCAAATCATTTAATTCAGATTGGTCAAACAGTTTTGGCTCATCACTTCCAGTATCATAGTAATCACTTCCCTCATCCAGTTCACTTACGCATATACGTGAAACCATTTTGTCATCAGAACATCATCTAATGTATCTGATAGTGAAGGAACAGATACTTCTGGTCCATGAGGTATAAGACGTGTTGCGGATCGAAGGTTTGGGTAAACGATGTCCTTTTTTTTAAATAGAATCCGTGTACTACACACGAACAAAAATAACAATCATCGCTATGATTGATCGGTTCTCTCCAAACCATAGGCACTCCAAAGCGAAAAGACTGTCTTTTTCCTTGTGACCACTGGCGAAGCTCTTCAACACACACTGAACAAACCTTATGAGGAGCCCAAGGTTTGTTTTGGTCTCCTAATTTCACACCAAAATATGCAAAATATACTTTTTTTACAAAATCTGTAATGTTTCTTTGTTGTTTTTTTACTGTAAACTTTCCACAAATATAGCAGAAGGAGTTGGGTACATTGACACAGCCTCTTTATTCCATTGGAATTTAATTTTAAAAAACTCGTAAAATAAAAATTAAATTAACTCAGCAACTAATCACAAATGTCAACTAATTACACAAATTCACACCACAGTTGTAAAGAAGACATTGAATGAACTAACTGTTTTGTCTAGAATAGCAATATGTTTGTAGTGGAGGTGGGGAGGTAGACATGCAGTAACAAGAAGATGATGAGTCATGTCTTGCGACATGCTCAATTATTTATATTTGTAACTTCTTTATCATAAATCTAGTGTATGTTTATTCAGGATATCAACTTCTTGCATCATCATAAGTAAAAAAATTATAATAGTTTATTTAAACAACGGTTTAACAAAATCGTCCTTTTCAAAAAGACTAATACATGCAGATAGGTCAAAAAACCCCAGATTGTAAAAAAACCTTACGTGATGGAATTTTTTAAATAATTTTCCCATTTTCAGCACCAAAAAATCTATTGAAATCACTGTATAAAATCCAGACAATTTTACCATCGCAGGCCTGTGATTATTCGAATTTTTTACTGAAAAAAAAATTCGCCCTTATGCAGGATTCGAACCTACGTCCATTGGTTTGCCGGATCACGCTTTTACCATTAAACTACTAAGGGACTGCAGTTCGAATAGTCGGGAAGTCTTAAATTGCATTAAGAAACAGATATTAATATTGTAACCGTAGTTAGCAAATTTATAGCAAATCAATTGCATTTTCGCGGAATAATGTGAATGAGATAAATGCTTTCTACATATACGACGCTAATTATTCGAATTTTTTACTGAAAAAAGAATTCGAACCTATTATTTAATACTAACCTTGTTGATTTTATATTTTTAATTTAGTTTGCAACGTGCTCTTTAACTGATATAGCCACTGTGCTGGCGAAACAATTGTCTTTATACGATTACGTATTAGAAAGTGAAGATTTTAACCATTAGTTTTATTTATATTTTGTGATAACAGACATTTACTACAGTGTCCGCAATTTTTTGTCCACGAATGTACTTAGTTTTTATTACGTTTCTATTTACAAGAATAATTAGGTATTAACTTGTTAATTTATTCCACGTTATATCGCATTTAACTTGCTTCTACGCGTGAATACGATGCAGTAAAAGTCGCTTGATCGACAATTAGATGGTGAATGCAATGTTGGAGGAACACAGACTTTCAAGTTTTGTATTCTTTTTCATTGTATTGTGGGTACGAGAGCTGGAATGATGCATAAAATGGCTTTTAAAGAATGTGTTACACTGTCTGACATCGTTAGTTTACCGTTAAATTCAAGTGTAGACAGAGATCTCCAAATGTGACTAAAATGATGGGCGCGTAAATATTATACAGAAATAAATGGAACTGAATATCTACATTATTTTATTGCTTTTTAAAGTATTTTAATGTTTTAATGTACCGGTTCTAGCGGCTTTCGATGCATTAACTCCTATGATTAACGCGAACAAAAAGATAATTGAAAATGCTCGATTTCTACTTCACGTTCTATTATCTTTCGTGAATAACCACACCAATACGGGTAGTTTATGTCTTTTGTCATTCTGATTCTGAATCTGATTTAAAATTTGCTCCATTACGTCAGTAATATTTCTAACAAGTAAAAATTTCCTGTTGTAGTTTATAGTTGTAATGTAATAAAACCAGTTTTGTGAAATTTTCTTTATATTAAACTCCATCATTTTGTGTTTACCTAATGTCATTGTCAATTTTAATTCCCGGTTGATTTAACTTTGTCCACCTAGGCAGAAAAAGTCCACTTTTTCTGATTAGGCAGTAAAAGTATACCTTTTAAGCCTGTCCGGTGTCATTAAAAAGCCGCTTTTAATGTCATTCGGAGAATAGTATATTCTTCAACGAGCGTATAACGACGGCTATTATTCACGAGGGTGAAAATTACAACGCGAGCCGTAGGCGAGCGTTGTAATCACCCGAGTTAATAATAGCCTATTATACGCGAGTTAAAGACTATACTTTCTCTACGGCTACAGTATTAAATAAAAAAGAGAATACGTAGGTACATAACAGTTTAATTTATTTGTTTGCAAATGTTATCTTAAAATTAGAACAATTACTAATATTTATTACTGATGGTGTTGAATTTTTATTAAAATTCACTTCATTCAAAGTATGAGTGTTTGAAAATGTTTGTTGTGTATTATCGCTTTCATTAGCGACAAAGCTCATTTTTTAGGAAGAAAATATGCGAACAATGTTAGATACTCAGAAAATGTATTTAACGTTTTAAATTTTGACTTGTTTAGCCGTTGCTAGGTAACGCACAATTTATACTGCATCAATGGTGGACTGCCCGTTGAATAATGAAAATACGAGTGATGTAATTGGTCAACAGGCCGTGTATAATGATTCATTACACACAGGGTGAAGAATTGATGTTGAATAAATATGCAGAATGAATATATTATTCAATAGCGGTAGAGAAAATAGTATATTACATTATGAGTAGAAAGCTGTCATTTTTGTGTCGAGTCCAGTAGTTTGCTGTCGAGGCGATTGCCGAGACAGTGCAAACTGGGCGAGACACAAAAAGCTTTCTACTCCGTGTAATGTATACTATTTTTTCTTCAAATGATTTTTACCGTTCTTATGAGTTACACATTTGAATATATCATACAATATAGTTGCTTAAAAGTAGGTTTTATGTATCTGTCAAACAACTGTCAAATTACTTTGTGTAAACTTTTATTTATTTATAGTAACGAGGGATCATTAAAATTTTCACTCGCAGCTGGCCGTGTATCTAAAAATTATGTCGTAGCTTTAGTCATTAGCATTACTCATTAAGATGTTATTTCAAACATCTGTCAGTGTCAAATATATATTTTAAAGTTTCATCAAAAGAAAAAGTAATGGCCTTTAATGATATGCATAAAGCGTTTATGGTAGAATGTCACTTCCTGACATCTCAAAATATTGATGGTATTTGGCAGCATTCAATAGAAAATTGCCTTGCGGAGTTTGAAGAGAGATATCCAAATACTGTTCCTAGCTATAAAACTTTCCGTGATACGCTAATGCATTGTGTATATCTTTTTCGTCAAACAGGCAGTATTTTAAGGAAAAAAGGAAGCGGTCCTCCTCTCAAGAGAAGTCGCGGCATAATTGAAAATGTCAGACAAATTATTAACGAATCTCCTCAAACATCTATTCGCAGAGTTTCGCAACAAGTAGGGCTTTCGTATGGAACAAGTCAAAAAATTTTAAAAAAGGACTTGCACATATATCCATACAAATTAACTTCTGTACAAAATCTATTACCTACGGATTATGAAAAAAGAACACAATTTTGCCAATGGTTTATTCAAACAATGACAGACAATATTTTAAATCATACTTTTTTCACCGATGAAGCTTGGTTTTATTTGAAAGGTTATGTTAATTCGCAAAATATGCGTATGTGGTCCAGTGAAAATCCTCATTTCTACAGAGAAGTGCCTCTACATCCAGAAAAAATAGGCGTATGGGTAGGTATGAGTCGTCACCGATTAATAGGACCAATATTCTTTGAGGGCACGATAGCATCGGAGAAATATCGTAACGAAATTCTCAGTGTTTTTACTAATCAATTGACTAATGATGAACTCCAGGTCGGATATTTTCAACAGGATGGGGCTACATCTCACGTTACATTTGAAAATATTCAGTTTTTGCAACAATTTTATGGCGATAGGATAATAAGTAGAAATACAGCGATTCCATATCCACCACAATCGTGTGATTTAACAGTCATGGATTTTTTTGTGTGGCCATATATAAAGAATATTATTTATGAATACCAATTAATAATCTACAAGAGTTAAGACATAAAATCATAGAAAAATTTGAACACATCAATAACTCACCGCAAATACTGATCAATGTTTTCAATGCTCTACGAAATAGAGTGCGATTATGCTTGGTGGAGAATGGTCAACATTTTACACATTTTTTATAATATTCTATTACTTTGTATAAAAATTATAAATATATTTAATATAAAAGTCAGCATTTCAAATTATTTTTTAACAATTATGACGTTTGAAATTATAATGACAGATCTCCTCTAATAACTTAAGTTAGGACATACTTTTTGTGTACATGGCTTACTTGAGCGAAAATTTTAATGATCACTCGTTACAATTATTAACAGAACAATTTTGTATATTGAAGTAACTATTGCCTATTTCAATGTCGGTGTTGATAAAAGTAATTAACTAAAACTAAATTTCCTAAATCTTCAACGCCATCTATTTTCATATGCAGGAGCTCATCACAACGGCATGCACCAGTAATTCCAAAAATTAATGTAACCTAAAAAAAGGTTTGGCGAAAATTTGATATTGCGCACGAAGACTTGTACAGCAAACGCCAATTAAGTTGGCGCGAGGAGGGGGTGCGCAGAAGCCGTGTTTAAAAACTTCCACCCCCACTACTCAAGTAATTGTCAGAATACATTTGTCATTGACGTTTGACAGAACATATTTTGTAATGTCTTTGCTAGGGGATCATACACGCTTAGAGGTTAGAATTATCTGACATTTGATGTAAAACCAAATACAAATCTCCCCACTACTTCTAATCCTGCGCGAACTTACCCCTCTTCGCGCCAACTTAATTGGCGTTTGCTATACCTTGGCAAGATATTGTCAATTTACCCTTTACACAGTACCTTAGATTTTCTCGGTTTATAACCTCCGCCTTGACGGTTTAAAAGTACTGTCAGCTTGTTATAATTTCCAATATTTACATTATTCTTTAAGTTTAATTGAGCTTGAATCATTGAATATTGTGCCCATAATGTGGAGCTTTTCAAATTTGTCGATAAACTTGCAAATTATGCCCACAAAACGTTTTCGGTGTAGTTGTTGACATTTTGTTCTCTAGTCCACAATTTTCATACACTTTACGCGATTTGGCCAGAGTTGTGTTGTAGCAGCTTAATTGACGATTTTTATTAATTCGAGCGTACATTGAAATTCTTCCTCGCCCATTTTGTAAATATTTGACAGTTATTAAATAACACTGCACAACGATATGACAACTTTTGTCTGATGTTGACTTTTATCACGTGATGTTTACTAATTTGACGTCGCTGATTTAAAATATACTCTCAGTTTTTTTGTAAGAGCTCTTGTTTACAAGATATAGCTTTCACGAAAAAATCGCTGTTAGTGTGCTAATTTGCTTGTAATTAAGAAAATATTAAGTTTTCTTAATATAATTTGATATGACATCGTCAAGAAGAGTTTGTGTCAATGATCCAAATAATTTTTGTTTCATTTGCGGAGAGTATATATTTAAAGAATACCGTTTGAATGTGACAGCGTTCGTGATTGAGGCTTACAAAAATTACTTTGGTCACACACTGGAAATGAAAGACAAGCCTTGGATTCCGCAAAAGGTATGCAGAACGTGCGTTGAGTTTCTACGTTTGTGGACAAATAAGAAAAGGAATAGCTTTAGGTACGAAACCGCTATGATCTGGACTGAACCCTTGAACCACCACGACGACTGTTATTTTTGTTTGGAGAACATAACTGGCATTAACCGAAAAAATCGAGCCTAATGGGCTTCCATACGGTCGGCACATAGACGTGTTTTAAGTCCTAAAATATCACTTGAACCTCAAGCTGATGCTTCACAGGGGGAGCCTATGCATTTTGAGGCGAAAACTGACAGTAGTGATAGTCACTTTGAATGTGACCTGAAAGCGCCAAAACTATTCAATCAAGATGATTTAAACGACCTTATCAAGAGATCTGGGACTGTCAAAGGCTGCTTTAGAAATTTTGGTTTCTAGGCTAAAAGAAAGAAACTTAGTAACAAAAGAAACGAAAATTTCTTATTACCGCACAAGAGAACAAAATCTCCTCAAATATTTTGCTGAAGAAAATGATTTCGTATTTTGTAAAGATGTACTTGGTTAATGGCTGCAATGGGACTTCAAAATTACGTTTCTAGTGAGTGGCGTCTGTTTATAGACTCATCAAAACGTAGTCTAAAATGTGTTCTCTTACACAATGGGAATAAATTAGGGTCGTTGCCTATTGCACATTCCACAAAAGTAAAAGAATAATATACAACTACATATTGCTCTGGTTTTAGACAAAATTAAATATGTGGAACACAATTGGCTCATATGTGTTGATTTAAAAATGGTCAACTTTCTTTTAGGCCAACAAGGTGGTTATACAAAATATCCCTGTTTTCTTTGCTTGTGGGACAGTAGAGTTAAATATCAACATTGGATTAAAAAAGATTGGCCTCCTCGGGAAGCACTAGTTGCAGGACAACAGAACGTGATAAACCCACCTTTAGTATCAAGGGATCGTATAATTTTGCCTCCGTTACATATAAAACTAGGACTTATAAAACAATTTGTAAAAGGTCTTGACAAAAACGGAAATTGTTTCCTTTTCCTATCAAAAAAGATTCCAAAACTGAGTGCAGAAAAGATAAAAGCGGGAATTTTTGATGGGCCACAAATAAGATCATTAATAAAAGACTCAAATTTTACGGAAACTATGACAGAGATTGGGAAGACGGCATGGTATGAGTTTGTTTGGCTTGTTAAAAATTTTTTGGGAAATAAGGAAAGTTCTGAATTTTCCCAACACGGCGAACAACTGATGAGTCACTTTCAAAGGCTTGGATGTAACATGAACATCAAGTTACACTTTCTTCACAACCACCGGAACTATTTTCCCGCCAATCTTGGGGACCTAAGTGTAGAACAGGACGAGCGATTCCACCAGGACCTCCGTACCATGGAGGAACGCTATCAGGGCTACTGGAACGCACACATGATGGCTGACTATTGTTGGAGCATTCAGAATAGCTCTCTGCCTTCAGCTTTAGCAAGAAAATCATATAAGAGAAAGTTTTTTTCATTATAAGAAATAAAAAAATTAGAATTATCTCTAAATTTATAGTGTTTTATTATAAAAAAACACCCGTGTCATATTTTTTTAACTAGAGCTGATACAGAAATTTCAATCACGGAATTGAAATCGTCATCAAAAATTGGACTAATATCATGTAACATAACCCAATCATCAGAAATGCTGTTGTGCAGTGTAATCGTTCAGTCACTTTAAAGAGTTTATGATTGGTCGGTTACATTTTTATACTAGTAAAGAAATGAGCCCATTTTTTTTTTTGTAAAAAAATGAATTATTTCTAAGGTATGTATTCAGTAACGAAATGATCATATTTTAGTACGTTTGAAGAAAAACTTATTTATTATTTATTATTCATTGAAACCAATTTATAAAATTGTTATGAGTTATGAGGTAAATAAAACACAACAACCAACAATTTTGATTTAATATATTTTACAAATAAAGATAGATAACCATTAATATTTGGTCATTACTCCATTAGCTTCTAAAACCTGATTTAACCGTGCAGGCATTGGTGACATAAGGTGCCTCCAATAATTTTCATCCAAGCTCAATTTCTCCCAAGTGATAGCCGTCCAGAATTCTTTGTCGTTTTGACAAATAAACCCCAAACGTTCTCTATCGGGTTTAGGGCAGGACTGCACGAAGGCCAAGGCAATAACTCGATATTATTTATCCCAAGCCACTGCATTTATAATCCTAGCTGTATGAACAGGTGTCAAATATTTGGTCTACTGAAGGTAGCATAACGTTCTCCAGTATATCAAGATAATCTTGCCCGTTCAAGCGACCACCAACACGTCACACTATATCCAGACCATACGCACGTATCCCTGCCCAAACAATAACGGCAAATCGACCAGATCTGTTCAGTGAAAACCCATATCCTTAATTGTATCGTGAATTGGGTGGACGGTACACACAGACACGGCCGTCATGAATAGACTGGAATACCTTCTCGTCAGAAAAAATGATATTGTTCCAAAATTGAAAAGGGCTATGAAGATAATTTAAGCGAAATAGGACACGTGATTGCTTCTGTCCTTGCGTTAATATAATTTTCCTAACATTTGCCGAGTTTTTCAAATTGGAATTTTTAACCCTTCGACGTATCGTTGACTGGAAAGCCGGAAAGTTGCGATTAATGCATCCCTCGCCATTTCAAATGAATTTTTCCTTAAGTAATTTAAAACATCTTCATCTTGATCAATGGTGGAATTTTTTCTACGTCCCGAACCCTTTTTTCTTCTTACGCTTCCTTCAGGTTCCCATCTTTTCTTCACTCTCATGACTGTACTTTTATCATTATCATAATGATTTGCTACCCTTCTTATAGACCATCTTTCCTGTAATTTAGAATGCGTTAAAACTTCTTCAGTTTCCGTTAATTTTGGCATTTTAGTTGCTTGACATTGACAAATAATAAGTCAAAACTACGTTTACTTCTGTCAGAGACATGTGTTTCTGTCTCAATAAACTTCATCAGTTTAACTTGTGAAGTAAAGTTTGATGAATCGCCTCATAGGTATAGCGAACCATTATTGATGTACTCAAGTCAAAACAAGTTTAAAAAAACTTCATACATCGAAAAATAGGTGTAAGCGATTTTTCCGCACACTATCGTATATTAAATCAGGAAATCTCATTATCTATTTATGAGCTACGTCGTAAAACGGTCTCTTTCTGGCTATTTGTGACATTATAATATTATTATTTATCACTATAAATCAGTGAAGTGCACTAAACCGTGTTCGGATGGCGGCTGACAATATATATATATATATATATATATATGCGCTAGGACGAAACGCCGGTGGAATGTTACTCGAATGAACCTCTCTAATTATAATCATAAGCTAGGTTGGAAAATTCTTCTATACAATCTACTTCTGCTGTCCATCGATCTCTAGACCATATTCAAAATACCATTCAAGCATGAATGCGTTGCATACGTTATTAACCCTATATCGCGTAATGTAGCAGAAATGATACAACTAAAAGAAGTGCGTATTAATCTGTACTACAAATATTATAGTCTGCGCAAACTCCTCGTTGCATATAAGCTACAACACTTAATGTAACTGGGCATAAGGCATATATTAGAAACCGTTGTTTTTCAAGTTATATTATTATTGACCTAACCCTTATGTGTGACCGTTACTACTAGTGTTCACTGTGCTGACAATTAGTGATATAAAGTTTTAAAACGTAAAATTTTCTTCGTAATTGTGTCCGATTTTGTTCTATAAGGTAACAGGATTTCTAATATATTCTACATTTTCAATATACCGTGTGCACAACGTCGAGCGATCGATGGATATATAAGTAATGACTGGCCAACTGCAAGTGGGAGGGGCTACATACGTTAAACTCCTACAGGGCGTATTTAATTGTGGTGAACTAAGAAAGCGTTATGGTTGTTTATTAATAAATGATGTATCAAAATAAATATTCCAAATTAATAACTAATTGTTTAACAAACTACAAAAATATTTGTAGTATATTATTTATGGTTAATGTACGAATTTGGATATTTTATCCGACTACACCGTTGCTTTTCGCACTATTAGTCATATGCCGGCTGTCAACGTCCCTACAATAACGGATACTTTTGTTTATGTCTCTTCGGCCATAATACTTTAAATTTAACATTTAAATTTAAATAAAATGATATAATATAGTTGAAAGTATCATAAAATACAATCCGCCGTAAAGTGCAGAGTTTTTGTTTACTGCATAATAATAATTCTTACCGGCGAAGCATCAGATATTTTCATCGCTAAATATTCAATGATAAGTTTCATCATAGCTTTGTGGCTTGAACTTAAAAAATTCTTATTCAAATGAAAACACATAAATAATATAAAATTATGAAACAAAACCGTAACTCTTATTCAAAAAAAATTAAAATAAAAAGTATTCTGTAATAGCATAAAATTTCAAAACAATAACGATTCTTGCAAGAATATAAATAAAGTGTTTACCAGTATAAATAAATTGTTTTCTTAAATAAACTACCTATAAAATATTAAATTGAACTAAAATACCTTTATTGGTAATAAATATTAATTATTAAATAAAAGAACATTCTAAAAAGAAAAACTAATTATTTAGTAAATGCTCAAATAAGCCACCCTCTTGAGCCGAGCAGTAACCCAATCGGTTATAAAAATTACGACGGACATTTGTTAGCATTTCTATACGTACTCTACCTACGGATGACAAGAAGCAACTGAATCACCAGTCGCAAGCTTGTTTTTCGATTCAATATATTCGCCTTGCTTGAACACTATGAGCGACTGATAGGAATATTCAATGTGTTAGAGAGAGATTATTAAACTCGCTATTCGTCTTCGTCTTACTACATTGTGGTAGATCAATCACTCCCCGGCGTTCATACGGTATATATGAAATATATGTAATAGTAGGTTATAAATTTTGTTGTATCATATCTGATACATTGCGTTTTTAGTGTAGAAAATTTACGAACAAATGAATCTGTGTAAAAAAGGAGGCCTCTTACAAATGAAAAGCTGGAAAAGTATGCGCAGCAATTGTGGGATAGTGATGATGGTCTAGAACAAGATGAATCTGACTTCGAACCTGAGAGCACCGAACTGGAAGATATACTAGATATACAAAATTTGCCTATTGCATTTGAAGATGACATGTCAGAAGTTGCGGACGAAGCAGAAACGCTAGATGAATCAATAGAATCTACTATTAGTAACGTAGTAAATACTGATACACTTAAAACATGTGTTCCTAAAAAAAATGCAAATATAATTTGGAAAAAGAAAAATTTAGTATTAGGTGATGTTAAAGAGTTCAGAGGTTCTGAAACATTGCCTTCCACATTTATGGTCATCGATACCCCGTACGCCTTCTTCAAATACTTTTTTACAGACGAATTGATTACGAAAATAACTTTCCAGACGAATTTGTACGCTAGTCAAATAAATTTAAATAATACAACACATATTTCCGACCAAGACATTCGTAAATACTTGGGT
Source organism: Melolontha melolontha (assembly GCA_935421215.2). Lineage (NCBI taxonomy): Eukaryota > Metazoa > Arthropoda > Insecta > Coleoptera > Scarabaeidae > Melolontha > Melolontha melolontha. Next base: position 18,720,624 of record OW285241.1, on the reverse strand, counting down.
ATATGTATTTATATGTCACTTGTACATATGCCGAAGGTGAGATCGTACAGGAGTGCTAACTTAGGATTTACACACATAAAAGAAATAATGAGTCAAAAGAAATTTGAGAAAATTCGTCAAAATCTTCATTTTAATGACAATGACAATATACCTTCAACAAAAGACAACCATTCCGATAAACTTTATAAATTGCGACCAGTAATTGACACATTGTTATTCAGGTATAAAAGTGTACCATTGGAGAAACATTTGTCGATAGACGAACAAATGTGTGCGTCCAAAGGTAGACACTTTGAAGCAGTATATGCCTGCTAAGCCCCACAAAAGGGGATTTAAACTCTTTATTCTCAGTGGCGTTAGTGGTTTTTCATATAATTATGAAATATACACTGGAAAAAAAGACTATGAACTTGTAGGAGGTGAAATAGACTTAGGGGTAACTGGAAATTTGGTGCAACGCCTATGTAGGATTATACCCCACAATAAAAATTTTATCCTATATTTTGATAACTACTACACAAGTTTATCACTTGTATCACATCTGGCACAGAAAGGTATATTTTCTTTAGGAACAGTTAGAAGAAATCGAATACCAAATTGTAAAATTCCTGTCGATAAAGAACTAAATAAACAACAACGAGGTACATCTTATGAGTATGTTTGCAATTTGGAAGGCATTGACGTATCCTGTGTAGCATGGAAGGATAACCGAACCGTATGCCTTTTGTCTAGTTACACAGGTGTACGTCCAAAAACTACTATAAAGCGCTTCGATAGAAAGGAAAAACGTAAAATAGAAGTAGAGTGTCCAAATATTATTACAGAATACAATCGCCACATGGGTGGCGTTGATCTTATGGACAGTCTTATTGGCCGATATAAGATTAAAATTGAATCTAAGAAATGGTATCTTAGGTTATTTTACCACATGCTGGACATGACACTTGTTAACGCATGGCTATTATATAAAAGAGTAAATCAGCAGCGTAAAGAAGATTTCTCCATGCGGCTTGCCGACTTAAGAACAGAAGTAGCTTATTGTTTGTGCAAAAGTGGAAGTAGCACTATCAGTAAAAGAGGCAGACCATCTGATACAGAAAAGTTAATACAAGCAAAGAGACAACGCTCGGCAACGGCTTCTTACATTCCTCCAAAGGATGTAAGATTAGATGGGTGGAATCATTGGCCAATATACACTGAAACAAGGCAAAGGTGCAAATTACCTACATGCAAACAATTTTCGTACATTAAATGCAACAAATGCAGCTTATTTTTCTGTTTAAATAAAAATAATAATTGTTTCCTAATATTTCATACCAGTTAAGCTTATACTATGCTTTGTTATACAATAACCCCCTTGTATCAAATCTGCTACAACTATATTTTACAAAATAAAAACGTTTTAGAATAGAATATATTTTTTTAAATATATTTTCCGAGTTCTGAACATAACATAATATTCAGGATTTTTTTTTGAGACCAATAAAAAAAATTGCGCGATATAGGGTTAAATACCATTTTTAATGTCAGATTCTAACAATCACGGTACTATTAAAACTCAAAAAGCCCACCACGACATCAGTTGGGTTTCTTTCGGGTACGCCCTCGTATTTTTAATTTAAAAATAAATATTCCATGACGTTTATGATTCTATAAATTGAATTATTTCTAATACAGGAACTACAATACCATTATAAATATTAATAAATGCAAACGATATTTATAGCTCATATCTATATGTGTAGAAATTCCCATATGCTTTATTTGAATTTAAAACAGATTTCGATCTGATAATTATGTTATAAAACCATAAACAGTTGGCATTTAAAATAGATTTCGATTATATACGATTATAATTCTGTGTTTTTTTTATTTAATGTTTGCATGATTAAGTTTTATATAATCTATTGTAACACAAAATAGCAGATGTAACTTGGATTTAATAAATAAATATACAAGTGTCCCGTATCGTTATGTTCAAATTTTAGGAGTATAAAGTAGATTTAATTTCAAGTAACATAAAACGCAAAACTTGTATATCTATTTTTATTTGTTTCAATGTTACAGATCTATGATTGTGATTGTCAGATCATGAAAAAAAATGTAATCCTAAAGTCAATACAAACTGATTTTATTTAAAGAAAAGTTATACGATTCAATAACAGGCCTGTGATTGTTAACGTCGCATAATAAAATGTTATCCTAGAATAAATAAACACGTGACGTAGTGCATACAGTAATTTCTTGGAGATCTACAAAAAAGAGTACTGGCAATTGATTTATGATAAAGAAGGTTCTTACTTATTTCGTAAGTGCTGAACCATGAATATCATACAATAAACAAATCTTCAGATGACTGTTAACGTTGCATTTTTTAATAAAGTATTAACATTACATTTCAGTTCATACAACAGCTTATTAGTGAGTGAACACGTTTTCTTTATTCAAAATGCCTTACCGATTTTCTTTTCAAGAATATGCGGACATGCATTTTGTGTATGGCTACTGTAACGGCAGTGCACGTCAAGCAGTTATTGAATACCGACATCGGTTTCCCGATAGGCGCATTCCTCATTACAGAACGTTTCTGGAAGGACACAGACAATTTCGGGAATGCGGACTGCGTGATTATCTTTTCGACCAATGAGTAAATTTGCCAGCAGACTTAGAGGAAGAAGTTGTTACAAGAGATCCAGCTCTTAGTATACGTCGAATCGCTAGACAACTAGGAGTGCCACGAACGACAATTTGGCGAATTTTAAAACGTGAGGGCTTATATCCATATCACTATCACAGGGGACACGGTTTGCTTGAGGCAGACCACTATGCTCGTCTAGTTTATTCTACCTGGATATTAAGACAGTCACGGCTTCATTTTAATTTCTGCAGAACAGTCCTCTGGACAGATGAATCTACGTTCACGAGAAGTGGTGTTACAAATCTGAGAAACCTGCACAGGTGGTCATCAGAAAATCCCAAAACTATACGCCCATCTAAATTTCAACATGAACTTTCTATTAACGTTTGGGTGGCCCTAATCGATGACTTGTTAATTGATCCTGTCGTTCTTCCTGGGAGGTTAAATGCGGACAATTACCTTCAATTTCTTATTGACGAACTGCCAGGTCTTTTAGAGGATGTCCCACTGAATGTTCGACGACACAGGAGTGGGGAACCACCACATTTCGAAATTGCTGTCCGAAATTGGGTCAATTATCCAAGATGGATTGGTCGAGGTGGTCCTGTTGCATGGCCACCCAAGTCACCCGATCTTAATCCCCTTGACTTTTATTTATGGGTGTACATGAAAAATTTAGTCTACGCGCAAGATTCGAACATAAGAGAAGAGTTGTTGGATCGTATTCACCTGGCTGCCGAGCAAATCCGACAAAACAAGTATGAAATTCGGATAAGTACTTCTTCTGTTGGCTTACGGGTACAAGCCTGCATTCAACAAGAAGGTGGACATTTCGAAAATATTATTAATTGAACTTTTTTAAATAAAATCAGTTTTGATTGACTTTAGGATTACATTTTTTTTCATGATCTGACAATCACATTCATAGATCTGTAACTTTGAAACAATTAAAAATTTATATACAAGATTTGCGTTTTTGTTACTTGAAATGAAATCTACTTTACACTCCTAAAATTTGAACATAACGATACGGGACAGCTTGTATATATATGTATATATATTGCTATGCTAACCCGAAGGACTGCGGAGAATTGCCCCACGTTCGGACGTCATAAAATGCCCTAGTCTTCCTCCTCTCTATAGGAGGAAGAGAAAAACAAATTGAAATAGAATGGAAATTTATAAATTCATTAAAAAAAATATGCAGACTCTTTTAATTGTAATTAAAGAATTTATATAAAGCTTCTCAGGGCTTGGGTGCGTAGGTTTGAATATTTTTCAATAGATAAGTACAAAAATAGGTGAGACTACCTATATAGATACTATATAGATACTGATATATGTTTATTTAAACAATACTAGGGAAGGTGACTTTTTATAGCTAAAACCTATGTGATATTTAACTATAGGTTTGTTTTAAGTATGCTACTAAACCAAAGGTATATCTGTTCCAACACGGTAAAAAGAAAAATTCTAACCTCCACATCCAGGTATGAGATATATATATTAATAAAAATTGTCTATTTTATTAAAACCAAGTGAGGTCTGCTAACTACAAGCTTCCCAGTGTTACCACGAGCTAACATCCATATTCAAAAGTGGTATACGCGTTACTAATAACTACCCTAATTAATGAGTGTTACAAACAATACGTATATAAATTAGAAACTACCTTAAATTATGCTTTAGGAGTTCTTTACTTGGTTTTGGGCTGGATCTCTGAATAGGAAAGTATGCAGCAAGTCCCAGGAGTAATTCTGGTTTATAATAGGCTCGGGAATAATATGGAACAGGATACTTGTGACCTTTATTTAGCTTCTGGATATGTTCTCTTTGTGGGTGAAAGTTTCCAGGCTTATAAATAGCATTAGAAGCTCGGAAATTTGGTAATTAATTATTCAAAGGTAGTACTAATATTTAATCTATGTAATGTATTGAATTTCAGGATTCAACTCGCATTAAAAATGCACAAAAAAGAAAAACGCTTTCAACTTCGCAGAGCGCGTCCTTTCTTTCTTAAGAAAAAAATTGTCAACCCCGGGAAAAAAAAACCGATGATCTTTTATTTTAATTTTTAAACATAGAACATATGATGTTACTAATATATTTTATCGCGTCCCTTGAATGTAAATAATCTACCGTTCCATAATTAAGCGGGATGTTTGAATGTGGATAAATACATGCAAAAGGAAATGCAATTGGAACTAAGAGAATAGTTATTTCTATGAGGTTATTAATCATTTGTAGTATTTAAACGCGAAACAAATTCAAATTCAAAATGCAATTTATCAAATCAGCTGATGTCCTAGTGTTGCGTAATTTTGCCTATAGATGGCGTTAAGAGAGCGTTTCGCTAAAACAGCGGAAATTATTTTGAGATAAACCGGGATAATATTTTTAAATTCAACCAAAATCATTTTTAACTAGATACAGATCTGTACTATAGCAATATATATATATATATATATATATATATATATACAGAATGAATAAGATTATATGATATTAAGTCTAAATCACAACCTACGCCTTTTAAATTTATAATATAAAAAGTTTTTATTACGAGGATGATTTGACTGAAGATGATACTCGTCAGCTTTTGTTTGTCAAAATGGTATTATTTTCGAGTAGGTCAGGCTTTTACAAGAGGCTAAATTTTCACTATCGTCTGACATTTAGTATGACAGATACAATTGCTTAAAGAAGACGGGTTTAATGAATGTTGTAAATTGGCTAAAATCGCTATTCGTGATTAAATTTAGTACCTACTTGAAAAAATGCGTGAAAGCCAAGTCCACCCCAAACTTGTATATACCAGCATTTCATTCAGGTCGTTCAAACTGTACTACTCCCCAAGATCTATCTAACACTACAACCATTACGTCGGAGACATGTAATTGTTGTAGGCATGTAACTGCAAGACAATTATAGAGCGACTTCGCTAGAGTCAGAAATACTCGAGTGAGTACCCAATTGGTTGCGTCAGAGTGGAATAAAAGCTAGAGTAACCGTAACAGCTCCTCGTCTTACTAAGAATCACTGAATGGCTCAATTAAGTTTGCTAGGGAACATATTAATAGTGGGAAATTAATGACTGAGCCAATGTACTCTTCACAGATGAGTCAAGATTTTGTATTTACACCTCTGATAGACGTATGCCAGTATTACAGACGAGATGGTGAGTGCTATTCCCAGTGCAATATCAGATCTACACCTAATTTCAGTGGTGACTCTATCATGATTTGGAGAGGCATCTGTTTAGCATGTCGTACAGAGTTACAACCAGTAAACATAGGTACAATGACTACCCACAGGTAAATAACAGAGATTTTAGAAGATCATGTAGTACCATACACGCCGGTAATAGTAAACGAATTCATGTTAATGCACGATAATGCACTAGCGTGTAGCAATAATCGCCCAGGAATAACCTTAATGAAGTTAGCATTCCAGTTTTAAATTGTTCTGCGGTAAGTCCGGACATGAATTCTATCGAGCAGGTGTTGGACTATCTTCATAGAATGATACGGACCAGAAATGTTGTTTTCCAGTAGAGCGACATACTATAAAATGTCCTCCGTGAGAAGTGGGATAATTTACGTCAAGCTTATCTACGGAGGTTAATTGAATCGATGTCAAACCGAATGCTAGCGGTCATAAGAGCCAGATGTGACAATGCCGAATATTAAAGGCTATCATCCTGTATTTTTTTCCAAAAATAATAATTTCTTTTGCTAAACATGCTCAATAAAATTTTAAATATGAGTTTCTGTTTTAATTTGATCCCTATTTTATATAGATAATCAAAAAAATTATTTCATCGGGGGTGCATCGGGGTATATTTAAAACCTTTTTGGCCATAAAAATGAATTATGAACGCCTTTTGTGGTATATGCCATACTTTTTTGACAGAGTGTACCTACATAATAGCTTACGTATTGAATTACTGTATATCCAAGGATAACGCACTAAATATAGGTCAAGGTCAAAAATGAAATATCCATGTATCTTAATTTTATTTTAATAACAATTGTAAATCCTTTTATCCTATCTTGTTTAATATCTCGACTGTACATTGTGTTCTAAAAAAATTAATCCTTTTCGTGAATTATCTGACTCATATATCACACAAATTCGTTATATTTGAATTTTTCCATTACATAAATTTTATGCTATCCTTAAAAAAACTATCCGTTTTATAACTGATGATTTTATTATTTTTACACCTGATCTATTAACATAAATTAGACCACTCAGCAATTCCGTTTATATTTGTTTTTTATTTTTAAACAAGGACGTGATTTTATAATTAAGAAATACCGGAGATGAATCGATTATATAACAGTTTATCTAAGAAAAAGTAAATTTAAATTGTAAATTATTTTATTATTTCAACTATTATCTTTTCCACTTCATGCATTTCACACTGTTTCATTAATTAAAATTCTTACGTAATTCTATATTAAAATCATGAAAGTATAACAATTTTTCATAATTATTACAAGTTAGTTTAAAGATTTAAAGATTTTTTTAATATGATTTTTTTATTTTATATATTTTTTAATTCATAAATTATTTTCTTTTAATAACAATTCTAATCCTTTTAACGAATATATACTATAAATATACTTAAAGTATTAAATAAGCCATCAGTGTCTAACAAAATCAGATTTTAATATTGTAATAAAAACCATTTTTATGTTGAAAGCTAATCAATTTGAAATATTTCATTAAATACTTAGTAATACAGAAAATGTTTCTAAAAAAGTTCTTGAGCTTTTAAAAGATAATATTTTCCAAAAACTGTTAATGTTTGGATAAAAAAAAACTAATTTGTTTTAATTATTTATTTACTTTTTGCATATGCAGGTTATAACGGGTGTTCAGAAACATTCGAAGTCAAGTGGGCTCTGAACAAAAAACCGTATATCTTTACTTAAGTACATTTGCGTGTATGATAACCTATAAAATTGTATTAAGTAAATGTATCAATCTATATCAGACATGACTTCATATTTTCAAGGACTACTTTGACTTCGAATGTTTCTGAACACCCGCTATTATATTAGATGTAAAATCTGCTTGAGCATATTCCTAATTTCGGTTCCCATCAATAGATGGCCTGAAAATTATGTTTTGTTATATGTCGATAAAGTAGTTCTCGTACTAATTATAACTTATTAGACTTCGAAACAGTGGGTAGGCATGTTTATGGAAGTATGCGGGACATATTTTTGTTTAGAATTCGCAATAAGAGATGGCAATAAAATCGGAAAGTGAGGCAGTACAGAACTGTATTATCGTGCGAACCTCTTGAAATATATGATAGTTTTGGTAATTCCCTAAATAGTTGCCAGAAAAAAATAGGGTTAAAGTTGATTATAGAACAATAAACATATTATTTTATGGAATATGTATATATTTATACGAAAATACTTTTGAAATGGTAAGTATACTGTTTTGTTATATAAATACCAGAAATAAATTCTTAATAGATTTATCAAATTACTTGTAGGAGCAATCGTACCAGTACCGAAAAAAATGTTGTGTACCGGGGAAGAGATTTGTCGATGATCCACAAATACGGTACTTTACGTTTCCAAGAGACGATACTTTAAACAATAATTGGTTAGCAGCGGTAAATAATAGTGCACTGTTAGAAATGCCTCAGAAAAAAGTGCTACATTCATATAATGTTTGTCAAAGGCATTTTTAAGATAATCAGTTTCAAACTGAAGAAAAATTAAAATTAAATCGTGGTACAATACCTACTGTACATTTATCATTAGAAACTGATTCACAATGTACATTAGCTATAAGTTGCTCAAGCACTTCAGGTTTACAAATTGGCACACCACAAAGAAGAAATATATCAGTTGACGCAAGTTGTCTGAATACATCAACTTCTATATCAGTTTCACCAGTATATCACAGTAAAATATTACACCCCAAAAATGTAAGTTAATGTAGATGCTGTTTTAGTTAAGTTCCATATTCATTCACAACATATGCAATTACTACTTATTTACTAAAGGCTTTGTAGATATAAGATAATTTATTATTTAACTTACTATAACTAGTAACATTTCACATTAAGTATATGTATATATTTTCTTGATTATGTCTGTATTGTTTGTAATAATTTTTCTCTGATTCCAAGAAAAATTGAATTTTTGGGGAGAATGAAATGATTGGATACAAGAATTATGTCTATAATAAATTAAAATTCTTGTATTTTTAAAATGTCAACACCGAGAAGAAATAAGTATATGTTATTCCTTAACAGTTGTTATGGCAAATCATTTTATAAAACTCGTGAATAAAAAATTGTCTAAACAAGATGCTAGACCCAATACGGTTGTTAATGCCTATTTACAACAACATGCATCAAAAGTGTTGTAATATATGATTTATCTAATGAACATATTTAATAAAATATTGCTTTTTTAAAAAATAGCGTTTACTTTATTAAAACTTTCAATTTAAACCCTGCAAAAAGATGTGCCAAAACAAGTGAATATTCTCGGCTGTTGTTGCAGATACTTCTTGGTGAAAGATTTTAACTTCATACAGTAAATAATAAAGAATAAATTAAAACACTTGGCTTGTTTCACTATGAGATTTATTTAAATTCTCTAACATCTGTTTCGGCTGTTATACCATTCTGAAAGAGATCTATAAATCTAAAGATAAATCTCTAGATTTATAGATCTCTTTGAGAATGGGATAACAGCCGAAACAGATGTTAGAGAATTTAAATAAATCTCATAGTGAAACAAGCCAACTGTTTTAATTTATTCTTTATTATTTACTGTATGAAGTGAATATTGTTGTTACTGGCACATACTATTCTATTCTTGATGTTATGTGGAACAAACATTAGCAAAAGATGCGTAAGTATTGTTTAATTGCAGATTAAATATTAATTATATTAATTGAAATATTTTTGTGAAAAAATTGTGAAATAGCCAAGTGTGTTTTTATAATAATTTGTTAATATTTTTTTTACTTTATCTAGCGACAAAATGAAGATTTTATCTGCATTTAGTCACTAGATAAAGTATAAAAACTTGAATACTTCTAATACGAGTAAATACATATACATTTAAATTTTCCGCGCAAGCAATTTAATTAAAATCCGCAACTGCAGAGGGCGAATGTCTCCACGTTTTAACATGGACTTGACATCTCTTCTTTATTCATACTCTGCTTCGAAATCCCGATCTTTACCTATCTTTACCTTGGAATAACTGTATGGCAATGAATGATTGTATATGAATGCTTTATGGGAATGTATTCTTATTAAATTGCAATACGCTATATTATTTTACAATCTATTCATATTCATACCAGATTTTCCAGTAGCTTTTAATTAAAGCGTTTGGTTTTCGTTCGCTATAACCATCTTCTGAACGTGCTTGTAAAGAACAATTTACGTAACAATTCCTAAAGGTTAAATGTCTGTCTTAAAATCCAACGAATTCTTTCTCTCTTGGGTTTCGTTTTCAATTGTTCGACTATTATTGTGGTTTCTGGCTTGATCTGATAAGGCACTAGTTCCAGGTATCTTCTCTATATTTGTATATTTCTAATAACATCTATTTACAATAAAGTAACTTTGTTTTTTGTATTTTTTAAAAATGTCTTCAAATTATAACTATGTTTAAATATGATTACAATTACTATCTAGGTATATATGTGGTAATATTATTTAAGACCCAAAGAACAATCGGTATCGTTTTAACATTTGACTAGATCTATAAAATATTTATATGTAATCGCGAATAATGGATTCTCAGATTGTTTACAAGATGTAAAGTACTATTTGTTTTTACATTTTGTGGCAAAATATAAATATCCATATTCTGAATAACTAGCAAATACATTACAGTAACACCCCCAAAACAATTAGAAAGAAAGATAATATATGGTTTTATTATTATTACCGTAATAATAACACTATTTACGTAATAATATTATGTAGAAAATACAAATAAATTTGCCAAACGAAAATATTCTGTTTTTAAAATAAAAGTATATAAAACAAAAAAGTATTTTCCTCTACTTTTCTTATTTCTTTTCCTTGATATTTTTTCTAAAAACATGCTTTGACAATTTTTATAATGTGTTTGTTTATTTATAAATCAATAGGTAAGTAAGTTCACTTTTATTTTAATAATAAAGCAAAACAAAGACAATAAATCATTTAAATTTTCAATATATCCTACAGTCAACATTTTTCCCTCTATTTATAGATGGCACCACGAGCATTATTCAGGTCATTATTTATCCCTAACCTAAATAATTAATAATAAGGGGTGTTCAGAAACATTCGAAGTCAAGTGGGCTCTGAACAAAAAATCGTATATCTTTACTTAAGTATCTGATTTGTAATAATTATTAAATGTCAACTGTTGTCTGTCAAAAATCAATCTATCTCAAACATGACTTCATATTTTCAAGGACTACTTTGACTCGAATGTTTCTGAACACCCGTTATATGATGAATGTTCTTAAATTGTTCTTATTTTCCTCTAAATTTATTAGGGTTCTAGCTATCTCAACCACACACGATGTTCTTAACTATTAAATAATTTACCTAGGAATTTTACTAATTGTATATAACGGGTGTTCAGAAACATTCGAAGTCAAGTGGGCTCTGAACACAAAATCGTATATCTTTACCATTGAACTATATAGTAATACTGGAACGCGCACGCTGTACTCGGAGAATGAGGATCGACTGTTAGACGAGTGCGGCTGCACGGAGGGGATACCTATCTTTATTCCACTCAAGCGCTTATATGATACAAATGCTACCTTCCACTGAATTTGGTCCAGGTGCGATCTAACAGGTAGAAAGCGCAACCCACAATAATTATCAAGTTTTTGAAATAAAAGAACAAGTTGAAAGTGAATTTTTAATACATATATAGTTACAAAATAAACTATAAAAGTTAAATCTAAAAAAAGGTTATATTATATTTTTACATTTAAAAATATCTATACACTAATATTAAATGTGATAAAACAATATTGTTTTATTCAACTTATGCCTTAATGTTGCCTTCTCCCCTAGGAACTGCAATGTTTTTTTTTGGTGTGAGTTTGATTTCCAATATTATTGACGGTATCAATACATGGACGTTTTCTTGTTTGTCTTCTTGTACCTGTGGGTTTCTCCAACAAGTATTGGGGAAAATTAAAAATAGAAGGAACCGCATCTTTCTTTAATAATTTCTTATTTAAAGAAGACTCTAGATAACTATTCTCTGTAAAATGATCACTGCATATAACAGTATGAGCATTAGGTTTTAAATTTTCCAAATGTAGTGTCTTTATCCATAATTCTAAAACTGCAGGTCTTAACAGTGGAAATCTACCAAAAATAATAAATAGAGTGATAGAAAGAACGATGTTATTGCTTAATTAGTCAAATTACAAAAACTTTAAAAAAATTTCCTTTCATTTGTTCTAAAGCCCTTTATTTATTTAATTAATAATTTTTTTATATGTTAAATTGTTTTCGTTTCCTTTTATTTTAATAAATTCATGATTTTTAAAAAAATTGAGCTATATAAACTTCATTCATTGGAAATAGACATCTCGATCCAATTATAAACCTACTATTATGTACTTACGGTTACTTACTTATGAAAACGAATGTGTTTTCCAGGTACACGTTCATTTTTGCATCCATATGCACAACAATACACTACCATTTTAACTTTAAAATAAAGTATTTTAACGAAAATTAAACGGACGTAAGGAAACGCGCATTTACTCTCTAAAGAGTATGAGAGAGAAGTACCCCCTTTCTAGCAGCGCGCTCATTCTAACACAGTGGTCACAGATTTCGGCCAGTCCGTACGTCTGCGTGCTCGTTCCAGTAGTACTATATAGTTCAATGATCTTTACTTAAGTATCTGATTTGTAATAATTATTAAATGTCAACTGTTGTCTGTCAAAAATTGTCAGAATCTAATATCAAAGATACTAATTTGATAACCTATAAAATTGTATTAAGTAAATGTATCAATCTATCTCAAACATGACTTCATATTTTCAAGGACTACTTTGACTTCGAATGTTTCTGAACACCCGTTATTTTACATTTACTGTTCCCGGTGTCATCTACTTATCATATGCTTGATTTCAAAATTTCCTCCTAGTTTAACATAGGTCACATAGATGGCTCTAGTTAACAAAATAAAATTTATTGTATTATTATTATATTAGTTCCCAAATCGGTCATAAAATAAACCATTTTTACTTTATTATTTTTAGTCTAGAACAAATGTAAAAATTCAGTAGGTAGGTATACCGAAAAATCGGTGGACGAATGACAACAGTGTTTTCTTTTTTAGTTATATTACCTATTTTTAGTTTCTGATTTCAATAAATTCAAAGTGTTTGAGCTTGAAAAATGTTATACTATGTTATATAATATATTTGCACAATTAATATCGTAAAACAACATAGGTAAACAATATCTGAAACTACTTTGTGTATTTATACACAAGCTTCATACCTCCATTTTATTAAGCAGCGCCAGCTTACGGGTATTCGCCACACTATTAACAGCTTTTATAATAGGTTGTAAATCAATCATTTGTTAGTGTGATTTTATAAAGAATAAAAAAACATGTACAAACCGCTTTAAAAGTCATTATTTCCACATTTTGTTTAATGCAATTTGTTCTAGGGATTAACTCAAAAATAGCCCTTAGTACTGGAAAAAATGTCACAAATCTGTAAAATTTTACAGTACTTATAACTTATAAATTAATTTGAAACCTTTTTCAAGAGACAATATCGTCATTCTCTTTTGTAATATGGCGTGTTTCAAAATAAATTTTATTTTTAAAGAATTCTTAATATATTTTTTGTTTTATATTTTGAAAAAAACGCATTTTTATTTATGGTGTCGCCATCTATTTTTCCTATGCTGCAGTGCCCCGCTTAAGAGAAGCCAAATATTTTCAAAAATTAATTGCATAATTTCATAGTCAAGGAACAATAATTTGAGTTTATATTATATATATATATATATATATATATATATATATATATATATCTCTAATATTACAAATTGTTAGAATGTATTTGTAATAAATATTCATTGCATTTTGTATGCTTCTATCTATGAAAGAGAAATTCAAAAATCAAGTCAAATAATTACAATTGATTAGTAGAGCGCTGCTCAATTATTTGGCTTTGTGGGTTGGTAAGTAGAATGACCGTATAAAGATGACGTCTTCCCCGGAACGTAGCGATCTTTAGTCGGGCCGTTGGCGTATTTTCTCCATGTTTTTAGTTGTAGTCGGTAAATCTAGATGTCGCTAGCTGATATATAAAAAAAAGTTTTCTACTAGTCTAATGGAGCTATGTTGAAAAATAAAAGATATTTACCAATTTTTTATTGTGTTGGCAAGGTGTGGAGAAAGGAATACACCCTTGTATATTTCATATTATTGTTAGACATAATATGAAAGCTTTGTTATGAATCTCTACCACATACAACCAATTCACTTTTAAAGCAAAATTTAAAACATAAATGCGAGGGCGATTCGTAAAATAAGTTCCGTTCAGCTGGCGTTTACGTTACATTGGTAGATTTTTCGAGATTTCGTAATAAATCGGTATATTTAAAATTTTTATAATATTAGTGCCTATGCACGCTGCTGATTATTGCCAATGAGTAATATCACAGGTAATATAGAGGTAGATGTATCTACATAAGCTTTATTAAATAATAATAAATAATTACTTATAGGTTTCTACATACATATATAACGGGTGTTCAGAAACATTCGAAGTCAAGTGGGCTCTGAACAAAAAATCGTATATCTTTACTTAAGTATCTGATTTGTAATAATTATTAAATGTCAACTGTTGTCTGTCAAAAATCAATCTATCTCAGACATGACTTCATATTTTCAAGGACTACTTTGACTTCGAATGTTTCTGAACACCCGTTATTTGTTAGTTCTTATTATACATTTCTAAAGAACCAATCTGCGATAAAAATTCAGATTTTATTTTCAGTTTCCTTTCCTTACTTATTGTTAGAAACATACAAGTCTAGCAGAAGTGCAGAACATACAATATTTCAGACATGATAAGAAAACAAAATCACAAACGATAAAATCAAAATTACTTTTATTCAAAGTAAACAAATACAAATAAAACTATTACACTAACTAAATGTTTTCTAAAATATAAATAAACTTAACTTATATCAAATTCAATAAATTATGATTATTCATTTTCAAAAGCGACTTTTCCGCAGTTGAAAAATCGTAAGGACTTTTTATTATCAATAAATTGCTTGGTATGCAATAATCTACATATTATTGCAGTCGCTAATCTTTTTCGCTGTTTAATTTTTATTAAGTTACTACTTGAAAAGACTTTCTACATTTGCGGTTGAAGGCAAAGTAAATTTTGATCAAAATCTATTAATATACTAAACATCAGAGTATCATCACCATAGGTTGTTTCATTAATCTGTTGCCAAAATTCTTCAGTATCACTCGAATATGACTGAATAATATCAGTATTTCTCAAACGATGCCATTCTGTATACAAATTTTGTATAGCATTAAGATCTTTAAGTAAATTTGGAAACTTAACGGCTACATCAGTAATGCCACTTCTAACTATGTGCGGACCCATAAATTTTAATTTTTATAAAATATTGTTCTTAGTTGCAGCTAGCATGCTGGCAAATTTTTATTCTGATCTATGTATACACATTATTTAATATTTATACCATTTAAATGAATAGTTTGGTAGTTCTGACTTTTTCGGTAGATCGGTAGAAATCATCCGAAATCGGTAGATCTAGCGAAAAATCGGTAGGACTGGCAACACTGGTTCGCTTTCTGCCTTCTGAGCAGAGGTGTGGGGACAAAAACAATAAAAATCGGATTATATTGAACGCTTAATAATAAGAGACGGTATATAAGCCATTTGCCTTACGTTAAAACTACAATTAATAAAGTTATTTCATAGATTTGTTACTTAATAGTAACTGTGTTTTTTATATGATCACTCCTTATCTGTAAATGATTATATTAAATTCATGGATTGAACTTTGCATTAGGAACTGGAGATATGTTTTATCATATGGATGAATTATATTTCAAACAGATGAGAAGAGAACATGCAATTACTTTGTTTTATTTAAACATCGCTTGACATGACTCACGAAGAGGGCAATGATTTTTAAAATTCTTAATCGCAATTTAAAGTGATATGATGTGAGTAAAAATTGTGTAAAATTATAGAATTATAATTGTTATACTTACCAGATTGTATTTAGTACGAGTTTTAATAGTGGGTTGAGTTGGTGTTGTATTTTTATAATAAAAGCAAAAATAGCAAACAAGTTCTTGTTATTAAAGCGTCGATTTAGTCAAATGCAGTATTCTACATTTTCAGAAATATATTTTTATCATAAGCTAATAATACTTGTGCTTCAATACAGCATATAGTAATTTATTATGAATCGATATACATATTTTTAAACCCAATTCCATAAAATAACGAACATTCTACAATTCATCGTTTACTATGACGAAAATGTTCCATAGAGTTTATTGGCAAAATATACGCTTATTAAAGTGAATTCACGGAAAATGGCATTAGTATAAATGGAAAATACTATACAATAGCAAGAAAATAGATATTTGATATAAAATTATGTCAACTTACCTTTCTTAAGAAAATGGCAACACCATGTATTTATTCTCAACGCCATCAACCTTTTCTACGTCTTTTCTAAGAATGAAAAGAAACAACTGTGTGGGATAGGACCGTTGTCCGAGTTAAACGTATTAAATTTGTTTTTAACGGTATGAATGCTTTCGTATGCGTCGAGATCTCTGGGGTTCTTGATGTTTTTTACAAGTCTTAATTCTTTAATCGATACGTTGTGGTCCGTGGTCAATGTATGGTTAACGACGTTCGATTTTTCCGATCTATTAAATTTAATATGTGAAACGACGACAGAGCGACTTCTGGAGATGCAGAAGAGCTATTGGCAAGACGCGCTTGAGTTTGAGACTGCAAAACAAGCCTCTTGTAACCATGCCCGTGTCTGCACTGTTGATAAACAACAAAATGAGCAGTTATGGAGCAGGTAGTTAGTCGTGTCCTAAATCAAATCAAACCAAAGAGTATTGTGATGCTGGAATTGTGGAGAGATTGGTAACATTCGAAGTGGATGTGGTAAGGTAGCCAAGAAATCATCAGCTGAGCAGATGTGGTACTAAAACCAGATGTGGTACACTGGTTGTACACAACAGTAGTAAGACCAATGATTACTTATGGGGCAGTTGCCTGGTGGAGGAGGACGGAGCTGATATGCTCGCTGGGTCTTCTCACGACTCTCCAGCGACAGGCTCTGTTGGGAAGCACGGGAGCTATGAACAGCACGGGAATTGTGTCCATGGAGGCCATCGTGGGTCTCCCTGCGCTGGAACTATTTGTAAAAGTGGAGGCTATGGCTGAAAGTCAATGACTTATACCTAATAAGGTTGTACGGGGGCATACAGATATTACAGGAACTATACTGGAAGAGCCAATATTGCAAATGCCGGCTCACAGTATGGCACCCGAGATTATGCTAATAGCTAAGCTGAACATATTTATACCGATCAGGGAACATGCAAAAAGTCGCTCGAGCGATTGTGGTGCCGGCACATGGTACACGGATGGATCACAATCCAATCAGGGAACAGGTGCAGGCATATGCGGAATTTTCCCTGGAAGGAAAATATCGATATGTCAGGGAAAACATACGACGGTTTTCCAAACTGAATTGTTTGCAGTCGCAGCCTGCGCCGAGCAAACTGGGGAAGCCCGCTGCGCAAAAAAAAACAACATAACGACTGATAGTCAGGCGGCTATTAAAACCATTGTGAATCCATCTACCAGGTCTAAACTGGTGAAATATTGCAAACAGGTCCTCAATAAACTGGCACAAGACAATATTGTGTAGCTGATATGGGTGCCAAGACATGAGGGAATTAAAGGCAATGATCGACGAACTGGCCAAAGAAGGTACTAATAGGAACTTCATAGGACCAGAACCTGTATGTGGAATCGCTAAGGATTCCGCTATCGCTAAGGTTCCGCTAAAAGGGAATCTGGTTATGGCTAAAAAAAAGACTAAAAATAAGCGGAGGTTAATGGAAGGTCAACTCCATACTAAAACACTACTAAGAGAGCTGGACGGAAGGTTTTCAGCCAACCTAATTCGTAGTAAAAAACAGAAATTAAAATAATTACCGGCTTAATAACCGGACATTGTCCTTTAAGGAAGCACGTGTACTGCATGGACTTGGTTAGCGAGCCCTGGTGTAGGAGATGTGAAAAACAGGAGGAAACTAGCCTTCATGTAACATGCACGTGTGAGGAACTGAAAGAACTCAGACAGAAACATTTCGGGAGAGATCTATTGAATCCTACGAGGGTACTCAAACTTCCCCTGAGGATAGTGGCTTTTAACGAGGACACAAGACTAACAGAGTGGAATTGAGATATATTGAGGATAGTACAAAGAGCAATGTGCTCAAGTGCCTGGACGTACTGGCGTCCAACCCAAAACAGAAAGTACCCTTGAAAACGGGTTATTATTGAGCGTTTCGTTTGACCTATATACGAGGGCCATCCGGAAAGTAGTACCCGTTAGCGCCGCATGAAGCGCTGACGACTTGGGTAGCCGCTGGGCAAGGTCAGGCCGCGTCAGTGGCTTGTCTGCCTGCTCTGTGCGAGGTTGCGTGACGCTAGCATTGCCTGTGATCGTTTATAATGTTTAAGGAAATCGAAAACCCCGCCAGTTGTGAATTGAGGGCCGTGATTAAATTTCTTAATGCACGAAACGTTCGACCTTGCGATATTCATCGCCAATTAAAAGAGGTGTATGGAGACAACGTGATGGACGAGTCGTCTGTTCGGCGCTGGTGTCGCAACCTCAACCTTGGGAGGTGGAATACACACGACGTGGAGCGTTCAGGGAGACCATCTGTCATTACAGACCAAATGCTGAGCTCAGTAAACGAATGCGTGAGGAACGATCGGCGCATCACAATTGATGAACTCTGTGAACATTTTCCTAATGTGTCTCGAACAATTGTTCGTGAAATTGTCAAAGACCATCTGCATTATTCAAAATTCTGTGCAAGGTGGGTCCCTCGCATGCTTACAGATGAGCACAAAACCAAGCGTATGGCTGCAGCACTGATGTTTCTAGGACGTTATTCCGATGAAGGAGACTCTTTCCTGACTCGCATCATTACTGGGGACGAAACATGGGTTTGTTATGCATCACCTGAGAGTAAACGACAGTCAATGGAGTGGCATCACGCTCATTCACCAACAAAACCAAAAAAATTCAAGACAGTTCTGTCCACCAGGAAACTCATGCCAACCGTTTTCTGGGATCGACGAGGTGTACTGCTCATTGATTTTATGGCCCGTGGAGACACAATTAATGCTAATGCGTATTGTGAAACATTAAGGAAATTACGGCGGGCAATACAAAATCGACGGCGAGGTCTATCGTCTACAGGCGTCATTCTCCTTCATGACAATGCCAGGCCTCATACAGCTGCGATAACACAACAACTTTTGCAGCAATTCAAGTGGGAAACTTTCGACCATCCACCGTATAGCCCGGACTTGGCCCCTTCGGATTTTCATCTCTTTACGAAGCTTAAAGACTTTCTGGCGGTAAAAAGATTTGACAGCGATGAAGAACTTAAACGAGGCGTGACTACGTATCTCAATACGCTGGCGGCGGAGGACTATGACGCTGGAATACAAAAACTCGTCACACGTTATGACAAATGCCTCAGTTTGCTTGGTGATTATGTGGAGAAGTAGTGTAAAGTATGCTCTTTCCAATAAATATGTGTATATTTATTAATATTTACTCCTGTGTCTTTATTGCACAAACGGGTACCACTTTCCGGATGGCCCTCGTATTTCAAGTTACCATCGTCGCGGATAGTCTCCAATAATCCTGTTAAATCCCAAAAGGTCAAGTCGTAAGAAATATGGACATCCTGTATCACTACTGCCATCCCACCCAGTGTTGCCAGGTCTCATGATTTCTCATGAGATGTCATGATTTGAATAAAAATCTCATGATCTAATGATTTACGTCTCTAATCTCATGATTTTTCACCCCATTTCCTCCTAAAAAAAATATTTTCATATTTATAAATTCCAACGATTATTCGAATTTTCAAGCAGGATATCGAGAAATCTGTGTGCTGCCCTCTCGTAGCCAGTAACTAAAAACTCCAACGTAGGAGCCTGGAGTATTACTCAAAGGGGATTTTCTTTTATTCACCGGGATTTTTTTAAATGATTCGGGTAGTCCCCGACAATTTATTTACACCGAGGTTATAAAAAGCCTCCCAGAACGGCGCCCTGAATATTTCATTGTTTGAATCGTTGAAGGTTTCAATTCAAGTGAAAATCGAATAATTTTTAACTAATATTTATTAATTTAAATGCTATATAATGAGTAGTTCAAGTGAGGAAAATGCTCCAGGACCTAGTACACCTTATAAAAAAGAGTGGGAAAAAGAGCCGAATTTACAGTGGGTGCAAAGCAGCAAAAAAGGAATACATTATGCATGGTAAGATTTTTTCTGTAACATCAATTAGATATTTAATTATAATTTTTTGTTAGGTGCGATGCATGTGACAGCAATATAAATATAAGTTTTGGAAAAAGTGCTTTAATTAAACATGCAGTGTATGAAAGACATGTCAAACTTTATGAACAAAAATATTCTAAAATAGGCAAAACTCAAACTAAAATTAGCGACCTGTTTGCTGCAAGTTTTAAAACAAAAAGTATAGAATACAAATCTAAGGAAGGAATCATACGTACAGCGGGATTTCTTGCTGAACATAATTTACCCTTGAACTTGATGGAACATTTTATTAGTTATTTGAACGCTGTTTGTAGCGACTCTGAAATTGCAAAGAAAATGAAATGCGGTAGCACCAAAATGACAGCAATTTTAAAAAATGTGACTGGAGCTGGTCAAGAAGCCAATTTAATAGAGCTAATGAAGACAAACAAATTTAGCATTATCGCAGATGAATCAACCGACGTATCTTGCACTAAACATTTATGTCTGGTTGTGCGAATATGTGTGAATTACAAAATTGGGGACTATTTTTTAACAATAATTCCAGTTGTCGAAACAACAGGTCAAGGCACTTTACGAAATCTTAATTAACTTTTTTGAGAAGAATTCAATTCCCTATAAACAAAATTTCATCGGTTTTGCTGCGGACGGAGCGAATAACATGATGGGCCATCGTAACTCTGTTGTGAGCAGACTAGAAGAAAATATTCCAGGAATATTTATTGTTAAATGCATATGCCACAGTTTCCACCTATGTGCTTCTTATGCTTGTCAGAAATTATCAGATGAAGTTGACGAAATGACAAGAGAAGTAAGTTTTTTTTTTCTATTGCTGTCAGATTAAAAAAATATTTTTTAGATACACAACTATTTTTCTAATAGCCCCAAAAGAGTAGAAGAGCTGAAAGAATTCCAAGAATTTCTTCATGTAGCACCCGCCAAAATTCTTCATCCTGCCCAAACTCGCTGGTTGTCTCTAGAAAGTGTGGTAAACCGACTATTAACTCAATACAACGCACTGAAATTATATTTTACGGATCAGGCCTCTCAAAACATATTAAATGCCACTAAAATTTTGGAAAAGATGAACAAACCAGAAAACAGGTTATATTTAACATTTTTATCTCACGTTTTGCCCATATTTAATAATTTAAATAGGTTAATGCAAAGTGAGTCACCAAAAATCCAGTCGCTTTATAAAGAAATAACATGGTTGTAAAAACCATTTTTGATTTTTATATTAAAGAAGACGTTATTAACTCCACAAATGTTGAAAATATTGATTTCAAAAATCCTAGAAATTTTTTGGATATTAATGAAATGTATTTTTCTGCTGAAATTAATTCTTATTACTTACAAGACAATAGATTTAGATTAGAAAGAGTGAAATTGAATTGTTTAAACTTTTATATTGAAGGTGTAACTCAAATAATTACAAGATTTCCCATTCAGAATTCAAAATTTCAAAAACTAGAATTTTTAGATCCTGATGTAGTCACTTCAAGAAAAATTAGAACTATAGCTCCTGTGTCAAAGGATTTTCAAAATTTAATTAATGTTGGCATTCAAACTATTGACAACGAATGGCTCGCATTAAGGAATTTTGAAATTAATTTTCCAACCGATGATATTTGCTCGTTTTGGGAAAAAATTGCTTCAGCAAAATCTGCAGATGGAACTGAACAAAGATTTCCGAATTTAACAAGATTAGTATTTAATTTATTGTGTCTTCCACATTCTAGTGCAAATGTTGAAAGAATATTTTCACAAATAAATTTGAATAAAACTGAAATTAGAAACAGGCTCAACACCTCAACACTTTCGGCAATTATTCACACAAAAACTTTAGTTTCTAAGAATAATTTGTAACTGCTCCAATTTTCCGATTCAACCAGACTTAGTAAGCAAGCTAAATCAAAAAATTTATGAAGCGGATCCTCATTAAAATGCATTACATTTATATAATTTGATTTATTTTTTTGGTTTTATGAAAGCTGCGTTAAAGTTTTTTTATTTTTATCTTAACGTATGTGTAAGTTTGAATAAAGGTGTTTTTCAACCATGACTCGTTTAATTAAAAAAATATACCTATTTTCGAAAAAAACGATAGTAACGACATCTCATGATTTTCTGGCGGTTTTCTCATGAACTAACTTTGCTCAACCTGGCAACACTGATCCCACCTCTTACTTACTGTCAAACCTAGACCACTGTCTGTTGACGCTATTAGCCACCTTTGCTAATTACTGAACTTCTGTCGTAATATAGAATTCTGATTGGTGGTTAAGATATTAACAAACAAATTTAGATTAATTAATATATTTATTTGCATCATATTACATTGTTAATAATATATATTTTCCTTTATCTTTTTTTTTTTACAAATAAGAACTATGTTAATACACAATATAAGCCACATAAAAATATATGATTACTAAGACTAAAAGAACAAAAATAAAATAACAATTTATCAAATCCAAACAATATAAGTCATAACATTTGCAATATAAACCGCATATACAGGTTATTTATTTATTATTATCATATATTCATTACCAAACACATTACCACTACTTCCCATTTCCTTTTCATAAACTAATTTATGAAAAACATTTTAAAGTCAACAAATCTCTCCTGTGTATCATGTTTTTCGTTAAAATTCCTAGAAAATTAAGCGCGATTTTACTAAATTTGCCACGACGTGAAATTATATAATACAACAATTAGGTTTTCCAATGAAATTGTAAATAAAATAATCACAAAATGCTAAGTGGATTACATCAAAAATTATTCGTATTTTTAAGGAATTTTTAGCATTATTAAGTCAACGAGACTTCATCGCGTAACCACCTGTATATACTTTTTATATCAATATCAATTTGAAAAAAGAAATGACAATTTGTTAATCGTTAAATCTAATGTATACCCCACAGAAAATCAAAATAAAATAATATTTACACATTTTTACACGTTTTTATAAATATGACCGCGTTATAGGTAACTACTTCTTAAATAGACAACTCAGAAAAAAATTTAAGTTAAATATAGTTACATACTTCAGTAGAGAAAAGTTAGTTGAACGTTTATCACAGCTGTGCTATCCAAGAGTATGGTGACTAAAAATTCGTACCAATACAAAACTGTTTAAAACTGAGCGGTTAACATAAATGGTATTCGTTCAGAAAGTTACGCATATTAAAGTAAAAACGATGCTAATGCATGAAATTATCATTTTATACAAATATAGAATCTAAAAACAAATCAAAATCGTAAATTATTGCAACATCGTCAGTTAGTCGATTATTTCTATATTAGGGGAATACCCAAGATTGTAATAAAGAAACCGAGCAAAAATTAGTAAGAGAGATACAATCTACAAATAAGAAAATTTTTGACTTTTAAATGGGTTGCTAAGTAGTGAAAATATATTCTTAGATCATAGAAAAAGTGGTTAAAAAATCTGGGAAATAAAATATATAAAATAACTTATTACATAAAATGAAATGTAGATTGCTACCGAAAGAAAACAAGTCATATCTTACATATGACGGCAGTAGCACTGCTTGTAATAAATATTATCTAAATGGTGAGGGTATATTTCAAATAGCTGAAGAGGCTTGTGTCGACATTATAATCAAGTTGATATATTTTTCATTTAAAGCGTAGATTAATCAATTTGGCAATTAGATCGACGCTGGAATACATGGCAAGTATCAATGATTTAATATGTGAAGAGGAAGATTATGTTTTAGTTTGGAAGTGTTTTGGGAACAATGATAGACAGACTAGTGGAGGAAGGTGAGTCCATTTGGTAAAATGAATCGGGGAACGCCACAAGCAAAAATTTGCTGGATCAAATCAATCTTTAAAATCGGAAACGTTACAAGATCTAATAATCATTTAGGCAATTACCAGTTAAATATTTCTGCTGAAGAAAATTGCTAGAAATCTTCAAAATGAGATAGCTTCCAGTAGCAGAAAATCAAAGGGAGGAATCGTATGTTAATTGCGTCAAATCATCGCTAAATTTATGAAATATGAATGATCGGTTTCGTTATAGGAATACCCAAGAGTAGCACTTACAATATCTGCAGAAGTTTTGAGATAAGTTCGATATCAAGAACAAAAATATTCTCCTGCTAAAATAAAGTTTTAATTGAAGCAGCTGACGAAATCTTGGTCGAAAGAATAGCTTTTATAAGCATGTCATTAGTTCATACAACAGAGCCGAGCCAAATTACACCAACAAATAAATAAGCTTCAGAATTCTTCAAATATCGCCATTTCAATAGGAATGAAGCCAATAATCAGTTTTGTTATCTGATTTTATAATATTTAATGTCGAACTCATTTTAAAACGTCTGCAGGTTTTGAGATGAGTTCGACATTAGATATTAAAAAAAAAATGGCGTTAATCAAGAAGAGAGAAGCTTTGATTGAAGGTGTTTATGAAAAGTTTGGGCAAAATAAAACTTCCACAAAAATTGCTGAAATAATCCAACACAGAACAAATAGTTCAAACTACACCAATTAACAAGTATTGGAACAAGGATAAATTTGAAGAGCTTGACAAGAATACTAGCATCCAATGAAATGGAGCAACATTAATGAGGAGTAAGTCTTCAATTCATAAATTAGATAGTCCAAATTACACCAGGAACAAGTATTGGAACAGAGGCAGATTTCAAGAGGTTAGCAAAAAATTAATTTGTCGCATCAAATGTAGCAACATTTATAAGGGGAAATAAGTCTTTACTTCATAAAACAGATGCTCCGAATTACACCAATGGACAAGTATTGGAGTAAAGACAAGACATTGTCAGGAAATTAATTTCCTTCATTGAATATGGATTGCAATTTGCTACCGAAAATAAGTCATATATCACATATGGCGGGGGCAACATTGCAAAAAGAATAGAGAATCAAAGGATTGTAAAGGAAATGTCAAAAACTTTTGGTCTTTCTGATCTTTTCTCTTTTAATTTCTGGATGCAAAGAAATCTAGGAAATGAAATGTATGTTAAGGAATCTAACGAAGAAAAGTACCAAAACATTATTATTATTGTACCAGACATCATAATGGTAAATAGAAATATCTAATAAGTATGGAAGTGACAGATTGTTGGCAACAATAGTAGAACGTTTGTTGGTAGGGCAAGAACTCCAGTCTCTTAAAAGAAAAATAAATGGAATGAATTATTCAAGGCCTACAATACAAAGCATTAACCGTCTGGAAACGTGGTAAGTTAACGGCGGAGACGTGTCGTTAACTTACCACGTTTCCAGTCGGTATTAAAGTGTCAAAATAAGCGTTAAGCAAAATGAAAACAATAGGAATTTAAAGGTCCAGACCAAAAAATCCATGAACTTTTCAAGTGCACTACAGTAATGTTATGTAGAAAGGTGTTTGGAACTAGCTGAAAGAAGTGAACTAAATCAAGGAGTCTTGGGAAGTCCCTAATAATGATAAAATTTTAGAAAAATAAAATTATTTAATTGTAAAAATTATAACTCGATTAAATTCCAATTAATATATTTTAAACTGTACGGATTTTTAGACCTCACATTCCTAAGATGGAACGATATTATATTCCCCAATTCGAAAACGAAATCGCTTTCTATACTAGCTTCGATATTTGAATATAGCTACCCAATAGAAACATTTGACCTAGATATTTCAAATAACAGACATTTTCAGATACATTGGTCTATTTAAAAACTCTTCTATTTTGATAAATTTGACACGTCAAATAGATTTGACAACTTTGTATTTTGACAGTTACGTCAAATACGTCAAATAGATTTGACAACTTTGTATTGCGACAGTTAACCTATAAAACTTGCTAAACTTGCAAAACATATTTGTCAACTGTGGAATATATTTGACATTTTGAAACTTTGACATAAATACTGTTGTACATTTTAATCTCAAGTGTGGTGGTACCTTAAAATTCCCTAGATTAGAGCTTTTTTACATTTGTCAGATGCCAATCATGACCTACTTACAGTTTGTTTGACAGTCCTGTCAATTGTATGTATGTTAGTTGTCGTAGTCGACATAACCTTTAAACATACATTCAAGTTTGCCAATTATTGAAACATACAACTGTCAAAAACTGTATAATGATGTCAAACTAATTTTTTTCATACCAACCTACTTCCCTGGAGATGGACCACTTTGTATGTTATTTTGACAGATTAATGTATCTTTATATTCAGATATATTTTGAATCAATTTTTACAAATTTAAATATTTTTGATAGTTTTTATAATTTTCAAATACACAAATAGCATATTATATTAACCAGTTTTTCATTATGTAAAGTAATCAAAAATATACTTTTTTGCTTTACTAAAACGTCTAATATATTTGATATGTGAAATATATCATATTTTGACAGTTTCTTTTAATTTGACGTCAAATTTTCGTCAACATTAAACGCTTAATATTTAAGAATAATCTTATACGAGGGATACCTTACAAAATTCCGGAAATTGCCACTAGATGGCCCTTGCCGTATATTTCAATATGATTGTCTTAAACTTTGACATTTAGTATGTTAAACACCACTGACACAAAAACAATCGGCTGCGTAGTTTTGTATTAATAGCGTGTCAAAGAAATTAATTTATGGGATGATTTTTTATGATTTTAAATGTGGCGTAACTCAACAATAATGAATGAATCGACTTAATTCTGCCTTTGGTGATAAAGCACCATCCAAAACCCCAGTTTATGACTGTTTTGCAGAATTTAAGCGTGAACGTACTAGTGTCAGTTACGAATTTCGTGCAGGTCATCGTCCATAAACGGCTGTTGTTCTGACAAACATCAATGCTGTGCGAGAAATGATTGAAGCGGATTGACATGTGACATATCGAGATAAAAAAGCATGCTTGAAGATTGGCAAAAGTCAAATATAAACCATTAGTTAAGAAGCTGTGCAGTCGCTGAATTCCACACAATTTAACCAAAGCTCAAAAAATGACTGGTGTTGGTTGGTGCAAAAAATACTTCAAAAATTCAATCATGGCGCTTATGCCAACGTGCACAGTATCGTAACAGGTGACGAAACCTGGATATATTCATACGAACCAAAAACAAAACAATTGACTGTTTGGGTGTTCCAAAGTGAACCAAAATCAATAAAAGTTGTTCGTCCAAGAAACGCTTCAAAAAATGATAGCTTTTATCTTTCGTAAAACTGGGCCTGTTGCTACTTGTGCTCTTGAGGATGTAAAAACAGTAAACGCTGATTGGTATACAACAATTTCTTTGCCTAAACGCCAGCTCTCACACAGCACATCAATGAGTGGATTATTTAAAGGAGAATAACATTGAATTAATAACTCATTGTCCATATTCGCCTGACATGTAACCTAATGACTTCTTCCTGTTCCCTTTCAAACATAAATTGCGTGGTGAGCGGTTTTCGACACCAGAAGAAGCCGCTGCAACATTTAAAAGGCATGTTTCTGAAATACCTACTTTAGATTGGAATAAATGTTTCGACAACTGGTTTCTTCGAATGCAAAAGTGCTTAAAACGTAAAGGTGAGTATTTTTAGAAACATTAAAGTGTTTTTTCGATAAAATGTCTGTTTTTCTTTCTTATTCCGGAAATTAGTAGAGTTCCCTTCGTACACATATGCATACCACCTCAGCTGGATAAATATATCTTTATATCAAGATACATTATATCATGCGTATTAACAAATAGCATATATTCAACAGTGACATATGTCAATTTCAAATCAATTCAATTCAATTCCGTGTATCAGAAACGTTTTAAAATGCTAAATACAAAGTGTTCCCTCCACGAAGAAGTCATTTTAGTTTTGGATTACTTTAGACGTTCCATAAAATAGACAACGCTCGTGTAATATTCGTCTCATTAAATTATGAGCAAAAAAATTGAGCCTAGCCATGTTCAGAAACATTAGGAAGCGAAACAAATGCCATAAATATTCAAAGCTTTTCCTTATTTAATGAAGTGTTTATTGCCCAAATTTTGACCACAAAAAGTCAGAATTTGATATAATTATCAAACATTTAAGAAGATATTTGTAAATCCTTTGGCATTTTATAATATTTGAATTTAATATCTGGCCAGATCAATAATTGATTTGATTCGAACGTCGTCAAAGACTACAACTTCTCCATGGAAGGACATATTTATCAAATTTGACGAAATGAAAATTGACATCCTGAAAATGTTCAAATTGAAATGACAACAAAAAGCGGTCTTACCAAAAGAATTTAAAACATTCTAAGACAACAATGTATAAATCGCAAAATTGCGGGAAAAAACACTCAAAGCTTAAAGTATTAGTTTTGATTATAAAAGGAACCAACTAGGGCTTTAGCTATTTACGAATATTTTAACTAATGTTTTGTACAAATTTTCTCTAGATTATATAAAAAAAACATTTCATTAATTCATTTACAGGTACCTCTTCTGATACACGTTTTGTCGGTGATCAGGTTGCAAAATATGTTTAAGTACTTCTTCGGCTTTACTGATCCGGTCTTTGAATCTGCCCCTGTCCCTGGCGCTTTGTTCCCACGGTCCTTTTCTGGCCTGTTGATACGCAAAAGACCATTTGATCATTGGATAGACTTTGCAGAGATCTTTTGAGAAAGTCACCTGTGAAGATAATAAAAAATATGTCATTAATTGATGTTGCACATACTACTTGGTGAATATAATTTAACCTTTTGTTACTAGTATTGTGTTTTCAAACAAATTTTTCGCATTTCTTTAGTTTATATTACTTGCAGTTTTCGGTTATTTGTTTTTAGAAATTAGTTCAATATTTTTAATTCTTAACTACTAACATATCTGTTTGAGGACATAACGCCTACTATGACGTCTGTCAGGCGTATGAACTTAGCATCTATGAATTACCCACTAATTCAATAAGCCTCGAACCATACAGCAATTAAAAAATAATATACGCGACGAAATCAACAACATAACACCTGAAGTTTTGCGAAAAGTTATGGAAAATGTTTTGGAAAGAGCACGAATATGCGAAGCAGAAAATGGCCACCACTTGCGAGATATAATTTTTCATAATTAAATTAAAAATATTTTCCATTAATATACTGTATTTAAAATTAAAAAAAATTAATAATTATGTCTTAAATAAGAAGTTATAATGAACTCAAACCCCTTCGGTAATTTTGGGCCAGCCTGTATTATTCTTTTAATCTAATTCAAATTGATTTAACTAATTAATTTCTTCGTACACCTGCCAAGCATTGCTCTCCAGACTTGTCCAAGTATATGACGCACACCTCGTGGACCAACATCTTAGCAACTTAGGTAACTCTGTATTGTTCGATACAGAGATTATTTTATATTAATCACAATTAATTCACATTCAATTTATTGCCTAATTTAACATTCTTTTCAGTTTATTTTTGTTTGTTAATTTTTTTAATTACTTATTTTTCGCTCCTTGTATATATTACTTTTAATTAATTACTTTAAAATTTATGAACGCTCAATTTCTTATATACATAATAAATACAAACTTTAAGGACAACGTTGTTAGTAAGTTGTAACATACTTAATCCCAGCATTGCTACACACGTCCTGGACCTTTGATGATACCTCACCATCATACCAATTATTTATTTCAAATAATTCATTTTATTGTTAGCACAACACCACCAAACAATGTAAAAGTGATTCCACGGATTTTATCTTTAATTTTTGGAAACATTTCTTGTCAAGGTGCTAGGTCAGGGCTGTATGGCAGAGGGTTAATGGTGCTGAAGTTTAGGGCATCCAGATACTCAGTTGTTAGTTTGGCTTTATGGGACGATGTTGATGTAAAATGTTTTGGGTTTGATTCATCAATTTCGCCCGAATAAATTCATATGATGTCCGGCGATCTTCTTCAAACATTGCACGAACAGTGGAAATATTGTCATTAGTAATAGCAGTTCTTGGGCGACCTTCACTTAATTCACCACTAAGAGAAAACTGATCTCTTTTGAATTCGTTGTACCAATTATAAATTGTTGCCTTAGATGGGGCTTCTTCGCCAAATGCATTTTGATGCCAATCTTCACATATTAAAGACAATTTAAAATCGTAAAAAAATCACAGCTTGGAAATGTTCTTTTGTCAAAAATCCATTTTTGGATTAACACAAAATCTTTAAATTATGATAACACAAGTATACACGGTTTTGGATCTAAGCAACCAAAAGCTGTTTCTATGGTTATTTGGGGCGCTGAATCCGAATCTGCACTCCGTTTTTTTATTTTGGTTCTAGTTTTCGAGATATTAAATAAACATAATTTTTGACAATTAATCTCCATTTTATTCATTAAAAAGTGTTAAATTAGAAATGAAGAGCAGTCGAACTGAGTCGCTTGTACTGTTTGGGATCTGTTTCACGCATTAAAGTCCAACAGTAGTCGCTCATCATGCCCTCGTCCCAAAATTCTTGGTATCGTTTTTCGATTTTCGCCAAATCTTGGTGTAGTCGCTCTCCTTGCTCGTCGCTTGTATCACCCAAGTTTTCAGGAAAAAATTCGAGATGGGAATGCAGAAAATGTATTTTGAGAGACATTTGAGCTCCAATCTTGCAATAATTTTGCAACAAACTGTCGATTATCTGCTTGAAATCCGGGGATTTGCGGTTACCGAGAAAGTTGTGAACAACATCTTGAAATGATACCCATGCTGCTGCTTCATTGGGCGTTAAACATTTTGTAAAGTTTCTGTCGGCCATTAATTTTCGAATATCAGGTCCGACAAATATTCCCTCTTTGATTTTGGCGTACGACAACTTGGGAAATAACTTGGTCAAGTACTCAAAAGCCGGTCCTTCACGGTCGAGCGCTTTGACAAAGTTTTTGATAAAGCCAAGCTTTATGTGGAGAGGTGGCAAGAAAATGTTCTGTGGGTTCACAAGTGGTATAGAAGAGACGTTTTGTTTTCCTGGTTCATAATTAGTACGGCTTGGCCAATCTTTTTCCACATAATGTTGGTCAGTTGCACGGCTATCCCACAGACACAAAAAACAGCAAAATTTGGTAAAACCAGATTGCATCCCCATCAAGAGACCAATAACCTGTAGGAATAGTATATAAATCATTCATTCTTTAAAATTGAATTGAAATTTATTTTCAAACCTTCAAATCGCCACAAATTTTCCATTGATGCTCTTTATATTTTATCTTGGTAAAAATTTTACATATTGTATCGTAGCATTCCTTCGTTTGTACTGCATGAGCAATCGGAATTGATGGTTTTATATTTCCATTGTGCATCAGAGCAGCTTTCAGGCTGTATTTTGAACCATCTATGAACAAACGCCATTTATTTACATCGTATGGTATATTCATCGCATCAAACAAACCGTTGATGTCATAGCAAAAGCATATATTCTCCTCTTTTTTGAAAAATGGTAAAAGCGCCTCATTTCTGGTTCTATATACAGTGACTTTTGTTTGAGTGTCAAGATATTTCCACTCCTGCATCCGTGATGCGAGAAATTCTGATTTTTGTTTCGATAAATTCAAATCAGGAACCAAATCATTGAGTTCACTTTGCGAAACTAAATGTTTTTCCTACATGTTAAAATCGCTTCCACTGTTCGTCGGTGATGAACTACAAGTTTCCATGTAATTTGCACTCGTACCTGGACAAATTGGCAAAGGATCATTGCTCGAACGGGGAACTGGCTTAGACACTAATGATACTTCAGGATATTTATATTTTGATAGTTTTGTTGCATTTACACCGACGACATTCATCAAGCAAAAGTAACAATCATCTACATGATTTTTCGGCTCTCTCGATAACATTGGCAATGAAAATGAAAAACATACTTTTTTACCGCGTGACCACTTGTATAATATTGTGCTACACGCGTTACAAAACAATTTCGGTACCCACGGCTTCTGAGTGTTTGAAACAGAGAAACCAAAATAATAAAAATATGCATTTCTGATCACATTAGTAATAACTTTGCCACTTTTTCTGATCATATAACATCCGCAAACATAACAAAAACACTTTGAATCAACTTTACAATTCTGTCTTTGCATTTTCACACGTTTTGGATTAAAAAAAAAACTTAATACAAATTAAATATTGTTTCAAGCGACGCCAACAGCTGACTGTCATTATGATAGCGCAGTGCTGCCAACATGCGCGAACTCACAAAGTAGAACCAATTTTGAAAAACGAAACCCGGATTTGAATAGCACCTCAAATAACGTCAAGATTTGTTCTCATCTGCTCTGATCCAAAAGTTGACCGGAATTTGTAAACTTGTGTAATTAACAAACTATTAGAGCAAATCGAACAAACTATACGACAATTAACTCGCAAAACATAAAAAAATACCTGTCGAATAAAAACAAATTCTAGATTTTTTCAATGTTCCTCTAGTATTAGCAGAGCAAAGTTCAATTTTCAATACAATAATAAAACCATTCTATTTAACAAATCTCTTTGTTTAATTTCAAAATCGTAAAATGATCAAACTGGCAATACATACTCCACAAAAGTCATTCAAGCAGATTACTCATTCTTTTAAACTTGGAGATATCGTTGAACATATTGTTTGCCTTTTGCAATAAAAGAAAGATTATTGCTCCCATAATTTATCAATTTGAAGAGCAATTTTAATTTTTTATAAGATTGTATATTGTTTTCCTTTAAATAATAAAGATTACATTGTGAATGTAATGTAATGTCTGCCGATTAAAACTATCGATAGATTCTATAAACAAATTGAAATATTTGTATGTTTATCAGTTATTTGCTCCAATACATAATTTATAATCTTGCATGTATTTTAAATAAATAAATAACAAGATCTATATAACAAGCAAATCCTGTTAATTTACATAATTTATCGATTGTATTCTGCATATTTATGCAAAGTGAGTGTCGTACAACGTAGTTAAATTAATATCACATTATATTATTTAGGAACACGAGACCTCTCTGGAAAGTTTCCAACCTTAAGCTGCATCTTAAAGTCGCTTGTAGCTGCGCTAACAAAAGTTGCTAGTTTAGTAGACATTTTGAACGGTTTAAGGCATCTTATGATGTGGAAAAATAAAACAAAGTTTGATGTTATAAGTGTGAAAGACAACATTTTTTTTTGTTTATTATGAACATTATGATAAACTATTTATTATTGTGGCGTAACTACAGGTTGATACGCTACTGATGCCTCAGCTGATAAAAAATGAATGAATAAAAAATTGTACTTTATTAGTCTGCATAAGATTGATAACATTTATAGGTTATGGATTTCGCTGTTCGTTTCTACTTCTAACCTTACATTTGACATAATACATATGATCAATTTGCGGTTGTCAATTATAAATCGATCGATAGGGCAATATTGCCCGGCTGAGACGTCAACGTTGATTAATGACGCACTTCGCTAGCTATCGCGTCCCGACTATATAAGTTGACCCTGTTTTAATTCAGAGAATGTATTTCAATCAAATTTTATTTGTAGTCTAATAAATAAATAATGCTTCTACGCTTGGTTTCGTGTTCATACAAAGAAGAGAAAGTGAAATTTCATCACTTTTATAAAAAGAGTGCAGTTTTTGTGGAGATTACAATACCAAACAAAAATAATTTTACTTCTTAACGCAAGCGTTAATACTGGGAAGTTCTTTTTAAATAAATAAATCTGTGAACGTTAGGTATATATAATATCCTCCATTAATGTTTTCTTGTGAGTCGATCAACGTAGTACAAACTATAAAAACCATAACAAATATTAAGTAGTACTTAACTTTTGGAATTCGCGTTAAAAGTTTAAATTCTTATTCAATGATGGAAAAAACTTTTAAAATAATTAAATAGCTTATAGTGCTACATTTTATTGTAATTTATATTGGCTTATCCCGAGTTTATTACAAAACCGCTTGGAAATTTTCCAAGTATTACTACCTTATTTACGAAATTACTATTTCCGGTTTTGTATGTATACTTCCTTGGTATTTATCAGCGTAGCCTTTCACAGTTTCTACCAGGCGCGGCTCGTGATGACGTATTTTGGTTTGCAGTACAATGATACGAGTGCCTCGTGTGTTTTCGGTGTTTACTAAGCAAACGTTACAGTTAGTACACGAGAATACACGAAGCACTCGGATCATTGTACTGCAAACCAAAATACGTCATCACGAGCCGCGCCTGGTTTCTACATTTAACCCACTGGAAAGGATAAATTCATTTATGTATGTACACTGATATACAACTAGACGCAAAATTTATAAAATTATAGTGGGTCAATAAATCAATGGGTCACGTGTAAAGTTGATGATATATGCAAAAATCAACAGAAAATATTTAAATTGTGATATTCGATATATGTATTTACATCTACAAACTAGACGTAATTAACAAAAATCATAAAACAATCTCGGA
Source organism: Melolontha melolontha (assembly GCA_935421215.2). Lineage (NCBI taxonomy): Eukaryota > Metazoa > Arthropoda > Insecta > Coleoptera > Scarabaeidae > Melolontha > Melolontha melolontha. The sequence goes on along the minus strand of OW285241.1, from coordinate 18,685,883 downwards.
AACTAACAATTTTATTTCATAAATTAAAAAAAATACAGTCAGTTCCAAAAGTCTTCGTACACCAATGGTTTTAAAATGGAGCTGTAAATTAATGCTAAATTTTGTAATGTAATGTTAAAACATATACAGGGTTACCTCTGAATAGCGACAAAGTTATGCGAATTTGAAGAATACGTATAAATGTATGAAATTGAAGACAAATGTGTGGAACAATTAATGAGAATCGAATACCTATAATCGAATACAAATATCGGGTTACGGTAACCTAAAAAAAAGGTTAACAAACCGGCGAAAGTTTCAGAATGCCTGAGCTGAGGGACGTGTTGTGGAGAAACAAAAACTTCAGTTTAGAAAGACCGCATCTATAAAACGTGAAACCAAAAGAATTCTTAAAACAGAAATGAGGCCATTACAATCTATCACAGGCAATACATTAAGAGATGGAATACGAAACAATGAAATCAGGGAAAACATGCACAGATGTTTGGTGATCTTGGCAAAGAAGAAGACAATGGAACCAACACGTCAACAGAATGAACGGAGAAAGAACCAGGAAGACGACCAGTAGGAAGACCTCCAAAAAGTGTAAGGATAGCTGGCAATTGACGTGTCAAGAAAATGCACTGAAATTACAGGCCATGGCCTAACATAAGCACAGGAAGAAGAAAAAGACGTATAAATATCTATCTGTAAGTAAAAAAGAAATTTATTTGAAATTCATCAAAAATTTTCAAATTTTTAAGGCTAAAATGTAGTTAAAGTCGGTCCATAGCTTTGTTTATTCTACATTTATCGAAATACAACTTTTCAAGTTCAATGATCTGAAAAAAAAAAAAAATTCTTAAGCTTATTGTGACGTTGCGTTTAACAAGTTCCTATTCATAAGAATAGGGAATGTTTGTTCTTCTCTTACCAAAACATTTTTGCCCCCCGCACATATGGTATTTATGTATTTTTTGTGTATATCAATAATAGCCTTTACGTCGAATATGTCGACAAGTCTATAGTACATTTTAATTAATCATATTCTAGTTAAATAGTTTGACTTCTTTCAAAATAAAATTATGTTTACAATAAAACAAAAAGTTTTATGTAGCGTGTGCAATGGGATAGATACCTGGTTTTGAATTTGTATGGAATTATTTCATATATTTTTTTTTCTTTAAATTTGAGTGTGGTACTGACAAATACCGATAGAACAATATAATTAGTCGGTAAAGAGAATCACTGATGAATTAGAGGTGGAAGCCCCTATTCCCGCCCGTATATTTAAGTACGATAGGGCGACTCGAATAAAAAAAAATCATTTTCTCGTTACGACGTGAACTTTAGACAGCGATTTTTTGTATAAGGGCCATTACTCATATGCATCTTTCACCCCTTTGTTTTCTTTGTCGCTATACAAAACTTGTATATACAAGTCGTTAGAATATTGGAAAAGTGTCTTATTCTCTGATGGGAGCAAGTTCAATCTATTCGGTTCGGATGGTCATAGAACGGTATGGCATTTCCCTAATATGGAATTGCAGAAGTAAAATCTCTATCTACTGTAAAACATCGAGGAGGTCATCTCAAGGTTTGGAGATGTATGAGTTACTACAATGGGGTGGGTCTATTGCGATTAATTGACGGCACTTTAAATGCTTGAGGATACCTCAAGATATTGCAAACTGAATTATAAAAAAGTGCCGATAAATTGGAGCCAAGGAATAATTACGTGTTCGAATAGAACAACGATTAAAAACACTGCACTTGAATTAGATTTTATTAAGAAACTGATTCTGTATAAGGCCCCAAAGACGCTTCCTCGCCCACCCCACGTCTAGACCTTAATCTCGTTGAGAACCTGTGGTATTTATTAGCCAAGAATGGATCGTCAGGACCGGATCTGGGCGTAAGGCTTTCGTGATTTTTCATCTCGTTTAAGGTGAACGGCGACAGCTAAACATTTAATAGTAATTGGCGTTAAGCTGTTGGAGAATGTTAAGGCATGAATTATTATTATAAATTTGCGTAAACATTATATAGCCAACAAGAAAAATCTGAGAAAATATCTTCAAGATGGTATATCGTCAACGACGACTTATTTAAATTTTGCTCTCCTGGACAAATTTTCACGAACGGTAGTGTATATATAAGAACTTAATTTTACTAAAAACTGTAAAGTCACATGGTAAGCGTATTTGTTATTAAATAAAATATCTAGCTGATAATAATCTATTAACTAGTTTACCCGACGGAATTTGTTTTTCATTCAGATTAAACTGAATACGAGTGTACATATCTACACATGCAGACATTTTTTTCTGATTAACTCATAACCGACTGGAAATCACGCATGTAATACGTGATTTAGTGAATGAACAAACAACCTTGTCTTGTTACTATCTCCTTAGAATACATTACAGAACTAGAGGACGACCTTCTTAAGAGTATTATACCTAGGTCAGTTGAAACGATGTTTCCCATTATACAAATATATGAGAAAATTTCCGAAAACAAGTAGCTATAAATATCCTTTTCGGATAAAAATATTCTTGATTGTTCTTCGCGTAAATAAGGTTAAATACATCCTTATCTTATCTCTTTCTATTTATTAAAGGAGGAATGATAAAATTAATATTAATGTCTTGTTTTCAGTGGGATAACAGAGGTTGTATCGTAGCTACTACGTTTAACACTATTTTTGTTTTTCAGATTGTTCTACGCAAGATGTCAACTTAGTTGTCGAAACACGTGTTTGGAGTTTATTAATTTATATGGTGCTTAGGGATTTTCCTTTTTCTCTGTTAGAGATTCCAAAACTATAGAATTTCAACTTAAACACTTAAAAAACCCGTATCATGTAGTTCTTATTGTAATTTAAGAGTAGAACTAAAAATTGAAATTACAGTAGAACTCGGTTATATCGAACGCGCAAAAGGAAAAAAAAATTGTTCGTTCAAAGCAAGTGTTCGTTATAAACGATTTTTAGTATTTTTCATACTTTGTATTTAAAATAATATTCACTAGAGTTTAATTCATATAAACATATTTAATTTTCACATAGAACTAAATAAACATAGTAAATACATACTTACATTAAGAAAGTATAACTGTAGTATTAAAAAACATCATTCAGACAAAAAATAATTCGTGATTTTTAATCGAGTAGATTTTTTTGTTAACATATCTTTTTCAATCTTACTTTGTAACAGATTAAACATGTCTTTTATACTATGATCTACATCTGTAAAGGTAATATAAGTTGATAAAACATTCAAGGCATTATACACTTCTCCAATGGTAGGTAGTCTCGCTGCGTTTTCTTCCATATCTGAATCTTCCATGACCTCTTGTAAATCATCTTCAAAAGAATTTGTTATAAGTTCTGCATCAGATGGAGCTTCAGTAGTTATTAATTCGCTGTCAAAATTTGTATATCTGGTCAAATCTTCATTGTTAAATGGATTATTAATGTTATTTCTATCTATCCACGTTGAAAGAGGAAGGTTATCATCATCTTCATCACCAGCATATTTTAAAATCCATTGTGATAACGGAAGATCATCATCCTCATCAAATAACGCATTACGCAGAAAACCAGCATGGCGGAAACAGTTTTCAATAGTTTTTGAAGTTACTCGTGTCCAAGCAGTATTGATCATTACTAGAGAACGGACATTCTTACCACATGACCCGGTGTAATTCAATGAAGTATTTGTTAGACCATCTGGCCATCTGGTCGACAGCGATTACAATGGACAACACACCTATTGTATTCGGAGGATATATTCCATTAAACGCAATCGGCAATTGGAAATGTTTATAAACATCGCTGAGTACATCCCAGCGTAATACAATGAAGTATTTGTTTGATTTTCTCGGCCACCTGATTTCGCCAGCGTTAACAATGGACAACGGCTATTGTATTGGGAGAACTTAGTCATGTGGTAAGAATGTCCGTTCTCTAATCATTACTATAGCGTCTAGTAATGAAATGTTTAAATTCTCTTTATTTTCAAGGCAGTTAAATAACCGAGTCAAAAGAATTCTTTTGTAATATGATTTCAGGCAGTAAATTACTCCTTGATCCATCGGTTGTAGTATTGCTGTAGTACAAGGAGGTAGGAAGACCAGCTTAATGAATTTTAAATTTTCTATATGGGGATGCGCTGGGCAATCCACCATCAATAAAATTTTTCTATTTTTGTTTTTTAATTCCTTGTCCCATTGTCTTAGCTCATTTTCAAACAATACAGACGTCATCCACGCACTTTTGTTTGATGCATAAGAAACGGGTAATTGATTACAATTTATAAAACATCTAGGAGTCCTCGACTTTCCCACAACTAATAGCTTTCGCTTTTCCGATCCGGTCATGTTTGCACACACTAATACGGTTATGCGTTCTTTACTATGCTTACCGCCAACACATTTTTCCTCTTGATATTTTAAAGTTTTATCAGGTGTTACTCTGTAAAATAGTCATGTTTCGTCTGCGTTAAAGATATCAACATCTTCATATCCTCTTCTTAAATTCGGCCAAATGTCTTTAATCCAGGAGCTAACAGTTTGCTTTGACACACTTGCGGCTTCGCCATGTATTTTTCCTGCAACGATATTATATCTTTTTTTAAATCTGTCTATCCAGCCTCTGCTACATGTAAAATTAGTATTCTGGAGTTTTCCTAACTTTTCTGCTTTAAATTTTAACATTTCTCCAGTAATCGATGCACGTTGATTTCTTTGGTAGCTAAACCATCTTATTAAACCATTATCCACGTCTTTTCTTATAGGTTTTCTAATTCTTCTTAATTTACTAACATTTAAATTGATTGCTCCTTCTAACTTTGCTTTATTTTTTTTAAATTGTGGACACTGTTGATTTTGGTAAATTAAATTAAATTGCCGGCTTATATCTGAATTTGAACGCCCTGCTTCTAATTCCGAAATAATAGATAATTTTTCTTTTATCGTTAACACATTTCGTTTCACCATTATTATTTATGTATGTATAAACGTTAGCATCCATGTATGTATATCAGATCACAGTTAGACTACAACTAAAGCAAGAATAACATCTCGATCCTACGATGTACCTATACATATACAACGGGGAATTACCGAAGAATAACCGTCGCGATAAGGGTATGGTTCGTTATATCCAAGCGTCATTGCAGATATTTCTCTTAACAACTTGAACTTTAAAAGCGAGAGTTCGCTACAAACGAGTTCGTTATAAGCAAGCGCAAAATATATTGCGAGCATAGGATATTTGATCGGGGAAATTGTTTTTGTTCGTTATCACCGAGCGTTCGCTATATCTAGGGTACGTTATATCCGAGTTTGACTGTATATTCATTCCATTCAAGGACTGACATTCTCCAAACCACAGTGGCTCATTGGCCAACGAACTTCATTATCTCTGGAAAACAAACTTATTTTATACAAGGTGATTTTGAAGCCAGTGTGGACCTATGGCGTTCAACTGTGGAGAACCGCAAGTCTCTAATTTGGAAATATTTCAACGGTTTCAATCTAAAGTACTGAGATCAATTACGAATACATCCTGGTTAATAACAAATGCCACGCTACATTATGATCTTCACATGCGGACAGTGCGCGAGGAAGTAAAACACGCATGTATCTACCTTGAAGAACATCCAAATCCTTTGGTATTGAACCTTTAGGATAAGAGTGCACAAACATACCGTCTAAAACGTGTAACGCCTTTAGATATAGTAAACTCACACAGTTAATTGACTTATATTTATAATATATAATTGTTTTCGCTTATTTTTATTCGTTAGTACCTTGCTGTAGCTTTCTTCTAACTTATGTCCTTTTGTTTATGGTTACAACTTTCATTTAATACCCATCTGGGTAGATTATGAAATTTACATGGAGTCGTTAAAAAAAGAAATTAATTCCATTCAAGATAAATTTTACTTATTCAACAGCCTCTTCATCCGATTAAAAATTAATTATGTAGATTTTTTCGTGGCGTTTAATGTTTCACAAGTAGAAAATGGTGACATAAGTTCTCTGAATCCAGTAGCGATGTCGATGGTGACAACACTAATGCAGAAAATATTGTGATAATCCAAACACAAATATTGCATCTGCAAGTTTTTATATTTCTCCAAGCAGTCTACAGTGGAGAATAGAACTGAGAGCTAAAAATAAAATCCAACCACATAATTTTATTCGGTAACCACCTATACAAAATAGAAATAAAACTACGGTTCTAAGCTTCACTTTTAATATAAAAGCATATGGCTGTCTCAGTTATTTGCGACAGAAGTTGTTATGGAGGAAATTTTGCACTGTGCCAACGTAGAATCAAGACGTGTTTACAATGGGAAATCAAAAACGTGGACTGATGTAACGGTTGATGAAGTTTATGCATTTTGTGTATTACTTATGCTAGAGTTGACAGAAACTGAGATAACTTTTTCTGATGAATTTGCTAATCCCATATATCGAGCCATGATATCCATATTTCGATTTGAAGAAATACGAAGATTTATTCTTGATGATTGGGGATAAAAGAACTCGAGAAACACGTTTAGAACCCGATAAATTAGCACTGGAATCTTAAATCTGGGATTTGTTAATTCAACAATGCAAAAACTTGCATCATACCAGATACCAATGTAACAATTGACGAACAACTTGTTGGCTTCAGAGGCAGCGGTCGATTCTTTCAGTATATGCCAAGTGAAACGGCAAAATCTGACTTGAAATTTTTTTTAGTACGAATATAAATCTGGCTTTGCTCTTGATAGTTTAGTTTATGATGGTCGCCAACCTGGAGAATCTACACATCAGAATCTGGGATTCTGATGTGTAGGTGATATTTATAATTTTGGTCTGAATCTGACAATTTTGTAACGAGTGCTCCATTGACAGAGTACCTTTTGGGAAAAAAATATTACGTTTGTTGGTACGCTACGTCAAAATAAGCGAGATATTCCAAAGGAGATGAAACCATTGAAAAATCGTCAAGTTACATCAATACATCTACCCTTATTTTGCTTCAAAAAACAACGTAAGCATGATGACACCATTGAAAAATCGTTTAGTTACATCTATACATCTACCTTTATTTTGCTTCAAAAACAACGTAAGCATGTTGAGTTACGCACATAAAAATAACAATCACTGTGCATCATGACATGACACAGCCTTTAATGACTATGTTAAAAAGAAGCTCGAAATTTCCTACTACAATCAATCAAAAGGCAGTGTAAATAAATTATCTTGGTCAACGGTGGCCATGGTTCGACCATTTTAGAAATCGCTTTTCATTACAAAACATGAAAATACAAGAAGAGAGGGCATCGGCTGATGGTGAAGCTGAACTTATCCAAAAGAGTTGAAAAAAATTATTGGTCAGGGTGGAGATACACCTTATCAGGTTTTTAATGCTGATGAGACCAGGCATTTGGTGCGAAAAAAATGCCCAAAAGAACGGTTTTAAGGCAGCAAAAGACAGTAACATTACTCATGTGCAGTAACGCCTTAGGTGATCACGTAGTTAAGCCCATTCTAGTTTATAAATCCCTCGACCCTCGTGCGATGAAAAATCTTAATAAGAGCGCTTTACCGGTATATTGAACTGCAAATAAGAGAACTTGGGTTAACACCGATTTATTTAAAAAATGGTTTCTAAATTGTTTTGTTCCAAGCGTAGAAAACTACTGTAAGAAAAAAAAATAGATTTTAAAATTCTACCGATATTGGATAATGCACCAAGCCACCCGAATAGTCACCCAAATATCGAGATAATATTCCTACCGCCGAATATAACTTCATTACTTCAACCCTTAGATCAAGGAATTATAGCTACATTTAAATCTCACTGCATCAGGATGTCTTCGCAATGAATTTTGAATAGTATTGAAGTTGAGTCTATCGAAGTCATGCAGGCGTGGAAACGTTTTACAATTTCGTATTGCATAAACCTCTTAACTTCATCCATCAAAGAATTAAAACCGGCAACATTGAATGCTTGTTGGAAAACTTTATGGTCAGAGGCGGTTTCAAAGTGATAATTTAATTGATTCAGCAGAAAACAGAATGGATGCAATAGAACTTGCTGATTCTCTTGCTAGGAGAAGGTTTTGACGACATGACTGTCGAAGATGTTTAAGAATTACTTGTGGAAGAAGAGAATGATGTAGAAAGTTTGTTGGAAATGGCAACTGGAATAAACCAAAGTAATTCAGAGGATAATAGTATCGATGTTATCGATAAAGTTCAAGATTTTACTCTAAAAAGCATAAAGTTATATTTTCAAAATGAAGGTCCTTCCATTGAAAGAATCACGAAATTTAAAAGAGAACTTCAGAAATGCTTGGCTCAATACAACGAAATTTACAAAGATCTCTCAGCTAAAAGCAAACAACCCAAAAAAAAAACACATTTTTTGCAAAAAAATGAAACTAGAGATGTTGAAAAAAGAGCGCAGAAGATGAGGATATTTTGGACAAAAAGAAAACGCCCTCGAGTGATAACCAGTAGTGACGAAGAAGGCATTATGTAATACCTATGTACAGCTTTATATTACAACATAATTTATATTAATTATTGCTTTAATAAATCAAAATCAAATTAGTTTTATTTTTAAAAATTTTGGAACCTAACCCATTTTTCTGTATTAGATCTTTGCTTCGTACAACACGGTGTTTTTTAGGAATCTAATTACCGTGTTATGCGGGGGTTACCTGATTTGCTCTCTGCTGAGAATTTCTAAAACAGTTCGGAATAGTTTTGGAATTTCAAATCCTTATACGTTCGAACAGAATACTAATAGTTCAAGGAATTTATAATTCCAGAATTACATGGTTCGAACGCTTAAAAGTGCAGTTGCCATGCGCGCAAGTTCTAGAACTTCTAAAACTGCGGGTTTGAATAAACCTATTGTACCAGATAAACATGAAAGTCTTACCTTAATTTAATGGCGAAATGTAAAGTCGCTTCGATTTTTGTAACTAACAAACTCGTCTATAACTTTAGAATTAAAGTTAATAATATTTTGAACCAAATTCCTTTCTATTGATAACATAGCTAACACGTTTAGATGTTCTTTCGGCATAGTGTTTCTTAAGAATGTATTTATCCTTTTTAACGTACAAAAACATCGTCCTTCCTCGGCGGTGGCTATTGGTATTGTAACTAAAATCTGTAAGAGCTTGGTAACTTCTTTAAAGGTATCTTCGATATTATTACTATGTATAAACTCTAACAAGGGCAACGCACCATCTACTTTTCGTAGATCTGGTCTGTCGTACAATACTACCAATTCAGATTTTAATCGGTTTTTGTTTAATAGAGGATATGCTTGTAATGCCATGTTTAAACAATGGTTCGGAAATATTTTCGAGTTTACACCAAATTTCCCACAATCGACCAATTTTGCGATGTTAAAGTGTTCCACAGAACTAAATCTGTCTTCAACTTGTGCTATTATCAATTCACATACTTGCGCTGCGTTAGCTGTTAGAGAATCTTGGACACGAGAACGTTTCGAAGTAGCAGCAAATGTTTCAGTAACGTCCAATAGAATTTGATTAATATCTTTGAGCACTTTTCGAATAACACGTTTAAAAAAATCGATGGATTGCTTTATTTGAATGGCGCTTGCTATAGAAGATTGCACGTGTTTGCATAAAATATCAACGTGTGGCATAATTCTGTGGAAAAATGCAAGCCAAAAATTAAAGTCTTTGTCTTCCAGATAACAACGAAGTGCCCGTGCTTTGTGAATAGTTTCGTCAGATTTCGAATCCTCTAATCCTTCAAAACACTCAATTAAAGCAGTTTTATTCTCATATACCGCTTCGACTATCCTAGAAATGACATTCTTATGACCCACTGCTTGATCTAAAACAGGAAAGCGTACAGATGACTTTGAACAGAATTCATGTATTTGACGTAAACTGGTGAAAAACATTCTAGCACCTTTATTCTTTGAAGCACATTGTGCGATAATAAAATCTAATTTGTGTGCGTAACAATGTATAAAATGAGCGTTATCATAAGATTCACTTATTTTGGCTTGAACACTATTTATATTACCGCTCATAACCCCAGTTCCGTTGTAGCTTTGGGCTATTAGTTTTTCATTGCTTATTAACGGGCATATTACCTTTAAAGTGCACTGTGAAATCGTCGAAGCATCCAGCTCGTCGGGATTTAGAAAACACCAAAATCTTTCGTACACTTTCCCATTATGTTCATATCTTAACACCAAAGCAGTTGGAGATGTTTCAGAAATATAGGTTTCCTCAATAATTAAAGCAACGAAAGCAGCTGTACAAATCTCACTTCGTATTTCTTCTCGGCAAATTTCCAACATACAATCCAACAGATCCTTTTGAATTGTTTTTGATGGCCCCTTCAAAATTTTATCGCTTTCAACATGCTCCTGGATTGCTGTATCCAGTGTGCTCCTTAAATCAATTAACTCTTTGGAACTTTCGTGACTGTCTGATGGCCCAGATTCATTGTATTCGCGAAGCGCCAATTCAAATGCCTCACAAGATTTTATACAATCAACCATTTTTGATAAAATATGTCTATTTTTCTGTACTTTCTCATTATGTTCCTTAATTGAACGCCTATAAGTGCTATCTATCTGAGTGGCAATGTTCACCCCACCGATATTTACTAAATTCAGGACGTTCATGATATGGGTTTTATCTTCACGGTGTCCATTAATATATTCTTGTAGATGATTCAAATCTGTCACGCCCTTCGAGCTCCATAAAGTTTCGCTTTTAAACAACAAGCATGGGAAACAAAATAATGCATTTCTTATTTCACAACCGCATATCCACGAAACATATTCGTAAATTTTTTTATTAAATTTTCTTCTGTAAGAAATGTTTCGGCATTTTCCACTTTTAATATTTAATATAGGCGAGGGGCGTCCCAATGACTTAATTGCGAGCTTTTCTGCAATAGTTCGTTCTGAAAAGGGGGTTTTTAAAAGTTCTTCGACGGAATTCATATTTAATTTTTAGTTATTTGCATAATTCTACAACGATCTAAAGAAAACACGACGAACGCAACCGACGAAGATAAATACAACCAAAAGTTTGCAGTTAACTGCCGCACTACACACCGGCATACGTGTCATTCAACTATAATCGGGCATTTTCGTGTATTGTTCGGCAATTCGACCCTGACTAAAAATCGATCAGTCCCGTAAGTTGGAAACCATACTAGCGATGGGATCACTTGTATGAAAAATAACCGATTATTCGTTTCTTCAAATTATCGAAATAACTTGGTTGCTGAAACAACCGAATGAAAAAAACCGATTAAAAAATCACCAACTGTGACTGCAAATAAAACGGAATAGAAGATCATATTTTTATGAATCCGATAAAAATAAAATATGCAGTTATTGGTCTAGCAGCAACGAACAATAAACAAATACGTTAGTTTGTGATCTAGCGCTTTGTTATTTATCACATTATTAATATGTTTCCATATTACACAGTGTGTCACTATTCCTAATTTTCAATAATAATATAAGTAGAGAACGGACGCAATTTCCATAAAACGCAATCGGCAATTGGAATTGTGTATAACGTCGCACAGTACATCCCGGCGTAATTCAATGAAGTATTTGTTTGACTTACTCGGACACCTGGGCTTTCGGCGATAACAATGGACAAGCCAGCTATTGTATTAGGAGAATATAGTGCTTTTTAAAGTGTTTTCATGAGCGTAGATAGAAGCGGGGTGGGTTGTTATAATGGATTTTATTTATTAATTTATATTTCGTAAGATAAATAAAGTGCTGTGAGTTAGTTTCTTGTTTTCGTAGTTCTAACTGTTATTTACATCGTAATTTTTGTGATAGATCCTGTTTAATATCGTTTGATTGAATCTATTTCTACCTATTACTTCGACTTAAGTGTGCATTGAATTTCGTTCGGTTTGAATAACTTACGCACACATTTTTAGTTTTCATTTATTTAGATCTAGAGCATTGTTTAAATTACTTTTTCAGATATGATATGGAAGAACGTCGAGAACGGCATCGTAAAACAATGGCGAGTTAGATTGACGGTCATACTGATTGTATGTCCATTGTAAGTGATTCCGAAATTTATTACAAAATCCGTAAAATATCGTCAAAAATTAGTCATTTAGGATCGCAAACACATCTGAACTCTGTAAAACTTTCATGGCGGCTAATATTCCATTAAATAAACTTAGCAATCCCACTTTAAAAATATTTCTTCAAAAATATACTGGTCGAAATGTTCCTGATGAATCAACTTTACGCAAATATTATGTTTCTAGGTGCTATACGAGAACAGTAGAACGCATTAGAAGCCATCTTTTAAATCAATACATATGGATAAGCACCGACGAAACGGTGGATATGTTAGGACGCTGTGTGGTAAATGTTGTAGCTGGTGTACTACATCCAACTATTCCCTATAACTCATATGTAATAACAACAAGTGTTATAAATAGAGTTGATGCGGAAACAGTTGCTGAAACCATTAAGGAGAATATGCAAAAAATGCTTCATTCGGACGCCACGTACAAAGAAAAAATACTTTTATTTGTCAGTGATAGTGCTGCGTATATGTTAAAAACAGGCAGACTATTGAAGAAAACATATCCTAATATGCTGCATATTACTTGTGTAGCACATGCTCTCCACAGAATCTGTGAATATATCAGAGACACTTTTCCGGAAGTTGATAGACTTGTATCAGCTTGTAAAAAAGTTTTCAGAAAAGCACCATTGAGAGTAGCTCTTTTCAGGGAAAAATTTCCATCTCTGTCACTGCCTCCCACGCCAGTAATAACTAGATGGGGAACATGGCTGGAAGCTACTAGTTATTATGCTGAGAATGTCGATAGTCTAAAACATTTCGTAACACTGCTAAAGGAGGATGCTAGAAGTATTGGTGAGTGCAAGGAGCTCACACAAATCCCAAATTTAAAAAAATCAGTTGTACTTTCTTCACGAACACTTTGGAAAATTGACAAAACTAATCACTTATTTTGAAAATCGAAATCTCAAATTAAATGACGGATTAACCACATTAGATGTGGCTGCTAATAATTTGAAAAGTATTCCAAGTGACTTCGGATGTGGCCTTCGGCAAAAGTTTGAAGCAATTCTTAATAGAAATCCACATTTAATTACATTGCAGCAATTATGTATGGAGACAATTCCACAAAATCTAACGGCTAAATATGAAGAAATAAAAGAATATTTCCAGTATGCCCCTATAACCAGTTGCGATGTAGAAAGGACGTTTTCTATTTATAAGGATGTACTTAATTCAAAGAGAACAAAATTGACAGAAGAAAACCTTGAGAAACTATTGCTAGTCAATATTAATACTCCTTTACTCAACTTGAACGACAAAATGAACAAATAAAAATGTTCCAATTATAGAAATAAAATTAAAAACTTTAAAAATACAACTTTTCAACAAATACATATGTATTTCGTAATTTTATAGATCACCACCCGTTTGTTTTGCAATTACATATATAAATAAAATTAAAAACTTTATAAATACAACTTTTCAACAAATAAATATGTATTTCGTAATTTTATAGATCACCACCCGTTCGTTTTCCAATTATATAAATAAAATTAAATATTTTAGAAATACAGCCTTTCGCCAGTACTGCACTGGGTGGTAAGCGTGTCCGTTCTCTAGACTTATAACTGAAGATACCGTTGTACGGTGAAACAGCTGTCATATAGTTATTATTAAATAAAGTGTAAATCTAATACAACAGTGTTTGTGTTTTTTATCATTTGATATGGATTTACATCAAGTAAAGGCAGAATCGATTCCAAAAAAATTTAACAATTATGTCTTAAATAAGAAGTTATGTTATAATGAACTCAAACCTCTTCGGTCATTGCGATATAATTTTTCATAATTAAATTAAAAATATTCTCCATTAATATACTGTATTTAAAATAAAAAAAATTTAATAATTATGTCTTAAATAAGAAGTTAGACCCCTTCGGTAATTTTGGGCCATCCTGTACAAGCACTAATACACATTACATTTACATTTAACGTTTATGAAAATAAGTTATCCATTTCACAAAATCAAATCTTGAAACAGATCCATTTCTACAGTCATCGATTTTTCTAGCGTGATAAACGTTCATCTTGAGGTTGTGTTTCCGAAAAATTAAAAGCATAACAATCGCCTATTTCCGATGGATTTAAAAATTGTAAACCAAATATATAGCGCAGCCACTTCTCAATTTCACTGGTTTCGTTCTTATATGTAATAAGGAATCAAGGGCCAGATTTTCAATTTTGCGGAACCATGCTTGTGCTAAATGGAATCTGCAGCCTATAACTTTGGAATCTGGAAACTCCGCTTTCATGGCATTGTGGATTGCAATTTCAAAATCCGCTACGATGTTAGATAAATTTGAATTCAATTTGTATTTAATAGACAGGCAACTTTGTATTGATATTTCCAAGAACATTTTTCTGTAATTCGAATTTTCTCTAACTCGAAATTTATTTGGGGATTTAGGCGGTTCGAGTTAGAGGACTATATTTCAATTTTCACTGTCGTTTGACGTTTAGTTTTACAGTACCTAAAGATGTGACTAGTGCAAGTTGTAAAATGGATAAAATTGCTATTTCTGGTGGAATTCAGTACTTGTTCTTCAGGAAGATGAACACAACCGAGATTTTGGCGTATATGTCGCAAACATTGGGTAACGATGTTCCTTCCAAGATCATGATTTGTCGATGGGTTGGTTGCTTTAAGCATGGTGACATGAGCCTCGAAGATTAAGAATGTTCTGGACCACCAAAACATGTTACCATTCCAGAAATGGTTGAAAAAATCATGATGTGTTACGTGGGCGAAGAGTAAAAGTGTGGAAGATTACCAAAACTGTGGGCATGTCTACTGAACTTAAACCATAAATAATAAATAAGTGTTAAATAAGTGCCGTGTAGATTTAAAAATATATTAATATAGTACTTTAATGACTCTTAAACAATTAGTATTTGCTATTAATAATTTGTGTAACAATGTGTTGTGCGTAGAGAATACAATCCCGGGATCCCGAATCCCAGAATCTCAGGATTCCGGCCGGATTTTGATCCCGTAAATCCCGGGACTGTACTTGGCCAATCTCGGGATTTTCGGGATTGTCAGTTTGCATTCCGTAATCCGTTGCGCCTTGACAATGACCTTACCTAGATTATGCTTAAGGGCCTTAGTACATAAAGACAAAAAATCAACTTTAGGTATGCCGTACGATAAAAGAACTACACAGGTACAGCCCAAATAATATGTAACTTAGAAGGAACTTCCCCGCCCGGCATACTTCAATAGAATGCTGTTAAAGTAATTCCCCAACGGGCCAACAGGGGAATAACCCGATCACCTCATATGATATATCTTAATATTATTGCGAGGGATTCCTTGTACGAAAGTATAAATACGCTTATTAGGATTTACTTTTTTCATTTCTTATTCTACCAGCGACGAGGTTACGCAGGTTACGTCATTTAAATTTAAAAGTCAATTATCTGAAAGTTATTTTAAATGGCGGGAGACTTTAACATAAAAAAAAGTGATACGTCGCCAGCGTGGAGTTATTTTTAAGTTGCGAAATAGTGCTAAATGTAAGCGATGCCCTGCCATTCTCAAGATTTTGGATGGACCGACTAAGGGATTACATACATATTTGTCATAAAAACATAACATTAAGATTTTAGCTGACGTTAATCGTTTAACAACTTCAACAAGTCAAGACTCTGAAAATCTGAACACAGCACCGCCGCCAGCTAAACGAAAGTCAGAAGATTATTTTACTAAAAGTGCCGACGATAGCCTGGATGATGTTTTGGCAAGAATGATTGCATTAGGTGGATTTCCATTCAGTGTATTCATAACTTCAGACGATTTGAGAAAATTGCTCTTAGCGAAATACACGGATTTACCAAAATCAGCCGTTACAATTCGAAAGCGTGTTATGAACTACAATGAAAAGATCAGAAAGCAAGTAACTGCAGAATTAAAACATTTGAAAAGTGCAGGTGAAAGATTCAGTCTATCTTTCGACGAGTGGACATCAACGTCCAATAAACGATACATGGCTGTCAACGTTTATTCACATAAAAAAATTTGGAGCTTAGGACTCGTTCCTATTCATGGAAGTATGACGGTTGAAAATTGTCTTCGTATATTGAAAGAGCGTCTAAGTAAATTTGATATTTCCCTGGAAACTGATATCGTGGCTACTGTAACCGATGGAATAAAGGTGGGACAGTTGTTTGCACTGAACAACAACTGTCTCGCACATGGTATCAATTTGGCCGTCTGTGAGGTGCTTTATAAAATAAAGAATTATTTTCGAGACAGGCAAGACAGCCCTACCTTAAACTCAGATGATACCATAAATGAACCAGCTGTGACTGCTGATTATATGAACGATAGCGATGATGATGATGACAATTTAGAAGACTTAGACTGTCCAGAATCAGGTTTAATCCTAATGTCACAAAATGAACTTGCGCAAGAACACATACTGAGTTAAGGAAAGATGAAACCATTAATAAGCTGATAAAGAAAATCCGCAAGGTTGTAGTGTATTTCAAAACATCACCATTGAAAAATGAAACAGTACTTCAAAAATATGTGAAGATTGAACATGAAAAAGAGCTGTCACTTCTTTTGGACTGCAAAACCAGGTAGAATAGTCTTTTAGCCATGCTGGAACGATTTTCTCTTTTAAAAACCTGCATTCAAAAAGCTCTTATAGATCTCAATCATCCAATCCGTTTAGAAGATGCTGATTTTGACTTGGTAAATAAAATTGTTGATGTGCTGACCCCAATAGTTTTTTGTATTGTCTTTTTTGTTCCTTATTTTAGTATATTGTGTATTGTGTTGTGCAACAATTTGAATAAATATTTTTTAAGAAATCACTTAAGTTTTTTTTTCATTTGAGCCCAATTAGAAACCTGCGTTCCTACGATTAATTCCGGAAATGAAATGTTACATGCTGTAAATATTAAATACGTCCATGCAATGAAGATGCATACACATGGATGGGGTATTATAAACAGCCTTCACGAGATAAGTTAAAAACTAATGATTATAACATGTTATATAACAATTATTGTATATTTTAATATTGCGACATTTTTATTTTTTATTACACGATATTCTACATTTCTAATATAATTTTCCGTTCACAAATTAAATTTGTAAGATATACAGACGCTAACATATGTCACATTTCATCATACTCATATTAACAAGTGTTTTAGTATTTTATCGTTAACGTGATAACACATTTAGTGTTCAACTTAACATAATAATATGACGTTGCTTTTTAGCATGAGTAAATGGATAATATACTTTTAAATGGACTCTATGCCGCTTGTTGATGCATGTATATATAAAACGTAAAAAGCGTATTATAAACTACTCAAAAATGAATAGGGAATTAGATCTTTTTTTAACAGATCTAATTAATTCGATTAAATTTAAAATTAGAAGGCCCACAGTCGTTTGTGGACATTTTATTTGGTAAATGTCTTTTCTGTGTGATAAAATATTGAATCTTGTATTCCAACCTTAAATTAATTTAGAATACAAAATTATAAAAATCGCATTTTTTGACAAGTATTATTCATTTTAAACGTCATTTCACATTTTCACGATGCCAAGACGTCATTTAAATAAAGAAACTTTTGATTTAATTGCGTTATTGCATCAGCGAGGGCAATCTGGAGCAGAAATTGCCGCAATTTTTAATGTGTCTCCAAGTGTTGTTAGTAGGGCTCTAACAAGATTCCAACAGATAGGATCTGCAAGGAGAAGACCCGGTAGTGGATCTGAGAGGAAAACAAATCAGAGACAAGACCGCTACATACGAATTCAGACAAGGATGAATCCGTTTAGAAGTGCTGTATAGTTGCAAACACAGTTACGTGCCGCCACTGGAGTTAGAGTTTCGGATCAAACCATCAGAAACCGTCTGAGGGAAATGGATCTTCATAGCTGCAGGCCTGTGAGACACCCAAAATTAACTAATGCCCATAGAATGGATAGAAGAACTTGGGTTAATCAACGACTAGCAGAAAATTTTCAATGGGAGCATGGTTTATACACCGATGAATCCAGATTCTGCTTATATAGTGATAATCGTAGAGTAAGGGTCTGGAGAACTCGAGGAGACCGTTATAGACGCGAGTTTACAAAAGCTGTGGTGCCTGTTGGCGGCGGTGGTATCATGGTGTGGGCGGGCATTAGTTTGAATGGACGTACGAACTTCCATCTCTTTGAAAACAATGTCAATGGATACATATACAGAGATGACATTATTCAGCAATATGTGGCCGACTTTCGTGAGGATGTGGATGAAAACTTGGTTTTTATTGATGATAATGCAAGACCTCATCGTGCACAAATTGTAATACAAGCAATAAATGACCTCCATATTAACCATCTACCTTTACCACCAACGTCTCCCGACTTGAATCCAATTGAGCACATTTGGGACAGACTTCAAGAACAGCTTAACGAACATAATCCACCCCCAGTTAACGTGCAACACTTGCGGGAAATTTTACCGCTGTGTTGGAGAAGAGTGTCACAAGAACACATTAATAATTGCATTATGAGTATGCCCCGAAGATGTACAGCTGTGAGAGATGTCCGTGGTCATTATACACGATTATAGAATTAATTGTTACAGAAAAATGTTTATTTTAGCTATTGTTAAAAATGTTGCTTATTTCATTTTTGATAATTTCTTAGTAATCTAACGATTTTTCTGAATAAGTATACTTGATAATTTTAAATTGTTGTGTACAATTATGTATCTAATATAATACACTACAAATATTTACCCATACTATCTAAAAAATACAAAAAAGTAAAAATTCCTTATTAATTTTTGAGTAGTTTATTTTAATTTATTCTGTTGATAAGTTCATTGCGAATTGCTCAAATCACAGTAAATAATATGATTGCATGACTTGTATATTTTATTACATTATTACTAGCGACCGGACGCATCAGACCGAAATTACGATGGACTATATACGAGGGACACCTTTTATATTTTTATAATCGACCACTACATGGTGCTTTTGACATATGTAATCACATATTCTTAAAATTTGACATTTGTCAATGAGAAATCCACGATAGCGTAGAAATTGGGTCAGTAGTTTGTTCACACTGACAGATTTAAGACACCGAGTTTGTAAAATAATGGAGATTATTATGAAGGTTTTCGTTGGAAGATTTTTTACGATTATAAAAGAGACCTAACTCCACAAGAATGTATTATATCGCATCGGTCAACTTTTTGTAATGAAGCACCATTGGTGAAGACAAGTTTACAATTGGTTTTCAGAATTCCGTCATAGTCGTGCCTCAGTGAGTGATGAATCACGTAAAGGTTGACCAAAAACTGTTGTGATTCCAAAAAATATCGATGCTGTGCGGAAAATGATAGAACACGATCGAGATATGAATTACAGTGAGGTAGAGGCATCTCTTGGCATATCGCAGACTGCAATTCATTCGATTTTACATGAACATTTATTTGTAAAAAAAAATATGTTCCAGATGGATTCCACATAACTTGACCGAAGCACAGAAAGCAATTCGTGTCAATTGGTAGAAAGAGATGCGCAAAAAATTCGACGTAGGAACCGCAAAATCCGCATACAACATCGTCACAGGTGAGGAAACATGGATATATGCGCATGAGCCGGAAACCAAGCAACAATCTACTGTATGGCTGTTCCAAGACGAACCGAACTCCACAAAAGTTGTTCGTGCAAGGAGCACTTCCAAGAAAATGATCGCTTGTTTCTTCAGCTGTACAGGACACATTTCAACAATTCCTCTAGACTCTAGACTACTCTAGAGCATCGAAAAACTGTTAACGCTGAATAGTATACAGTAATTTGTTTGCCAAAAGTTATAGGCGATATCAGGAAAAAAAAACAGAAAACTTCGCATTATTCTTCATCACGACAATGCGAGTTCCCATACAAACAAAAAATTCGAGGACAGCGATTTTCAATATCTCAAGAAGCAGTCGAAGCCTTTGAAAACTACGTTTCGGAGATACAACCTTCAGAGTGAAAAAAATGTTTTGAGAACTGGTTCGTACGCATGCAAAAGTGTATTGACCATACAGGCGAATATTTTGAAAAACAATAAAATAGTTTGTTCCCAAAAATTTTGTTTTCTTCCCAGATTTTGTAAAAATTATAAATGGTGACCCTCGTAAATAGTCTATAACATCGCTAAGTACAATACGCAGTTATTGAATAGCTCTATTCATTCGGTTAACCGCACATCTGTTTCTTGTCGTTGAATTGTTACGCAATTGCTCCAATTTTATAGTAAAATTCCTTTCTTCATGGGTGTAGATATAAGCGTGAGGAGTTTTTATAATTTATTTTATTTATTAGTTTATATTTCGTAAGATAAAGTACGGTGAGTTAGTTTCTTTTTTTTTCATTGTTTTAACTGTTAATTACATACTTCTCTCAATTATTATGACATGAGTATCCAGTGAATTTCGTTTCAATAACATACGCACACATTTCTAATTTTCATTTATTTAGATCTAGAACATTGTTTAAGTTACTTGTTTCAGATATGATATAAAACAACATCGAGAATGGCATCGTGAAACAATGACGAGTTGGATTAAAGGTCAAACTGATTGTACGTCCATTGCCAGTGATTCCGAAATTTATTGCAAAATTATAAAATATTGTTAAAAAATTCCAAGAAATCGCACGTAATACGTCTCTTAGCATCGCAAACACATACACTGAAATTAGCACTGTTGGAATCTGTCAATTTTAGCGAAGGTGTTTGTGAAACTTTAATGGCGGCAAATATTCCATTAAATAAACTTAACAATCCCACCTTCAAAACATTTCTCCAAAAATATACTGGTCGAAATGTTACTGATGAATCCATCTTAAGCAAATATTATGTATCTAAGTGCTACACAAAAGCAGTAGAACGCATTAGAAGCCATCTTTCAAATCAGTACCTATGGATAAGTGCCGACGAAACTTTCGATATATTAGGACGCTGTGTGCTAAATGTTGTAGCTGGTGTACTATATCCAACTATTCTATATAAAGCATATATGATAGCGGCAAAAGTTACAAATACAGTTGATGCGGAAACAGTAGCTAAAACCATTTACGAGAATATGCACCAAATGCTTTATTCGGACGACAGATACACAGAAAAAATAGTTTTATTTGTCAGTGATAGTGCTGCATATATGTTAGAAACAGGTAGACTATTAAAGGAAACATATCCTAATATGCTGCATATTTCTTGTGTAGCAGATGCTCTCCGCAGATTTTGTGAATATGTCAGACACCTTTCCGGAAGTTGATAGACTTGTATCCGCTTATAAAAATATTTTTAGAAAAGCACCATTGAGAGTAGCTCTTTACAAGGAAAAAACTTGCATCTTTGTCACTACTCCCTCTCCAGTAATAACTTGACGGGGAGCATGGTTGGAAGCTACTAGTTTTTATGCAGAGAATTTCGATAGTTTGCAAAATTTCGCTACATATTTAAATGATGATGCTCGAAGTATTTCTAAGTGCAAGGAACTAATACAAATTCCAAATTTAAAAAATCAGTTGTACTTTCTTCAGGAAATTTGCCAAAACTAATCACTTATTTTAAAAATCAAAATCTCTAATTAAATGATGGATTAACCACATTAGATGTGGCTATTAATAATTTGAAAAATATTCCAATTGACTTCGGATGTAGCCTTCGGTAAAAGTTAGACGCAATTTTTAATAGAAATCCAGATTTAATAACATTGCGGCAATTATGTATAACGAGAATGCCTCAAAATTTAACTGCTAAATAAGCTGAAATAAAAGAATATTTCCAGCATGCTCTATAACAAGTTGCGATGTAAAAAGGACGTTTTCTATTTACGAGGAAGTATTTCATTCAAAGATAACAAGTTTTACAGAAGAGAACCTTGAAAAAGTATTGCTAGTTAATATTAATACTCCTTTACTCAACTCGGAACTACAAAATGAACAAATAAAAATGTATTTCATATTTTATAGATCACCAATTATATAAATAAAATTAAAAACTCTTTAAAAATACAAATTTTCAATAGTACGCCCGTGGGCGATGAATCATGGGCCTCTCGTGTCCGGTCCCTAATTATAACGTTCTTGACGGTTTGTTTTGCGTTTATAACGGTGTCGGCTGCTGTATCTCTTTCTGAACCGTTGCTTCTATCGTTAATATGACGTCGCAGTCACACCGTCCTGCAGACAAGGTTTACAGTAGTACGCCCCTTAAAATTCTTTTATATGCAACGCCGAGCAAGCAGCCTTAAGTTTAAATTTAACAAATTTCATGTTTATTACATTGCGGAGACTTATTTATTTTGTTAAAAAAGTTAGTATCATTGGAAAATAATGGCAAGATTAAGCAAGCATACAAAATCCCCAAGATATTTTATTCTATATTTAGAATGCAAATCAGTTAGTAGTGTTATGTCACGGAGTGTCAAGATTGAACGGGTTCAAACTAACTGATTTTACAAATATATTTAACTAGTGAACAACAATTTTCAATTTTAATCTGTGTACTTAATTGTTGTTATAAAAACTTTATTTATATCAATTATACACCTGACATATCTATAGTCATGTGCAGCTTTATCAAAATATAAGCAATACAGCGAAACTTTAGGAGTAAATAATAAAATTTATGTCGAAATACAACCTTCATTTCATACCACACTGCATCTTCTGCGAGATAAAATACTTTCAGCGCTTTGTAAAAGGGTATATTGTTAGCAAGATAATAATTAGAGAACGGACGCAATTTCCATAAAACGCAATGGGCTATTGGAATTGTGTATAACGTCGCTCAGTACATCCCGGCGTAATTCAATGAAGTATTTGTTTGACTTACTCGGACACCTGGTCTCGCCGCGATAACAATGGACAAGCCAGCTATTGTATTCCGACAATATAGTGCTTTTTAAAGTGTTTTCATGAGCGTAGATAGAAGCGGGGTTCTTATAATGTATTTTATTTATTAGTTTATATTTCGTAAGATAAATAAAGTGCTGTGAGTAAGTTTCTTGTTTTCATAGTTTTAACTGTTAATTACATCGTAATTTTTGTGATAAATCCTGTTTAATAACGTTTGATTGAATCTATTTCTAAAAATTATTTTGACGTAAGAGTGTGCATTGAATTTCGTTCGGTTTCAATAACTTACGCACACATTTTTAGTTTTAATTTATTTAGATCTAGAGCATTGTTCAAGTTACTTTTTCAGACATGATATGGAAGAATGTCGAGAACGGCATTGTAAAACAATGGCGAGTTGGATTGACGGTCATACTGATTGTATGTCCATTGTCAGTGATTCCGAAATTTATTACAAAATCCGTAAAATATCGTCAAAAATTCGTCACTTAGGATCGCAAACACATCTGAACTCTGTAAAACTTTTATGGCGGCTAATATTCCATTAAATAAACTTAACAATCCCACTTTAAAAATATTTCTGAAAAAATATACTGGTCGAAATGTTCCTGATGAATCAACTTTACGCAAATATTATGTTTCTAGGTGCTATACGAGAACAGTAGAACGCATTAGAAGCCATCTTTTAAATCAATACATATGGATAAGCGCCGACGAAACGGTGGATATGTTAGGTCGCTGTGTGGTAAATGTTGTAGCTGGTGTACTACATCCAACTATTCCCTATAACTCATATGTAATAGCAACAAGTGTTATAAATAGAGTTGATGCGGAAACAGTTGCTGAAACCATTAAGGAGAATATGCAAAAAATGCTTCATTCGGACGCCACGTACAAAGAAAAAATACTTTTATTTGTCAGTGATAGTGCTGCGTATATGTTAAAAACAGGCAGACTATTGACGAAAACATATCCTAATATGCTGCATATTACTTGTGTAGCACATGCTCTCCACAGAATCTGTGAATATATCAGAGACACTTTTCCGGAAGTTGATAGACTTGTATCAGCTTTTAAAAAAGTTTTCAGAAAAGCACCATTGAGAGTAGCTCTTTTCAGGGAAAAATTTCCATCTCTGTCACTGCCTCCAACTGCAGTAATAACTAGATGGGGAACATAGCTTGGAGCTACTAGTTATTATGATGAGAATTTCGATAGTCTAAAACATTTCGTAACACTGCTAAAGGAGGATGCTAGAAGTATTGGCGAGTGCAAGGAGCCCAAACAAATCCCAAATTTAAAAAATCAGTTGTACTTTCTTCACGAACACTTTGAAAAATTGCCAAAACTAATCACTTATTTTGAAAATCGAAATCTCAAATTAAATGACGGATTAACCACATTAGATATGGCTGTTAATAATTTGATAAGTATTCCAAGTGACTTCGGATGTGGCCTTCGGCAAAAGTTTGAAGCAATTCTTAATAGAAATCCAGATTTAATTACATTGCAGCAATTATGTATGGAGACAATTCCACAAAATCTAACGGCTAAATATGAAGAAATAAAAGAATATTTCCAGGTATGCACCTATACCCAGTTGCGATGTAGAAAGGACGATTTCTATTTATAAGGATGTACTTAATTCAAAGAGAACAAAATTTACAGAAGAAAACCTTGAGGAACTATTGCTAGGCAATATTAATACTCCTTTATTCAACTTGAACGACAAAATGAACAAATAAAAATGTTCCAATTATAGAAATAAAATTAAAAACTTTAAAAATACAACTTTTCAACAAATACATATGTATTTCGTAATTTTATAGATCACCACCCGTTCGTTTTCCAATGATATAAATAAAATTAAATATTTTAGAATACAGGCCTTTCGCCAGTACTGCACTGGGTGGTAAGCGTGTCCGTTCTCTAATAATAATGATATTGATACTATTTATTGTAAAGAAGCTAATGCGATTTAGATACCACAATGTTTTATTGATTTATTTATTAAATTTTATTCTTCTTGGAATATCCCCAGATACATATTTATAAAACGTTGTTTTTTTTATTTACCACACTTGATATCACAGGTTAAATATAAACATAAAAATAAAAAAATGAAATTATTAAAAAACCACTGATAAAGTCCTTACATATGGGTAAGCTCTAATGAATATGTTTTTATTATCAGTTAATTAAAATGATGTGTTTGCAATATGTATGTATATTACATATGCAAATTTCCCAGTGTATAAAACACGTAGGAGGACTACAAATATTTATATTTAATAAGCTACTAGAGATTAATTTCTGCCTACATTACATTAGGCTGAAGTAAATAAAACTGTTAAGTATTAATGCAAACAGTCACGTACAATATATGAAGTCTAGGAAAGTAATTCACAATTTATTTGAAAAAAACATTTATTTATAATTATTCAAAGTAACGGGTGTTCATTTGAAAAGTCAATCTAGGTTACAATACAAAAGTATTTTTAATAATATAAAATATTATTAAAAATGGGGTGTGTGAAGAACACAATACAAGTTCATATGTATTTTTGAATGTATCTCCTCTCCAGAGACGCAGATACGTATTTCACCTTTCTACAGGATCGTCGGTACGCCCCTGCTGGAGAAGAGATACATTCAACCAAATATAACTACCTTGCTATCAACCAGAAATTATTAAGACAGAGCGTGAAAGAATATTCAGCGCTGTCTAGATAACAACTGCCGAACTAAGCAACGTGTTTCTCTAGACGGTAACATACCATATCTATAGAAAACTGTATTATCGTGTCTTCACTACTTGTCGGGCGAACCGAATGCGTATATAACAAAATAATTTGAAACATACATGAGTGGGTAAAAACCACACCAATTTGTATAATACAAAAGTATTTTTAATAATATAAAATATTATTAAAAATGGGGTGTGAAGAACACAATACAAGTTATATATTTTTAATAATTTTTAATAATATTTTATATTATTAAAAATACTTTTGTATTATATAAATTGGTGTGGTTTTTACCCACTCATGTATGTTTCAAATTATTTTGTTCAATCTAGGTTACTTTGAAATTTTGATAGAATAAGACGCAAATATATTAGTATGTGTTTGTTGTTCCGTAAACGTAAATCCAAATGACATTTGATAATGTCAATCACAAATATCAGTTAGTGCATAAAATAATCGTGCGTCGATTCTGGTTTAAATAAATTGCTTCTCAGTTTTAAAATGGCTTCCACTTTAGAACAAATTTTTTTTAGTCCAGGCTTATTTTCATTCAAATTGGTGGTTTATGGTTTATTCAGTTCAAGATCGCATGGTAGAATTTCAAGTTGAGTTTCCACATTTTGTAATAGATTATATACAATTTTAGAATATTTTGGATAGAACTTTAAAACTTTTATCTTAAACTGGTAGTCTCTTAAGAAAATCAGGCAGCGGTTAAGAAACGTACACCTCAAGTTGTCAATCGTGTTGAAGAAATAATGGAAAATGAACCACAAACATCTGTTCCGACATTTGAGTCAACAAATAAACCTTTCTGTTGGTACAACTCACAAGTTATTAAAAAAAGATATGCAACTTTATCCATACTGTGTCACAGCAGTACAAGAATTGTTAGAAATTGATTACCCACGTAGACTACAGTTTTGTAATTGGTTTGTAAATATGAACAATCATGGACAACTTTCGCAAAGTCATCTTTACTAATGAAGCATGGTTTTATCAAACGGGATACCTAAATTCACAAAATACAAGAATTTGGAGTAGTGACAATCCACATGTAATTAATGAAGAATCGCTACATCCAGAGAAAATTGGTGTTTGGGCAGCGATAAGCCAAATGCGAATCATTGGACCAATATTTTTTCAGGGAACGTTAACTGCTCAAAGGTACCGTACGGAAATTTTACAACCATTTGTGAATCAGTTGCATGATGAACTTCAAAATGCATATTTCCAACAAGACGGAGCACCTTGTCACTGTACTGCAGAATCTTTGGATTATTTAAGAGAATTTTTTGATGAGCGTATAATTAGTCGAAATACTGAAATTTCCTGGCCTGCACGTTCATGCGATTTAACACCTTGCGACTTCTTTTTGTGGCCTTATCTAAAAAATAACATATTTCGAACACCTATATTGAATTTGAATGATATGCTACAGAGAATCGAATAGTAATACATGGAAATTATCCAGTAATGTTGCAGAATATCATCAGAAATTTTAAACGGAGGATTTTAAAGTGCATTGATCTTGAAGCACAACATTTTCAACATTTGTTATAGTTTTCAATAAATACCTATTATTTGTATGTATGAAACTGTCAAAATATACGACTTCGTAGGTTAAGTAGTAAATTTTAATTTACGACATACTTCAAAATGTTCTCAGTAAATAACATGCTACTAGATTGACTTTTCAAATGAACACTTGTTACTATTTGCCACAGGAAATGTATTTCTGTATATATGAACACCAATCTTCAATTGCTATTGCATTTTCTCCAATCTTCCCGCGTTAGGTTATTTCATTTTTAGGAGGATGTCTTTTTAGTGTTACAATAGTCATAAAATCAAACAGTGGATCGACTCAATGTGCTTTATTGCTTTTCAAAACATTTTCCATAAAAATTAATACACTTCTGCATTTGTTCAAATCAATTGTAAAAGCAGTTATTCTAGTCTTCTCAGCAGGGACAGTCAAAATTTCCCTTTTGAAAGCATCTACTGCTTCTTCTGGCGACTGAAATCGTCAAGCACGCTTTATATTTTTGACCTTTGGAAACATAAAAATAAACATTGGGATTTAGGTCGGAACTATACAGAAGATAATTTAATAATTAGATATTTTGCTGCTCTAAAAACTCAATTGTCTTTCGAGCTGTGTGCGAATTCGTATTGGCATGATGCCGTTGTGAGTTGGTTTCTCGGAGCATGGCGAATATTTCTGGCAAACAAACAGTTTTGTACCAATCCGCATTAACCGTTCTTTGATCTTGGAAAGGGATTGTATCTACATGCCCTGATTATGAGACCAGCGTTGCGACCATCTTTTTCGATACACTTCGCGAACGAATAACTTTTGTTGGATCTTCTTCATCTTGAAACTCACGATGCTATAGACGTTTTTTGTTTCTGTTATTGAACCGGCTCAAGGTTCTTCGGCACCGACGACTTTCTTCGGTTACAAAATGCGGAATCCAACGGGAAACTAACTTTCTCACACCTAGTGCATTATGTAGAATCGTTTGTCGATAGATTGCTTCATCTTGAAACTGAGTCAGTTAACTCAGCAAGAGTTAGCTGAGTCAGCTAACTTTTTCTGATTTAGCTGAGTCTTGCTAACTTAGCAAGAAATTGTTGTTGAGTTAATCCTCTCCGAAAGTTGTAAAAAATTATTGGGCGAAATTTTCACAATTCCATTTTTCGGTCGCTTACAAATTTTAAAAATTCACGATGACTAAATCACTTGCTGTATCTTGATGAAACTTTAGATTTAGATTAACGAAAGATTGATATTAATTTTGACATCTGAAGCTTTATTGCTGGTGCCCTCTATGAGGCTATGTGCAACACCAAAAAGACCCCTCGCAAATGAAGTCGGTTTTATTCCTACTAAGGAAAGTAATAATTATTTTTCGAAAAAATAAATTAATTTATAATTATTCAAAGTATTCTTTTCCACATGAAACGTATTTTTGTATTTATAAAAACCAATTTACAAAAAAACATCCTCAATCGTGCCGCGTTAGATTATTTCATTTTACCGTTTGTCGATGTAGAATATCAACCTCCTAACTATTCTTAGGTGCCAGGTCTAGACTATATGGCGACTAACCGATTATTTCAATGTCGTTATTGTGATGTAAAATGATTCTTTCTCTTTGAAGAACTTGATGCAAAGAAAAACCATGGCTTGTCTCAGAATAAGGAGTGATTAAAATATCGCGCTAAAAAGCTATATACTTATTTTTCAAGAATTTCATTGGCTCTTCTGCAGGCAAGTTCAATATCGAAAATAATCTAGAGACATCGACCTTTATTTACTGTTTAGTACACAAGCATATCTCGCCAACGTTCTCTTGCGTTTTCTTTCATTGCTATCGTTATCAGTTGTACTAAATCAAATATGTACTTTTAAATACAAAACAAGATGTGCGATCAAGCAGGTCCGAATAACATGTTAGTTTCACGGCCAGGAAGGGACATTTATCGCGTGACCATATTGAACATGTATAAAATGTTAACGATGCGATCTCCGAGAATGGGAACAACATCTACAATAGATTAGGTAAGGTTTAGGTATTACTTAAACGACAATATATTATGAGGAATGTGCTGTAGGTTTGGCTAAATCAACTGTATTTCGCACAATTAAGGGGCTATACCAGTGTGACACATTCAAAAAATCTAAAAACGCCATTGATATACCGTAGTCGACAAATTTTAATTTCTGTTTGCGTATATTCTGTATACTTGTTATATACAACGATGCCAGCTTTAAAAACAGTGGAGGGAGAAGCAGAGTGGTGGACACACATACACATTTAACATGCCCTATTCCCTAACAAACACTTACCAGGTGTTCAACACTTATTTCTCTACGTGCATATATTAATAGTCGATTTCAATATGCATGTTTTTACAACTCAAGAAAAGACAAATCATAAAATGATATTATGCCGGTAGACACCTCAATGTACCTGTACATACCGGATATCCACAAAATTAAATGTATGGGCTAGTATTTTAAATAATTCAATTGTCGGTTCTTTCTATAAGGACATATCTGTAATGTCCGCCAAGAATTTTATTATAGGTTGGCATACTGCCAGAAACAGTGTGGTACATGAATTAAAAGTTATAAAAACTTGTTTAAAGGTTTGTTCCAGACGTCTACAGCTTCTACATTATTCTACAGCGGTGTAGTATGTGTACCGTCAAACTTATGCTAGACATATTACAATGGCGTAGAATAGTGTAGACTGTATAGGCTACGAACAAGCCTTTAAAGTACTATAATTAGTATATTACTAAATTTAAAAACCGCGCTTTTTTTCAAACGACTGTGGCTCTAACTACAATTTTAGCAGGAACTATAAATAAACAGGGTACCACTTTTTAACGTTAAGTTTCCCTTCTCCTTATCTATGGCTAGATCAGAGTTTGAACCCGGTTCATTGAATTCATAGTCTGGTGACCTTCCCACTAGACTAGTGTTTTCAATTTCAAACGTTCTTCGTGACTGAATGAAAAAGTCTGAGAACTTTTGCACTAGACCAACCAGCTCGTAATCTACGTCTCCATTTATACAGGTTTTTAATTTTGCCTATGATATGAAGATCGCGTAATACTAAATAAAATTTATTCAAATCCTTAAAAATTAATTTTAAATCAAAGTTTTTGAGCACCATTTTTAAGCGATTCATCATGAATAATTCGTTCATTAAAAAATACATATAAATACTGGGACGAAATAGGTGATAATTTCGCACAGTACAAAGATTGATTTACATTACAAATTTTGAATTTTATCGCAAGTATTGCGCAATATTGCACATCATTTGGGTATAATAGGAAACACAACATTTCATATACATTAATATAGTGCTCCCCCCTGCCCCCGAAAAATTAAAATAAATGTGAATTGCTATTGAAAATGATAAATATGTCATTTAATGCACGAACAGGCTCTCCAAAGCACTTTGAAGTATATTGCAACACTTTTAAATATTTATAGATAATTGTCATTAAAATTAATCTTTATTATTTGAATTTAATTTTTTTTTTCGTTGTGTGTTGCCTTGATAAATTATTTAATATTAAATGTAATTTGTAATTGTTGTCAAAATGCTAATTTTTAGTTTATAAACGATAATTTTGGAAAAAACAATTCAATCCTCCTAATTATAATGGTGCAATTCAAATTAGGAAAATATAATTGAATGAAGACCCAGAGGTTTAATTAACGTGTCGGTAAAAGTATGTACTATATTCAGGCTTCTTTTTATTGAAAACTGTTTATCTTGTCTCTGTTTTAAGAAATTGTTTTATTCATAAGTTCAAACTAAAATTTATCATCAACGAACAACAATTTATTTTGCTAACAATAACAATGAGGTTAAAAATAAGAGGTGTTTTGAAAATAACGTTTGTTTTGTGACGTTCATGAAAATATAATTTCAGTAAACAATAACAATTCGCATTTCAAATAAAGATGATGTGTAATTCGATAAAACAAGAGTATTAATAAGCTGGCTAATTATAATAATAATAGTTTATTAGTCAGAAGAAGCATAAGTCTACAGAATGAGACACAGACAACGCCTTATATGATATGTATGGCAGATACCAACAAGTACAAATATACAAATGACAAATAAAACCTACACTTTGTCCGTTTTCAGTTTGCAGTCACATGACTAACTATGTCATACTATCTCAGACACAGAATCTATATACTTTGTTTTTCAGATATATTGAGCTACAAATATTCAGAATTGAAACGTATGTCATTTGATACAAGACATACGTCTTTGAAATTTCTTCGTAGCAAAGACAAAGAAAAATAATATTAGCATGTCTTGTATAATATGAGATACCGACAACTGTTTTAGTCAAAAGAGAAAATACGTATTTATCGACATATACAGGTTATGTTTAGTGCTTGTTTGTATTTTTCCGTTGATATTTTAAGATTTCTTATTTATCTGTTCTTCTTGCAACAATAATAGTCAGTTTCGAGTAATTAATCGTAAGTATTTAACGTAATATTTCTTAATTAAATTATTTTACTTTGACACTGACAAATTACATTTTTTGATAAATTGATATGCATATCGCAAAATGTAATTTTCATAATATGAAGTGATATAAAATTTCATGTTTGTGTTCTTTTTGTTGTAGAATATGCCAGCTAAACGTCTAGATTCACAGGCACAAAATCTAGTTGCCAACCTTCTTCATTATTTTGAAGAAGAGAAATATAATAGAGGTCCATTATTGTCTGTTGATTCAGTTTATGAAGTAAGATAACACCAAATTAATATCTTTAGATTAATGAGGAAAAATATTTTTAGAGAGTAGCAAGTGCTCTTAAGATCTCTGTCCGAACCGTTTACAATATCAAGAAACGTGGTACATCATCACCTGGAAAACAAATACCCCGACGTAAACCAAAAACCAAAGATTTGCCAGAAAGCTTGAAAATGGAAGTCCGAAATACTTTATACGACATGTTTCATCAAAGTATTCTAAGCAATTTTATTTTCATAAATGATTTATTTTTTAACGATATACTTTTTTAGAAAAACATGTTACATTGAAAACATTGAAGACTGAACTGGAAACTAAACAAATGGTGCAAATAGGAAAAACATCTCTTTCCATTTTACTCAAACATATCGGTTTCAAATATAAAAAAGATGATAATAGAAGAGCATTAATGGAAAAACTTGATGTTAGTGTAATGCGAAGTGTATTTTTAAGGAAGTACATTGAGAATACAAATTCTGGTTTGCGTCAAGTTGTCTTTTTAGATGAAACATGGATATTTTCCAAAGGATCGAAACCGTAAAGAGAAAGTTTATGAAATTGATGAACTGTTAAGAAATGCAGGACATGAAATTCTTAGACTGCCACCATACCACTGTGACTTCAATGCTATTGAGCTAATTTGGGCAAAAGCAAAAACATATTACAATGTGCACATCGGTAGGGCTGGTTACACCTACGAAAAGGTGAAAGAAATGTGGAAGGAGGCATTACATACATGTGATAGTAATACATGGAGTAACTGCATAAGGCATACTGATAATTTAATAAAACAATGGTATGAAAGAGAAAACTGCTTGGTAGACTTGGATATAGATCCAGTAATAATCAATGTTACAGAATCAAGTACAGAATCAGACTCTGATTCAGATTAATATATGTAATTGCAACTAAAGGTGTCATATTTTATGTTAGTACAAGACAACATTATTTTCTGTCTATGATAGTGTTTTTATGATTGTATTAGAAAGATTATATATTTAAGCTCCCATGTAAATATGTTTTATTCAAATAAATATTTCTTATTAGACCGATTATGAATTAGATGAATTATTTGCTATTTCTACATTTTTTCTAATATGCTCAGTTAATATATGAACAACTCAAGAGTTTGCAGATACAACCAACATAAATTGCGAAGATAAAGAAAATAGCTTTTGTCACATACTGCACTACTGTTGTTCATTGAGTTTAGTATGCTGTATGGCATTTTAAAATCAGGTTTTAATAGTCTTATGCAGAATAACATTAAAAAATATCAGCGCTCACTTGTGCAGTCACATCCATATCTGTTAACACTAGAATAGAATAATACATAATACAATTTCGCTATTTTGTATTTATTGTATTGATTAAAGTATCTGCATTTTATTAAGTTGAATAGTTTTTATATGAGCAAGTTTAACAAACAGTTATGATAATTTTTTAACATACTGATTCCAAATGAAGTTATATCTTCAATGGTTTTACTTAGCGTAGCAATGTAATAATTGAACTGTATAATTAATTTATACATAATACTAATAGTTCTCTATAGTTTTTGTAAACAAATGAATTATTCGTGTAATTATTATTAACCATTTTCTTGGAAATAATAATACCAATATAATCAAGGTGAGCTTTTATTTATTTAATTTCTAATGCAAAAAATTTGATTATACATATGAAACAATCAAAATTAAGCTTCCTATTTTCTTATTTCCCAACCTTTCTGTTCTACTTTTTGGTTATATTGAATTGCTTTGTAATTCATTTATGTTAGTGAATTTCTTCTCGTATGATTTCTGCAATTTCCAGATTATTTCTTATTCCAAATTTATTTAATGCGATTAATGCTAGAAGTGAAGCATCTGTTTACAATACATGAAAAGCTGCATTTTCTACATGTACCTTTGTCTTCTTTAAAGAATATTATTTTATATGCGTATTTGAGATTTAAAACTTCCAAAGTTACTGTGTTTATACTTCAAAAATTTTAGGTTATGTCATACGGCATCGTTCCAATTTCATTACCATTACATTGGTCAATAACATCGATTGATTAAACAGGAAAAACATTTAGAAAATAAATAGAAAACATTATGTATTGAAATAACAATTTTATATTTATAAAATACTTAAACCTCTTTTGACTCAAAAGTACCGACTAGATTCATACTACTAAAAATAAATGAAAATTGATCATGTGACTGCAAACTGAAAACGAACAGCGTGTATAAATGAAAGCCATGTATAAGCAAAATCTACGTATAAATAAAAACAATATATAGAGAAAAAAAATATAGAATTTGCAAAGAGATTTAGCAATAAAACAAAGAACAGACCTCAGAGCGCGTGGAAGTAGTTATGAATATCGTACGGTATATAGAGATTAACATTTCCTTCATCTTTTTTTTGACAATTTCTATTGAATTTATATTTTGTAGATGGTAATTGATTCAATAACCTACATCCGTTAAAAAGGAGGCGCTTCTGGTAGAGAAATGTTGAATGCTGGGTTGGAAGTAACGTGTTGTTTATGCCTTGTGTCATCATGTTTTAGACAGTTGTTGTAAAACAAGTCTTTCGACCGGTATTATCAACTGATATTAAAAGTAGTTATTTAATTTTTATTTTAACATAGTTAATATTATTTTCATAGATTCCTTGGATTATATTTATAATCTTTCTATTTACACCTCTATTTTCCAGGCTCTCCCAAATTTTCGTTCTTGGTACTCAGTCAAAAGCCATCTCTAGATGTATAAATCCAAGACATACCTTCTTTAGTTGGGGTAATCTGTTTTCCAGTATCTGTTTTTGTTCGGGCAAAATAGATTTAATTTTGTATTTTTCGTTTTATTTAGATGTAGGTATATTTATGTTAATATATTTAATTATAGTTTTAAATTGTAAATATTATATATTGTATATAGAAAATGTCTTGGAGTTCAGGTATATTTAATATTGTTAATTACCTTAGGCCTGGTCAGGTATTACATTTCTTCATTGTCTTATTTTCTACAGTCATAAAAACTATTTATTTTATTACAGGGACAACCTTCTGGTTAATCCAATCATTATGTAAATAATGTATTTGAATAAGCATAAATATAATAGAACAAGTTTTATTGTACGTATTTCTTGTTATATATTATTATAATAGGTTGAATAATTTGGTTCGAGGCGCTTCTGCGAGGTATATTGTTATCTCTGTGCATTGTATATTTATTACTTTAAGAGGTATTTTATTTTCTATAATTAAGGGTTTCCGGCGTATATTGTTTATTTTAATACATTTATGACGTTGGGAACTACAGCATATACTTTTCTTGGAAAGGTAAAAATGGTTATATGGAAATTTCCGTATACTCTTTTTCATTGCCGAAAAATAAGGAAATGAAGAAACAGTTCCAAATAAGATCTCTTAGAGCTTACTACAGTTCCAAACAAGATCTCTTAGAGCTTACTACAGTTCCAAGTACGATCTCTTAGAGTTAAAGCTTAGGTCTCAGTGATCTAACTAACAGTTCCTACTAAGATCTCAGTGATCTAAATAGGAGCAAATATTATTTATTAGCCAGTTTTTCTCGGTCTTTAGTATTAAGACCAGATACTGCATTTATTTAACGGAACTCCAAGATTAAACTTGTAAATATATTAGTGTTATACAACAAATATTGTATTATTTCAATACATACTTCGGTCTATACATACCGAACTTCCTTCAAACCAGGAGGAAGAAACAGTTTTTATTGTAAATATATGATCCTGGGTACTTCGTCCGGGCCTGAATCCGCTTTGAGGCTCTGCGAGATACGGTTTGAATCCGCTTTGAGGCTCTGCGAGATACAGTTTCTATTAAGTTTTTAAATGTAATAATATGAGATCTGAAGGATTCAAAACAGAGGAGGGTTGAGATAAGGAGTGGGATTAAGTCCGATGCTCTTTAATGTATTTATGGATGATAAAATTAGAGAATGTGATAACTACACCAAAAAGATGTGTTGGCTACAAAGATCTACACAGAGTACAAAGAACCTTAGGTGCCTTTGCAGATGATATAGTAATAATTGCAGAAAATAAACAACTCGCATATAATCTCGAAATTTGGAACGAAGTACTAAAGAGAAATCATATGAAAATAAACCCAAACAAAACTAAAGTAATGTCAATAGGTGACCAACAGCTGGATATCGCAATAGATAACATAAAAATAGAACAAGTCAAAGAATTTCGATACCTAGGTGTTATCTTAGATGAGAAAGGGAAGCAAGATGCAGAAATTAACAACAGAGTTGAAAAAGCGATTAAACTCTAGTTTTAATTATGCATTAAATAATAACTTCATAAGTAAAACAGAAATTCCAGTTAAACCAAAAATACAAGTATTCACGGCTATATATAGACCGGTGCTGACGTATGGGTGCGAATCCTGGGTACTCTTGAAAAACCAGAAGAGTAAAATCCAAGCAACTGAGATGAAATATCTAAGAAGAATGAGAGGAATAACCAGAAGAGATAAAATGAGAAATACACAAGTTCGATAAGAATTAAACATCCAACCCATATCCACGTTCATAGAAAGAAGACAACTGAATTGGTGGGGGACATATTCAAAGAATGCCAAATATAAGACCAATCAAACAAGTCTACGAGGCAAGACCACAGGCAAGAAAGAAATGAGGTAGACCAGGAAAAACTTGGAATGGCACAATAGGCAATATATTGAAAGAAAATAATAAATCCTGGAACGAAGCCAAGGCACTCTCAAGAGATAGAAAGGCCTGGAAGAAATTTATTCATGTTGAAGAATAAAAACCTGCCCGACACCTTAACGGTATAAGGGATCAAGATTATATATACGTTATATATTAAAAGTAGTTTTAGTTAAAAGACATTTAACTAACTAAATGTGATATTTAGGAAAGTTGGTATTACTTTTAGAACAAAATATACGAATTTCGCACATTTGAACAACCTACGATTATAGACGATTGAGCTAATAAATCAAAAAGCAAACAATATTTAACAGTTACATCAATACATTAGAAATATTTGCCAGAAGTAAAAATTTCATATTACAATAAAATTCTCTTTAAAAAATCACAATAAATTTTGAAAATAATTTAATATTGGTCTCTGTCGAGTGTTATTATTTACTTCATTAAACACTTCTTCTGCCTCAACCAAAATGCTTTCCTCGACTGGTAGAGGCTCATTCCTATTAATTGCAATGTTATGTAATACTGCAGTAGCAAAGATTACAATATAAAATAGAAAATATACAGTATCCAGTGATACTGTATATTTTCTATGAAACTTCAGTAAGTTTCATTTTGTTTTTTATTGGGATATACATATTCTAAAAAATATAACAAATAAAATAGTAAAAATTTTTTCTAATAAAAGTTGTCTAGATCCGCCAAAAAAAAATTAAAAATAAAAAAAAAATTTTTTGGCGTTCTCTCTCTCTAGAATAACCTTTTTTTCAATAGCACTTCCATAAATTTTAGGACAATAATGCAAATTCAAAAGTTCAGCTGTTTATTTTTCTATTATTTATTACTGTATGTTTTGTAACCTTTTTCAGTAGTACTTCATTGAATTTTGGGATAATATAAATTCCAAAGTTAAGTCTATTATCCATCCAGACGAATTCGTTTTCTCTACAAAGTATTTTATAGCTTGCTAACTCTCGTGTTAATCTCTAAGAACAATAAAACTGTAAAATGGCATTCTATTTTCAAAAGATTTTGACCTTAAGACCCGTAACAGGTAGAGCGATTCTAAAATAATCCTACACCATGAAATTTGCTAACCTCTCCTAACCGTTAAAGATTATCCGAAAATAAATATTTAATTTTAATAAAATTATAGTCAATTTTAACTTATATCCCTGAAATAGTTATATTAT
The DNA here is from genome assembly GCA_935421215.2 of Melolontha melolontha. NCBI lineage: Eukaryota > Metazoa > Arthropoda > Insecta > Coleoptera > Scarabaeidae > Melolontha > Melolontha melolontha. Next base: position 18,647,898 of record OW285241.1, on the reverse strand, counting down.
ATAAATTTTACATAAGGTTCAATGTGGTTAGTTAATGATTAAACAACAATTACTACAGCTTTCTAGTATATTTGTGACCAATTACAATTTGAAAGTTCGGTAATCCCTAAAGTCAAGGAAAGTCCCGTTTAGAAGGATATAGAAATGATGTTTTAATAACTTCATTAGTATTTCATTTATTTGTTAAGCGATAATTTGATTATTTGTTTTTAACTTTTAAAATAAGCAAACGACAATATTATTCAAAACTTTTATCTCTCGAAAAACCAATCATTTCTTTTAATGATTTTTAGAACAATTAAGAAATTAAATGGAGAAATTGCATGATGCAATCCTAAAGAAATTTTGAAAAAATTGCAATTTGTTTTATAGTTTTCGTTACGTTTATAACTTAAATTAAATATTTAAATTTTTCAACTTTACCAGAAGAATGTATCGTTTTGTATGAAGTGTTTATATATATGGAGTGTTGTGTTTGACTTTTGAACATAAACGGCCGGTATTATCAACATATTTAAAAGGACATTTATATTAAATGGCTATTATGGGGATAAAATAATTTTTTAATGAATTACACTACTTTTTACTTTACCCAGTAACGATCGTTTCGCTCCAAGGGAGCTTCGTCAGACTTTTAACTAACTTATGGACATATATCTTTAGATAAATGTACCGTAACAAACACATAGTTTTGAATAGTTTAAGAAATGTCTATGAACAAAATTCATTAAAAATTTGTTTTATTTTATCCCGATAATAGTTATAATGGAATTTCATCAAGTAAAGGCCGAAACAATCCTATATATTAAATGACATTAAAAGTAACGCAAGTGTATTATCAACATGTTTAAAGGAACATTTAACTCTTAACAGGCATTTAAAATTAAATGCCCAAATTTGACTACTCACGTATTAAAAGGAGAATTAACCTATGCGTATTTATGTATATGCACGTTTACATGTGACGTGACTTCAAAAACCTTCTTTATTAGAGACGACAATTCTCATTCAAAATTATACGTTTGTGACAGATTACGTGCACTGTCACTAACCATTATCAAAAAGCATGGCTATCTCTAATGAGGAGAATTTTTGAAGGCACGATACTTCTGTGCTTATGATGTACTCAAACATACATACTTACATAACCTCGAAACTTCTTTATACTTACATCCAGTAACAAGTGTTCATTTGAAAAGTCAATCTAGGTTACTTTGAAATTTTGATAGAATAAGACGCAAATATATTAGTATGCCTTTGTTGTTCCGTAAACGTAAATCCAAATGACAATTGATAATGTCAATCACAAATATCAGTTAGTGCATAAAATAATCGTGCGTCGATTCTGGTTTAAATAAATTGCTTCTCAGTTTTAAAATGGCTTTCACTTTAGAACATAATTTTTTTTTAGTCCAGGCTTATTTTCGAAGTGGTAATAAAATTGATGGTTTATGGGTTTATTCAGTTCAAGATTGCATGGTAGAATTTCAAGTTGAATTTCCACATTTTGTAATAGATTATACACAATTTAAGAATACTTTGGATAGAACTTTAAAATTTTTTTCTGAAACTGGTAGTCTCTTAAGAAAATCAGGCAGCGGAGCAGTTAAGAAACGTACACCTCAAGGTGTCAATCGTGTTGAAGAAATAATGGAAAATGAACCACAAACATCTGTTCGACATTTGAGTCGAACAAATAAACCTTTCTGTTGGTACAACTCACAAGTTATTAAAAAAAGATATGCAACTTTATCCATACCGTGTCACAGCAGTACAAGAATTGTTACAAATTGATTACCCACGTAGACTACAGTTTAGTAATTGGTTTGTAGATATGAACAATAATGGAGAACTTTCGCAAAGAGTCATCTTTACTGATGAAGCATGGTTTTATAAAACGGGATACCTAAATTCACAAAATACAAGAATTTGGAGTAGTGAAAATCCACATGTAATTAATGAAGAATCGCTACATCCAGAGAAAATTGGTGTTTGGGCAGCGATAAGCCAAAGGCGAATCATTGGACCAATATTTTTTCAGGGAACGTTAACTGCTCGAAGGTACCGTACGGAAATTTTACAACCATCTGTCAATCAGTTGCATGATGATGAACTTCAAAATGCATATTTCCAACAAGACGGAGCACCTTGTCACTGTACTGCAGAATCTTTGGATTATTTAAGAGAATTTTTTGATGAGCGTATAATTAGTCGAAATACTGAAATCGCCTGGCCTACACGTTCATGCGATTTAACACTTTGCGACTTCTTTTTGTGGCCTTATATAAAAAATAACATATTTCGAACACCTATATTGAATTTGAATGATATGCTACAGAGAATCGAACAGAAATGCATGGAAATTAATAACAATCCAGTAGTGTTGCAGAATATCATCAGAAATTTTGAACGGAGGATTTTAAAGTGCATTGATCTTGAAGGACAATATTTGTTATAGTTTTCAATAAATACCTATTATTTGTTATTTATTTGTATGTATGAAACTGTCAAAATATACGACTTCGTAGGTTAAGTAGTAAATTTTAATTTACGACATACTTCAAAATGTTCTCAGTAAATCACATGCTACTAGATTGACTTTTCAAATGAACACTTGTTACTGGATGCAAGTATAAAGAAGTTTCGAGGATATGTAAGTATGTATGTTTGAGTACATCATAAGCACAGAAGTATCGTGCCTTCAAAAATTCTCCTCATTAGAGATAGCCATGCTTTTTGATAATGGTTAGTGACAGTGCACGTAATCTGTTACAAACGTATAATTTTGTATGAGCATTGTCGTCTCTAATAAAGAAAGTTTTTGAAGGCACGTTACATGTAAACATGCATATACCTAAATACGCATAGGTTAATTCTCCTTTTAATACGGTAGTAGTTAAATTTGGGCATTTAATTTTAAATGCCTGTTTAGAGTTAAATGTTCCTTTAAACATGTTGATAATACACTTGCGTTACTTTTAATGCCATTTAATACATAGGATTGCTTCGGCCTTTACTTGATGAAATTCCATTATAACTATTATCGGGATAAAATAAAACAAATTTTTAACGAATTTTGTTCATAGACATTTAAGTACTAAAAACTACCCATTTCTTAAACTATTCAAAACTATGTGTTTGTTACCGTACATTTATCTAAAGATATGTCCATAAGTTAGTTAAAAGTCTGACGAACCTCCCTTGGAGCGAAACGATCGTTCTGGGTAAAGTAAAAAGTAGTGTAATTCATTAAAAAAATTATTTTATCCCAATAATAGCCATTTAATATAAATGTCCTTTTAAATATGTTGATAATACCGGCCGTTTATGTACAAAAGTCAAACACAACACAACATATATACACTGTGTCCATAAAGTATGGACACAAGCCCGTAATAACGTTATTGTGCATTATTTGACAAAATGCAAAGATATATCGATTAATGTTTTTTATTAGCTATATTTAGATGGTACTATTTTGTTTTTTCCGTCGACCTTGAATAAGTTATGACGGCATTGATAATTTTTTTAAATGTCAACCCCATTTTTTTTATGGATTTTGAAAGCTTTTACAATTATTTATTCGATGATTTAAACATTTTGGTGTTAGTGTTACATTAGAAAAGTCTATGCGACACAACCGGAAAATTTGGACGTTTTACGACAACGCATCATCTACGAAACCAGACTAATCACTAATCACTCCCGAAATATTACAGAATGTGCGAAATGGAATTTATCATCGCTTAGGATTTTGCCAACAAAATGAAGGAAAACATTTTGAGCATTTGTTATAAATTTGATGCTGAAAATGTCAAAAATAAAACTTAGAATTACAACACAGTTTACTCAAAAATTTTCTAATGTAACATACCAAAATTTTTACAACATCGATTAACAATTGTAAAAGCTTTCAAAATCTACAAAGAAAAAGTGGGGTTGACATTTAAAAAAAATATCAATGACGTCATAACTTATTCAAGGTCGACGGAAAAATAAAATGGTAGTATCTAAATATAGCTAATAAAAAACAATAATCGACATATCTTTGCATTTTGTCAAATAATGCACAATAACGTTACTACGGGCTTGTGTCCATACTTTATGGACACAAATGATTACTCAAAAATTTTCTAATGTAACATACCAAAATTTTTACATCATCGAATAAAGAATTGTAAAGGCTTTCAAAATCCACAAAAAAAAAAAGATCAATGACGTCATAACTTATTCAAGGACGACGGAAAAAACAAAATGGTAGCATCTAAATATAGCTAACAAAAAAAATTAATTGATATATCTTTGCATTTTGTCCAATAATGCACAAAACGTTATTACGGGCTTGTGTCCATACTTTATGGACACAGTGTATAAACACTTCATACAAAACGATACATTCCTCTGGTAAATTTGAAATATTTAATTTAAGTTATAAACGTAACGAAAACTATAAAACACAAATTGCAATTTTTTCAAAATTTCTTTAGGATTGATCATGCAATTTCTTCATTTAATCTTTAATTGTTCTAAAAATCATTAAAAAAAATTATTGGTTTTTCGAGAGATAAAAGTTTTGAATAATATTGTCGTTTGCTTATTTTAAAAGTTAAATACAAATAATCAAATTATCGCTTAACAAATAAATGAAATACTAATGAAGTTATTAAAACATCATTTATATAATCCTTCTAAACGGGACTTTCCTTGACTTTAGGGATTACCGAACTTTCAAATTGTAATTGGTCACAAATATACTAGAAAATATGTAAAGCTGTAGTAATTGTTGTTTAATCATTAACTAACCACATTGAACCTTATGTAAAATTTATATAATATAACTATTTCAGGGATATAAGTTAAAATTGACTATAATTTTATTAAAATTAAATATTTATTTTCGGATAATCTTTAACGGTTAGGGAGAGGTTAGCAAATTTCATGGTGTAGGATTATTTTAGAATCGCTCTACCTGTTACGGGGCTTAAGGTCAAAATCTTTTGAAAATAGAATGCCATTTTACAGTTTTATTGTTCTTAGAGATTAACACGAGAGTTAGGAAGCTATAAAATACTTTGTAGAGAAAACGAATTCGTCTGGACGGATAATAGACTTAACTTTGGAATTTATATTATCCCAAAATTCAATGAAGTACTACTGAAAAAGGTTACAGAACATACAGTAATAAATAATAGAAAAATAAACAGCTGAACTTTTGAATTTGCATTATTGTCCTAAAATTTATGGAAGTGCTATTGAAAAAAAGGTTATTCTAGAAGTAATGTATATATTCGTCCGCAAGAATAAATAGCAAACCTTTGCAATTAACGCAACAAAAATTTGTTGAATTGCTTTTGAAACAGGTTATACGAGGGGACGTTTTCATCTTCTTGGACTAGGTATGATAACAAGAGGCGAGAGAATCAATACAAATTTATTTTTTCTATTTTGCGTTCGAAATGAACTCATTATGAAACCCAAAACAGTATCGAAATGAGCTTCATTTCGATACACTTTGTTTCATTTTTCAATGTTGGCCTTGTTCGAATACAGAAATAAATATCATTGCTGTCATTTGATTTTAAGAATTTATGTACATTTGACAGATATGATATATGTCCGTATTTTACACAAACAACGTATGTTGTATACAATTGACAACAACATATATATGTTTCTATGTCACTCATGTTTATATTTTTAAATGAAATATCAAGTAATGTTAACGAAAATTAATAAATAATATGTAATATAATATACTTCGCGGATAGCAAGATTTAAATTTGAAAATGTCAAGTATCAATGTGACCAACTGCATGCTTTATATAAAAATAAAACTCTGAACTTTCAAATTAAATAATTGCAATTTAAGCAATTTATTAATGTAAAAAACGCAAAATAGAAAAAATAGTATAAAAAACTCGTTTCATAAGGCCTTTTGCCGCACTCGCTCTTTAGAAAACTCGCCGCTATCGCGGCTCGTTTTCTAAACTGATCTCGTGCGGCAAAATGGTGCCTTATGAAACTTGTTTTTTAATATACTATTTCAATATTACTTTAGGTTCAAAATTAACCGGACACTCGAATTTTTTGCAATATTTCAATGTTGCACATGTATTTGTACTGCATTTTAGGTGATTAGGTTTGAACATGTTACATTAGGTCTTTTCCTTTGTTTTTGTGCTGTTACAGAGTGCTGTAACAAAACGGAAGTACAAAGGAATAGAAAAGTATTTTTAATAATATAAAATATTATTAAAAATGGGGTGTGAAGAACACAATACAAGTTATATATTTGTGAATGTATCTTCTCTCCAGAGACGCAGATACGTATTTCACCTTTCTACAGGATCGTCGGTACGCCCCTGCTGGTGAAATACGTATCTGCGTCTCTGGAGAGGAGATACATTCACAAATATATAACTTGTATTGTGTTCTTCACACCCCATTTTTAATAATATTTTATATTATTAAAAATACTTAAGTATTATACTAATTGGTGTGGTTTTTACCCACTCATGTATGTTTCAAATTATTTTGTTATATACAAAGGAATAGATTTTAGTGTAGATGTCGGTAATGAGTCATTTCAACACAATTTCTCATAGATACTCTTCTCTCTTTATTTAATAAGTTAAATAACATATTCTTCGCTAGTTGAATCTTATATTTTACTCAAAATAATGTCCAGCTGAACTATATCTATTTCCAATATTACCGGTAATTTTTCTGCTTTCATTTTCTTTTAAATGTGTATACAAGAAATAACATGAAATTTTAAAAATTAATCACGAAACAGGTCAACAAACACAAAGAAATCTATTGAAAATTCAGTGTAATTCACTCCTGCTATTATCCAGGTCAGATAAATTGCACGGTGGAGGACTGGTTTATTTTACACCGTGCAAAGGCAAAGCAAAAGTGTTGATTGTGTGCAAACGAAGGAAATCTGGTGTAAAGTGTAGTTGTTTGCAGTTCGGTGCTACACCTTCTATGCAAAGGAAAAGACCTAATTTGTTTAGTGTGAAATCCGCTCGGGCACCTCATACGAGCATAGCACATAAGAGTTGCGTCGGTACTATTGCAACAAGTGTGTCGCAAAGTAACATGTTCAATTTGTTGAGTAATCGTTTTTGAAAAGTGAAAAGAAGAAAGACATGGTCCAGAACAAGTTGCTCAAGCTATTGCTTTAAAAAATGACGGACAAAGTGCACGTTACATCACAAACGCCCTAGGAATTCCACTAAGTACCATTTCAGATGCCCTGCAAAAGTTTCGGGAAACAGATGAGTTCATAAGAAGGCCGGACAAAGGTAGACGAAGAGTAACAAATCATATCCAAGATGGGCTTCTTCGAATGTACGTGTTACGTAATCGCATGACAGCATTTGCTCCTGTGCAAACGTTGAACGATGTTCATAACAACATAGTGTCAGCGTATACAGATCGCAGACGCTTAAATGAAGGTGAGCTGAGCCCCAGAAGAGACCTGCAACAGTTCCTCTTTTAATCGCAGGGCATTGTCGACAGCATTTGAGTCCAGATTCTCCCTATACATATCAGATGGTCGCGACAGGATGTAGAGAAGGACAGGTGAGTGTTCTGCTGAAGTTTGTTTATAGCAAGAGTGCCATTCGGTGGAAGGGTATTTTGTTGACTGCTAATAAAGAGCTAGTGGGTGGGACAATTACTGCCGATCGCTACATTCAACAATGTTTAAAGGAACAGGTTGCACTATTTGTTGGCGAAAATTTTCGTTTAATGCAAGATAATGCCCGGCCACACATTGCATGGGTCACGCGGACTTAATTAGAAGTTGCGTTTTTGCCATGGCCACCACGAAGCCCTGACTTGGATCCCATCGGACATGCATGAGATATGTTGGGACAATGTGTTCACCACAACCATGCGAAGTTTACGACGTTGGACAAGTTAAAAGAAGCCATAACTGCGGAATGGAACCAAATTCCTGAAGAGGAATTTTCTGCTTTTATCAGGAGCATGCCTGATCGAATGGCAACCGTAATTAGGACTACCAAGTGTTAGTGTTATCGGTTGAGTGACGTTTGAGATATCGCTAGATAAAGTAGTTAATCGTGAATAAAGCAAGTACTATGTATTACTAAAAACGCCAACAGATACGTATATGGGGGCTTTTGTCTTGGTAAAACAATGATTTATAAATGGCATAATCTATTCAAGCAAGGCAGAGTCTATTGAAGACGATCAGCGCTCAGGACGGCCGCTTGAGGCGACTTTTGCAGACATTTTTGAAAAAGTCTGCAAAAACTTGTTATCGAAGACGCTCGTTTGAAGAAAAAACAAATTGCAGAAATAATTGGGATATCACCTACCATCGTTTTGAACATCAACATCTTGGAATGCCTTTCAGAAGCAATAACGTATAGTGTTCGTGAGTTTTTGTATTTGTGTAGAGAGAACATGGATGAATTTATGAAGCGGATTGCTACTGGAGAAGAAACTTGGGTTTATCACTATGAGCCCGGGTAAAAGCAAGAGTCTATGCAGCGGCATAAAATAGGCGCAACACCGTCTAAGGAGTTCAAGGTGTTACAATTGGCTGGGAAGATTATGGCTACGATTTTCTGGGATTCAGAAGGTCTTTTATTGATTGACTATCAGGAAAAAGGTATCAGTATGATGGGTCAATACCACGCTACAGTATTAGAAAAACTAAAAGATGCCTACAGAGGTACGGCTTCGCAACACTAAGCCATCCTTTTTATAGTGCAGATTTGGTCCCGTCGGATTATTATTTCCAAAATTGAAAAAAGAGCTTCTGAGGAAAACGATTACTGATGATGTAGAAATAAAGTCGGTTTATTTCCGTCTATTTTGCAGGCCATGACAATACATTTTTTTTATGGTATAAATAAATTATTTGAAAGATCTGAGAAATGTATTAGGGTTAAGGGAAAATACATCGAAAAAGAAAATTGAATTTGTGTTAAAATTATTGTTGGACATCATCCAAATAAATTTACTCAAGATGAGTAAGCAACATTAATTTGAACAATTTACCAGTTACGTGGCGATCAAACAAAAAGGCTTGGATGACGTCTGATTTTCTAGCGCAGTTCGATAGAAAAATGCAACTTCAAGAACGGAACGTCCTGCTATTTTTAGACAATGCGGCCTCTCATCCTCGCGATCTTAAATTGAAAAATGTTAAAGTTATTTTTCTTCCAGCACACACAACAGCATTTTGTCAGCCCCTGGATCAAGGCGTTATAAAAAACTTTAAGTTCTTGTACAAATCGTTATTTTTAAAAAATATTTTGCTGCAGATGGAAGACGCAAATTCTGTTTTGGATTTATCAAAATCAATAAATTTGTTAGATGTCGTTTATTTCATACACAAAGCGTGGGAGCAAGTGAGTCCCCAGACAATAAAACATCGTTTCAGGAAAGCTGGTTTTGAGAAAACAGATATCCTAAATGACGATAGAGGTTGGACCGCAGAAGATGAGCTTCCACTATCAGCACTTGCTCAGTTCTCCAATATTATTAATCAACTTCAGAGCCAAATCCAAATTGACGTCGAAGACTATATTAATTTAGATAATGAAATCTTCATTAATGATGAAGATGTGGAAAACATTAATACTGAAATGTTAATTGCTTCCCAAGAAACGCTCGCCAACACGTCTGAAGATGAGCTAGAAAGTCAAATTGAAGACAAGTTAACTTCCTATAAAGAGGCTTATTTAGCTATAAGAAAACTAAGGGCTTTTTCTTTGTATCACAGCGACCTTAATTGCTTACTGATCTTCAAATACATCTCCAAGATAATGAAATTAAAGGAAAAACGTGCCAAGCTAAAATTTCTGACTTTTTTAAATCTATTTGAATACCTTGCATAACAAATTTTGTTTTTTTTACTTCTCGCAAAAATGTTAATGAAAATTCTGTTTACTTTATCTAATATTTATATGTTCTTGTTTTGGAAATAAAATTATTTAAAGATAAATATATTACAAATTATTATTTACTCTTTTTGTACTTTTCTCATAAGCGGACAAATTTTTCAGTCCCATGGCTGTCCCCTTAAGAGAGAGTACACTGTATATATATATATATATAAACATATTTTTATTTTTCATACATATATAGGAGATTGCCTCAACAGAAATGAAATTTTGAATGTGTTTTTTTAAAATATTGCGTTATGAACATAGTAACTTGTTATTTATTGTCTTCTTCTTTTTCTAACAAAATTGTGACAGGAACTTTTTTTTTTTTGAGTTTTGACGTATAGTGAATTTCATTCGATATATTAATGATAAAATGACGTATGTGGGAAATAGTAAAATACATTTGACAAAATAGGAAAACCATAGAAAAAAAACTAAATAAAATACAGGAAATATTAATTCAAAAATTTTAAAAACAAATCGAAAATATTCAAGCTAAGATAAATGAATTGATTGAATTTGTTCAAAAACTATTTTAACTTAGATATAATGTAAAATTATAATTAAGTAAAATTATCACGTTAAAATGCGTATTCCATTTATTTTTCTTGGCAAAATGAGTGACTAAATTCAAAAATAAATAGGGGTCTTTTACTTTTTACCAGTATTTTCAGATAAAAGCAGTTGTAAGAATTCCGAGAAAAGTTCTATTCTTTCGTGATTCCCTGTGTGTTGTTCTGATGTTATTGCTGAATCATGTGAGGGTTATTCAAATGATGAAATTGTTGAGAAACGTTATTAAGAATTTGTTCATAATACGACAATGTACGTGACAATTTTAAAGGAATTTTTTGCATTTCATTTCACAAAAAAAAAAAATTTTCATGCGATCTAAAGTTAATATGTCAATGGCTTTAGGCAATTATTTGGTAGAATAATATATTTAATCATATTAAATATTAAACTATGGTAGAAATTATCTCAACAATATAAATTGCAATCAAATTTAATACATTTTAAAAAGCTTTTATCAAATAAAAACTGTTATCACGTTAACAAAAAATATATGTAATAAATGGATACTTGATAGATCTGTCCATAAAAATTATATTTACGTAATAGTAATAAATACTGTTTACGGAAAAGATTTATATATTTTTTTACATATTTTTGCCACAAAACACATTGCTATTGTAATGTTTTTCCTAGTATGCAAGTAAACAAGTTTGCTTTTTTCATATATTAAATGATATTTCATAAATATAAATATTGTACAAAATAATTTATACATTACAGGTTTCTTATTTACAGTTCTTACATACGCATATAATTTTTTATGATGATTTAAGCAACTTTTATATTTTAGAGGTTAAGTTTATTACACAAAACAGTAACCTTATGCCAAGCAAAACTATTTTAACTATTACAAATAATTACTATTACTAACTGAAGTATGCAAATTAACATTCCACTGATCTACCAATTAAAAAATAATTAAGTTGTATAAATAAATAGTTTACATACCTTTTTTATGACTTTAGCAGTTGAATCTTTGGGTTTCTCCTCATCAGTCTTTATTGAAACATCTTCTTCATCTTCATCATCAGTACAGGATGAATCTGAATTTTCATCATCACTATCTGTTTCATATTCGCTAGTTGATATTGTATCCTCTGCAGATTCGCATTGAAAAACAATAAAACTATCTTCACTACAATCAGAAGGCAACCTCTTGCGACTAGTGATATTCTCTGTGATTGATACGACCACAGTTGGAATTTGTTCTGGTGTGCCGATTGTAATGCATATTGGTGGCGATTGTATCTTACAGACTTCACTTTTAATTTCAAATTCAGGCAATGCCTCATGAATGAATACAGGTGGAATTTGAATGTCTACAGTTGGTGTGTTGTCATTTGAATCAGATTCAAACTGATCACTCAAAACATCCACACCAACCTCATCGATTTCATAATTTATATCGATTTTCATTTTATTTTTGTGAGCCTTTCTGGGTGAGTGATAATGATCCCTAGCTTTTTTATAATTATGACTTGGAATATGTGTATATTCCTTTTTCCTTTGTGTGTCCTCTTTCATTGGTATTTGTCCAGTACTAAACGATTTAGATGGCATTCTGTTTTTGTTATTAATTCCTACAGAAAATTCAGAACAAATGTCTGAAAGGTGTTCGTATTGTAGATTTATTTTAGGAGGGCAACTGTGTACATTTGGATTTTCTTTGTTCACAAAATTTGGATTTACAAACCTCTTTTGTGAAGATATATTTTGCAAGTCAATTGCATTAAAATAATTTGTTGAAGAAGACATGTGGGTATTAAACAGGGGCTTGTTTGACATTGTTGAAAATCTTCGAGCTCTTAGTGGTTCAAAGCCAGTCAATCTGTTGTTAAAACTGAACATGTTTGGATTCTTTATATCACCTGCTTAAACACTATCAAAACAACAATAACAGCCTGTATTGCAATCGTCCCACGTTGTATTATTATTGTTTTGCCAATTGAAAACTGTATTCCGTGTCAAAATGTGTTCTTGTGTGCAATATTGATGTCTTCTAGTAAATCCTGGTTTTCGACCAAAAAATCTATGTTTTTTATCTTGAAAACAAGGAATTACTACTTCTTGGTTGATGCACAATTCGATTTCCTTAATTTGAGCCATTATTATAACACAGTAAATAAAAATATTTTCAACACTTCACTTTTCCAATAACTTCATTCACTCTTAGCCATTTTGGATTTAGAAATGATTGAAAATGACGCTAAACTCGTTATATATATTTAAATGTAGAGAGCGCTGATCGTCGTTTCTCGGAACCACAATTACGAATACCCTCGAAATATTTGTGACGTTTATCTCTTGTAGTAAATTCCAGGAATCTACGTCATACGTATTAATTTTTAACCCGTGACGTAGAATTTAAATGAATCACATATTTATTTATATTAAAAGAATGAATTTGAACTAAGTCTTCAGCTTTTTTTGCTTTCTTCTAACAAACGAAACCATAAAATATCTAGATGAACGCAAGCAATTTTTCGAAAAAATAAAATTTAAATATTTGGAAACTTATCAATTGTATACAAATTATATAACTGCATATTTCGTTAACTGTTTCAAATACAAGACTTGCATAAAAACGTTTATTAAAAGTGAAAATATTTTAAATTTTCTCTTTCAAAATACTTGATTATACATCATTATAATTCTTACATTTACCTAAAGGTTACATTAGTAACCCTAACTTGCTCAATACTTTAAAAAACCTCTAAAAATATATTTCTGCAATGTTTTTGTGAATACTTTTGCCAGATCTAATTCTCGAAAATTTCAACAGTAAAAATATAAACATAAATATAAATTTTATTTTAATGGTATATGACATAATTAGTGTTCTACCTAGTATTTGATGTAATTATTTCAAAAGTTATAAATTGTGTGAAATAATTCAAATTAATACCTGATCTACCAGGTTGAAAGGTTAAGCGAAGATAATGGAGCTATTTCCAAATAGATGGCGCAAGAAATTTTATGAAATTAGTTTCTGTTGTTTTCTAATCTTTGTTTGATATTTTTCCTTTGGAATTAATCATATTTTATATCACGTTCATTATCTGTTTTAATGACATATAAAGTAGTAAATGTATAATATTTCAAATGTAATAAAAAAATAATATAAATCGTAATTAAACTCAGTAGTAAAATTAACCTAATTCATTAAACTCTTGATTGAAGGAATATATATTCCTTCAATCAACGATTAAACACAAATATTTCTTTCTCACAGCCCATACTGCTTTCACCAGGACAATTTATTCTGCTAAGCTGTACTAATGAATCTTTATTCTATAATCCAAATTTAAAAGTTTCATTATCTCTATAGGTTTAAATGTATAAAAATACATTATATTATCCATATAACAATTAAATATAATAATTAAATTTATTTATTTATTTTTCAATAATTGCTGAAATTCAGAATCTTCTGATCTATGTAAAATATTTTACTGATGGTAATAAAGTGATACAAAAAAGGCAATAAACTGCATTAATGTTTTATTTTGTAAATTTGCTTTCTTTGTTATCACCAAAAATTACAGTATTCTTTTTTTTAATAATAAAGTAAAAAATACTTTATTATTAAAAAAAATAAAATGTATAATACTGTAATTTTCGTGTTAGTGTATCTGAGCAATTATAGTAGTGTTATATTTACAGTACAGATGGCACTAGTAATTTAACAATATTTTATTACAATAATTAAAAAGAAATATTTTTATTTCTATTTTATATTATTCTTTTTTTAAAACACATAAATATCCTAGAAAAATAGTATATTATTGACATCTCTAATATTGTAAATGCCAAGTTATTATGTTTAAAACTCTTAGAATTATTTATTGTCATTGTATTGTTTCAGGTATTCTAAAATGTTGTTTTTCTAATTTTGTTCGTATCTTATATACATGTATATATTAACGTTTTTTGGTTAGATATTTCTTTTGCTAATACGCTTTCAGAATATTCTCTCACAAAAATTTAAAAACTTAGAAAATGATAAATATTTGAGTTTCCTAAAATATATCTTTTTACAATTATCTAATTCTGATTTTGAAAACTATTTTGGAATAGCCTCTGGTTAGCCAATATCTAAATTATTCTAAAAATATATTATATGTATTTTCAAGTTATTATCGATAGATGTCGCATGGATACACTATTCAAAGAAGCATATTTATTAATATATTTTGTCTTTGATAGATGTCGCGCAAAATATTGTTAAAAGTGAAGTTTAGAACCGTAGAAGTAATTTTAATTCAAAATATTGTTGTTAACATGGTAATTAATATGTAGTATTTTCGATTGATGTCAGTCAAGGCTTCGTGTAATATTTAACCGCTAGATACCTTAAAAAAATTTAAATCCATAAATCTTGAATTTTGTCTATTTGAAGTGCAAAAAGCCGTTATTCATATTGTTAAAACATAATCGCCCTCTTTATAAGGGTTACTTTTGTGTAAGAAATTTGATTAAAACCAATATATAATAGATATAATTAAAAAGAAATATTTTTATTTCTATTTTATATTATTCTTTTTTTAAAACACATAAATAGCCTAGAAAAATAGTATATTATTGACATCTCCAATATTGTAAATGCCAAGTTATTATGTTTAAAACTCTCAGAATTAATTGTTGGGTGTTCTGATTTTAGTGTTTTTATTGGGGAGGGAGTTACGAACTCGCCTGAAAGTTTATCGTTGCTACTTCGTGAGCGAACACTTTGTAAAAATTCTGAATTGTTCTGCGTGTATTAATGTTTATTGGTCTTTGACGTCTTTGTGGTAGTTTTTTCATATGTAATTGGCTGTTGTCAAAGAAAAACTCTTCATGGTACTTCAACGTATAAAATTTAATTAAACATCAATTATAAATGCTTATGGATCGGGAGATAAATAATAGAATTACAAGAATATTTCTGAGAGAATGTCCGGCTTTGTTTTATTGAATATCATGTGGTTATGATAAATTTATTTCAACTATTAAAATTAATCGTTTGTTGTAGCTATAAATATAATAAATGTTAAACAATTTTGGTTGTTTTATATGCTTTATAGCTATTGTAATAATCTTGAAGACGCTTGCAAGTTTTCATTCAATTTATATGGACAATAAAGCAGTTATGAAATTATTAAAATTTTTTCAATCCCATACAACCAATTTAGAAAACTAATCGAAGCAATAGAAAGGTAGAATATTTTTATTTTATGTACCTATCTATCAGAAGCCACTGATTATGGTTTAATAACAAATTTCTAGATATTTTTGCTAATATTGAGGATATCAGAGTGTAGTATAGATGTTTTTAAACTGCATAACTTAGAATGATATATTTTTAATTTAAAAATAATTCGAAAAACTTACTTTGATATATACCAAAGAACTCGTTCCAGTATTAGGCGCTCATGTCACTGCCAATTTCAGCAACTTTAGAAGTGGCAATGCCAAGACGCGGTCCCAGGTTAGAATCAGCAAAAATCGTGGATTTGAAAGTAAATTATTTCGAAATGATGACATGATTGCGTTTATTATGTGGAAGGTATCGAATAACTTCCAAAGCAGTTCCTTTTTGCAAAATGTTTGTGAGCTATACTACCATAATCTCTATCTTTCTTTTACCTTTTTGCTTCATGGTGCTGAATACATCAAGTCACAATCAGTTACTATAGCTGGTCATCTTCACAGCATTTGTCAATAGTTTGGGATGCTTGCGTATGTTCATTGTAATACCGTTATTTTAACTGCATTGCTGTAATCAGCAAAACTCTGAGATAGTTTCATGTTTAATTTCAATTATTTAATTTTCGAAAATAATGATGTAGATGTTAAAACATAAATTAGTTCTTCAACTATATTGCAGACCAATTCGGAGGTTGGTCTCTTCGGAAGGTTTAGTGATTATACTATTTTCCAGGAGCAAGTTGTTAACTTGTTGACCAATTCACAATTTGGAGGACTAGATACTTTGTTGCAGGAGATATCAAAGCTTGCGTGGAGAGGCCATGATTTTACGGCCTCGGGGACCCCTCCTTATTATTCCCTTTTTGGGATAGGATTTGGTAGTTTCCTGTCCATTGTTTCTTAGCCACCACCAGTGGCGGCTCTTGATGACGTACGATGTGCGCTGCTGCACGGATGAGACTACTTCGAACTATTTCGGAAGATTTCGGTACGGTTACTTGCTTCTCTGTATATATGAAAGCTTAAACGATGCAGTCTCATCCGTGCAGCAGCGCACATCGTACGTCATCAAGAGCCGCCACTGGCCACCACGTTTCTTAGTGTTTATAGGTCTCACTTGTTGGCATCTACGACATTTAGCTAGCTTTATCGTTCCCTTTTTCCCAATCAAACTTTGGACTGGTTACAATAATAATAATTCATGTTTTAGCATCTCCCAACACCTTATTGGGTATTAAGAGACCATGAGTTATCATTACGCCTGCAGTCGTGAACTGACTAAAGATATTTGGATGTCGGCATCGGTCTTAAACGAGTAGGAAAACTATGAAATCTTTTTATTTATAGGATCATATTAGAGAGTTCTTTTTTAAATAATTAAGTGGTGCTTAATTTTGGAAATTAACGATATATTATGTTTCCTAAACCAAGAAATCTAAATTTATTTATAGTAGATGATCAATTGTTTTTCGTAATGACAATTCTACTTTCATTTCGGCAATGTAGGAAACTGCAGGCCTAAAAATCTGTTGTTGTTGCTTAACTCGACAGAAATGTATAAGGTCATTTAAAAAATGTCTAACTTTAGATATGTATTTCAAGAAACTATCAAGTTGCAACCGATTTAGGTATACACTGCCTTTGGAAAGTATGGAATATATGGCGAATGGGACTGAAACAAAATCCTGAAATGCGTCGATTTTGTTTTTTAAAAAAGCACATTTTCATGCCATAAGCATTTTTCTAGATTAATTTGTTTATGAGCGATGACGTCATCTTTTGTTTTTTGTATGGGCACCCCTAGTTTTTTTCCGTGATTTTGAGAGGCCCTTCGATTTGTCTAGATGACAGCATAAAATGGCTGATATCTTGCATAGGGGGATTTTGGAGAAATAATTCATTAAAAGTTTAGGAACAATTTTATTGAGGAGCATGAAAGAAACTGGAATTGGAACTAAATTAACATTCGAACATTGATTAATCATAAATAAGCAATGATGTTAAAATTTTGCCAGGAAAATTACAGCAGTTGTTCAAACTGTGCTCCATTGACAGCTTGGCAATGATAAATTCGCCGTTCAAGTTCGCTAATAGCATTTGCTGTCATTTCTGGTGTGACAGCCCTTATCTCTATTCGAATGCGATCTTTTAAGCTTTCAAGATCTCTCGGCCTATTTAGGTAAACTTTTTCTTTAAGATAGTCCCAAAGAAAAAAGCCTAGCATTCAGAAAATGGTGGACATTAATTCCGAAATGAGGTGGGGCCCGTCCTACTGGTGCCATATACTGTTATGGGGTATATTTGGATCTGCTTTATTTGGACATAAAACAGTTACCACGGGAACTAGTTCAAATCCTAAAAAAATGAAATAAACATCTGCATTCAAAGTATTTTCAAAGAAATATAGTCCCAGAATTCGATTTCGAATAATTCCAACGCAAAAATTGATTTTCTGCCGGTGTTAAGTATGTCCGTCCAGATACTATTTAGGATTGTTGGAGGACCAGTAATGTGTATTTTGCCTGTTGCTTGTACCATTCAAATAAAAGGTTGCTTCATTAGCGGAGAGGATATTTTTATGAAATTAGTGTTATTAATTCGCAAAACTCGAACACATTCGATCCAAGTCGTCTATAAATAATTCTTGAACAATACAAGATTTAAACGGATACCACCTTTAGAATCTTGTGAATAGAAGTTTTCTTTAATTCAAGCTTTTGAGCAATTTACCTAACAGAAACATGCGGATTTTCCACGTTCCTCATTATTTACAGTTCCAAGTTTACCAGTTTTTGGCAAATCCTTAACAGAATCAGTTTAAATAGTTAATTGACGAAGGAGATACTTATTGAAACTTCATTATAACGCTAAGAAATAAGTATTTCATCCACCTGATGAAGCCATTGTATGACGAAACAATATTGTAGTGGTATTTACAATAAAAGAATTTTTGAAACTAGAAGTTTAATTACTTATTTCTTAGCGTTAGAATCAGTTTAACAATTTTACTAACGGTAGACTGAGAGATACGATATTCAGGGTTAAGCATTGTTAAATAAATTGCACAATTCTTTCTGTTGTCTCCTTCTATCTGCACATCTACACATTATTCAAATTTCGATACGATGTTCCTCAGTTGAATGAGCCATTCCAAGTTTTCATCTAAAAGCGATTTTCAAGCGACTAATTTGACACTGACACGAGTCACACTGACGTTAACTGGGCGAATGTAATAGTTGGAAACATACATATTAACAAAAATTAAAGCGAGCACAGATATCTCGAGCATTTGCAGACTAGCTTATTGTCAAGTAATAAATGGATGGAATTTTGAGGCTTGAAGATGTTTGAACGCACCAAAATCTTTGTTTTTGCCGTTTATTTGTTGTTTGTTTTATTTATTGAATGTTAATTTAGTTTCTTTTATGTTTATTAATAGGGTAGTTTCAAAAGATTTAATGAATTATTTCTCGAAAATGTTCTTATGAAGATATCAAACATTTTATGCTGTCATTTGGACAATCGAGGGGTCTCTCAAAATCGTTGAAAAACATTAGGGGTTGTCATTTGGGAAATAGGTGTAGAAGGGTGATATTGGCATGAAAATGTGCATTTTTATAGAACGCGATCGACGTGTTTCGGGATTTTTTCATAAAATCACTAATTTCTGTTTTGTTCGCTATATTCCATATTTTCCAGACACGGTGTATATATTTTGAATATCTATATTGGCCTTAATTATGTTTTTCCTAAGTTTAAATGAAGCATGTTCTTGATCTTCCTCTCTTACAATTTATAGAAAACAAGAATGTCCTAGTGTAGAGGAGAACACAGTGAAACAAAAGTTATAAAACATAAAGGAGCAAGCGGAAGCCGCTCACAGGTCAACCACGACGAGCTAGCAAAGAGGCACAAATTTTGACACGCTGATTCTTGTCGTTTTCCCTTTGAGTGAAAACGACAAGAATCAGCGTGTCAAAATTTGTGCCTCTTTGCTAGCTCGTCGTGGTTGACCTGTGAGCGGCTTCCGCTTGCTCCTGGCTGAGGCTGACTTTTTCTTTCGTCGCGTAGTTCCCATTTTGTTTACCATGTGTTCGGGGGTCCGTTCCGGATTCCGGTTACTTTACTTAAATTCATAAGTGGTAAGCAGGCTTACTATATGTTCGGGCTCGTTTCACTATATACATACAGTCTTAAGTGGCTGGCAGGATCGCCATGTAATGTCAGACGTGGGGTGGCAGGATCGCCATGAAATGTCAGATGATAGGATTGAAGGATCCATGTAATATCTGACCATCTAACTAAAGGCAAGATAATGTAATATCAACTGGTCCCGGAGGTAACGTTGTTGCCGAGGCTGTTCCATTTTATACAGCAGGTTTATCAGTGTGATAAATAATATGCAGGACAACGATTAAATAATAACATATAATTCAATAACGATAACAACAACGATAACAACAGTAAATATTATATTACAAATATGAGGCACTGGACTTGTACCCTATCTAGCTTTGCAGTGACTCTGTTTCTTGACTCTGGCTGTAGAGACTAGAGACCTCTCAGTGTCTTGTTATATGCTATTAGAGTGTATCCCCTTAGCCTAGTGGCCTGGTTACAAGATGATAACAATGTGGATCATAACTCAACGAGGTCGTTTTGATGAAATGGATATTGTGAATACATGACCTGGTTTAGTTATCATAATCTTGTCAACAAAAAGAAATGTTTTTGTACCATATTGTTACTGGTGACAAAAAATGGTGCCTTTATGTTAAAAAGAATAGAAACAAAACTAAACAAAAGACAACTCTCGCAGCAAAAACTAATACTCATTTGTATAAATAAACTGATGTTGTGTATATGGTGGGACAAAGAAGGCGATGTCTACTATGAATTGCTTTCGAGGAATATAACAAACGTTGTTGAAATTGATTGTCAACAATTTGGTCGGCTTAAGGCCACAATTCAAGAAGAAAAACCGGGAAGATATCATCAAGTAATTTCATACTGCTGACGTTACTAAAGCGGCCATTCAAAAACTTGGTTGGGAGGTTATTTCACATTCGCCTTTTTCTCCTGTTCTCGCTCCCTCAGAATTCAGTCTCTTGCGATCTATATCAAACAATCTTTGAGGAATCTTCTTTAATAACGATGTCGTGCCTCAATATTAGTTCGATGACTTCTTCACTTTCAAACCATCATAATTTATCTGGTGTGCAATCAAAAAATTGTCATATCGCTGGGACTCAATCGTAAATAACAGAGGAGAATATATGGTTGATTAGTTTATGTATTTTGTTTGTTAATATGAGTTCAATAAAGACGCTACAAATATATGCATTAACTCAATAAATGATCTAATTCGTGTTTAGCCTCATTATGAGGATTGTTCGGAAACTACGTGGCCTAACACAGAGATGGCGCGAATTCGCAGGAATCTTCTTTACCATTCCTTAGAATAATCTTTTAATAGGTTAAATATGACGGTAGAGAGTGATCTGTCAATTAGTCTGTTTTTGACAGTACGCTAAAGTGGACGTCTCGTATGATTTTGTAATAATGCAAAAAACTGATTTGTGAAAAGTGAGAAAGTGAAGAAGTCATCAAACTAATTTAGAGGCACAACATCGTTATTAAAAAAGATTCCTCGAAGATTGTTTGATATAGATCGAAAAAGACTGAAATCTGAGGGAGCGAGAACAGGAGAAAAAGGCGAATGTGAAATAACCTCCCAACCAAGTTTTTGAATGGCCGCTTTAGTAACATCAGCAGTATGAAGTTCTTTTATTTGAAATTAGAAATCCGCCTTTTCGTGTTCAGTGCTTAAAAACTGTGTGGCCGAATTTAAGCGTAGTCGTATGATCACAAATGTTGAACCCCATAGTGGACATCGTAAAACTGTTACTGTTCCGGATATGATTGAAAAAATTCACCGTATCGTCTTGGATGACTAAGTAAAAATGCGCGAGATAGCAGACATTGTAGGTATCTCAAATGACAGTGTGGACAGAATCTTAACTGAAGAATTGAAAATGAACAAAATATTTGGTGCGTTGGGTGTCGTGGTTACTCATACCTGAACAAAAACTGAAGCGTTTAAATGTATCTCGCGACCCTTTGACACATTTTCTCCGCAATCAGCAGGAGTTTGTACGCCGTTTCATTACCGTCGATGAAACCTGGGTCTACCATTACATTCTCGAAACCAAAGAACAATCCAAACAATGGACAAAAAAGGTTTTTTTGCCATCAAAGAAGGCAAAAACGGTTTTGTCAGCAGGAAAAGTTGTGGTAACTATTTTTGGTGATTCTCATGAAATTATCTTGGACAAATACTTAGAAAAGGGGAAACAATAAATGGGAACTATTATGCCAATTTGTTGCAACAATTAAGCGACAAAATAAAAGTTAAGCAGCTTCATTTGGAAAAGAAGAAAGTGCTTTTCCATCATGATAATAGACCTGGCCACAAGTCTGCGATTGCAATTGCAAAAATTCGTGAATTGGGAATTGAATTAGTGCCTCGTTCGCCTTATCCCTCAGATTTGGCTCCCATCAATTATCATCTCTTTCCAATCCTGAAAAAATGGCTCGGCGGTAAGAGATTTTTGTTTAATTCCGATGTAATCGCTACTGTTAAATAACTATTTCGAGGACTTAGCTAGAATATCGTTGCAATAAGTGTGTTGGGCGAACAGGATACTATATTGAAAAATAAAATGTTTTCTTTCAAAAAAACTTGCGTTTTCTTCGTTAGGCCACATAATTTTCGAATTATCCTCGTATTTACATCTCCTATCTGTACTTATCTTAATGATGTTATTCTTAACAGGTGGTCCAGTCGAAATAAGTTAGTGGTTTTTCAGTACCGCGTTGTATAAACTTAAAATAACTCAGATAAAGACTGAAATGTCTGTATTTTATCAAATTCCATCTTATTTTATTCCGTTTTGGCTAATTAGCTACTTATGGAATTGTGCCCATATTTATTACCTATAAATGTGGATAATCGAGTTATTATAAATTTATGTCTGCAACTATGGAGACATAAAAATAAAATCAGCATGGTATGAAGATTTAAGAAACAAAATAATCTCACTTTTATATTGTTCACCTTGCCGATGAAGACCACAACATCGTGTTTTATTCGAGAAAAGAAAAAAGACGATACCTATGGGTTTTATTGCCGCAATACATATAACGATATTATTATGACAATAGTGTAATTGTAATAAATTAAAATAAAGATCTTCACTAAATAAATTTATTTTATTGGATATTTTGGAAAAGGAAAAAAAATGAAAACGAAGCAAATAACTAAACTGGTTGGTCGTAAGGTAGATTGAAAGAATGGAGGAAGAAAAGAATGAAATGCGTGCATAAATATTTTTGTCATCAAAGGAGAATTGCATTAAAATAATGCACTTCCGATATTTAGATAGTAGCGAAATATAAAAAGATTTAATACAAAATATACAGGGTGCTAGGGAATGCTTTAGCCAAAATTTAGAGATCGATTTATTTATAAAATACATGAATTAAAATTAAAATTAAAAATAATAATTAAAGTAAGGAAAATTAAAGGATACAATTCCTTACTTTAATTATTATTTTTAATTTTAATTTTAATTCATTCATACAATTGTAAATATATTTCTTACCTTTCTTTGTATTAATTTTTTAGTTCTAATCACTTGAAAAAGACTTAATAATAAAAAAGTCGAAACGTCGTAGTAAAAAACTGAAATTCATTAAAGGTCGCTAAACCAAGAAAAAGTCTATTATTTTAATATTATGACACGGCCAATAAAATAAATAAGAAATAAATTTTAATTCTTATTAACACTAAATATATATATATATATATATATATATATATATATATATATATTGTAGTTATTCTTGAGGCTGTTAATTATAAAAGGAAATAGTATTTATGTTGAGCGAGAAGTGATAAGTTAAATAAATTTTAAAAATAATAATTGGGCGCCTTATTAAATGTGATACACTTCTCAATGTACGCAATCTCTGTTTTTGCTTGCCAACTAGACTCAGGGTGCATGAAATCTGTATATAAATGTTTAAATAAATGGTATATCTCAGGCTCGTCGTGACTAAAAGTAGTTGCTTCCTTATTAGTAATTTAAATAAACGATAATCAAAAGAAATAACTTCTACAACTGGATCTACATCAATAAAAGATCTATATCAATATGAATAAAATATATTTATTGTATTAAAAGAAGAAAACTGTAATAACATGTACAAATATAAAAGTTTAAGTGGAATGTGAACTATATATGTCTATTATAACAAGGTGATAAATCGACAAGGTTATGTGTGTTGTTATTTTATAATAAATGTGTGTTAAAATTATGTAAACAATCTCTAATACGTAGGTAAGTACCTTTTAATGATGTGTACAGAGTAAAATAAATATATTATTTAGGAAAGTCATATTTTTGAAATGATATCTGGTAAAAGGTAAAAAAATTCGAGAATCTTTATTTATTTATGTGATTCAATTTTTAAAGAAATAAATTAAAGACGATATTTATTAGTACCGTAGATATAGTTAACCTGTGGTTCTGCTTGTAGGTTCTAAGCGGCTATGTTGTCGAGTATTGCTGATGTAAGTTACCCCGAACGCTCTCCGATGTTGGCGGCCTGTGCGGGAAGTTTTGATGACGCTCTCGAAGTTTTCCTCGGACTCGAAATAAGTCTGCTAGAATCTCTCTATGACCTGGTATTGCCGTTGGACTTGAGGTATTTGCTTGATCTAACACTCCTCCAAGTAGTAAATGGCCTGTAGTCCTTCTTAGATATATATTTTGGGTATTTTCGTGTACTTGATAACGAAATTAATCGTTTAACGCTTTATTTGGCGTTTATTCGCAGAAATTCGGTTATTTGCCAAAATCTCGCTTGTAATTTACTACCAGTCGTTCTCAGGTTGTCTAATTTCACTTTAGCACTGTTTGTATATTTTAAAATTGATTAAATTTAGAATTTTCTAATTGAGAATCGAAAAATACGTCTTATGCGTTTATGAATTTTACATAAGATGATGCCGATAGCGACTGTTTTTTAATCAAAGCCTATTTATTTAATCTCTAAATAGTCGCGAAGTTTTTCCTTTAAAACTAATTTCTAAGACATATTTTAACTATACATTATATATTATCTAGATTTAAAAATTATTTAACAAATTCTAACCTAATTTTTATGTCAATCTTAATATTACTTTGTGTAAATTGCGCACGATAAATATTTACATTTCGGAAGATGTCGATTAGTGGGCGTGTCTTACTAGCATCGATATAATGTATAGATGTATATGAATTTAAATATTGTTACTTTCGCGCTAAGATTTGAATATTGAATTGAAAATAATATATTGAAAATAATATAAATGAAATTAATGAAAGAAAAAGAAATATACTAATTTAAAATTGTAATATTATCGTTATATAAATTCGTATACATTTCGACACTACTAAAACTTGCTAATTCCGTTTCATAACCTTGTTTACATAAATATACGTGATGTTGAGTAACCTATTTTTCCCATTTCAGTTGCTGCTCTAAGGGTACGTCTTGTATCATAACAATATATATATTATTTTCTTAGCTGTTCCATTAATTATAAATGGTTAATTGTTTCTTGGAATTCGGCTTGTTTTTTGTTCATCAATTAAAAATATTTGACATTTTATTGTCTTCGCCTGAATAAATTGTAGATAATACAAGGTGTCTTCTGTAAATAATTTAAATTAATAATACGTTAATAATATATGTTAAATGTTACTAACACATTGCTTTGATCAGTTCCACATTTTATATATTTTAAACTATTTACTATTTAGACATATTGATTATTCTACTTATAGAATTAAAATGAAATTTACTCCACATACAGTATTTGTTCTATTTTAAAAAATTTTGTGCTTATCCCTGCCAGTATTTTGATATTTTATTTTCGTGCCGGTGTGTTTAAATAATTAAGTGTTGATATTGAATGAAACTTTATTTTATTTATAATATTTGATATTATAGGAAAATATAATTTTGACAAATTCGCAATTTCGTTACGGTCGTTTACAGCATTCTTGATTATTTAATGTGAATTAGTTCTAATATTGACTTTGCTTTGTAATTTTTTTACGTTTGTAGTATTTTAACTTCTTTGTAATCGAATGTGTAACTATTTTTGTTTTCGTGATTTATTTTTGGCAAATTAATGACTATTGCCTCTGCCTGTTAAATGTTGTTCTATTTAACCTATATAAATGTGACCGTAATCATTACATGGTATGCTACAAATTACGTGATTTTTTTTCCTGAAAAATGAAACAAATTTTTTATAAAAAAATTACAATAATTTAAATTTTACTAAAACAAAATTAAAAGCAGGCATTCTAACTGAAAATCTTATTCTATTTTGCGTTCGAAATGAACTCATTATGAAACCAAAAACAGTATCGAAATGAGCTCTATTTCGATACACTTTTTTTCATTTTTCAATGTTGGCGTTGTTCGAATACAGAAATAAATATCATTGCTGTCATATGATTTTAAGAATTTATGTACATTTGACAGATATGATATATGTTCGTATTTTACACAAACAACGTATGTTGTATACAATTGACAACAACATATATATGTTTCTATGTCACTCATGTTTATATTTTTAAATGAAATATCAAGTAATGTTAACGAAAATTAATAAATAATATGTAATATAATATACTTCGCGGATAGCAAGATTTAAATTTGAAAATGTCAAGTATCAATGTGACCAACTGCATGCTTTATATAAAAATTAAACTCTGAACTTTCAAATTAAATAATTCCAATTTAAGCAATTTATTAATGTAAAAAACGCAAAATAGAAAAAATAGTATAAAAAACTCGTTTCATAAGGCCTTTTGCCGCACTCGCTCTTTAGAAAACTCGCCGCAAGCGGCTCGTTTTCTAAACTGATCTCGTGCGGCAAAATGGTGCCTTATGAAACTCGTTTTTTAATATACTATTATGTGATTCCTTAAAAATGACGTTAGTTGCTATAATCAATTAGACAGATGATATAGGTTATGTGTATAAAAAGACTGAAGATTGTAAACTTTTTTTTAACGTTGAGGTTTGATTTCCGATAGAATAAATACATATTTTAAATTGGTTTATTATTAGAAACGAATTGAACTAGCAGTGTACCTTAATTCATATAAATTATAGAATTACATCATCATTTGCGTTGTGACCACGTCTTATTTTCGTTTGTACTTTATTCATTTATTTTAATGAAAAGATACGACAATTCTGTATGACATTCCCATAAGACCTGTACTATTTTCTAAAATGCAAACGGACTATATTAGTTATTCATTCCATGTTAGGGACGCCACTGTTTCAACATGGATAAAATAAAATTACAGTTGGCGATACTGTCTGTCATCGAGTAATTAACAATTGTAACAATGAGACGGCCAATCAGAAATGCTTTATGTTCTTTTAATTTCTCTCCCGACAAGGTCGAAATCGTAAAATATAATTTGGCCTCCGCCGCTTTTAATTACTTTTGTGCTGGACAGCAGTAGATATTATTAGTTCACCGGTATGGCGTATAATCGTGCCATTTATTTTAAATACCGCCATTATATATTTGTACTTGCATTATAATCTTATACATTCATTCTATATATACAGATATATACAATTACAGAATGGCGTGTATATTTTAAATTAAAAACGGATACCCGTCCGCCTTTTTTTTTTCGTTTGTTTTTCTTTTTACGGTTACCAGCCAATAGGTGGCGCGATTCAAGTCCCTTGATTGAAATGCATTTAATTGTTTATTGTCGGCGAGCTGAATGGTTGCATTTTTAATTAATAATTAAACTGCGTGTCTGCGTTTGTGGTGGCTGCTTTGAAAAAAATTCAAAGTTATACATACAAAGACTAATAATAGCATGGAAAAACAAAGATTTAAAATAAATTCAATGTATAATGGCCGCATTTCATGAACTATTAAATATTGATATACGTTTATATGTTTATTTTGCTTAGAGTTCATTCTTTTCTTTGTTACTATAGCAACATTGTTGGCGATATGCGTTTAATTTTAACACTTAATATCAGAGAGAAATCATCGTTGGGATGCATAGTAATTCTTATCGAGTGAAATATATCTTATTTAGTTGGTGATTACTAGAGCTGGGGATGTTTGCGGTGTGCCAGGATAGTATTCAGTTAAACGCACGAATATAATGACCTTGTTTCGATCGGTGATGCATGCGTGATTTTATTGCTTTACATGCATTCGCTATTTATATTACTTAGGTATGTCAGTTATGTGTACTGTATATAAATAACACACTTACCTTATTTACGATTATTATAGCATAGCGCCAAGTGGATAAAACTTGCAGTAAGTTTGTAGCATTAGATACGTTTCCATATTTGTAGCGGTGAGCGATGTACGCCGTGATGAATAATTTTTTTTATATTTTGAGAAAGACCGCTCGACATCTACGGATGTAACACACGCACAATTAAAATAATCTTTACAGATAGAAACCGAATCTACACTTGCACCATTACTAATTTGTTTTAATCTGGTAAAATCAAAATCATTGTTTATCACACTCTCGAACTTTTCTATTACATTAACATTTTTGTTGTCATTTACTGCGCATAGCTGGGCGTGTACATCGTCCAGTATTTGCAGTGACTCCGCTAACGATAATGCAGTATTTTGAAATTTCTCGATTGCGTTAAACAATCCTATATGATTGTTATAAATAGTTTGTAAATCTGCATCAAGGGAAGGGTTTTGAAAGAGTCTCTGGCTTTCCTTAATGGCTACAGCTTCGGCAGGATTGAATTGTAGAACCACAGATTTTATTTGTTGGAAATACTTGGCATAATAAAATGCCGCCTTTAACCAACTTCCCCAACGTGTAAGGATTGGCTCTGGTGGTTCGGGAATACCAGGGCACCGACTGTGAAACTCTCGAATTCGTTTGGGAGATTTTAGAAACACTTTTTTTGTGGTTGCTATTAATGCATCCACCTCTGGATAACATTGCCGAATAGTTTGTGCCACAAGGTGTAAAGCATGAACTTTACATGTCACATGCAAAAGTCTCTCACAATCTGCTTTAAGAGAACGGCCTACAGAACGCATTGTCGCAGCACCATCGCTCATAAACATCAGGAGTTGATTAGTTGAAACTTGAAATTTTTGTAGCGTATCGAGCACTACCTTCGTAATTACTTCGCTAGTGCACTTTTCCAATCTTTTGCTGGCTAATAAAATGGGAAATGTTGATTTGACAGGATCTAGTACACGCACTATAATATTCACAATAGAATGTTTTTTTCGATCTGTCGTTTCGTCGACACATACCCATAACTGTTTATCATTTACTACTGCTTTCATTCTGTTTTCAATGTCCTCACGCACAATTGGTAAATAGGTGAGTAACGTTCTCCGTGACGGTAGCTTTATGTTGGAACTGTATTTATTCCAAAAGTCGTGAAAGGCTTTTTATCTAGCAGGTGAACTGGCACATCGCAGACGAGTAGCATTGTCAATAAATCGAAAATGAATTGCGTTTTAGACAGCACATTATTTTTTTTGTCTTTGTGGTGTACACTTTCAACATGTCTTTTACGGTCGTATTTGTCCCAACAAAGTAACTGTTTATCGCATAATTTACAAACCACTTTTGCTCCATTATAATACAAATCGGGAAAGTCTCGGATAAATTTCTTCACGTCGTTATACAATGGGCGCTTTCTTGGCTTGGGCACGTCCGTCATACTTATTAAATAGAGCTCAAGACAACACACGATCAGTTGCCAGTTCACGACTAACTAAAGTGTTTCGCTGCATCGTGTTTATACGCTGGTGGGGATGCACTACATACGGTCCTGCCGTACCGCAAACATCCTCAGCTCTAGTGATTACTTTCTTATCTATACTGAATTGATGATTAATTGAAACAACCTTCTTTATTTCCTCTTTTTTTTTGTTTTATTTATTTATTTGTACATAACAAGAATACAATTCTAAATAGTATAATTATTCCTCGAGATACAACGTGTATCAAGAAGAACGTCATCTCAGTAGGCACTGAGTGCCTTCTACCAGTACATACTTGCAAATTATTATAAGCCACTTGCCTTTTATTTATAACTATACGGCATTCCAAATAAGAATAAGCCGTTGGGAAAGATAGGGCTTAAAATAAGAGCTTGTGATTGGCTAAAATAGAGGCCGCTTTTATGCAGGCAAAATTATGCGCTATTATTAGCGTTTTGCCAGTGTTGTTCCGTCTACCGATTTTTCTACACTTCTACCGATCTACCGATGAAGCCATCATATCTACCGATTTTTAAACGAATGAGAAAAATACATAAACTTGTGCTAAAACTGTTTATATTCATGTAAATAATACGTGTTAATGTAAATATTTATAGGGGTATTTTTTTAAATGTATAATAAAGAATAAAAATACAATATAATAAATTACTACTACAATGGCATTCATATTTAATCTATGACTATAATAAATAGAAAATTAAAACAGGCAAGCAATTTTATGAGCAGGGACAGTAATAAAAGCTACTATGGATTGTAGTCGATATAATGCTTGAATTCAAAGGCAACAATTATGTATGTCGGTAGGTATTTATTTGCACGCTTCTCAAGTGCTCTTTATTTTAAATAAAGGGACTATTCTGGTTAAAAATTATCTTAAAGAAACATTGTTTTTCAAATAAAAATACTTATTCCCCAGGAAAATAATTATTTCAAAATACTACAACAATGAAATAATCCTTTTCATTCGAACAAATGAATGAATGAAATAAATACAACATATCATTCAATAATGAATGAAAGCGATATCTATTTGGTTATTTGCTTATTTCTATGAGTATAATACAGTGGGGCATCTTGAGTGAAGGGTTTGTTTCTGTTTTTGCATTTAAAATTTGAAATCAGTATCCTATATCGGTTCTAGAAGAACACATACATAGGTGTCACTTGATTTTTTTTAAAATTAATATACCTAGTGTTAAAATGTGGGTAGTGACAGTGACTGTGAACAAGCTGGCCCAAGTAATATAGCAAAAAAAATAAAATATTCCCAAAATTATAAGGAAGATTGAGACTTTGAGAGATGGCTTTCTGGAAGTAAAAAGGAAAAAAAATTGAAAGATGTAAGATCCGCAGTAAAGACATTAATATTTCTAGCGGAAAACATTCTCTAATGAAACACAGTCTTTCGATAATTCATTAACATACAGCAAGGATGATACGCAAATAGCCGCGTTTTACCGAATTTTCAGCAGGTATGGCAGAATCGGCGCAAATAAAGAATAATATTGCCGAAGGTATGATTATTTAAATTATTTCATGTTTACAATAATTTTAATTATCTTGGTTTTAGCCGAGATCCGCTTGTCTGCATTTATTGCAGAACATAATTTGCCATTTTTGGTAATGGATTATTTGCCAAAATTAATAGCTAACATTTGTCCCGATTCAAAGATTGCTCAAGGCATATCGTGCGGCAGAAAGAAATTCACAGCTATTGTTCGAAATGTCATAAGTGCTGAATGTTTCGAAAATATATATGAGGATTTTATATATAATAAATTTTCCCTTATTATAGACGAGTCTACAGATCGCTCAACGATAAAACATCTTTGTCTCGTCGTCAGGTATGCAAAAGACAATTTAATCAAAGACTTTTTTTTTGCTCTTGTGAAATTAGATAGTGCGAATGCGGAAACTTTATATAATCATGTTATAAATACATTTGTCTCAAATTCTGTTCCTTATAAAAATAATATGATTGGCTTTGCTTCTGATGGAGCAAATGTAATGATGGGAAGACATCATTCCGTAACAACATTACTAAAAAAGATATACCGAATTTATTTGTCATGAAGTGCATCTGCCCGTCATTTCACTTAGTTGCTTCATACGCATGCGAAAAATTGCCAAATTTCCTTGAAAACTTAACAAGAAATATTTTTAATTACTTCAACTCTAGTCCAAAAAGAATCAGCGAATTCCAAGAGTATCGATTATTTTGCAATGTTAAAATTCAGAAAATTTTACACCCGTCCCAAACCAGATGGTTATCGGTTGATTCAGCTATTAAACGAATTCTAGAACAATACAATCCGCTTAGATAATATTTTACATCTGCTGTTGCAGATGGCGATGTCTCAACAGCTGAAAACATACTCGATCATTTAAATAATCCGCTAACCAAAGTCTTTCTATTATTTCTAGATTATGTTTTGCCACTCTTTAATAGTCTAAATCGTGAAATGCAATCAGAATCGCCCAAACTTTACACTTTATATAATAGTGTATCCAATATTTTTCGAACAATTTGTGACTGTTTCCTAAAACGTAACTATTTATTATCTACAGCATTAGAAAACATTGAATTTAAAAATCCACATAATTATCAAATATTAGAAGATCTGTATTTAGGAGCAAATGTCAGAATTTATCTAGAAGAAGGTAAATTGAGTTCAGGGCAAATAAAATATTTGCGACTACGTTGTTTGGATTTTTACGTTGAAAGTTGTTCACAAATCACGACTAGATTTCCACTAAAAAACAACCCACTTAAAAAATTTAATTTCATTGACCCCGAGATAGTAAAAAGCGGAACTATAAGTTCAATAGCAGATATAGCTTTACTTTTTAAGAATTTAATATCACAAAACGAACTTGAAGATTTAGATAGCGAATGGAGGCAATTACGAAATTACACAGAACGCCAAAATTTCAGCACAGATATGTTGGAATTCTGGGCTAGTGTCAGGGCAATAAAACGTGGTGATGAATCGAATGTCTTTCCATTATTATGTAATTTTATTCAAAATTTGTTGTGTTTACCACATTCTTCCGCAAATGTGGAACGAATTTTTTCCTCCATCAATTTAATGAAAACTAAACAACGTACTAAATTAAGCACGGAAACAGTCACAGGACTTCTTCATAGTAAGACATATATAAATAAAAATAGCTGTTTCGATTTTAAAATAGACAAAAAATTGATATTGAAAATAAATGAAGAAACATTAAAAAATATACCTGATGACGAGTAGAGTTTATTAACTATTATTATTATTATTAACGTCATTAGTTTTATAAAACATCATGTATATAATAATATTAAATTAAAGTTATTGTTAGTGTGCTTCATATATATTTACATTTTTATTATATTTACTAGTTATATGATACTATTAATAACTATTATTATATGTATTTTAGAAATTAAAATTGTTTTCATATAATTGTTTGATTTTAAACTAAGGATAAAAAAATCTACCGAATTCTACCGAATTTTCACGAACCATTCTACCGATTATCTCAACAGGTCACGGAAACACTGCGTTTTGCTGTCAGTACTGACCGGTATTTCTGTCAGTGCTAGTCAATTGCGTGCTTTATTAGTTGTTTATTGTGCTATTTATTATTAATATTCGTTAAAGATAGTTCTTTATAGAGATTCTAAAGTGAAAATCTCATTTTATAAAAATATTTTATCACTCATTAATTTATTTCATTTATTTAATAGCAATCTTTTTAGAGCATAGATGACGCAGCTTTACCAGGTCCATCGAAAAATAGTAAAGGGAAATATGTAGGAAAGTAGGGATTGGTAGGAATACTATGTTTGACATTATTAAGGAAATTGAAATGTCTGAAGTTACACATTTTCCTTTAAGAAAACGAAGTTGCCGAGATGCTTACAATAAATTAGATGAAGTATCAAAAAGTACGATTAGAAGGCACGTGCATTTATTTTTCTTTAAAAATGAGTTACCAACTTGCACAAAAATATGTGAAGCTATTAAAGGGGATGCCAGTTTACCTCCTTTAAAACGAACATCGCTTTGGAGAATTCTAAAGAAACTAGGATTCAACTGGGAAAAACGCACACAAAATAACATATTAATTGAACGAAATGATATTATCTTATGGAGACGTCGTTATTTGACAAGTATAAGAAAGTTTCGAGCAGAAGAGAGAAAAATCTATTATTTAGATGAAACATGGGTGAATGCAGGTTACACAAAAGCAAAAATATGGAAAGATACAACGGTACTTAATCCAAGGCAAGCATTTGTTGAAGGTCTTTCTACTGGTTTAAAAGATCCATCTGGTAAAGGAAAGCAACTAATTGCGCTTCACATTGGCAGCGAAACCGGTTTTATGAATGGGGGTTTGATATTGTTTGAATCCAAGAAAACTGCAGATTACCATGAAGATATGAATAGTGAAGTGTTTATCACATGGATGCAAAATATATTACCTTCTCTTGAGCGCAACAGTATTATAGTAATGGATAATGCGCCCTATTATTCTACTAAAACAAAAAATATATAAACCAACAAAATTCGTATTAAGAACTTAAGTAAATAGCTAAGACATATCATTCCGTGGGAAACTTCGAGGTAAAATTTATTTGAACGCTCTTTATATAAGACAAGAATTAATAACTTAAATGACTTGATGAATATAATTGCTAATTGAATTGATTCGGCATTTACTTGATGGAGATCCATAATTAAGAATAGAAATAAAACTACGGTTTTAATCTTCACTTTTAATAATTACTCGTAAAACGACAATTGTTTCGCCAACACAGTGGCTTCCTCTGGTGTTTACATCTAAACGGTACGTTACAAACTTTGTAACGTACCGTTTAGATGTAAACTCCTGAGGAAGCCACTGTGTTGGCGAAACAATTGTCGTTTTACGAGTAATTATTAAAAGTGAAGATTAAAACCGAAGTTTTATTTCTATTCTTGAATATAATTACAAGTAAATGTAATAAAACAACACTAAATGAATTGCAGACTATTTTTGGCAACTTGAAACGTCATATTCAACAGAATGGTGACCATTTCGAGCACTTGTTATAATTTATAGTAATTAGAAGTTCTAGAAATTAGTTATTTACCTTGGTTGTTTGATTAATATCCCATCTTTAAAGTTTTCTTATTAAATAAATTGATAATCTAATTGTACTTGTTATTAATTTCATCACCATACCTCTCGACGATAAATTTTGACAGTGACAGGTAGATAACCTTCATAATATTTAATCGATATCCGCATTTAAAGAATGCAGAACCTAATTTATAGGAGAAATTCATGGACAACTTTGAAACACGTTGTAAGAGGGTAATTTGACGGAAGAGTGATTTTCTTGAACGTGGCAACACTTTCGCCATGATTAATATATTGTTGATTTCAACTGTTTTAGAAGGCTACCGTGAAAATTTACCCCAAATCTGTGAGATACAAGGGGTATTTTTTAAATAAGGTTCGTTTGTGAATGAGAGTGAGAATGACGTGCGATCGCCCCTGTGCGCATGCGCGTCTGCTCCCAACATGCTTTGTGCGCGTTTAGACGCCATTTGCAGCTGCATCATCTGTCTGTGCGCTGAGCTGTAGAAGTTTATAATGTTTCAGAAAATAGAGTCGCCGTCTGCTGTGAAATACGATTTGTAATTTGATTTTGACAGCAATCGTGCGTATTTTGCATTTAAACCAGCATTGGCACCCTTACAAATTGGCCATTCTGCAAAAGTAAAAACCAGGAGATTACGCACAACGATTAAACTTTGCGCGTTAGATGAGAGCTATTCTTGAGGAAAATGACAACTTTATTTTGTTCATGAGTAATAAATAGAGTGGACCAATTCGGAGCGAAAGCAGAGGCGTGACTAACTTAACGAATTGGTTCCCGCATGCGAAACATTATTAATATCTAGAGATATACTATCACGAACGGTGCTGTTATTATGTTAGATACAAAAAAACAAATGTAAGACGGTTTTTCGAGATTATGAAACGTTCTCGATGATACGTATAAAAAATAAAATCTAAAATGTATGTAATTAGATTATTAAAAAAAAACTTACCATCTTATGCGTTTTCCGTGACTTGAAAATCTGGAGAATAGCGATGAAATATTGTTAACATAAGGTGCGTCTCCAAAGTTATTTCTCGAAAACGCGTCCGCCGTGAGGAAAATATGTGCTTGTATAAAGCAAACGATCGCTCCACATCTAGTGATGTGATGTTTGCATAATTAAAATAATCTTTGAAACAACTTAACACATCTGTAGACGAACCTTCACAAATTTGTCTAAGTCTGGCAAAATCTAAATCTTTATCCAAAACACTTTCAAACTTACTTAAAATACACTCATTTCTTGCGTCTTCTATTGAACATAGCTGTGCGTGTGTATCTTTCACAACTAGCACTGATTCCTGTAACGATAGCGAAGAATTTTGTAGGTTTTCTAATGCTTGCACTATTCCGAAGTAATTGTTGTGAATAGTTTGTAAATCACTTTTAACCTGACTATTTTGAATTTTTTTCCGACTTTCTTCGATAGCGGCACTATCTTTCGGATTTAATAATAAAACCACTTTTTTTACATCCTCAAAATATTTATGATAGTAAAATGCCGCTCGCAGCCATGTTCCCCATCGTGTCAGAATCGGCTGTGGTGGCTCAGGGGTATGGGGACACAATTCGTGAAATTTCCGAAAACGTTTTGGAGATTTCAGGAATACTGCCTTTGTACTCGATATTAACGCTTCTACATTTGGGTAACATTTACGGATCCGTTCTGCTACAAGATGTAGGGCATGGATTTTACATGTAATATGTAAAAAGTTACTACACTGTTCCTTAAGAGACCGGCCTACAGAAAGCATGGCTGCGGCACCATCTGTCACAAACATTAGGATTTGATCTCTGGAAATTTCAAATTTTTCCAATGTATAGCAAGCGCCAATTAAGTTGGCGCGAGGAGGGGGTGCGCAGAAACCGTTTTTAAAAACGTTCACCCCCACTACTCAAGTAATTGTCAGAATACGTTTGTCATTGACGTTTGACGGAACACAATATCTTTGCTAGGGGGTCATAAAGTGATAAATGCTCAGAGGTTGGAATTATCTGACACTTGATGTAAAACCAAATACAAATCTCTCCACTACTTCAAATCCTGCGCGAACTTACCCCTTCTCGCGCCAACTTAATTGGCGTTTGCTATACTTAACACCACTTTTAAAATTACCTGCGCAGTACATTCTTCTATTTGTCTGCTAGCTAATAAAATTGAGGATGGCGACTGATTTGGTTCCATTTTACGCACCATAACATTAAGTACAGATCTTTTTTTGCTATCAGATGTTTCATCCACACTCAACCACACTTTTTTTATTTTTCAGATCAGCCTTAATTTTATTTTAGAAATGTACACGAACAGATTTTTAAATAACGTCGTAAGTGGGTGCAGCTCGGTAATTCTACATTGCCATATTTTTCAAGAAATGAAATAAACGAATCATTGCGTAACAAAGTAAACGGCAAATTACACACAACCATCATTGTACACAAATCAAATAAGAACACTTCGTATTTTGTATCGGCATCAGTGTCTCTATCTTTATGTCTTGCGCTATGCACGTGGCGTTGCAAATTTGATTTTGTTAAATGGTTTATATATATATTGCACACTAAACATTTTACATTTACCCCAATGTGATAAGCTAGGATGGTTCTCAATAAACCTATTGACTAACTTTGATGATAGCGGTTTTTTTACTGTACGCTCCTTCAACATTATTAAATACACAGAATACACTTTCCTGCTGCTATTATACGTGTACACACGATGACCGTGAACAACATACTAAGTAATCGTATGTGCGATGGGGCACGCGGGAACTAATTCGTTAGTCACGCCTCTGCTTTCGCTCCGGATTGGTCCACTCTAGTAATAAAGCTCATTTTCATATCGATGGCATTGTGAATCATTAGAACTGTTGTTATTGAGCACCTGAAAGTCCGAGAGAACTTCACGAAAGACCGCTGCACAGCCCCAAAGTAACCGTTTGGTGCGCTGCGAGCAAAAGTGCGGACACTAAATGCAAGATGTCGGTTTCCATACTTGATTTTGTCAAATGCTATCTCATTACTAGACTGCGAAACCGGCGCTATCTCGTGTCGGGTGTGATTCATCGGTGCCGACAATGTACAATTGATCAACTTAACAGTTTATATGAATGTTATAGCGCGATGGTATTGATGAAAGTTGTCTGTTTGTACGTCTTTCAATACAAACAGACGGACTGTGTAATATACTTCGCCGGAGTCGTAATAAAGCCAATGAAATGTGTAAACGGAAATTTATTTTTAGGAAAATAAATAAAACACTGAAGTTAAATGAACATTTTAAAACATGTCCATCCTTTCTGCCCAAACCTGTATTTCATTGAAAAGTCACTCTTTCATCAAATCACCTTTGTAAATGTTTCGTATGCCAAGTGGATTGTATTGGAACAGTAACCTTCAACCTCAGGAGGGCATTAAAGTAAAATTCATTCCTATCGATGAGTAACTAATTTCCTGTAAAGAAAGTATATGTACCTAGTCGCATTATCTCAACCTTTCTTTCGAAGCAAATGCTAGGAAATTAATGAACGACATCTATTAAGAAAATAACAGAAACTTTTTTGTTTAATATTAAAATAAATAGAAGTGTAAAAGAAAGAATTTACATTAAAAAAAGTCCGCAGTCAGTAGGAATCGAACCTACGCTCCCAGAGGGAATCTGATTTCTAGTCAGACGCCTTAACCGCTCGGCCATGACTGCTGTAAAATATTGTTTTGGTAATAATCAACTACTTCTGATTATATATAAATTGTTAAGATGTTTAGTATAAATAATTAATAATAATGAAATAATAGCAATTGGAAACAATTTTAAAGACGATTAAAACTCACCGAAAATAGTTGTTTTCCTTAGAGTTGTTTAATATTTATTTATATCACATTTTCTACTGATTAAATAACATTATTAAAAAGATATAGCAAACGCCAATTAAGTTGGCGCGAGGAGGGGTAAGTTCGCGCAGGATTAAAAGTAGTGGGGAGATTTGTATTTGGTTTTACATCAAATGTCAGATAATTCTAACCTCTAGGCGTGTATCACTTTATGATCACCTAGCAAGGATATTATGTTCCGTCAAACGTCAATGACAAATGTATTCTGACAATTACTTGAGTAGTGGGGGAGGACGTTTTTAAAAACGGCTTCTGCGCACCCCCTCCACGCGCCAACTTAATTGGCGCTTGCTATATAAGTTTACAAATGAATATAAAGAAAAAAATAAGGGATGTGGGTCCTCATAATATCTAATAATATTAAAAATTATGTTCGATCGAATCCAGGTTAGGATTCAACATTTTGATTTTGTTGCACTATAGTCAATTCTTTTCAACCACTTAATATTATTTTGGCAAATATAATTTCATATTATTTGTTCAAACTCAAAAAGGTATAAAACCTATTACCATAATTAATAATTGTATCCTAAATACGTATTTCGACAACTAAGTTGTCATTATAAGTAGGTAAAACCACTAATTAAAGCAATGAATATGGGGCACAGTAAAACTAAAATTACGTCGACTTACCCCTCTTAATAAAACGGCAACAACATGTGTTTATTCTCACGCTCTCAACTTTTTCTACCTCTTTTCTAAGAATAAAAGAAGACAAATGTATGGGATAGGACCGTTGTCATAGTTAAACGTATTAATTTTGTTTTTAACGATATAAATGCTTTCGTATGCGTTCAGATCTATGGGGTTGTGGATATTTTTGACAAGTTTTAACCCTTTGTCGGTGACGTTATGATCCATGTCCAATGCATAGTTTGCCATGCTCGATCTTTCTAGTCTATTAAATTTAATATATGTTTTTAAATTTTACTTCAAATTGACAGACCGACTAGCTCGTGAAGATGACGAGTGCGATCTCGTTGAAACGTAGGGTAAATAGTCCTTTTCAGGACAAAACTCACACGCGGCCAAGAACCCGAGAAACTACACCTTCATATATATATATATATATATATATATATATATATATATATATACATAATGCAATGTTTGGACCGATTTACGCGCGGTTTTTTGCAATATGTTCTGCGTTATCCGGAGAAGGTTTAAAGTTATTGAAATCCTCGATCTGCCCAGTAGAAAGAAAGTTAGGTACCTAATAACATAATATCAATATTAGCAGTACTACTATTTAAATATAGATGGCGCTACGAGGCAGTACTTCTCCCATTGAAATTCAGGAAGTAAGACAAGTTGTCGCGCATGCGTAGAAGTAAGCTTAATGACAATTGGACTTAACCTTCACTTTATAAAGTTCTTTGACACTCACTTCTTTTATAAAGTGAAGGTTAAATTTTGTGAAATTCCGTAATATGCAAATATCTAATTTTAACTAAATACGATAATTGATATCAAACTTTCGATTGCGTTCATTTAATCTATACTCAAATCTAGCAATAGCAAAGCATTCAGCAAGTTTATAATAAAAAAGCGATTTTGAAATTGTAACTTCAGCACCGTATAGTGCTAAACTTAAGCAACT
This sequence comes from Melolontha melolontha, assembly GCA_935421215.2. NCBI lineage: Eukaryota > Metazoa > Arthropoda > Insecta > Coleoptera > Scarabaeidae > Melolontha > Melolontha melolontha. Next base: position 18,607,681 of record OW285241.1, on the reverse strand, counting down.
TTGGACTAAGGTAAGTTTTCGTAAATCGGCTTATTTTGGTGTAAGAAATATGTAATAGGTTTATGTAAAGATCTTTTACAGACACCTTGTATATTTGAAACTATTGTAAAAATGTTGCTTTTTCTAAACAATACCACTGTTAATTAAAACTTTTAGTACAGTCGATGGAAGTAGATAATAAGTTATTTGAAGTTAAAATTTTTAATCACCAAAATAAACGAGAATTTGTTCAGAATTGGGCATTATTAAAGAAATATTACACTATTCTATATGTAGAATGTTATTAACGAAAATATATTCTGCCATTTGACAACACTAATGGGGTCGTTGCAATTTACAAAACGGCGAAATTAGCAAGCAATCGTGTCGACACATGCATTTGTGTATATACGACTGGACTGGTCTCTTATTTAACACACAATAGACAAATTTATATAGCGAGATCGTAACGTGCAGATAAGGATCTGTTGGCTTGGAGACAGAGAACTCCCGTTTTCTTGTATGCAGTGGTACTTGGCCACCACGAATTCGATATACATTAGTGCATGTTCGCATACAACGAGTGTGCAGATGTTTTTTTGATATTAGAGGGTTGTCAATACTTAGAAGTTTGAAAGAATTAAAGTAATCAACATTTAATAATAACACAGGACTGCATTTTTCAACTCTTTGAATGTTGATTTAAAAATTTTAACTGTTTTCTGGTAATTGGGTAGGGCTGATTTCAAATCTGCTTTTATTTTTTTTTGTATGACGTAAGGTTATTTTTCAAACCAGTAAAATCAAAAAATATAGAAAAAACACGATTTATTTCATTTATAAGCTAGTTTTATATTATATTTAAAAAAATACAAAAATATACACATAGAAACTATTAGAAATAGTTATTTATTCTTTATGCTTTCTTAAAAAAACGTTTTCGTTATTCAGAAAAGCTTCGATTGGTTGTTTTTCTGTCATATTCAGCTAAAGGAAGATCTCTTCTTAATGTCCAGCAGTAATCGGCCATCATTTTTGTGTCCCAGCGCCCTTGGTATCTTTTTTCCATCTCTTTAATATCCCGGTGAAATCTTTCTCCTTGCTCTTCACTCAGATCCCCAAGGTTTTCTGGGAAATAGTCCAAATGGGAATGTAAAAAGTGAATTTTTATGCTCATATTGCAACCAAGAATACTGAATTTTTCCAGCATATTTTCAACGATCTCAACATAGTTTGTGTCATCATAATTCCCTAGAAATTTATGTACAACTTCGTTAAAAGCATGCCATGCATGTTTTTCCTTATCTTCCATCACATTTTCAAATTCTTGATCTTTCACCAAGCTCCTAATCTGCAGGCCTACAAAGATTCCCTCCTTTAATTTTGCCTCTGACAGAGTCGGAAATGTTTTACACAAATATTTAAAACAATTTCCTTCTTTGTTTAATGCCTTAACAAATTGTTTCATAGGTCCAAGTTTTATGTGAAGCGGTGGAAGTAACACTTTTTGAGGGTCAATAAGACTTTCGCGAATTACATTTTTGGTTGCAGGTGTTAAAGTCACCCTTTGTGGCCAGTCTCTTTTTATCCAATGCTGTTCTCGATTTCTGCTATCCCACTTCCACAGGAAACATGGAAATTTAGTATATCCAGACTACTGACCCAAGAGAAGGCCTAAAATTTTTAAATCTCCAGACACTTCCAGTTGTGATTTTCATATTGTATTCTTAAAAGTAATTCCTGTAAATTTTCATAGTTTTCCTTTAAATGAACAGAATGGCCGACCGGAACAGAAGCAAAAACATTGCCATTATGTAAAAGAATAGTTTTAAGGCTCCTTTTTTAAGAGTCGATGAAACGTCTCTAGTCAGAAGGGGTGTACTTAGGTGCTCCAAGGAAAGTAAGTAGATCAGCAATTGCTTGGCAGTACACGAGTGGCCCGTTTTGTGCAAAATATTTTACAAATCCAGCCTCACGATTTCTATACCAAGAGAAGGTAGTTTCTGGGGCAAAAAAAATTTTTTGTTTCAACCTAGACCCCAGTACTTCAGAAAGATCTTTTGAAAGTCCCAAATCTCTTACTAAATCATTCAGTTCGGCTTGTGAAAATAGCTGAGGTTGGTTTTGACCTGAGGTTGATGGTTCAAAATCACTATCCATCTGTACGGAGCCGGAAGTTGAAGAGGTTTCAATATCTTCTTGTAGTACTTTGGGGGGTATAGGTATAGGTACATGATCACTGTGAGGAACTGGTCTGATAGCTGATTTAATATTGTTTGGGTACAAAATATGTTTCAAAGTTTTTCGATTATGGCCCTTAATATCACAAAGACAAAAGTAGCAATCTTCATGATGATTTTGCGGTTCTCTCCAAACCATCGGTATTCCAAAAGGCTTTTTCTATTCCCTTTGGTCCAATGTCTTAAACCTTCTTCACATACCTTACAAACAACGTGGGGCGCCCAATCTTTATCTTGATCTCCTAATTTGGTTTTGAAATATGCATAATATGCATTTTTCACAAATTCACCAACTGGTCTCTTAAACTTCTTCAAGACGAAATATCCACAAATATAATAGAAATCATCTGGTTTGTTTTTGCAACACCGGCTAGACATATTTTTAAGCAATGTTTATTTATCAAATACCACGCACAACACTAAAGACAAATTAATTTTACTTGTTTACTGATCGACAGTCAGAGCTATAATGAAGTAAATGACATTAAAATATACATTTTGTTTGGAGTGATTAACTTGAAATCCTTCTTCGCAGTACTAATAAAGTAAAAACATAATAAATAGGATTTAGCAGGTAAAAATTCCCGGAAATCTTGTCCAAAATTCATACATGTAAAAAAAAATTTACATCAGGGAATGGGAGCATATTTAACAAATTTCTTTAAAACCACAACAGAAAATCATTTTTGGGTTAATACTTAGAATTTGAAGTAGTACATTCATTTTAAAATGTATTAAAACGCCTATTATAAGATTTTTTTTATATTTTTTCTTTTTCTTTTGTGCCAAAAAAAATCTGTGGGTGGTAGAGACCAACTGTATTTTAATTAGTTATTGCTATATAAAAACTGAGTTTAACAAACAAAAATCACGTCATAACAAATTTTATGCAGGCCTGTGTAATTTAAATATATTTTTAAGTAAAGATTAAAAAAGCGTTTGAATATATGTAGTTTTTTCTTATTATACAGATCGATCCAAATTAACTGTTCACTCTATTGCCATCTTGGTTATTGTGAGAGCTACGTAATCGATTAAATTAGTTGTATTGTTTTCTCCGCTGATTACGATAGAGAAAACAGAAAAATAATTTAAAATGTATGTTCTCAGTCATTTTAAAAATGTATATTTTTCTAATAGAACACCCAGTATAATATTAGACCAATCGATGCAAAATCAATTGCTTAACAAAAGTGTTGATTGACTGTTTTCATAAAAGTTGAAAATAACCGAGGTAATTCTAAAACAAAATGTAGTGAACTTTGTTTATCATAAAGTAAGTGATACGTTTTGATAAAATTCAAGAAAGCCAAAAATTTGCGAAAAATAAGTCTTGGAATAAAGTCTTCGTCCCAAAAATCTCCTTACAATTGAAACAGATATGCAATATACATGTCTGTAACAGTACACATGGACATACACCTCGTATTTTCCAGCATTTACTTCTGCCTAAGACACGTGTTTCTGCCATTTACTATCAGGCGTCATCAGTAGAGCAGACCAATTTCCGTGCGCGCCATGTGCGCCGATGTGAGGATGATTGTATTGCATCAGAACTAATAAAAAGCATTCAGTATGTGTTTGGTACTTGCTTAGACTCAATGTAAGTGTAAGCATACGTAATAAAATGTCGTCGACACATAAATCGAGAAAACGACCGTTGTCAGACAAAGTGAATAAGTTTATTATGGATTTCCCGAACTTAATATACGATGCCACAAAAATTAAATGTTTAGTGTGCAATGCATATCTAATGTGTTGGTCAAAAATACATTGTAAAGAACACGTAAGCAGTTCGAAGCACAATAATCACAAAATTAATCGACAACAGTTTATACATGAACTATGTGTAACTATGATTGTGTGTACACTGCCGTTTATCTTGTCAAGTAATGATTCATTTATTTCATTTTGGAATAAATACGCGAATCAAACATTACCGAGCACGACAACGTTACGAAGGAATTTACCATCGGTGCGTAAACAGGTTGAAAATAAAATCAAAGCCGAACTGAAAAATAAAATAACTGTGGTTATGTGTGGACGAAACAACTGACAGCTAAAAACAATCTGTAGTTAATGTGATGGCGCGTAATATGGAACCATATCAACCAACGTCGTCAATTTTATTAGCATCCAAACGACTAGAGCAATGTAATCCCGAAAAAATTTCAGAGGTGCTATTAGATACTTTGGAAAAATTTAAACTTTCGAAAGGCCAAGTATTAATGTTTATGACCGATGGTGCCGCAACCATGTGTTCTGTAGGCCGGTCTCTTAGAAAATATTGTCCTAACTTGTTACATATTAGGAATTTACTGCAAGTGAGAATTAATGAATATTAAATCACATTCTTACATGTAAATGTCGACTTATTTAATGCGTTCGAAACTACAATCCGACAAACTAAGTTTGTACTAGTATGCAGAACACACCCTTTCGCGACAACGAACTTCCTGGTGATTAGGTTAATTAAGAATTAAGAAATACTGAAAAAACAAGTCTATCAACGGGAGGAAACGCACAGACGACGTTTCGTTCTAGTTGGAACTTTTCAATGTACGGTATTCCCTCGATGACGTTACATATTACTTGTACATATTACTTGTAAACTCCATGCTCTACACCTTGTGGCAGAACAGGTTCGTAGATGTTATCCAGAGGTAGATGCTTTAATATCGAGTACAAAGGCAGTATTCCTGAAATCTCCAAAACGTATTCGGAAATTTCACGAATTGTGTCCCCATACCCCTGAGCCACCACAGCCAATTCTGATACGTTGGGGTACATGGTTACGGGCGGGGTTTAACTATCATGAACATTTTGAAGAAATTAAGGACGTGATTTTATCATTCGATCCGAAAGAAAGTGCAGCTGTTAATAAAAACCAGAAAAAATTTCAAATGCCCCGATTAAAATGGATTTACAAAGTATTTGTGAGAATTACTTGGGACTAGAAGAAGCAATAAGAAAATTAGAAAATTCGTCGCTGTCGTTAGAGGAATCACTGCACATCGTTAAAGATGTTCATGCTGTAGAAGACGCAAAAAGTGAAAGTGTTCTAATTTGAAAGTGTTTTAGACAGAAATGCAGATTTTGACGCCTTAACACGTATTTGAGGGCACGTCCACAGATGCGTTAAGATGCTTAAAAAAGTATTTTCATTATACGAATATCATTAGATGTAGAACGCTCGTTTTTCGAATATAAACATATTTTTTCCTCACGGCGGACATATTTTTCAGAAATAACCTTAGAAACACCTGATGTTGAAAATATACAATCCAGTTTCTCCAGTTTGTCAATCCTTGGAAGACGCTTTAAACGGTAAGTGTTTTTTTAAATCCTCTGTCGTGCACACAATCACTGATTTCATACATTCTCCATTTTATTTATAGGTACATACAACGCTGCTATAATATGTACTATTCTTATTTTTCGTGTGTTTATGCAATTACTTTAATAGCAGAAAACCAAATGTATAATTAATTATTTCTGATAGAATAAATGTCTTTACTTCTATACTTATATCGGTAACAAGCTCATGTTGCGTCCCTATTCTATCGCATATTCTAATATATTACGAATTACACTCCCATACCGGCGCTCATGGCGCGCACGGAAATTGGTCTGCTCTAGTCATCAGTTAGGCTAGTGAAGTAAGTAAAGCTTAAACAAATCGCCTCTGTCGGACAAAAGAGACTATGCCCGAAAGTGGCAAACATCCCTTGACCGGCTATGCCGGTACAGAGGAGAAAAAATACATATATAGGTGTAAGTCCATTAACACGATGCCAGGTGGCAGCAAATATACAAAAAAAGGTTTAAGTATATCAATACGTTAAGCACGTATTACGCATTTGTTACAATTGAAACAGACATGCAATATACACGTCTGTAACTATACACTTGGACATACACCTCCTAATTTCCAGCATTTACTTCTGCCTAAGACACGTGTTTCTGCCATTTACTATCAGGCGTCATCAGTTAGACTAGTGAAGTAAGTAAAGCTTAAACAGATCGCCTCTGTACCGGCATAGCCGGTAAAGAGAAGGTTGCCGCTTTTGGTATAGTCCCTTTTGTCCGTCAGATGTCACTATGCTATATGGTGCCACCTGATAGGACAAAATTTGCTGTACCTTATGAGGCGATTGTAATTGTAACAAATGCGTCATACGTGCTTAACATATTGATATACTTAAACCTTTCTTACCAAAAATCTCCAGTCATTATCTATCCCAGGACTTTGAAAAGAACGAACCTAAATTCTTTTTGTTTGTCCGAAGTGGACAAAACTCATTTTGTTTGAGAAAATCAGGGACTTAACCCATTTAGGACCACTATGTTGATTTTACTAGATTAAGACAACTTTTTAACTGGAGTGTTTCCGAAGATCCATTGCACAAATTTAAAGACCACTTTAACTACGCGAATATTACATCGCTAGCTGTGGAACGATCTTTTTCTGTGTATACGCAGATGTATACACCGCAAAGGATAAATCTCAAGGAGATTACTGTAGAAACGCACGCTATGGTGCAGGTGTTCACCCACGCACACCGGATTTTTCTAAGAATCGAAGCATATTGGGTAAGTTGGTTAGTCAATTTTATCTGCATTTTCAATAATTCTACGATAACTTTTTTCTAAATAACGCGCAGTTTTATTTCAGTAAACCCCACGCAATGACTCCAATACTGGCTGGCCTAAATGCCTGTCTCTACGTATATACCGAAATTTCCAAAATATTCTAACTGAAATTTAAATTAATAAATGAAATATTTATATATTTTGTTTACGTATAATTTTGCATGTTCCTAAACTAAACATTGACACACATTGCAATGTTACAATGTCTGTCAACTTTAGAACTAAATACAGGCTGGCCCAAAATGACCGAAGGGGTTTCAGTTCATTATAACTTCTTATTTAAGACATAATTATTATTTTTTTAAAATTTTAAATACAGTATATTAATGGAGAATATTTTTAATTTAATTATGAAAAATTATATCTCGCAAGTGGTGTTCATTTTCTGCTTCGCATATTCGTGCTCTTTCCAAAACATTTTCCATAACCTTTCGTAAAACTTCAGGTGTTATGAGGTTGATTTCGTCGCGTATATTATTTTTTAATTGCTGTATGGTTCGAGGCTTATTAATATAGACTTTTCCTTTCAAATAACCCCAAAGGAAACAGTCTGAAGCGGTTAAATCCGGTGAACGCGGAGGCCAATTAAAATCGCTTGTACGGGAAATAATTCGTTCACCAAAGATGTCGCGTAAAAGAGCCATTGTGTCCCTCGCAGTGTGCGCTGTGGCTCCATCCTGTTGGAACCATACTTGCGGATGGTTTTCCACTGCTGGCCTTAAAAAAATTTCCAACATTGTCCGATATCTAACACCAGTGATGGAAACGGCGACACCGTGTTCATTTTCAAAAAAATATGTGCCAATTATCCTTTCCGACGAAACACCGCACCAAACGGTGCACTTAAGTGGGTGTAATTCTCGCTGTTGAACTACTCTTGGATTTTCCGTAGCCCATATCCTGCAGTTTTGCCTATTAACTAACCCATCTAATTGGAAATGGGCTTCGTCGCTCATAATTAAATTATGAATAAAATCATGATTTTCTTCTGCTTTTTGACGAAAATAAATTGCATAATCAAGTCGTTGCTGGTAGTCTGTCGGTTTCAATTGTTGCACAAGCTGAATTTTGCATGGAAACATTCTTATTGCATGCAAAATTCTCTGCAACGACCCTCTAGAGAGGCCAAGTTGTGTCGAACGTCTCCTGGTTGATGTTTCTCCATCTTCCCGAATACTCTCCTGTACCCGTTTAATATTGTCATCCGTGTGCACCGTTCATCATCTGCCGGCACCAGGAAGGTTCCTTACTGCCCCTTGTTCTCGAAAATTTGCAACCAGACGGTTTATTGTTGACTCTGAGGGTCCAACCCGCACATTAAAATAACGACGATATGCACGCTGAGTCAAAACAATGGATCGTTGATTTGAGAAATAAAGTTTAACGATTTTGGCACGTTGTTCAATTGTGTACTGTTCCATTTTAAATTCCCCAAGTCTACTTTACAAAATACTGAAAACAAAAAAAAAACAAAATTATAATAAAAAAGTTATAAGGAATTAAAACCCCTTTGGGCCACCCTGTATAAATAAATAACCCACTAAGCTCCTTATTAGTCGAAATTTTCATGAACAATTATAAATTAAAATAAGTACAAATCCTTTGTTTAGTAATTGTGTCTATTGGCTTAGGTATGTTGACGACATATTAATTTGCTTTAATACTGTTTGATAGTAAAACGAGCTATTCCAGAGAGTAAAAATGTATTTTCGTGTAAACAAGAAAATCAACATTTTAATGACTAAACAGTGTTAAACAGAAGTATGAATTGAAAACTTCGAACCTATAATTTCACCCTACCATCATCTTCTTGACATGATTGCTCAGAATTACCTCCATAATCATCAACCTCATCTTCGTCTCCAGAAATATCTTTGACATTGCCAGGCAAATTTGGAGCAAGCCATCCCAATTTTGGATAATTTCTCCAATTTTTGGAAGTCATTCCAATTTTAAATTTAGTTACTTCTATTTTCTTTTATATACTTCCTTTATTATTTAATTTATATACATTTTACTATACTGTTATTAGGACCATATGTCATGTTGTGTAGCGTCTTTGTAACAATAAATAAAAAAATAAAAATTAAAACATTTTAGTAATTAATTTTACTCTTTAGGAGTATGATTCGAGAAAATCGGAAGATGGCTTTTTTGAAATACTCGTAGAAGCCTACAAGTGCGCCAAATTTTATTCAAATCCATGATTTCTAGTTCGGAACTTACCCTTGTTAATTCAGTTCATTTCATTATGGTTTATAATCAGTTACAGAATAAAAAAAAAATAGATTAAAAAGACTTAGATTTCTTAATATAATTGATACCGAATAGAATGTGAGATAGCTATTTAACAGTATTTTAATTTGAGTTCCAGACCCGCTTTCAGAAATAGAAATGCGGTTTAAGTCAGTATACAAATGCACAAGGGAAGTACTTTGATGGTGAAAGTAGCCTCTAGTGCACCGTTCCACATGTATTCCACATATATTTCTTAAAGGTGGCTTTCAGGAACTACATTATCACACCTTGTATTGAGTCTATTAAAGCACGAATTAGATTTTATATAAATATTTAATTAATATTAAAAGTTACAGTTGATTTTGAAAGTATCCAAGCAAACAAAGACTCTGATGACTACCGTGTTCATTAGAAAGCTGCGAAATATAAAAATGAATTGTTACGTCGTTTAACTTGCCGGTTTTTGTTACATCATCTATTATTTATTTTAATAAATGATCTATTTTAAATGCATACTGTACACAAACAGATAGAGATAAATATATCGAAATAGAAACTTAGTGACTTAATTTCGTAACAAGTTTTGCCAACGTATTCAAATCGAAAGTTCCGGTTCATTCTCCTGTGTTCTCTGACAATTAATCTACAATATACAACATATATAAGTTGACCGTTCTCTGTTACTCCGTTGTTGATTATGAAAGAAAGTTATTTAGTTTCGTACTTATCTAATCTATCTTATGTAGACTGTATTTATACACTTAAAATACTGAGTGACTGTAAACGATTGAACCAAATATTTACAACGATTTGTCAACCCTGAGAAATTAGCTTGCCTGGTCATTCGTTTTATATTTATCTTTTTGGGCTAAAATATTCGATATAAATATGGATGACATATGGTTAGAATTACTAATAAATCAATATTAGCTTATATCAGAAGTGAGATATACAAGGTGTTCCGTATCGTTATGTTCAAATTTTAGGAGTGTAAAGCAGACTTCATTTCAAGTAACAAAAACGCAAAACTTGTATATCCATTTTTATTTGTTTCAAAGTTACAGATGAATGTGATTGTCAGATAATTAAAAAAAATGTAATCCTAATGTCAATATAAACTGATTTTATTTAAAAAAAGTTATACGATTCAATAACAGGCCTGTGATTGTTAACGTCGCATAATAAAATGTTATCCTACAATAAATAAACACGTGTCGTAGTGCATACAGTCATTTCTTGGTGATCTACAAAAAAGAGTACTGGAAATTGATATATGATAAAGAAGGTTCTTACTTATTTCGTAAGTGCTGAACCATGAATATCATACAATAAACAAATGTTCAGATGACTGTTAACGTTGCATTTTTTAATAAAGGATTACATTATGTTTCAGTTCATGCAACAGCTTATTAGTGAGTGGACACGTTTTCTTTATTCAAAATGCCATATCGATTTTCTTCTCAAGAGTATGCGGACATGCGTTTTGTGTATGGCTACTGTAACAGCAGTACACGTCAAGCAGTTATTGAATACCGACATCGGATTCCTGATAGGCGTATTCCTCATAACAGAACGTTTCTGGAAGTACACAGACAATTTCGGGAATACGGACTGCGTGATTATCTTTTCAACCGAGGAGTAAATTTGCCAGCGGACTTAGAGGAAAAAGCAGTAGCTATTGTTACAAGGGATCCTACTCTCAGTGTACGTCGAATCGCTAGACAACTAGGAGTGCCACGAACGACAGTTTGGGGAATTTTAAAACGTGAGGGCTTATATCCATACCACTATCGCAGGGGGCACGGTTTTCTTGAGGCAGACCACTATCCTCGTCTAGTTTATTCTACCTGAATATTAAGGCAGTCACGGCTTCATTTTAGTTTCTGCAGAACAGTCCTCTGGGCAGATGAAACTACGTTCACGAGAAGTGGTGTTACAAATCTGAGAAACCTGGACAGGTGGTCATCAGAAAATCCCAAAGTTAAACGCCCATTTAAATGTCAACATGAATTTTCTATTAACGTTTGGGCGGCCCTAATCGATGGCTTGCTGATTGGTCATGTCGTTCTTTCTGGGAGGTTAAATGCGGACAATTACCTTGAATTTCTTATTGACGAACTGCCAGGTCTCTTAGAGGATGTCCCACTGAATGTTCGACGAGACATGTGGTTTCACATGGATGGGACACCGCCACATTTCGGAATTGCTGTCCGAAATTGGGTTAACGTCAATTATCCAAGATGGATTGGTCGAGGTGGTCCTGTTGCATGGCCACCCAAATCACCCGATCTTAATCCCCTTGACTTTTATTTATGGGGGTACATGAAAAATTTTTTCGAACACAAGAGAAGAGTTGTTGGATCGTATTCACCTGGCTGCCGAGCAAATCCGACAAAACAAGTATGACATTCGGATAAGTACTTCTTCTATTGGCTTACGGGCACAAGCCTGCATTCAACAAGGAGGTGGACATTTCGAAAATATTATTAATTGAACTCTTTTTTAAATAAAATCAGTTTTTATTGACTTCAGGATTACATTTTTTTTCATGATCTTACAATCACATTCATAGATCTGTAACTTTGAAACAAATAAAATAAAAATGGATATACAAATTTTGCGTTTTTGTTACTTGAAATGAAGTCTACTTTACACTCCTAAAATTTGAACAAAACGATACGGGACATATTGTAGTAGGGCGAAATTGACCGTAAAAGAAAACCAAAAAGAGTAAATAGGTAACACATAGTAATATCCAACAAGATAACAATAATAGAACACGAGAGGATCCAATGTAAACGAATTGTAGGATCCTAATTAGCCTTTTAATTATGATATCGAGATTAATTAGATGTTAATTTACATATTTATTTTATTCAGTCATTAAAGCATTCATTATATTTATTTACCGCGTTAAATTAAGAATTCTAAAGTTAATTACGATTTAAAACTTAGTGTTCACATATTTTTTATATTAGTGTCTGTAACATTTCTTTGCAACATTTCCTCACACCACTTCCTCGCAACATTTCCTCGCAATATTTTCTCGCAACATTTCCTCGCAACATTTACCCGCAAAATTTCCTTGCAACATTTCCTTGCAACATTTCCTTGCAACAATTCCTTGCAACATAAATAAATTGTAACTTCTGTTAAATTCATTACTTTTCTTGATGCCATTTTACTATTGTTAAGGTCACATACTGTGTGTAATTCCATTCTGAGTTCCACTACAGATCTGAGGTAGGTCTGGTAGGCTAGTGCGGGATCTATTATTATAAATTAAAGATAAAACGCGCAGAATTACTTTTACGTCATCAGATGAAGCAATGGAACTTAATAAAAATCTGATTTCCGAAGTATCTTAGGAAGAGTGGCATTATTATTTTAATGAATGCAAAAATGTATTAATCTTAAATGGGAATATTTTAAAAAACAATAAAATCCCGTTCCTCTCGTATCTATTTTATGTTAAGTTAATCTCAAAAGCAGTTAATTATTGGAACATTTTGTACATGTCCTAGTGTAAACACATAACATAGGTTAATTGCCTTTGTCGACTGATTGCAAAATAAATTGACCTTTAAAAAACGTTTTTTTTATAGGCAAATTAAGCTTATAACGCTAAGAAGTAAGTAATTAAACTTCTAGTTTCAAAAATTCTTTTATTGTAAATACCACTACAATATTGTTTCGCCATACAATGGCTTCATCAGGTGGATGAAATACAGAATATGTACAATACAAGTTTGAATATTTATGTGAAAATTATTGGGGAAATGGTGGTGGAAAAATTTTTACAATCTTAAATTTAGTAGAGGGGAGTTGTTTAAATCTAGTTGGTCATTTAAAGCTAATCCTAAACTATTGTATCTATTAATTTCTAAGTTTTCTAACAGGTTAAGTTTTTTACTTTTTTCTTGAATGTGTAAAATTTTGAAATCTATATTAAATCTATGATTGATATCTATACAATGACTTGCGAAAGTTGAATCTGTTTTCTTTTCTTTATGGCTTCTCTCGTGTTCTTTCATCCTAATTTTGAATGTCCTCCCCGTTTGTCCTATGTATACCTTATTACTCGCATGTTAACTTGTATACACCAGAGTTTGATTCTTTGTCTATTTTATCTTTGTTGTTTTTAATAATGTTCTGTATAGTATTGTCTGTTTTAAATGATAGATGTTCGTTATTAAGTTTTTTAATGAAAGTACCATTTTTTTCCGAAATTTTTCCTAAGTAAGTGATTGAATTATAGGAATTAATTATCTTGTATTTTAATTTTGGATAAACTAAGGAAAGGGTTTTAGATTTTTGTTGGCTATTTAGGATGTTATTGACAATATTTATAGAGTAACCATTGTTTAATGCTATTGTGTATATTCTATTTAGTTCAAGGTCGAAATTACTTTTGCTCATAGGTACATGAATTAATCTATATATCATTGATTGGTATGCTGATAATTTGTGTGTTATAGGATGAAAAGAATTAGCGTGTATTGTGGTATCTGTATGTGTTGGTTTATGGTATATAGCGAACTCGTGTTTATTAGTTTTGTGTGATATGGTTAAATCTAGAAAAGTAATGCTTTTATTTATTTCTGTTTCTACAGTAAAATTTATTTTGGGGTGAATAGTGTTGATATAATTATGTAAAGTTCTTAATTGTCTATCTGAACCGTTAAAGCAAATTAATATGTCATCAACATACCTAAACCAATATACACAATTACTAAACAAGGGATGTGTACTAATTATAGTTTCTAAATTATTCATAAAAATTTCCGCTAATAAGGGGCTTAGTGGGTTTCCCATTGCTAGACCCTCTGTTTGTTTATAAAATTTCTTTTTAAATTGAAAATAATTTTGTTCCAGGCACGTTTGTAAGAGCTGTAACTTATAAGCTTATAACTAATTTCAACAACAATATTCTTATATTTCGAACATTTTTCCTCTTTTTCACGAAACGCCACTGGTTTCAAGGCAACCTTATCCAGTTCTTCTAAACCTATAGCCCTCTGTATAGTTGGTTATTATACAAAACACAAAAGTAGAACTAAACTAGATAGAAACGAATCCTTTCGGTTCCTCCACGAACCATACATTTCAATAGATCTCAGTGTGCCATGACGGCAACACAAATATACAGACACACACATACACTAGCACGTACAAACACATAGAAAGACCATGCACGACCATCTAGATCTCCTTCGTCTCATACATACATAAATACATTACGTACATGCGATCGCTCTTATTGTTTTCACCGCCGACCACGACGACGCTTGTGACGAAATGCGTTCGATTGTCATTTTTTTCCTCCTTCGAGCGACAGCAGCATGATATACTCGTAGCATGTACGCTCGATTTTTTCCTGCAACTTCCGATCTATCTGGAGCGCGAGGGGCAGCAAACGGCGGGCAAGTATGCACTCTGGTGAATACCCCTCCCGCGCCTCGGGGAGCGCGTTGCGCGTCGACAGCTTTTGTTTCGGCCGCCACGGCACGTTCGATCCTAACGAGTACTGACAAGTCAATTGAAGATAGGTACGAACGGTACAGAGCGAAGTGAAAGATTTGGAACGATTGGGGGCGGGTATTTGATGAAAGATCACGGCGGCGTGAATTACTGAAATTAGAAAGTGAATGTTGCCCATTTGCGATGGCATTGACGGAATGTACAGATTTCATCGATAAAAGAGGTTTCTGTTTTAAAATGTATTGAAATGTTAGGTAAGATAGTGATCACGAAATTCTGGTTAGAATGGGTCTAGCTAGTTACGTAGGATTTGAAGCAAATGTTGACGATTTTATTTAAAATTACGTGACACTATAGTAAATTAATGGTTTTTCGATCATTTTGTCTAACGGAAACTAATACAAATTACGCAGGTCTACAAAATTAAACTTTTTGACATGTTTTTATTTTGAAAACTGATTTTATATAATTTTGGTAGGCTGATTTCAAAAATTCTATGCATTTATTTGTATCACGTAAGGCTTTTTCCAAATATTAAATGAAAAAAAAACGATATTTCCAAAAAAAATTATTTGTTTATTGAGTAAAAAGGTGGAATACAAGTTAAAAAAGTGGAAAAAAATACTTTACTCAGTCTTTTTTAAGTGAAATCTTTGTCTTTTTGCCAGAAAGCTGCGTTGTCCGGACATTCGGTTGTATGTTTTTAAGGGCATATCCCGTTTTAACATCCAGCAATAGTCCGCCATCATCGTTATGCTCCATCTGCCTTGGTATCGCCGTTCCATTTCCTTACTGTCTTGGTGAAACCTCTCTCCCCGTTCTTCGCTAACTGCTCCAAGATTTTCAGGAAAATAGTTCAAGTGTGTAAACAGGAAATGCACTTTCAAACTCATATTACAACCTAGACGATGAAAGTGTTGTAACATATTTTGAACAATATTTTCGTAGCTTTCGTCCTTAGAGTTCCCAAGAAACTTATCAATTACTTCTTTAAATGAAACCCAGGCGTTTTTCTCGACATTGGTCATTGTGTTTTGAAAATCCTTGTCTTTGCATAATGTTCTTATCTGCGGCCCAACAAAAATACCTTCTTTTAACTTGGCATCGGATAAGGCTGGAAATGTCTCGCACAAATATTTAAAACACTGTCCATTTTTGTCTAGGGCTTTAACAAACTGCTTCATCAAGCCAAGTTTGATATGGAGAGGAGGCAGTAAAACTTTTTTGGGGTCAACCAAGCTATCTCTTAATACATTTTTGCTACCAGGTGGAAGGCTTGTTCTAGAGGGCCATTCTATTTGAGTCCAATGTCTATCCCTTGCTCGACTATCCCACTCACAAATAAAGCATGGAAATTTTGTATAACCTCCTTGTTGTCCTAGTAGCATGCACAGCACTTTAAGGTCACTAGAAAGCATCCACTGATGTTCTTGTTAGTTTATTTTCTTTAAAAGAAGTTCAAAATTTTCATATGTTTCCATTAAATGTACCGAATGGGCAACGGGAACCGAGGCCGGCTCGTTACCATTGTGCAATAAAACGCCTTTTAAACTACGCTTACTTGAGTCAATAAACAGGCGCCATTCTTCTTTTACATACGGCACATTTCCTAATTTTGAAATTAAGTCAGGAATATTGTTGCAATACACTAGCGGTCCGTCTTGAGTAAAATATTGACATAACTCTTTTTCGTGATCCCGGCAAATGCTTGATGTGACGCCAGGTGCCAGTAAATGTTTCTCACGAAGTCGGGAGACTAACAATTCGGATGCATCCTTTGGAAGGTGCAAATCTCTAATTAAATCATTTAGTTCGCTCAGGTTAAACACTTCGGGCTCTCAGAAATCTGGTGTGAAATCTGAGTCATCTGGGTCGGAATTAGATTCCTCTTATTATGATGATATGACGTTTTCTAGTGCTTTTGGGGCGGTAGGTATCGGTACATCTGGTCCATGAGGAACTGGTCGAATAGCAGAGTCAAGATGGGATACACAATTTGTTTCTTATTTTTTCTGTTGAATCCTTGAACATTACACGAACAAAAATAACAATCATCACTGTGATTTCTAGGCTCTCGCCATACCATAGGAACACCAAAGCTTAAACATTTCTTCCTACCTTTTTGCCAGTTTCTTAATGCTTCAACGCAAACGGAACAAACAGTATGAGGAGCCCAGGACTTGTCTTGGTCGCCAATTTTTACACCAAAATAAGCGTGGTATACATTTTTCACAAACGAAGTTATAGTTTGCCCCTGCTTTACTACGACATAACTACCACAGATATAACAAAAGTTATTCGGATTGTTCACACAATGTCTTCTTTCCATATTTATACGTTCTAGAACACTTAAAATACGCAACAACGAAGACAACAAGCGCGCGGACACAGTAGCACGACGACTAACACAACCAAACTGCACATAAGCAGGTTTCAACGTTGTATTGACGCTTCTGCGCCGACTCTGTTGCTTTGCTGAGAAATCTAATATTAACCAGTGTTGCCAAATCACATTTAATTTCATAAAAATCGATTCATTTAAAAATCATGCCTAACATGGAACAAACATATTCTTCTCATAGGTATGTATATTAATAAATTAACATTTTTAAGATATAGAGCGCTATAAAAAAATTTACGAGATAGAGCAAAATTATGGCGTTTTTTGGAATAAGGGCCCCCAATCATATACAAATTAGCAAACAGCTTTCAAACATCAAAATCACTGTAGACCTGTGTAATTATTTCCTCTATATCTTGTGTATAACATATATAGCTTCTAAAAATTTCTGTTTTAGTAACACTCCAAATTATTTGAAACTCTGATTTGTAATAATCATTACCCGTAGATTTTCACTTCGTATGATAACGCCGTTTCAACACGTGATATTCCTTTTTGTTCTTAGTAAGCCACGGAATTTAAGTCTTATTTGAGTTAGATATTTACACAGGAACAGAAAAGTTTTAAACAGAATAAAGTTTGTCATAAAAAGCAACAAGACACTAGTCAACAACAATATAACTATCTAGGAAGGAACAGTCAGTTTGGAGTAGATTAGAATACATGGTATAAAAAATAGTCGAAAAAAAGGATGACAACAGCGTAAGATATGCATGGTATTATGAGAGGTATATCTTAACATGCGAATGATGGAGAATAGATTCTGTTATCATAAGATTTTGTCGTCGATTTTTCCTCATTGCCTTACCACCTTGTTTTTAATGTAATTGCGAGATGATTTAAGTAACGGTTACTTAAGCTTTTATATTTTTACTTCACTTGTACGAATAACACAGGCCTGCATTCTTCAACTATTTGAATGTTGATTTAAAAATTTTAACTGTTTTCTAGTAATTGGGTAGCGCTGATTTAAAATCTGCTTTTATTTTTTTTTGTATCACGTAAGGTTATTTTTCAAACCAGTAAAATCAAAAAATATAGAAAAAACACGGTTTATTTCATTTATAAGCTAGTTTTATATTATATTAAAGAAAATACAAAAATATACACATAGAAACTATTAGAAATAGTTATTTATTCTTTATGCTTCTTAAAAAGACGTTTTCGTTTTTCAGAAAAGCTTCGTTTGGTTGTTTTTCTGTCATATTCAGCTAAAGGAAGATCTGAAGGTAGTTTCTGGGGCAAGCAAATTTTCTTGTTTCAACCTACACCCCAGTACTTCAGAAAGATCTTTTGAAAGTCCCAAATCTCTTACTAAATCATTCAGTTCGGCTTGTGAAAATAGCTGAGGTTGGTTTTGACCTGAGGTTGATGGTTCAAAATCACTATCCATCTGTACGGAGCCGGAAGTTGAAGAGGTTTCAATATCTTCTTGTAGTACTTTGGGGAGTATAGGTATAGGTACATGATCACTGTGAGGAACTGGTCTGATAGCTGATTTAATATTGTTTGGGTACAAAATATGTTTCAAAGTTTTTCTATTATGCCCCTTAATATCACAAAGACAAAAGTAGCAATCTTCATGATGATTTTGCGGTTCTCTCCAAACCATCGGTATTCCAAAAGGAAGGCTTTTTCTATTCCCTTGGGTCCAATGCTTAAACCTTCTTCACATGCCTTACAAACAACGTGCGGTACCCAATCTTTATCTTGATCTCTTAATTTGATTTTGAAATAATCATAATATCCATTTTTCACATTTTCACCAATTGGCCTCTTAAACTTTTTCAAGACGAAATATCCACAAATATAACAGAAATCATTTGGTTTGTTTTTGCAACACCGGCTAGACATATTTTTAAGCAATGTTTATTTATCAAATACCACGCACAACTGTAAAGACAAATTAATTTGACTTGTTTACTGATCGACACTCAAAGCTATAATGAAGTAAATGACATTAAAATATACATTTTGTTTGGAGTGATAAACTTGAAATCCTTCTTCGCAGTACTAATAAAGTGAAAGCATAATAAATAGGATTTAGCAGGTAAAAATTCCCGGAAATCTTGTCCAAAATTAATACATGTAATAAAAGATTTATATCAGGTAATGAGAGCCTATTTAACAAATTTAACCACAACAGAAAATCATTTTTGGGTTAATACCTAGAATTTGAAGTAGTACATTCGTTTTAAAATGTATTAAAACGCCTATTATAAGATTTTTTTTATATTTTTTTCTTTTTATTTTGTGCAAAAAAAAATCTGTGGGTGGTAGAGACCAACTGTATTTTAATTAGTTATTGCTATATAAAAACTGAGCTTAACAAACAAAAATCACGTCATCACAAATTTTATGCAGGCCTGCGTAATTATGGCATTTTATTTAAGTAATTCACACGTTTAATGCATGCCTATTTTAATAGTTAATTATCATAATTTCATGCTTATTTCCTTTTAAATAAAGTTTATGCAGGACAAGTTTAATAACGTTTGATTTTTATGCTATTTAAACTTTTAATGGAGACGTGGTAAAGACATACCTCGAGGAACATTAACTAATTTTCAACAAAAATATGTTATAAATATAGACACATTTAGATTTAGCTACTTTGAAAAGTGCTAAATTTTATTTAAAAGCTTTTAATAATAAATCTTTTTTTGTATTACTATAATTCATTTCAATAATACGTCTGCGAATTTCATAGTAGTATGTCTGATGTACGTCATAAAATCAGTATTCAATGAAAATTTCCGTCATTAAGTAATCATCTTCAATGTTTATACCGCACACGTCTATAAAATACAACAATTCGAAAATTAACAATGAAAAATTTTTAAGGCGTAAATAAGTAATAAAATTTTATGTTTTATTAAGGGTGTAAATGATGTTTAATGTTCATCAGTGTTTATGTTAAAGAAATTTAATGACACTACAACTCTTAGCTTCTTTGTTCTGAATTTTACACACGAATAACGCAAAAACCATAAAAAAACAAATCCTTGGCTTGAAATTCTTGTGATTAGTCTATGTATTCGTAATATTGAAAAAAAATATTCCGTGGTACAAATTATTCTCTATACTTCTATTGCACAAAGTTTATGTAAAAAATAATTATTTTAGAAAGTGAAAATTATTCAAGATACTTACTTTCTTGTTAGATACGAATACAATAAAATGTTGTTCGGTACAGTTTAAACAAACCAAAACATTAATAAAAGAAGCAAATCTCATAAGTTGAAGGGCAATATTGTTTTGGTAGTCCAAAAACGTTGAATATCGGCAAGGTTTTAGAACAAAAAAGCGTAAATTATGATATGTGATCAATAACGTGTTACAATATTTTGTTAATCGGACCGTATATACAGGCTGATGCATTTTCGGCCCTCACCATGGGGATCTCTCTTATTATTGGAGATAGAGTATATGTTTAAATTTGGCAAAGTTGTTAAATTTTGTGTTTGTTATAAATCCGTAAAGAAAATAGACCTGTGACAAATGACCTTCGTTATTAAAAAAAAAAACGCGAAAACCCCATTTTCTTCTTTTACCTGTAGCACCGACATTTGGCTTTGTAGAGAAAAAATAAAAACACATCCTTGTGGCCATTTCTAAACCTCTATCCAGTGGTGTACTCTATATTTTTATACGACGTTTCGTTTCTTTCTGGCCATCAACAACTATCTAATTTCTTATAGGCGCCATATTGGATTTAGACATCTTCAGAAAGAGTTTTTTTTTTCTGATTTCAACCATGTACCACATGCTGACTAAAGTTTTTGACATTAGGTTTTATTTGAAAGAATAAATTATAAGATTAAATAAGGTATCCTTTGGAATTTCAATCTGTCAAACATTTAATTTATTGTTCATTAATAATACAAAAATGTCATACACTAACGAAGAGAAACGAGATATGATAAGTATTTTTTATTCTTCGAACCGAAAGTGCTTGTTTGTTGTAAAGGTGCGGTTTACCTATTGCTATAAAAGAGAGATGTTTACCATCCACTAAAAGCCATCGTCTTTATTTGCAAGGGATCGCCTTAATTTTACGACCGATTTGAACGCCAAAATGACGTCAAGCGATTGCATTGCAAAGTAGCAGAGTACCACCAGTTAAAGAAAACTTGAAGGAACAAGGTAAACTTAATTTTGCCTGCGTAAATTTGCTCTTTCATTTAACCAATTATTTATTTTAAGCCCTATATTTCCCAACGCTCCTTTCTTAGATTGAATGAGCTACAGTTAGCAACTGGGAACCGTCTAATGAATAAGCTGTTAACTAACACAAATGTTTTTGTTTTTGTCGGAATCCATGGCCTACTATTAAAAATTTTCAGAACATCCTTCATACTTTCCCTGTTTTTAACTGAATTGTAAGAAAAAGCAGGCAAACTTTCCGATTATTCTCATTAGTTGTATTTTGAAGTTTCTTTTAAATACATTTTTCTCTACGATCTTGCAATTTACTATTCTATTAAAGGTATTTTATCAATTGTAGAAGTAATATAATAGTATCGAAAGCAAAATTCTCAAACAAAGTAATAATGACCCCATTTTACGCCAAGGAAAACAACTCCACAAAACAATAGGAAATTTATTTCGCGATATCTCGATTGCTTCATAATATTCTCTTTATCCTTCATCCTTTTTCCTCTTTTTATTCCCCGGCATCTCATTCTCTTTTAAATCGTCAATAAAATTTAAAAAAAACAGCTTACAACAATGATAAATAAATACATTAAACAGATTTTTAAGGAGATACACAGATGAGATAACTCTATCCTTGTATGCTATATGAGCGGAGTCCACTTGTAATTTCACTATGGAGTTATATGCATGTGCGTATTTACGTCGGCTTGGATAGTATCCTTCGGGGAGTGATGTACCTTGAGCCGGAGGTCTTGGCCGGTGTGGAGTTGTGTGTGCTCGTCTGTCGAAACGCGGTTTCCCATGCACTAGACCCCGGCAAATATGACAGACAAATAAGAAAACAGCATTTCGAACAGAACAACGGCAAAAACTAGAATGTCGTTTGTCTTTTAGCGATTGTCGTGCTGCAGTGGTGTAGGCAGTGGCGTAGATGATTAATGGTAATTGCGACTTTTAAAATATTAAATAAATAGATTCAAGGTTCAAACATTTATTCTTTTTGGAAATGAAAGTATTTGGGTCAGTAAAAAAGGCGAATATTTATTTAATTTTGTTTCGGCGGTTCTGGAAGAAGTTATTGTAATATAAGTCCTAGCAATATTACTTCGTTTATGACTTTAAATTAATTGCTTATTAAAAAAAAAACAGTCTCTAGCGGAAGTTCATATCTTAAATTAAATTTTCATTTAGAGTGACCTATGATTTCAATATAAATTTGGCAATACTGTGGAACAGTAACGTTTTTCCAATGTCAAACTTTGACAACTGTCATAGTTGTCAATTTATCGATTAGATTATTTATTATCATGTTAGAAATGCAACAGAAAGTTTTTATTCTTGAAAGTGAGTTTAGAACTGGCAGATAAGCAAATGGACCGTGGGTTTATGCAATTAATCAATATACAGGATTTTTGCCCACAGTTCCCTAATCTTGAAATTACTTATACAGTACAACATTTGTCAGGTCATTGATTTGGGACTCAATTCTGAGAATTGCACGTGAAAGTAGCCCCACAAAGAACAACTTCTGCATCATTCGTTTTCTCAAGTTGGCTGCATTAATAATTTAATGGCTGTGGAATAAACAACCCTTTTGTTCAGAGTGAATTACATTTTAGAGCCAGAAGAACATTGAATATTTCAATATGGAAAATAACAAGTGCCCAAAATTGGATTATTTTTGTTACGTTTGTGGTCATATCGTCCCAAAAATAGGCAAACAGGATCGAAAAAACCTGTTTACTGAGGAATTTAAAACAGCGTATTGTCATTATTTTGATGAAATAGATTTAAGTGGTGCAAATTTTACGCCGAACACAGTGTGCAAAAGTAGTTATAATACCCTTATAATGTGGATACATGGAAAAGGTGTGCAGTTTTCTTTTATGAAGCCAGTAATTTGGGTGCAAGACCTAACTGGACATGATGAATCCAGGTGCTACGCATGCATAAATTCCGGTTATGGATTCAACGAAAAAAAATTGAAAACAAAAGTATACATTCCCGCTTTTACTGCGACACTTCCAGTCCAGTACAACGCGCTGCTGTTACCGATCCACCTAAACCCCCGAGTCTGGATACTGTGTCCCTGCAAGCCGAAACCGTTTTCACCAATCCGACCAATGTGAATGATGCAGATTGGACACCCGATATTGAAAATAATGCACCCCAACCGGTAATACAAATCGAAATGGATTACATTGTGGCTAAGATGGGACTATCACAAAAAAATTCAGAATTTTTGAAATCTTTTTTGAAGCGTAAAAAGCTGACAGAGCAAAATGTCAGCGCAACATCATATCGAAAACGCCAAGCTGATTTTCAGAAATTTTATTCCGTTGACGAAGCAAATACGTTCACTTACTGCCATGATATCCCAGGTTTAGTGAAAAATATGGGAATTGATTATATCGCTGGCGACTTACGTTTATTCATCGACGGTTCAGCTTCAAGTTTGAAGGCTGTGCTGTTGCACAAAACAAACAAAAAACCGTCCATTACATTGGGATTCAGCACAACTATGAAGGAAACGTATGAAACATTGGGCGAAATTTTAGAGAAAATCAAATACAATGTACACAAATGGAAAATTTGTTGTGATCTAAAGGTTGTCAACATAATACAAGGCATTATATTAAAGGGCGGTTTTCCAAAATACTTCTGCTTTCTTTGTAATTGGGATTCGCGATACACAGGGAATCAATATCAATGTAAAGATTGGAAAGCAAGAACTCCCGAGCTCGAGAAACAATTAAAATTACGCAATGAACCTTTGATAAAGGATGTAGATAATATTTTGTTGCAATCGCTCCACATGAAATTAGGCATAGCTGGGAAATTCGTTGAAGTGTCAAAGATATTGAGGACGCCTATGACTGTTTGAAATCCATCTTTCCAAAACTCAGTGAAGCTAAATTTAGAAAAGATACGTATCGTTGTCTGTATTTAAATATTGTCATATCTAAATTTGTTCACTTCGATATATTCGCATTATAATTACCAATAATTTTTTCGCAACTGTTTTTTTTTAAATTTCAAACAGGTACTCTGAATGGACCGGATATACGAAAATTAATGAAAAACGAATCTTTCACAAATATGCTTTCGAACCATTATAACCACCTATGTGCATGGAACGCATTCAAACAAGTCATTGAAGGCGTTTTAGGAAAGAACCGTGTACAGCGAGATGACATACAGACACGCGTGGACAAGTTGCTGTATTATTTTGAAAAAATCAATGCATCCATGACGTTAAAATTACATTTCATGCATTTCCACCTTGATACCTTTTTGGCACAATTACCTCAGGAATCGGACGAACAAGGAGAGAGGTTCCACTAAGTGATCATGCCAATGGAAAAGCGATTCAAAGGCAGAAAATTAGATGCATTGCTTGCGGAGGTTTGTTGGTGGAGTTCTAAAATTATGGAGTTTGAAGATGAAAGCACCGTAGATGAAGATGACACTGAAATTGGTGGACACACTGAAGAAAACATGCCCTTGAATATTATGTCTAACTCGGATGATGATGCAGACTCAGAACATGAATATGAACAACCTACGAAGAAAACAAGATTATCAGAACCACAAGCGTCAACTTCAACGAGGATGGATATTGACAATAATTGAAAATGTTCTAAATTTTGTTTCCATGTATAGATAACAAATAAAAATCTCATATCTTCTGTGTAAGAATAGCTGTAATATGAACTGGAATTTTTATTTTCACGCAAAATAAAGTTTATAAAGAAAAAAACTGCATATTTGTGAATTTTTAATCCAGGTATTGAGCAAAAATGGTGAAAAATGGGGAAAGAATGGGCATATAATGGGCGCATTATGGGCAATGGGCGTATTATAATTTTGTATTATTAATCTAAGAAAGATAGTTACGTATTATATTTAGCAATCAAATAATTCACACATACAAGTCAGGTATTTAATCTAAACCAGTTCAGTAAACTGCTGATACAGAAACAATCATTGGTCAGGTATTAAAAATAAACCAGTCCAATATTTAAAGTCGTCATCGCATAAATATAGTAAAGTGAAAAAATATGAGGACTTCAAAATGCATTATAAGCATATCTATAAAGACCGTAATTAAAGTAGGTTATATCAGCGGTACCACAACAAATATTAAAGGTCCTCGATATTCAATAACGCTTAAGTAATGTATATAAAATAAAAATGTTTAGAACTGTTGGAACTAAATTGTAAATAGAATTTGTATATATACCATAATTTTTGTTAAATAAAGCATTAAAGAATTTTCTGTTCTTTAATCAAGATTAACGAATGTACTGTTCTTTAATCACCTAATCATGGTCCATCGAGATTAATCAATTTTCTGTTCTTTAATCAAAATTAAGGAATGTACGGTTCTTTAATCAACTATTCATGGTCCTTCGAATTAACAGAACTACACCATTAAGCCACCCTTGGCCATAGTAGAAGGTGAGGCTGTTTTCTAGTAGTGTCTGATAATTACCAGCGCTATGGTCCAAGCCACGAATTTCGAGAGTAAGGCACAAAATTTTGGATCTACCGCAAATTCACTAAGAATCCGCCGAAGAGATCAAGCACCTTCATGATGCCATTTCCGAATGCTTGAGAGAGTTAAACAATTTAGACATCAACACGGAAACTTGGGGGCCCATCATCAGTAGATTAATTACAAGAAAATGGCATCCAGAAACAAATCAATCCTTATAAAATCTCATCAGATACAAGATTTACAAACGCCGTTAAGGTTTTTAGAAACAAGATTTCAGTCATTAGAAACAGTATCCAACACAAAGAAGAAAAGTCCACTGATTAACCATGAGAAACCACAAAAACCCAGTAATACAGTTGCATGCTAATATTGTCAAATCATTTCAAATGGTATCCGAAAAATAGGAAACAGTCTTTTAGGGGAAAACACAGACTTGGGATGGATCGTTTCAGGAAAGATTAACAACATTCCACAACAAAGTAGTCAAATCCTAAGTATGATGTCACGAACGGATCAAGATCAACAATTGGCTCGCAAAAGAAAAGAAAAGGGGCAAGTGATATGGGCTGGGTATCAAGGCATAAAACAATGTCGACAAAGTAAAGGTCAAACTCCGAGATCACACAATAGAAGAAACGATGAACCTACCACCGAACAACAAATGATAGAATTGGAGCCCATCTATCCAATGAATACAAAAGAAGGTATAAGCCGTGAAGTATACCCCGGGACAGATGGGAAAGTCAGAGTGGTGTCCTTACAGAAATCCGGAGAGAACACCGTAAAAAGTCCATTTACGAATATTGTACCACTGGCCATCAAATTATCAAAGATGAAACCAAATTAGCAGTAGATTCAATAGTTAGGTATCTCCAGACGGCGACAAATGTCGATCAAACCTAAGCCGAGAATCATCAAGGCGACCCCAACATGATGAAGACAGGGAACTTCCCTGGTTGAGAGTTGGCACTTTATTTAATCCCAGATTAAACAACATCATTTTAATCTAAATAAAATAGTGTAATTCATATTTTATAATTAGCACACCGTATATGTTACATATTATAATTTAGTATTATTAATATAAATAAGATAGATTCGTATTATATTTTGCAATCAAATAATTCACACATACAAGTCAAGTATGTAATCTAAACCAGTTCAGTAAACTGCTGATACAGAAACAATCATAGGTCTGGTATTAGAAATAAACCAGTCCAATATTCAAAGTTGTCATCGCATAAATATAGTAAAGTGCAAAAATATGAGCACTTAAAAATGCATTATAAGCATATCTGTAAAGACCGTAATTAAAGTAGGTTATATCAGCGATACCACAACAAATATTAAATGTCCTCGATAGTCAATAACGTAATGTATGTAAAATAAAAATGTTTAGAACTGTTAGAATCAAATTGTACATAGGATTTGTATATATACCATAATTTTTGTTAAATAAAGCATTAAAGAATTTTCTGTTTTTTAATCAAGATTAAGCAATTAAGAAATTCTTTAATCACCTATCCATGGTCCTTCGAGATTAAGGAATGTACTGTTCTTTAATCAACTATTCAATTCTTAAAAAATATTTAAAATTATATCCATATAAAATTCAAGCTGTTAATGAACTCAGTCCCGTTGATTACTATAGAAAAACGGACTACAGCCAATGGTTCTTGAATAACTAGAATAATGATGATGTTCTTAATAAATGCTGCTTTACTGATGCGGCCTGGTATCATCTTTCGGGATATTTAAACAAACAAAATATGAGAAGATGGTCGGCAGAAAACACTATTACATACTCATAAAATTGGTGTTTGGTTGGCAGTGTCAAGGAGGCGAATCATTGGACCAATATTTTTTAATGAAACAATAAATGCTGAAAGAGACCGAAATGACTTATTACAACCGTTTATTAGTTACATGGCGATGGAATTACATAAGGATTTTTTCAGCAAAACAATGCTCCACCCCATACGGCTCAACAAAAACGTGCTCGTTTGGCAGAGTTCTTTGATAATCGAATAGTGACGGTCTCCAGATCTCACAAGTCTGGATTACTTCATTTTTCCGCACATGAAGAATACGATTTTTAGAACACCACAAGTACACACAACATTCAATTGAAGGACTTTGCAATAGTATTAGATAAGTTAGTGTTAATATAATACCTCATTTGTCAAACGCTTTTGAAAACGTGAAACGCAGAGTTCGTGTGTGCATCGAGACAAGAGAGCCAGCCACATTTTGCGCATCTTCTTTAACGTGTTATTTTTACAATAAACGTATTTCTGTAAGTAAATGTTCTTTATTTCAAACATTTCAATTTCAATTTCAATAAGATTAAGTTGTAACACAACTAAAGTGTAATCTGTCAGATGACAGTTGTCAAAATTTGACTTTCGAAAAACTTTATTGTTCCACAGTGTTCCCAAATTTATATTGAAATAATAGATTACACTAAATGAAATTTTAATTGAATAATAATGATATGATATAAGTTTCCGATTAATAACCAGAATATTGAAGCTCGAAAAATATCATCTGTATAACCCACATTTAGTGCAAGATCATCGTAGAATTGAATGTTGCAAAAGATTTATGGAGATTTGCAAAAATGACCAATATTTCACATACAATTTGCTGTTTTCCGACGAGGCTACGTTTTGTTTGACTGGTACCGTTAATCGCCATAATTGTAAATTACACAGGTCTACAGTGATTTTGATGTTTGAAAGCTGTTTGCTAATTTGTATATGTTTGGGGGCCCTTATTCCAAAAAACGCCATATTTTTGCTCTATCACGTAAATTTTTTTATAGCGCTCTATATCTTAAAAATGTTAATTTATTAATATACATACCTATGATTAGAATATGTTTGTTCCATGTTAGGCATGATTTTTAAATGAATTGATTTATATGAAATTCAATGTGATTTGGCAACACTGGTTAATATTAGATTTCTCAGCAAAGCTACAGAGTCGGCGCAGAAGCGTCAATACAACGTTGAAACCTGCTTATGTGCAGTTTGGTTGTGTTAGTCGTCGTGCTACTGTGTCCGCGCGCTTGTTGTCTTCGTTGTTGCGTATTTTAAGTGTTCTAGAAAGTATAAATATGGAAAGAAGACATTGTGTGAACAATCCGAATTACTTTTGTTATATCTGTGGTAGTTATGTCGTAGTAAAGCAGAGACAAACTATAACTTCGTTTGTGAAAAATGTATACCACGCTTATTTTGGTGTAAAAATTGGCGACCAAGACAAGTCCTGGGCTCCTCATACTGTTTGTTCCGTTTGCGTTGAAGCATTAAGAAACTGGCAAAAAGGTAGGAAGAAATGTTTAAGCTTTGGTGTTCCTATGGTATGGCGAGAGCCTAGAAATGACAGTGATGATTGTTATTTTTGTTCGTGTAATGTTCAAGGATTCAACAGAAAAAATAAGAAACAAATTGTGTATCCCAATCTTGACTCTGCTATTCGACCAATTCCTCATGGACCAGATGTACCGATACCTACGGCCCCAAAAGCACTAGAAAACGTCATATAGTCAGAATCAGAGGAATCTAATTGCGACCCAGATGACTCAGATTTCATACCAGATTTCAGAGAGCCCGAAGTGTTTAACCAGAGCGAACTAAATGATTTAATTAGAGATTTGCACCTTCCAAAGGATGCCTCCGAATTGTTAGCCTCCCGACTTCGTGAGAAACATTTACTGGCACCTGGCGTCACATCAAGCTTTTACCGGGATCGCGAAAAAGATTTATGTCAATATTTTATTCAAGATGGACCGCTAGTGTATTGCAACAATATTCCTGACTTAATTTCAAAATTAGGAAATATGCCGTATGGAAAGGAAGAATGGCGCCTGTTTATTGACTCAAGTAAGCGTAGTTTAAAAGGCGTTTTATTGCACAATGGTAACGAGCTGGCCTCGGTTCCCGTTGCCAATTCGGTACATTTAATGGAAACGTATGAAAATTTTGAACTTCTTTTAAAGAAAATAAACTATCAAGAACATCAGTGGATGCTTTGTGGTGACCTTAAAGTGCTGTGCATGCTACTAGGACAACAAGGAGGTTATACAAAATTTCCATGCTTTATTTGTGAGTGGGATAGTCGAGCAAGGGATAGACATTGGACTCAAACAGAATGCCCTCTAGAACAAGCCTTACACCTGGTAGCAAAAATGTATTAAGAGATAGCTTGGTTGACCCCAAAAAAGTTTTACTGCCTCCTCTCCATATCAAACTTGGCTTGATGAAGCAGTTTGTTAAAGCCCTAGACAAAAATGGACAGTGTTTTAAATATTTGTGCGAGATATTTCCAGCCTCATCCGATGCCAAGATAAAAGAAGGTATTTTTGTTGGGCCGCAGATAAGAACATTATGCAAAGACAAGGATTTTCAAAACACAATGACCAATGTCGAGAAAAACGCCTGGGTTTCATTTAAAGAAGTAATTGATAAGTTTCTTGGGAACTCTAAGGACGAAAACTACGAAAATATTGTTCAAAATATGTTGCAACGCTTTCATCGTCTAGGTTGTAATATGAGTTTGAAAGTGCATTTCCTGTTTTCACACTTGAACTATTTTCCTGAAAATTTTGGAGCAGTTAGCGAAGAACAGGGAGAGAGGTTTCACAAAGACATTAAGAAAATGGAACGGCGATACCAAGGCAGATGGAGCATAACGATGATGGCGGACTACTGCTGGATGTTAAAACGGGATATGACCTTAAAAACATACAACCGAATGTCCGGGCAACGCAGCTTTCTGGCAAAAAGGCAAAGATTTCACTTAAAAAAGACTGAGTAATGTATTTTTTTCCACTTTTTTAACTTGCATTTTTACTCAATAAGCAAATAAATTTTTTTAGAAATATCGTTTTTTTTTCATTTAATATTTGCAAAAAACCTTACGTGATACAAATAAATGCATAGAATTTTTGAAATCAGCCTACCAAAATTATATAAAATCAGTTTTCAAAATAAAAACATCTGTCAAAAAGTTTAATTTTGTAGACCTGTGTTATTATTGCAGAACGCCCGGAGTCGAGCTCTATCGATATTCGTATACAGGACATATTATTTAAAATAAAAAAAGTTAACATCGTTTCCGGTTAAACGGGAAGTCTGATTGGGATATAAATATAGTCATCGAAACCCCGATTTTCATTTAATTAATTGTGCAAAATTTTAGTAAAATCTAAACAACCAAAGATACTCGAATGAATCTATACATTAGCCTAACACTGTATAGTAAATTCCAAGCTCGTTTAAATCTATCTTTTATATTACTATACATCCATAATCAATTTCTACAATACATGACACAATTACAATTAAGAAAACAACTTTCTTACTTAGAAATGCTGTAGAAAAAGTCTTCTTTAATTTAATAAATGAAACGATGAATGCTCGAGAGACACCTAAAACTATTCAGATATTCACCATTTTACGCGTGCTTTTGAAATCAAACACTACTCACCGTTAATGGTTTAATTGCCCGACGATATAAATTACACGGCCAATTACCGCTATAATTATCTGTATCTAGTCTAGTTAGGTGTGCAATTATGACTTGTATTCATTTTGTCTTTTTTTTTTCACGTAATTTCTTTTGCCTGTGCAAAATCTCGGAGAAACTTTTCTTCTTTCTGTTCCACTACTTTTCCGTCATATATACTGTGTGCCAAAAGTATTTATTTCTATAAGAACTTAGTAAGAATATATATGTTATTTTGGGCTGTGAGATAAAGTTTATGACAAATTTCTTCCTGTTTTCATTGAGAGTAAGTAGAAGTTAAAATTAATCTCTCACTAGTAACTGGTTTTTCAATAGGGACATAACAATTTTGTATTTAAATAAAAGAATAATTGAGATATCGGGCAGAAATTTTTTCCTGGTGTTAGTATATATGTTAAATTTAAGTATGGAATTCAATATCGCTCACATAACCACCGCGAGCACGTTTGCAGCGATCGATTCTTTGGAGCCAATTTTCCACCATTCTTCCACATATGTCGGCTGGAACGTTGGCAACTTCCGTTCGATATTATTCCTGAGCTTGTCCAATGTTGTTGGCTTGTTGGCATAAACAAACAGCTTAACGTGACCCCATAAAAAGAAATCCAATGGCGTTAAGTCGCATGAGAGGTGGCCATTCGACTAGATCATTTATCAAGGTTACACGATTACCGGACTTCACCTTCAATAGATCAATTGTTTGATCAGCTGTGTGGCATGTGGTACCATATTGCTGGAACCACATATCACTGTAGTCAAGACCATCCAATTCTGGACAGAAAGAGTCTTCCAATATGGCACGATAGTGAACTCCATTGACCGTAGCATGGCGATCATTTTCATCTGCGAAAAAATACGGTCTAGTCTCACCTCTGGCACGAAATCCACACCACACGTCACGTTTTGTGGATGCAATGAAGTCTCTTGAAGTACATGTGGGTTTGTTGCTGCCCAATAACGCATATATTGCTTATTGACGAAGCCATTGAGCAAAAAATGAGCTTCGTCGTTGAAGATGATTTTTCGATTAAATTCAGGATCTTCTTTAAACTTTTGCAGAGCCCAATCGGAGAAGTTTCGGCGCTTCAAATGATCAAAGGTTCTTGAGTTAATTTGATCTTATGGGTGTATAAGCCAAGATATTTATGCAAAATTTGCACAATGTGATCCCAATTCTTGTGAATGGCATGGAATCGACTGATTTGACATATTTTGAATTTAAACACTTACAGCTGCCATATTTTAGGTACTTCGACCAGCGCTTATCTCACTGGCACAGAAACATTCAATAGTGAATATGTTGACTCGAATTTATCCACTATACCGCTCTGAAAGTTGCGGCCGCCGACTCAGAATTTCGGTAGTAATTTTTAATAATTTCCAAACTTTGCTCGTTCGTGAATTTCATCATAATAAAAATGTAAACCTTGACGTTATGACATTGACAGATCATAAAAAAATTTAGGGGTGCGTTTGTGTTTAAATACACAATTGTTATGTATAGAGAACGGATGCAATTTCCATAAAACGCAATCGGCAATTGGAATTGTGTATAACGTCGCTCAGTCCATCCCGGCGTAATTCAATTAAGTATTTGTTTGACTTACTCGGCCACCTGGTCTCGCAGCGATAACAATGGACAACCCAGCTATTGTATTCGGAGAATATAGTGTTTTCAGTGGTGTCGTGTACGTAGATAAAATAAATACGTTTATCGTATTTCGCAAGAGAAATAGCACGTACATTCCTTTTCTTTTCATTTAAGCAATATCTTCCAATTATTTTCACGTAAGTGTGCATAAAATTTCGTTATTTAATTTCGTTTATTTGGATCTAGAATATTCTTACTTTTTCAGGCAATGGAAGAGCGTCGAGAATGGCATCGTGAAACAATGGCGAGTTGGATTGAGTTCCATACTGATTGTATGTACATTGCCAAAGATTCCGAAATTTATTGTGAAGTGTGTGAAACGTTATTGCAAAATTGCAATAAATCAACCGTAAAACGTCACGTAGGATCGTTAAAGCACGAAAAAAATTTGAACCCGTTGGAATCTGACAATTTTAACGAAGAACTCTGTGAAACTTTTATGGCAGCTAATATTCCATTATTTAAATTGAACAATCCAATTTTGAAGACATTTCTGAAAAAATATACTGGTCGAAATGTTCCTGATGAATCAACTTTACGCAACTATTATGTTTCTAGGTGCTATACGAGAACAGTAGAACGCATTAGAAGCCATCTCTTAAATCAATACATATGGATAAGCGCCGACGAAACGGTGGATATGTTAGGACGCTGTGTGGTAAATGTTGTGGCTGGTGTACTAAATCAAACTATTCCCTATAACTCATATGTAATAGCAACAAGTGTTATAAATAGAGTTGATGCGGAAACAGTTGCTGAAACCATTAAGGAAAATATGCAAAAAATGCTTCATTCGGACGCCACGTACAAAGAAAAAATACTTTTATTTGTCAGTAATAGTGCTGCGTATATGTTAAAAACAGGCAGACTATTGAAGAAAACATATCCTAATATGCTGCATATTACTTGTGTAGCACATGCTCTCCACAGAATCTGTGAATATATCAGACACTTTTCCGGAAGTTGATAGACTTGTATCAGCTTTTAAAAAAGTTTTCAGAAAAGCTCCATTGAGAGTAGCTCTTTTCAGGGAAAAATTTCCATCTCTGTCACTGCCTCCCACTCCAGTAATAACTAGATAGGGCACATGGCTGGAAGCTACTAGTTATTATGCTGAGAATTTCGATAGTCTAAAACATTTCGTAACACTACTAAAGGAGGATGCTAGAAGTATTGGTGAGTGTAAGGAGCTCACACAAATCCAAAATTTAAAAAATCAGTTGTACTTTCTTCACGAACACTTTGGAAAATTGCCAAAACTAATCACTTATTTTGAAAATCGAAATTTCAAATTAAATGACGGATTAACCACATTAGATGTGGCTGTTAATAATTTGAAAAGTATTCCAAGTGACTTCGGATGTGGCCTTCGGCAAAAGTTTGAAGCAATTCTTAATAGAAATCCAGATTTAATTACATTGCAGCAAATATGTATGGAGACAATTCCACAAAATCTAACGGCTAAATATGAAGAAATAAAAGAATATTTCCAGTATGCACCTATAACCAGTTGCGATGTAGAAAGGACGTTTTCTATTTATAAGGATGTACTTAATTCAAAGAGAACAAAATCGACAGAAGAAAACCTTGAGA
Source organism: Melolontha melolontha (assembly GCA_935421215.2). NCBI lineage: Eukaryota > Metazoa > Arthropoda > Insecta > Coleoptera > Scarabaeidae > Melolontha > Melolontha melolontha. The sequence goes on along the minus strand of OW285241.1, from coordinate 18,573,254 downwards.
AACTATTGCTAGTCAATATTAATACTCCTTTACTCAACTTGAACGACAAAATGAACAAATAAAAATGTTCCAATTATAGAAATAAAATTAAAAACTTTAAAAATACAACTCTTCAACAAATAGATATGTATTTCATAATTTTAGATAGATAGATCACCACCCGTATGTTTTCCAATTATATAAATAAAATTAAAAACTTTATAAATACAACTTTTCAACAAATAAATATGTATTTCGTAATTTTATAGATCACCACCCGTTCGTTTTCCAATTATATAAATAAAATTAAATATTTTAGAAATACAGCCTTTCGCCAGTACTGCATTGGGCTTTGCGTCATTTTGTAAGCGTGTCCGTTCTCTAGTTATGTAATAAAATATACATATCAATTAAAATTTAAAACGCTTTGAATTATAGTTACGGAATACCTAGTATCATTACTTTTATTTCAGGCATCGTGGGATCAACCTTTACAACCTAAGGATTGGAACCCATTTCTCCTTAGGGCAGTTTTTATTTATAGGCTTCAACCAAGCTAGGGATAAGCATTACAAAGCATTTCCGAAATTTGAATTACGCGCGTGAAGGTTTGCAGTTACAATCAAGGGCTGCTAGGTGGAGTTGTCTCCATTCTTTGTGAGTCAGTATGCTAAACGGCGTCTTTGTAAGTGCAAACGTTATTTGTCAGTGAACACTTTTTCATTGTTGTGCCTACTTGTGTTTGCAACTTTTCAAATGTCGATTCAAGAGAACGGTGTATCTGTGTCAAGTTCTGACTTAAATTCGGCAGAGATACAAAAAATGTTAAAGGAAGCATTCGAAGGCGACAGATTGGATTAAACACAAACTTGCAAGTGATTTGAAAATTTTGAAAATGGCTGATGCTACAACTACTAAACATTGATAGAAGGAATGTATTTTAGGTAATTGAAAGAACTGGTTCCAGTTGAACTAGATTTTATTTATAAAGTCATCACAGGCGATGAAGGTTGTGTTTACGGGTGTGATTCCGAAACCAACCGACAATCACCACAATGGAATCTTCATCTTCACATCGACCAAAGAAAGTTCGTTGTCAAGTCAAAAGCAACTTCAAGTCGTCAATGTAATGTTTTTCCTATATTGATGGGATTATCAATAAAAAGTTCGTACTTCCAAGTTAGAAGATTAATGCAGAATTCCAGCGTGACACCCTAAGACGACAGGAGAGGATATGAAAAGTAAACGTCTAGAGGTCAGAAGATTAATGCAGAATTCCAACGTGACACCCAAGGCGGTAGGAGAGGATATGAGAACTATACGTCTAGGGGTTTTCACTGTGATAACGTGAGATCACATACCACTTTTTTGACACAGTAGCTTTTGATGACAAACAACTTGGCATTGTTCTTCATCCAGTATACTTGCTTGACTTGACTCCTTGAGACTTTTCGTCTTTCCAAAGATGAAAATCCAGTTGAAAGGGCGAAGATTTGACACAATAGATGAAATTGAAGTTGAATCGTAAACGGTGTTGAATACATTAACAAAATAAGTCCTCCGGAATGCATAATTTTCATGGCAGAGGCGTTGAAATTGGTGCGTACACTTCCAGGGCGATTACTGCAACTATAGTTATCGTTAGATTTCAGCATCTTTTGGTAAACACTCCAAATTTTCATCTGAAGAATAATAACGAATACTTTTTAAGAGATATTTTCGAGTTCACCAAAAATTAAACACGAAATGTAATAAATAATTTTAACCAATTCTTTTGAAAGACGCTGTATATTTACGTACAATGTCCGCAATAAATAGTGCACAACGTTTGTATTACTTAGTTTTAAAGTTAGTTGCAATAGCGGAAATCGATTTGATTGATGCTTGTAGCACACGAAGAATTAATTCTTCGCGGTGGTTTTCCTCGCGTCGATTCACTACAAAGATAAGAAAAGATTATTTTGTTAAGCGTGTGTATTGTGCCTTTTCTATGTTGGTAAACTGGTAGAGCGGTCATTATTTAATTTACGAGTGTCATTAAACGTAATTAAAAGATGCGCTTTCTTCTCCTGTTCATTCGGAATATGTTTATGGGTTCTTAAAAAGCGTGTAAGTAGTAATAGGTATACGTGCGTTTGAAGAATAGGAGTTTGTTCATTTGGATTTTACTGTTCCGGTGACATGTTCTATCTCAAGTCTATTTCAGAAAATGTTTTGGAGAACTCTTTAATTACAAATTTACCTGTATTTATTAGTTAATGTTAATATTTTGTTAAAAAGAAAAATTATGTTCTTTGATCTAAAAATTATCAATTGTAGTGCTTGTATTTTCACTAAACTAAAAAAATTGAATAGTTAAAATAGATCAGTGCATATGAAGTGTATTTTTTACTCTCGTGAAGAAGTATTGTGCAATATCGTGCGATGTTTGTGACAAAAAGAGGAATTTGTACCGTGACTGAGGCAGTGAATGAGATGTACCGGTGTACTTTATAATATTCAGTTATAATACGATGACTAGTGTAACGCGCTGAAATCGGCCCTTGATCGTTTTTAGTAATTTCTTCTGTAATTTTTGAACGGACCTGTATATCATCGAGTTTCGCTATTATTTTGTAAATTTCGATATTTAAAAACCTGTATAAAATTTTATTTTGCGGATAATTAGTAGTTAGTTAAAATTAGAAACTTTATCCTAGTAATTTTCTAGTTGATTTAAAATTTAATTAAGAATTTGCGATATATTTATACGTTGATGTAGCCGAATTTGATTTCAGTATGGTTTGGTTCATATTTTACTAGTGTGGATGACGTTCGAGTTGTCGCTAAATATTGGTTAATTTGTTTAAATCGAATTTTTATTGTTAAAATAATTTAGATTAATTTACGGGTTTGTCTGTAGTAAATTCAATAGATTTGTCATTGGTATTTTCATTTAAGATCTCCTTGGATATTAAACCAACAGAGTCATCTCGTGTTCATTCTGTTAGACCATAGTTTTCGATTAATAATTCTTTAAGTAGTACGTAATTAATTGATATTTTTTGTCAGTTAGATTCAGGATTTTATTGTCTTAATTTTGATGTAGCGAAATAATTTTCTAAATATATATTTCATCTTTAATTACTTCTATACTTAGCTTCCTCTATCGGTTGATTTCGTAAGAACTACGTATCTTCTCGTATATAAGTCTCGAGTTGAGAAAATCTGGTCTGTCTTTTGGTTATTGAGTTTCATTAAGTAAGACTTGGTACTGAAGACTGGTGAGATTGTTACTGACCTTTTTAAGTAATTTTATTACTTGATATGCGGCTTTTGGAGTCAGTATTAGTTTATTTATACGTCCTTTGAAATATGGAAAGACTGTTTTCGTTATGTTTTTACACGAGATTGGTGTTCATATGGAGCATATGGTTAGAGGTTTCTCTATATTAAATAGGTGAGTTTTTTTCATGATGTTGATATGTTCTTTTATTAATTTTTATGTGGATACATTAGTTTTCTTTCATTTGAAATTTAACAGGGTTCTAGTACCTGGTTGCTATTGGTATCGTTTTCCATTACATGATACTTCGCCAGTACGTACTAGTTTTTAAACATTTGAGGCTACTTTTCAACTACGTGGTAATTTTCTAAAAGCACGAGAAAGCAAACAATAAGTTGAACAGGCTAGGCTGGTGATCGGTTTTTCCCAAGACGTTATTACAATCGAAATTGTAAGGTAGTGATTTTTTTCTGCAACCCACAAGGTATGAACTGTGAATATATTTTTCTCGGAAGACTACAGATAGTCAAAAGTTAATTTCCTACTACAGAATTTGTTAGTGTCTTCTTCTTCTTCTTCTTCTCTGTTTTGGGGTGGACGCCACCACGTCCAGGCACTTGAGCACACTGCTCTTTGTACTATCCCCTATAGATCTCTCAATTCCACTCTGTTAGTCTTGTGTCCTCGATAAAAGCCACTATCCTCCTCAGGGGAAGTTTGAGTACACTCGAAGGATCCAATAGATCTCTCCCGAAATATTTCTGTCTGAGTTCCTTCAGTTCCTCACACGTGCATATTACATGAAGGCTAGTTTCCTCCTGTTTTTCACATCTCCTACACCAGGGCTCGCTAACCAAGCCCATGGTGTACAAATGCTTCCTTAAAGGACAATGTCCGGTTATTAACCCGGTAATTATTTTAATTTCTTTTTTGCTACTACGAATTAGGTTGGCTGAAAACTTCCCGTCCAGCCCCCTTAGTATTATTTTGGTATGGAGTTGACCTTCCGTTAACCTCCATTTATTTTTATGTTCTTTTTCTAGCCATAACCAGATCTCCCTTTTAGCGGAATCCTTAGTGATTCCACATACAGGTTCTGGTCCTATGAAGTTCCTATTAGTACCTTCTTTGGCCAGTTTGTCATTGCCTTTAATTCCCTCATGTCCTGGCACCCATATCAGCGACACTGTATTGTCTTGTGCCAGGTTATTGAGGACCTGTTTACAATATTTCACCAGCTTGTTAGTGTCTATTGCATAGATTATTGTAGTTAGAGTCATAGCTTTTTTGTTTAATTAATAAATTTAGAGTGAATCGATAACCCTTAATGTTGCATATACAGGGTAATCGAAAATTCATTACGTACTAGAGTGATGTCAATTTTTTTTTCATTCGATTAGTTGTTGGTAACGTAAGCAACTTTTCTAAATTTTAAATATTAATTATTGATTTGTAGATTTATATAGACCAACGTATGTCTAAAATTTATAGTATATTTTCACCGTCAAATTTTCGTTTTATTATTACGATTGGAAATTGTAGATTAATTGTATTTTTTCCTAATATTTAATATTCTAATTAGATACTGAATGTACACGAATTTCGATGTGAGATTTATCGAAAGATCTATAGATAAATTAACTACCATTTATTATTTAGATTAGACATACCATTTAGATTTCAACGTTTAATTATTTATATACTGTGATATTATTGTTTTTATCGTATAATTTTTTATTGTCTAATTTCGTCAGTATCTTTGTCATTCAATTTTATTGCAGTAGTTAATTGTTTTTTGAATGCATATTATGTGTTCATTATCTAATTTTTTATAATTTACCAAATTACTATGCTAGGTGAGCCATTTACTAGGTGTCACTTAATTACTTTAATTCATTTTTTTTATATTCATTTTGTTATATATACCATATTACTACACTGGGGGAACTATTTATTAGGGGCCATTCATTTACTTTAATTCATTTTTTTTATTGTATTTACTAAACATGTTGGTCAATAATATTATTGAATTATATTTTATTATTATATTGTGGCTTGTGAGCCTTACATAGATTTTTGCACCATTTTGTCATGTGCATTTGATTTACTACGGCGTTGTTGATTTATATGCTCATTGTTTTTTTTTGCAGTTTTGTGGTCTTGTTTTTGTTAATAAACTATTTCTTGTTATTGTTATATTTTGGTGTTTTTTTATCACGGTAACAATTGTTCATGTATTTACCTGTGATTTAGTTAACTTAATATCGACGGTGTCTGTGTTCACTGTAGCGGGTTGCGCCTTTTATAAAAAAATAACCTCCCCTCGCTCGCCTCTTAACTGAGCTGGTCTCTCAGCCGAATATCTCCTGGGAAATCGTGTTATGTAAAAATGATTTGCATAACATTGATTACGAATCGTATTCGCAGGACTATTTAATAAATCAAATCCTTCAAACCTGTTTAACCTATTTTATCAATCGAGTCATTCATGATTGCGTTATCGTATCGATAATTAATAATCGATAAGTATCATAAGTGTCAGGAAGCGTCCCACACAAATTTCTCTCAATAAGTTTGTTAAAATTGTTAAAAATCGTTTTAAATTACGATGGAAAGTGAGTTGAGAAGATGTGGTGAGAAAGATGATGGAGAAGTTGATGCAGAGATCACAAAAAATGTACTTGAAAACCCAAAAGGATCTCGTGACTCAGTTTGGTGGCAATTTTCACAATTTTTAGAAGAGAAAGGTTATAAACTTGAAAAATCTACGTGCCCTGTTGAGTTAAATACTATTTTAAAAAGTTGGGCGTGTAATGTGAAAAAGAAAGACGGCACAGATTATCAGGAGGTAGTCGTAAAACATATGTAGAATTCAACAGCAAAAATGATTCAGGACAAATATTTCACCACATGGAATATTTCAATTAATTCTTTTATTGACATTATTTTCAAATCTGCAAGAGAAGCCGGGGATAACATGAGAAAGAAACTGCAAGCTCTTTCAGAAAAAAGGTCTTCAAAAGAAATTTCATTTTTTAGCGCCGTACGAATTGGCCTGGTGGGGTGGGAAAGCGATACAATGCAAAACTAATTGGACAATCACGGATGTGAAACTGGGCGCATCGAATACAACTCAATTTTTTCGAAGGCCGCACAAGGGTGTGCGCGAGAAAGCTAACCGACAACAAATGGCTTATAGTTAATCAAAGAAATGTTGATATATGCGCTGTGAGGTATGAACGTATCTGTCAACATTTTTTTAAAGGTTGTTAATGCATTTTTTTAAAGAATACATAATAAACTTAAGTCAAAGAGAAGTGCTAACATTAAAACAGATAGAATGTTTTTGACGGCATATCCGCATTGGAATGAGACTGAATACAGCCACTGGTACAAGAGCTCCCCAATTGAAATTCATGAAATTGGCAAATGGGTAAAATTTGAAGCAGAAAAATACAAAAGAAACGAAAAATATCAAATTATTCGATCAGATTTGGTGCTGTGTCGGTCCTTGCGGAAACTGGTGTTTGGAAGTTTTTTCTACTAGGTTGTGTGAAATTCTAGTAGACAAAACTGGTCCTAAGGCTAACATTAAGAGAGAAAAATAAAAAAAAAATTCAAATCTTTATTCATCATTACAGTCATGTACGCCAATGCTTCCACTTGCTTTCCTAAAACGTTTATATACTATACTACACCAAATCATCTATTAAATTTACAAAAAATACTATAAATATAAACTTTAATTCATTTATACTTCTATTTATATCCAGATCCAGCAATCAATACGATATATAATCCCTATACTCATGTTTCTCATCCTCTACACCATATATACAAGAGAGCAGAACTAGAAATAATACTTCATACATTATTCAAACGTCAAAGGGAATTTGAAATTTTCTAATAACTTCCTGTTAACCGTATTCTCTTCGTTTGCTACTCTCTGCGTAAGATCGTGCAGCGGTCCTAACAGGTAATTGATTTCTGTTGATTTATTGGTAACGTTGTTACCACTGTAAAGCGTTTCCTTTTCTAGTGTTGACAGGCCAGCTTTCGTTAGACGTACATCTATGAAACTTTATACAGTATGTCCCCGGATCGACGCATGAATTAGTACAAAGTCTGAAAATTTTTGAGTTGAAATTTCATCTTCTGGTGTTCAGTCTTGCTTGGATAGAAACTAATTTGTGCCATTCTTTTAGTTTTGAAAAATCAAACGTGCATTGAAAATGTACAAAAAGATCATTTTACGCACTAATAAAGTGCATTTTTGTAGGAGACACGACAAAATGTTATTAAGAAAAGTTGCTCAGATCGATAAATTATGCAAAACTGGAAAATTTATACAAAATCAAGTACCTCTTGGAAATGTTTGTGTTGTTTTACTTTTCCAGAATGCATAGTGTGCTATGGATGTAAGATGGTAAAAATAAAATAACGAATGTAGGTGTAGGTTTCCGCGGTGGTTCTCTAGATGTAGATCTCGGTATCCGGGTTGGAACCGCGTCGAGTTAGGCGTAATTGCCAGCGTTTCGTCCACTGTTTCAAGGGACATCTTCAGGGCTGTACGTAGATGTTCGTCGTTTCGCAGTAGCTTGAAGAATGCTATGACAGAGACCGGTACAACTTATATAGGGGGGACCGGGTCAGATGGTGGCCTGCTATTGGCTGGGGACAATGAGCCAATGGCATGCGTCGTATGGGCGTGGTGATTATTAGTTGAGTGCAGTAGAGTTTGCCACGTCGGATGTAACGTATAGCCATCGTCTCTATTGAGATTGCGGGGATGTTTGTAAATTTCAATAGATTCACGGATTTTCCTAGAGAAATAATGCGATTCACGGGACAGAAACTTGACATTTTTGAATAGAATTTGATGACCGGAGTTTAGTTTGTGCTCTGCCAGCGCTGAACCGGCTATATGTAACAGTCTAGTACAACGTTCATGTACGGACACACGCACGCTGACTGGCCGCTTAGTTTCGCCAATGTACACACTGCCACACGAACACGGATTGCGATACACTCCTTGTGCTTGGAGTGGATATATTTTGTCTTGGACCGAGGGTAAGAGGTCCGAAACTTTAGAATGGGGTTTGAAGACAGTTTTGATTTTATTTCTATGCAGAATATTTCCTATATGATCGGTGATACCTTCAATATACGGTAAGAAGGCGGTGCTAAAGTTAGGATCGGGTTCACTTCGAGGTTTGGGGTTACGATGTCTCACTATAGTACGGTGTATGTCGTGGTCGTTATAATTATTCTGGAGTAGGGTGTTAGAAACATGCTTAAGTTCGGAGGGTAGTGCCCTAGGTTCTAAGATAGAAAACGCGCGATGTACAAGAGTATTGATGACCGCTTGTTTGTGTGCCGGGTGATGACGGGAAAACCCGTTCAGATATCGGTCCGTATGAGTCGGTTTCATGTAAACCGTGTGACCCAGTTTGCCATTGATATTGCGGGTCACTAAGACGTCTAAAAACGGGAGACTTCCGTCTGATTCTACCTCCATGGTAAAGCGAATGTCACGGTGTTGGGAGTTTAGAAAAAGTAAGAATTCATCTAAAGACTGCCGCCCATGCGGCTAGATGACGAACGTATCGTCTACATAGCTGTCATAGCATTCTTCAAGCTACTGCGAAACGACGAACATCTACGTAGAGCCATGAAGATATCCCTTGAAACAGTGGACGAAACTTTGGCAATTACTCCTAACTCGACGCGGTTCCAACCCGGAAACCGAGATCTACAACGTTTTGGAACTTTGACTCAAAAATAGCTAATTCTAAATTGATGTAGTGATTTCTGTGCTCCAAAATTGATCTAAAATTTTGTAAACATAAAATATCACAAATGCTATGCTTACTCTAGCAGAACAGATCTACGTAATTATTACTGACGTAGTGACTTGGGAAACATGATCAGCGAAGGTCAGTTTTTCATCAAAAGCAACTTCAAGACTTTTGATATGCGTTCTTCGGTTGATTGCGATGTCGTCAATGGAAATTGGAAAAAATCAATTTTGTTTTCTGGTGAAAGATATAAAACAGTATTTGTCGATGTTTTTAAATTTAATTTGTTTTGAAGAGCATCAATTTGTGACATGGTTCAGATTATCTTGAAGCAAGGCAGCATCTTGAGTAGTATCTTGAGCGCCACCAATCCGATGACAAAATTTTAAATCGTCAACATAAGCCAAAACATGACAATTAATGGAGGTTATTAAATTATTAACAAAGATGTTAAGTAATAAGGGTCCAAGATTGGAACCCTGGGGCACTACAGAAGTAGAAAGATACGTCCTAGATTTGTAGTCATTATAGTATACAAAATTCTTTCTATCAGTGAGGTACGAAGTAAGAAGTATTAATTAGTGAGATGCTGAAACAAAATAAGTTCATCTTTCGTAGGAGAGTAGCAAGGTCAATGGTTCCAAAGGCACGAGAAAAGTCAGAATAAATAACATCCATCTGCTCTCTACTCTCAAATGTTTCACATAAAGGCTGAGATAAAATAGTTTTTTGTACTCGCTTATCAAAACCTGTCATTTCACGATTCTATTTGCGTGGGTAAAAAGTCACTTTAAACACGAGTGCGTAAAAGTAAAGTTGGTACTTCCTGGAACTTGATTAATTTAGTGACATTTTAAAATCATAAATCCCTAACCTTAATAATATGCTACCCAGTTTGTTGTTTTTCTATGAAAATAAAAGGAAATGAAATAGAAATTGTTATATTTGGAAGGTATGTAATTCAATGTCAGAACAGCAACAAATATTATTTTTTAAATTTATAGAAAACTAAAAAAAATTGTCACAAGTGGGATTCGAACTCACGCCCTCAGAGTGGACCAGAACGCTCGAGAACCCGTATAACGGGCAAGGTAAACCTTGAGTCTCGCGCCTTAGACCCCTCGGCCATCCTGACAGATACAAGTAATATTGTTAAAAATACTTATAAATATAAAAATTTTGAAATTATATTTATATTTTATATAAATATTATTATTGTTTATAGTTCTCGTACAAAAAATATTGTACAAACTTCGTGCGTGAAACATTTCGCGAATTCGTGTCCATAAAGCGCTGGTCACTCATTCGCGAAATATGATTTCACGCACTTGGTTCGTAAATAACTATTAACGTCTTAGACGTTAAAACCATGTTTATTTGGCGACAGGAACGTTTTGATGTTAGTGTAAGTACGTTCATATAGTATAGCCACAAACACCTTTGCAACGTTAGGTAGGATTGATATGGGCTTGTAATGATTAAGAACCGAGTTATCTCCTTTTTTGTGCACGGGACATATACTAGCGACTTTCCAGATAACAGAAGAAATAGATGCTTACAGAAAAAAATTAAATGTCTTACAAAGAGGCTCACCAAATATTGATGCATATCCGGAGGTGAAAGTGTTCTTTGAGTTTTTTAGAGTTGTTTCAGTACAACTCTTCGAATATACAGCGATATTACAAATGTCATGGATTGCTTTCCTTCGATCTTGCAGGATAACATCACGCATTGTTACTACGTTTCGTGCCATGTTTTCCGTCGATGGACGACCGAACCGCTCATTATCATCAAAAGGCACACGTCCATTTTTAGAACGGTCGTACCACTCATAAGCTTGCGTCTGGCCTAAAGCATCCTCACGAAGCTCTTAAGCATTTTAAGAGTTTCCGTGGCAGTTTTACCAAGTTTGAAGCAGAATTTAATGCACGTTCTTTGCTCTTCACATCAGACATTGCAGTGTCGCTGAATAACTCAAAGACAACTCAACAAATATAAACACAAAAACTGTGTATCTCACTTAGCAAAGTACCGTTTAACAGGCTGACTTGCTATAGACGTAGTTCACGCCATCTAGCGTTATAGAGCTGTATTACCATCCCTTCACGCGTCATATTCAAATTTTTTTGAAAGTTTTAGTGGAAGAGAGGGCTGTTCATAAGGAATTACTCTTTCCTTTCTTTAGATGCGACCAAATTTATATTATAAAAATTCCCATTTAATTAATTCGTGTGTTTACCATCCTGTATGTACATAAACTACTGTTAAATTGTGTACATACATATTGCTATGTTTTTTCCCCAAATAAATATTAATAAATTTATTTATTTAATTATGTACTATTATTTTGGATTCCTATGTATATTTCTTGTCATGCGCCTTGTGGTGCACGCCACTAATCATGATGTGGACGATTTTGATATCGTCAGACACAAGTTAACAGTTAGATGAGAAAGTTCAGTTTAAAATAGATAATTATCTATTGTAATGTAACTTCGCGTTTGATTTTGAGTTTAATTAGTTGTTGGTGTTGTATTTTCAATTATCCATATTTCTACGAGTTTTTAATCTCGTAATTTTTGATTTATTACGCTTTCTTGTCTACGTGTCTCACATATTTTTTTTAACGTAAGTAATATATAATTATTAAAAAAGATATCTTTTTAAACTGAAAGATTTGAATATTGTATTTTATATTGTATTAATATTGTCATATTGAGATTTAGTCTTAATTAATTGATTTAGATAACAAAGAGGATTTTTAACATTTCTAAGTAAAAAACAGTAAATGTAAAATTTAGCACGTTTGGATTTCAAGGGCATTTTTTTCTTGGACATGTGACTGCGCATGTTTTTAGAGTTTTGTTCGAGCTGTCAAGTTTGTTTATTTATATTGTTCTCTGGGGAGAAATTAGAAATATTCTTTGTGATTTAGTTTATTTTTAATTTGTTCGGTATTCATTGAGGTTTTTTGAATGCACGTAGCGGTCATTTTCCGTGCGTTATTTTACCTTTTACAATATTGTTAAATGATGCAATATTAATCTTTATACTCTATGAAGATTGATTTTTTTTCTTTTATTGTTTTTGTATTAAATTTTCATTTTAAATTTTATATTGTGCATATTATTTCTTATACCTTTTATCAAACATTTTAATAAGTAACTTAAAGATATTATAATAACTTTTCTCAAATAAATTTTGAGTGGCGCTTAACTAACTTAATTATTTTCCATGTTTCCGATTAGAACCCTGAGAAGAAAGCAGTCCCATTTTTTGTAAATAAACCGACTGAATATCCTAGTTGGATAGATTTGTCGTGAACGGTGGTATAGTAAATATAAAAACCACAGTTCATAGCAATATGTAGATATTATTTTCATTAATTGGATGATCTCTCAGACAATCTCGTTAGGTTTTGAAATTGTTCGCAAACAAGCTGCAACGGCAGTACCGACGAGAGAGGACGAAGAAACGAAACGTAAAGGACGAAGAGGATGATCGTTACACAATTATCGCTCGTCAAGGGAATATCTCTACCGTTTATTAAGTCCGTGTGCAAGCATTTGTGAGTGCGTGGCTGTGTGCCTGTGTGTGATTGAATCAAAGTAATTTCGAAGTGCTTTTATCGACTGACTTATGTCTTGACGTATGGCCGATCTGTTTGAGTTTTATTAAATTTCAAATGTGAAATATCATTTAACTTGTCGTGTTCGTTGGCAACTGACAAGGAAATATCGTAATTTTATTGGATTCGTTTATGAAATTACTCCGATTGAGAATTAATTTAAAACTTTGTAAATAGAGCGAGTTTTCCCGGACTTTTTGAGCTTCTTTGAATTGCAATTCATTACTTCCTTAACTAGAACATTTTATTCGCTCATTATTGCAGACAATTTTCTTTTAAAAATCTAAAATATACACAACTAGGAGAAATAATTTATTACTATTGTTTCGGAATTTATGAAACTTCTCGTATTTTTCTTATGTAGTGAAGCAGCATTGCGCAATATTGCACGATATTTGTGGTAATAAACTAAATTTGTAATATGTGTATGAGTTAGTTGCTAGTTATAGAGTGTTATTTTGAATAAGTGTCAGAGAATTTAATTTTAGATTAAACATGTTATTTAATATTTAAGTTTAAAAAATATGTTTTTAATTTTAAATCATTTATTAAAACCGTTTTGGGAGTACACGAAATTCTCAGCTGTTGTATCGAAAGTCTAGTGAACCCTACTAACATCGTCGATATCGCACGTTTACTATTTGTCAATGAATCATTCTTTCTTCCATAAATAAACCTTGGTTTATTAATTGATCGAAATGTGTAGGTGCCTCGTGTATGTGTTATGTAATGTAATAATCTAATATGATATGATTACTTAGTGCGTGTAAATTAAATAAATGTCTCATGTAAAAAAATTACTGTCGGTTTATATATTGCCTTGCTTTGAATCTGTCAAGGTATCGTTATTTCGATAAATAGATAAACTTTTTTAAAATAGAAAGCGTACCTCTTTCCATTTATTTATGCAGTGCCACCAACGCGGCGTAAAATTAAAAGTGTGACGAGTGATAAGGAGGGATCGCTCGCTGATCCTCTCTGGTCTGAACCTACCTGTTGTTGTTATGTGCCCAGGAAGGTCTCTGCCGGCTAACTCTCTTGTTTCGGAGAACGTCGCGGATTCAAGGCCGCGAGATGGACTATGGACGCCACCGTTATTATCCACCTGCAGAGATAACGCTATAACGGGAGCAGGCGGGACCTGGTAGCTCCAAATATCACCAGAGGGTCAGCCCCTTATCACACGTTGCAGAGCAAGAAACTTTGTTAAACTCGAAAGCTAGTGGGAAGGGTAGAGATCGAAACACAATCAACAGTTTCACAAATTTATTGAATACACTTAGCTATAGAATAATCATCAAAACATATAGGCAATGTCAACACTCTCAAAATAAATGCCAGACACAGTCGCTTACTCAAGTCACAAAACATATACAAGGTGAAGCCCTGTTCAAAAATTCAAAATGAAAACAAGACGAAATATGAGTAGTTACACAGTGACCGAAACTAAAAGTCTTACCCCCGTATATAAATAAAACGAGAGGCGGGAGAGGACAACCCAAAATTAACCTTCCAGGATTTAATAATTTGATTCTACGAACGAGTTTAAAGGAAAACTCAAAAGACGTCAACGCGAGAGATTCCAGAATGGCAAAATCTCAAGAAATTTGGAAGGTTTCCTTAAAAAGTAATCAAGGTTATGCCTTGTTATCAATTAAAATAAAAGTAAGAAATAATACAAAATTAGAAAATCAAATCACCCAGAATGAACTTTTGGAGTATAACAGGTGTGCAAAATTTAAATATATTTAAAAGTCCGAAGAAATTTATTAACAAAGGTATACATCAAGAATACCAATTCCGTATACGTAATATGGATTCTGTACAGTAAGTAACAAAATATGTAAAGTAAAATTTACAGATAAGTTCTTCGATTATAAGGTATCGAAACAAACAATTACAGGACCGATCTGAAGGATCAGGCCTTGATTATGACACTAAAACTAAGCAGGTGACAGACAGTGAAGCTGTCGGTCTTCTAATAAAAGTTCCTGTACCAGTATATGACAAAATATGAAAAGTAAAATTTACAGATAAGTTCTTCGATCATAAGGTATCGAAACAAACAATTACAGGACCGATCTGAAGGATCAGGCCTTGATTATGACACTTAATCTAAGCAGATGACAGACAGAGACGCTGTCGGTCTTCTGGAGTTAATAATAAGTTTCTGTACCAGTACCCGGGGATATTTAAGATCATCAACGGGTTTAATATTGAATCAGACTCGATCGACACAGTTAAACGCACTTGAAATAGGGAAAAGCACCCTTCTAAATGATCTGAATTAACAGGTTAACTATCGCTCAAAGTGTGTGTCTTATAAGAGAGTAACAGCTTGATTAAAATTTTAATTTAGAAAATTTACTAAACGCTATTCGATAATTAAATGATTTTCTTACAATATTTTGGGATAGCAAGAGATTAAAAGGCAACACCTACTTTATCTGGGTTTCACAAACATTATTTGTTCCTTCCAAATACTATTACCGTTCACAAAGGCAAAACAATACTTAATTTTCCCCAGCAGTCCTCACAGCGACGCCATATGGGAAACCAATATGGTTGAACCGCGTCCTTTCCTCCAAATCCAAAAGAGTCTCGCAAAATAGATGAGCCCCAAAATACACGGGTTGCGGACGGCCTAAGGGAGTTTCAGAACTGCGTCGGGGTAATTCGTACAGCCAAAATTATGCCCTATAATTCACAGGTTAAAATTTTCCGGTGGGACGCCTAACGCCACACAGTAGATATCCAATATATTCTCCGAAAATCAGAGTAATCCACGTTATTATGAACGTTTAAAAGAATCCTGAAAGTTCAAAATGTGATATAGTAATAATATTAAGAAGATAACCATAACTTTACCGCAGAAAACTGGTTTCCAATGAAAACGTGCCACAAACACGACTCAGCGCTTATGAAGAATATGTCTTAATGGCTGCCGTAACGATATCGATGAAAATGCCGGATACACGTCATCGCAATTGCGGAAGTATAAGAAGGAAGAGAATTTAGTTTTCGAAATCTCGAGAAAGATTTCAAATCGCATAATGTGGCAAATAAATCTAAAAACGTTAAACAATTTAAAGTCCAGAGACGATAATTTCTAATAGGAGTCGGTAAGTGAGATTCCTGTCGCAGAGGGCGGACAACGAAAAGAAGATGGCGCAATAAGCGGTGGAATTAAAATTAAACTAGAAATAATTATAAAAGGGCCGTAATTAACAAAAGAAGATGCGTTTAGATTATCTATATTTCATAGCAAAAATTCCTACAAAATCAGTTTGAAATTCGGTATGACTTTTAGCGAGTTAACAGTGAAAATCTTGCGAGCATTTCGGAAAGGGAATTTAAAAGATGGCCGTATGCTAAAATACAAAGGCTTCCAGGATGAATTGAATGATTGTAAAGGGTTGACAATTTGTAGTTGAAGGGTCTAAACGGTTCGATATATGGAGTTTAAAGCAAATTAAATAACATTAGTTGAAATTATTTATATGATATAGTTACGAGGGTTTTAAGAGAAATAATAGAGAAAATTTGCACCAATATAGGTCGTATACAGGAAAGTGAATTTATGTGCGTAACAGCAGGCAAAGTGAAATAAACTACTTTTCCCATTGCTTTGTTGAGGTTCAATCATAACTTACTTTTGTATAAACCTATTCATTGTAAACAAACCGTATGTAAACAAATACGTCTGCATATCTGAAAGCGACACGGAATATACATACGGCATATACCGGAGTCAGGAAGATCAACGGTACTCAAAATTTATCTGTTTAAATTAATTTCTTTCACAATTTTCTGAAATAAAAAATAACGCATATATTTGTACCCATCGCGCCGAAAGCTTTTTCATACCCAAAATTTCCTGTAGGATATGGCCAACGCGTTCTTCTGAGATGCCTGTTGTCTCTGCTATCTCTTTCAGCTTCAATCGGCGATCGGCTAACACGACATCATGAATCTTGTCGACCATTTCATCGTTGGTAGCGGTTTTTGGACGTCCACTGCGTGGTTTGTCACTTGTGCTTGAACTCGCTCACACAGAAGCTGATAGTCGAAAGTGATGGAGTAGATCCGCCATGAACCTCTAGCAAAATATTTCGAATTTCCGTGGCCGTTTTCCCAGCCATCCAGAAGTGTTTTATCACTGCACGAAATTCGATTTTATCCATTTTTGCCAAACCGCCTGACTTCCTACACAAAACACATTCTTAAACAACAACTATTGACAGTAGACGTCTGAAATGTTGACAGTTGCCATAAAAAAGGTTGCCTTTGTCGACAATGTATCCACTTCAAGCTCCGTGCGCCATCTCTTGCCGATTCCGGAAACATTTCAGGTCGCCCTGGTATTGCTTCCTAAACCTCCTCTTTTGTTATTTCTTGCATTTTTCTTCTTTGTCCTGCCTTTCTGTGTGGTGTCTTGGCTTATTATTCGTATACTTCTTCGTATAGTATTGACTCCACACCTGCAGTATATAGTCTTCTATTTCTGTTTTCAGTTTACTTTGGCTGTCTTTTATCGCTTATCTATTTATTCTTCTCTCTCTATGTAGTTATTTCTTCCCCAAATTTCTTCCAACCTTCCACTTTTGCATTTTTCACTGTCTTTTTGCTCTATTTATTTTTCTGTAATATTCTACCTTATCCTCTTCTGTTTTGGATTGTAAGTATCTTTTCCATGCTAATTTCTTTTCTTTAATCTGCATTTTCACCTAAAGTAAAACACAAAAACGACATTTGGAATTTATTACAAAACTACCTCAAAAATACAACATAAGATTCTAAAATGATCAAAATGAAGTAGAAAGAATAGTAAAAAGTGAAACCTAAGCACTATTAGTCTGTTTCACTCATGCTGAATGCTAACGATTACTGTCACCTATTAACTGTCACTGTTTCCAACATGAACAATAAATGGGTCCAAGACATTGTCCATTAATCCATCTAGATCCCGCATTCTACTTTAATTACATGGTTAATACAATTTGTAATATTTGAAAGACTGTTTTCGATTGAACAACGGTCACGAATATCTGCATATTAAAGTCTACATTATTCCTTTACTGTTTGTTTCTTAATTTCATCGAGAGAAATAAACAACGCAAACTTAATGTAATACGTTAACAAAACGGTATCCAAAGGTTAAAATTTCCATTATGTCCATGTCTTTTTTTTCTACATCTCGGCAAATAAATCATAGACACATTAATAAAAATGCATGTGTAACAATTAATTACCAATTCATATTTCTAACATTTCAAAGTTTCCTGTCGTACTTTATTGCGTGGCATTTTTTCCAATTGGTAGGTATACACGGGCATAATCAAAGGTGTCCGTATAGTTAAGTTATATATATGTACAGTTATGGACTTTGCAATAAATCATTAGTTTCTCTGCTATAATGTCATAGTTTTCTATGGTCATTCGATAAAGGTGTCAATGACATTAGCACGTTCTAAAATAAACATAAATTACTTGGTATTGAAAATTATAAATGAAGAAAAAAATTCTATTTAATAAAAACATTGTAATGATGCAAAACCCATAATTGATCTTATATAATTCGTACTTAATATAACAACATTATGTATTGATATTCACGATCAAATATCCAGTTTATTTCTCTGTTTCTAAAATTGTTCATTTAATAAATTGAAATTACATACTTAAAAGTAATTTTAATTTAGTTTATTTAATTAATTTTAACATACATGTCATCTTAAATTTATATAAAGAGTTTAACTGATTTTACTATTTTTTTTTGAAGCATGTTAGTAAAATCACAAGGACCGCAATGTTATGAAGAAAATCGGGTTTCAAGGACTTAAAACACAATACTTAATTCTAAAATTAGTACTAATTCTCTTTAAATATGATTGATTATTAAATTAAGAAATAAAGAATTATTTGTTGAAGGTTGTAATCTAGCCTAGCATTAAAATCACTGTTGGCGGTTATTTTAATGCTAGGTTAGACGACATCAATTTTTACTAAAGTGAAATTTACGCCTGAAATATCGTATTTAGCAATGATATTAGGTTTGCTCGAACCTGCAGTTCTAGTAGTTTTGGAACCAATGCGCATGGCAACTGCACTTTTAAGCGTTCGAACCAGATAGTTCTGGAATAACAAATTGCGCGAGCTATTAGTATTCTGTCCGAACTTCCATGGATTTAAAATTATAGAACCGTTCCGAACCGTTCTCACAGTTCTCGGCAGAGACCTAGTCCAGTCATTATGTACATTTGAATTGGAAGGAGATCCCATCAAGCCAAATTTTTTATGTTGTTGGGGAGGGTCAGGAGTGCCTAAGTTGAAGTTCTCCAATGAAACCCTTGTGACTATTTTCCGGTATTTAGAAAATAGGGGGTCGTCTTTAAACGGGGTTTTGAGTTTGTTGGCATTTACAAACTGGCCAACCAGATCCAGCACCTCACGTCTGGACAATTCAAAACCGCACTTTTCCATTGTCAAAAGACCGTTTTTCGGTTTCGATTGAAATAGCAGTGCTTCTCCCAAGTGATTTTGATTTCACTCCACGTTTTCCTTTCAAGCGGTCGGTAATTGTAGTTAGCGGAATTTTGCACTTTTTGCTAGCACGGTAAGCATTTGTAGCTATTGCCCTAATCAGATCTAATGCCTCATCCAAGGACTGTTTCGTATAATCACCCCGATTCGGTTTCTAATACCGGGTGCGGCAATAGTGTGTCGGCGGAGCTCAGCATGGAAACTAATAAAGTTGTAGCAATGAAATTTTACGTACACATGTAGTATGCTACAGTGCATTTTCTATTTTTATTTATATATACAGGGTGCTCCAAATTTCCGAAACCACTTTCAATTTTTTTTAAAAATAGATTGCTATACATTCTTGTTATTATGATGATAGCCACCCAGATAATCTTTGCAATGATATATGATAATATGCACTTACAACTGTTAGTTTTGGTTTTATTGCAAATGTTTTGTTAAAATCTTTACAGTTGCAGCGTCTAACATTTTAAGTCTTGAAAGCCTGAAAGTCAGTGCCTCACTCTTTTGTTACCAATTTATGGACTAACACGTTATATGTTTTGAAGGTGAACAACGTGACAACATATACAGAGTGTTAAATATGTCGTGCCAAAGTTATCGAAGTTTAAAGGCTATTTTCTCTTTTTTTTTTAAATGTAACCTATAATTATTTTATTAGTCAGCAAATTCCTTGTAAAATTGTCGTTAAAATGGTACCAATAACATAGTACTTATTTCGAGTATTTTCGAAGTTAACCCTTTAATGGAATGTACCTATGTTTATAATATTCAAAATGGGGTGCTGCATCTAATAGTTGGGTGGTTGGCCATGAAATGATATTAAGCAAAAATTGCTTTGTAACCAAACGTCAAATATCTACTTAAAATTTCCGTATAAAGTGTTTTTCTGTAGTTCCTCTTTGCTGTAATCGCGTTTAATTGCTATAATTTAAGTTCGGCTAGTTAATGATCAATTTCCGTTTGTTCGTTATTAGTTGTTATCTTGTTGTCAGTTATATCGTTTTGTTGTCATTATTTTTTATTTACATGCCGTAATAGTTTATAGTTGTGTTTCTTTGTAATCAATTTTTCGAAAGAGGAGCCAATAGACATGGTATTTGTTCTTGGCGCCAGCAATAGAAATCCACTTTTAACATCAAGAACATATGCTATGGAGTATCCTCACCGAAGAACACCAGATATTAAGACGTTTGAAAATTTGTTGACAAGGTTTCTTCGGACGGGTTCAGTGAATTACGTCAAACATGAAAGAACTAAGACTATGGTTACAGAAGATAATGAAGTGACAGTCGTCTAGTTCGTCGTGGAAAATTTTGCGTATCTACAATGATAATTTCGAAAGAAAACGGGATAGAAGTCACTGCTGCAAGAAGGATTTTAAAAAACATAAATTTCACCCTTACAAAATTCAAAATCATCAAAGCTTATTACAAACGGATTTTGAAAGGAGACTTGTTTACTGTGAATGGCTACTTTTCCAATTACGACAAGATCTAACTTTTCTAGATCATGTACTTTTCACAGATGAAGCAACATTTGCTAATTGTGGAATAACAAACAGAAAAAATCCTCATTATTATGACACTGGAAACCCTCATTTTTTGCAACCCATTTTATACCAACAAAAATGGAGTGTTAACAGCTGGGGAGACATCATAGGCGGCACTATTATAGGTCCATTCTTTTTTAATACTACTTTAAATTGTGAAACCTTGTGTTATAAACTTGCGCGGAGACTAAATTTTTCATGTACCCCCATAAATAAAAGTCAAGGGCATTAAGATCGGGGATCTGGGTGGCCATGCAAGAGGACCACCTCGACGAATCTATCTTGGATAATTGACGTTAACCCAATTTCGGACAGCAATTCCGAAATGTGGTGGTGCCCCATCCATGTGAAACCACATGTCTCTTAGAACAATCAGTTGGACATCCTCTAAAAGACCTGGCAGTTCGTCAATAAGAAATTGAAGGTAATTGTCCGCATATAACCTCCCAGGAAGAACGACAGGACCAATCAACAAGTCATCGATTAGGGCCGCCCAAACGTTAATAGAGAATTCATGTTGACATTTAGATGGGCGTATAGCTTTGGGATTCTCTGATGACCACCTGTGCAGGTTTCTCAAATTTGTAACACCGCTTCTGGTGAACTTAGATTCATCTGTCCAGAGGACTGTTCTGCAAAAATTAAAATGAAGCCGTGACTCTCTTAATATCCAGGTAGAATAAACTAGACGAGTATAGTGGTCTGCCTCAAGCAAACGGTGCCCCTTGCCATAGTGATATGGATATAAGCCCTCACATTTTAAAATTCGCCAAACTGTCGTTCGTGGCACTCCTAGTTGTCTAGAGATTCGACGTACACTAAGAGTTGGATCTCTTGTAACAACTTCTACCTCTAAGTCTGCTGGCAAATTTACTCCTCGGTCGAAAAGATAATCACGCAGTCCGCATTCCCGAAATTGTCGGTGTACTTCCTGTAATGTGTAACTGTGTAATGCGCCTATTGGGAAACCGATGTTTGTATTCAATAACTGCTTGACGTGCACTGCCGTTACAGTAGCCATACACAAATGCATTTTCGCATACTCTTGAGAAGAAAAGCAGTAAGGCATTTTGAATAAAGAAAACGTGTCCACTCACTAATAAGCTGTTGTATGAACTGGAACGTAATGTAATCCTTTATTAAAAAATGCAACGTTAACAGTCATCTGTACATTTGTTTATTGTATGATGTTCATGGTTCAGCATTTACGAAATAAGTAAGAACCTTCTTTATCATAAATCAATTTCCAGTACTCTTTTTTGTAGATATCCAAGAAATTACTGTATGCACTACGACACGTATTTATTTATTTTAGGATAACATTTTATTATGCGACGTTATCAATCACAGGGCTGTTATTGAATCGTATAACTTTTTTTAAATAAAATCAGTTTGTATTGATTTTAGGATTACATTTTTTTTCATGATCTGATAATCACATTCATAGATCTGTAACTTTGAAACAAATAAAAATGGATATACAAGTTTTGCGTTTTTGTTACTTGAAATGAAGTCTACTTTACACTACTAAAATTTGAACATAACGATACGGTACATCTTGTATAATCCAGTCAAACTTTATTCAATTCTGAGGTTCCAGAAAGGATAACTTCCTTCTTCAGTTGTATCTCGTACAATGCAATATCCTAAACATCATTAATTTGATTGAGTTTTTGTCTTTTATATTTCCAACAGCAGCCGATTCACTCATACGATATTTACCAACCGTCCTTAGCAGTATTCTTTGTTCTTTATTTGTATCGAATATTATAAAAATACAGAAACTAAAAGGTGAACTGCATAGAACATGCTATCGTTGTATTTATAGCAGCGCAATTGATAAATCATTTTAAATGGTTAACCCGGATAATTGGCGTTGCTTTTGTATTACAAACATGTATCTTTTTGTTCCGTTGTCGTTCTGTTACTCGTTTATCTCTTTTCTTTTTCTCTTATCGTTTCGTTTTACTTTATTATCGGTTCCCGTGCATTTATTTAATGAATACGTTACAATGTTAATATTTTTCATGTCAAGAATAACGGGCACGCAAATATTGACCTATCACGATTTATATCTTTAATTCAACGATAATCGTGGGGTCCTTCGGTGTTGTACGCAAAGCGCAATATTGCTTACCACTATTTCCTTTTTTTTTTTAATTTACGGGCGTATCTATAGATAGACACAAGGTTGAATTGCTGGTTGAATTGGCCTATGACTCAGAAATATTTGAATAAAGTAATTGCTGTACTTGCTTATATTAATGCTAATGATGTTTGTAAGAAACATTTACTGCATACATATCTTATTATTACTCATTATATCGTAGTATTCTTTAATGTCTTCAATTAGCTGTTATTTTCACGTTTAATTTAATTTCTAATTAGACAGAATAGAATGTCCAAAATAGGATTAAAATGTTTTAAACACCACACTTTACACGTTGTCTCAAACAACGCAGGTTTGCAATCAAAAAATCTCACAAGATTTTTATGTTGTTTCTTATAGATTGTTCCTTATCACCAAAACAAGGAAAAATACTCGAAAAATTCCATCTCATCAGGTTTTCTTGAAAACTCGTGTTTGCACTTTCATTTAGAGTTTAACGAAAAGTGAGGATTCCTACTGGCTGGGTTGACCATGTTTATACATGTTTGCCAGCGTATTAGAAATGAGTGAGTTGGCAAAGAGGGGCAAGTTCCAGTGCAGTGCTGAGAACAACGTGGAGGGGCCTAGCGGCCGTATCAAGACGAGCGTTCAGTAACATTTACGTAATCGCATAATTTATGTTCGTGACTTTCATGTGTGACCATGAATGTTTACACATAAAATAATGATAAAAAATATATTACATAACGTGCTGAAACACTTACTGTTTTAAATAGCTTCCATGAAATTACAAACTGGGTGGCATTTATTAAATATTTGAATCATTAAATACGTTTCCTAACTTGTTTCAGTCAAATGAGTACGGCGTGCTGAATAAATATTTTTCAATGATGAAAACGACCGTTCCACATCGAGTTATGCTATATTTGCAAATTTAAAATAACCCTTGTGACAAGTTAATGAATCTTTCGACGCACCTTCACAAATTTGTCTTCGTATGAGAAAATCTGAACCCTTGTCAATAACACTTTCAAATTTTCGTATTCCACATTCATTTTGTTCGCCTTCCGCCGCACATAGGTGTGAGTGAACATCATCCACAATTTAAACAGAATCCACAAACGACATCGAATCATTTTGTAATTTTTCAAAACAAAAAACAAAAATTATCTGCATCCATTTTAGTGTTTTAGGTATCATATTTTTATTTTTCAATTGCAACATGCACGCTACAAATTTTTTTAAACCTATTTTTTTGAAAACTTGCTTGTGGTCCATTTGGGGAAACCAGTTGCCACGATTGGACTTTTAGTTTCCTTAATTGGACCACAGCACAATAATGTGAAAATAATCATTAATAAACTCATATAACATTCTTAAAAATTGTTTATTAAAAAAACCAAAGTACAAAATATTCTTAAGTAATAAAACCACATAGGTAAATCAAAAAGATATTTCTTAAAAGTAAATAAAAATTAGCTTTTACAGCACCACTAAACATGTGGTAAGTTAATGCAAATAGGGCAAAAATAAAATTTTCGCAGAGGGCTTACATTTGCACAAAGTGCATCACCCATTTATTGCATTTTTGACACTGAATCATGTCAATTTGTTTGTCCTCCTTACATAGTAAACAATACCATGATGATGTGGAGCCAACATCTGCTTCATCATGATCAGGGCATAAACTAGTGGATGGTTTAGAAGATCGACAGTTTTTCAATTTCTTTTTACCAAATATACTTTTTGGCTTTGCCTCCTTCACTTTTTGCTTGCCAGCAAGTTCTTCTATAAGGGCTGCTCGTTATTTCGCAAGCTTGTTGGGCATATTTTCTTTTTCGTTTTTTGGACGTCCTCTCACTGTTGGCTGGATTTGGAATCGGGGAGATTGCTTCCACGGACACACACAGTGATCTGTTCCCAAGTGGAGATTTGAAATTGTCTATAAAAAAGTAGAATAATAAATTGAAAAACTACAATAACAAATTGTTTAACCTTGTGTTCCAGTCTGGATAACGCTTTGAATGTTTACAGTTTCCTCTTGAAGATTTTCCGCAGCAACAAAGTCTCTTTCACCAAAAACATTTCTGTCCACTGGCCAGATACCAGTGGTCTTGAATCCACTTGCTGCATTTTCAATTGTAGCTGCCCGTCTGTAGGCAGGTGTAAATATTGATGCAACATTGTACATCGATACGGGAATACTAGGATTGGTTCGCATCCATTTTCGCATTTCCTGAATATAAAAGGTTTCAAGGGGCTTGAAAACTGCTACATCTAGTGGCTGTAATTTATGGGTGGTGTGGGCCGGCAGTTGGAGCATTATAATGCCCGAGTCACGAGCTAATTCCAAAGCTTTCAGGTTTTTGGTGTGTGTTGTATGACCGTCCAAACATAAAAGAATTTTTCGCTCTTTACTAGGATGTACTGTGGAAATAAAATGTTCCAACCATTTAACAAATAATGGGGAATGTATGTATCCACTCTCAGATATTTCAACAATGCTGCCTTCTGGAGCGCCATTCTTTAATTCTGGTGCCATTAGAAGTCGTTTAAAGATAATCATAGCTAGAACAAACTGACCTGACGCACTGCAACAGCACACAAATGTGGTATTGACTCCTCTCTCAGCACTTGAAAGACCTGCAATTTGCTTTTTGCCTTTGGTTGCGATTATTTTTTGGCATCTTTTCTGAATTGTGGAAAATCCACTTTCGTCCATATTAAAAATTCGTGTTCCATCTAATCCATCCTCATCACAAACTTTTTCAACCAAATCAAAAAATTTCGTTACGCTCTCTCTATTAAAACCTTTCGCACGAGCTAGTGAAGTACTTTCTGGGGTTCTTAAAGCCAAGTCCGGATGCCGCTTCATAACGCTGTAATACCACTTTTTACCAGCCAAACCTTTCCCCTTGTTAAAAGAATGAGGTATACCATTCTTTTCGGCAATATCAAATGCCAGTTTGCGGACATCCGTGAGTGTCAACCCAAACATGCATTCTTCCAGTTTCGAAATATGAGATCTAATTTCATTTTCAATAGTTGCAGAAAATGTAGGAACCCCACCGTAAAATTTAACCCTGTCATTAGCAATCTTATTTTTCGAATCCAAGTGGCGTTTTAATGTTGCTTTTGGGACGTTATAAATTCTAGCACACTCGTTTAAACCATATACTTTGTTTTTTAAAGCACTTAATGCTAACTCTAACTCTTCGTCTGTCCATTTTCCTTTTTTCCTAGCATCCGACATTTTTCCTGTAAAATTAAAAGAAAAACAATAATTGTAACTCAAAGAATCTTATTAGTTGCCTGAAATGGACCAGTTCATTTGAGGAAACCGAGCATGGTCCATTCAAGGAAACTGACTAATATTCGAAATACGAAGGCGTCAACAATATAAACATAACCTGAGAAATTAAGTGGCGGAGTAAATTCATTCTCAATACCCACATTTTCTACGTAAAAATAAAACATGCAGCAAAATTCAAAATCCTTACCTGCCAAAGCTTCCAGTAGAGGTGATCAAAATTACATATAAATGCTTTCTTTTAGTTTTTTTCCTTTAAAAACAAACGCCGACCACTCACAGCACAACCGATTCGTTTCTGGCACGTGCTCATATTATCACACGCCATCTATTGCAGCTTCCTAAGACCTATATACCCTGTATACCTGTAAATTGACGGTGGTCCATTCGAGAAACCGGTCCATTCCTAGTAACTTTCCCCTATTATTATTATTATTATTATTATTATTATTATTATTATTATTATTATTACTAGTGAATTAGAAATCAACAAATATTAATGACAATCTTGCTAAATGAGTACAAAAGTTATATAATTCAAATTGAATTAAAAGTAATAACACGACACCGAGTTAATGACTCAGCCAGTATAGTAATTTGTATATTATAAAAAAATCATGCACATTTAATATGCATTAAAAAACAATTAAACAGTGAAGTTAAATTGATTAACATAATACTAATGAATTTAGAAAAATAAAATAAAAGTGATACAACAAATGCAATAAGATCCCAATATTTAAATAATTAAGCCATAAATAAGTAAATTGTATGCTTAGTCTAAACAATAAATCGGTTGGTAATTTATCTAAAGAGATCGAGATTCTTGTACATTCAGTATCATAATTAGATTATTAAATATTAGAGAAAATAGATCTGGCCATGACCCTAGTATGCTATAATAAATTCGACTAGCCTGTGTAAGCATGCTTTTACTTTACTAAATATAAACAAAAAAATGACAGTTCTTCGTAGTGAGTTTAACTGGACTGTCTGTATTCTCCAGAAAAAATATAGAATAAGCAGTTCCTACCTTAGTCGAACGAATGGTATGTATCTTACGATTTCTAAATAATTAACATCGTTCTTGAAAACGGCTCACCAACTGCTTGAATTTAATGCCTCTTGCTGGCACTTTACGTCACGTACTTGTATTTAATGCATCGAGCTTGAAATTAAGGCCTAGTGCTGTCACTCTTTTAAATTCAAGAAAGAAAGAAAAACAAATGCAGCAAAAATAAATTATAATAAAAGAACAATGCTATTACACATAGATAACGTGGAAACACTCACCTACAATAGGGTAAAAGTTTGTGCGTCGGAAGGAAATTTGAAACACCACGGCCACATGGTTCTTACATAGAAAATTTTCAAAACCACCGAAACCCAGCGATAAACGATACTCTTATATTTCACTATATCCGTACTATCGTTTGTATTAATTATAATCCTTCTAATCTGAATTAGCGAAGTAATTAACTACATTCAATAAGTGCAAGATTCGTCTTCAGCACACGTGTTACTAGATGAAACTTCAACAGCAAAAGCGGACGAAATTTCCCCAACTCGATACTTTTACATGATAAGATCCATAGTTCTTAAAAAATCAACCGATAGGTTACGCTACTGGAGAAGAATTTAAATACGAATTACATAACTAGAAAAACAATTTGCTGCATCAAAATTAAGACAATAAAATACGGAAAATACGTGAAAGAATTTCAATTAATTACGTTCTTAATAAAGAATCTTTAATGAAAGACCACAGTCCAGAAATTAGACAAAAAAGGTCTCTGATGCCTCTGATGATAACAATGACAATTCTAACTAACAAACCGTAAGATATTCTAATTAATTTTAAAATAATGCACTAAAACGGTTACAATTTACTCAAACTAATTGTTTACGATATACAAACTCTACCATCTTATTAAAATTAAAATATACCCTATCTACACGCCTAGCATATGAACGATACAAAATCAAACTTTAATCTGTGTAAGGTTACATACATAGCCTTACTAATATCTCTCAATTTTAATTAAATTTAAATCATACTTATAAAATTACTACAACGAAATTTCCTATTTGATCTAACGATAGAATAAATATCCGCAAGAGAAAACCATTTTACTAATTTTTAAAGGTCGAAATTACAATTTAAATGCGAAAATCGACGATATACAGGCCCGTTCATAAATTATTGACTAAATGACTATAAATGACCAAGGGGCGATTTCAGCCCGTTACACTATAACCGAATTAGATCTCCAATTCAGCCGGAAACGATGTTAATTTTTTAATGTACGAGATGAAGAATATTTAATGCTCTATGTATCATAGAATTAAAAAATGAATGTTTGTGTGTCTTAGGGTCTAGTGAATCTTTGGGAATAATGGAATTCACTACACCCTAAGACACACAAACATTCATTTTTTAATTCTATGATACATAGAGCATTAAATATTCCTTTGTCTAACGAATCTTTTGTTCGTGAAATCAACACTATAAAACAAATAGCGGTAAACAGTAGTTATAAACGTAGCGTAATTGACAGTATACTAAAGAAAAAACAGTTACAAGTGGCCCTTAGTTTAGTATATCCTAAAGATAGTGCTAATTTGAAACAATTTGTCTCGTTAACTTACTTCGGTAAAATAAGCGAGCAAATTGGAAATATAATTTCAAAAAATAATAGTAATGTTAGTATAGCTTACAAACCATATGTAAAAACAAGTAATTTCATTTTTAACGTAAAATCTAAAACAGATATCAAAAATAAATTAGGAGTGTACAAATTATATTGTAATGATTGTAAAAGTGTATATATAGGTCAGACTGGTCGAAGTTTTATTATACGTGTAAAAGGACACATGAGGTCATATAAACTAAAGAAGACAGATTAAACATTCGCAAACCATCTTATTACAGAAAAGCATACATTTGGTCATCATAAAATATTGCATTTGGCCGAGAATGGTCGTAAATGAAATCTTTTAGAGTCACTAGAAATTTTTAAAAGCGGAAACAACACAATAGATATTGTACTTAACGACCAGTTGGATCTTATATATACACCTCTTTTCCAATAATTTTAAATAACATCATAAACCATCCCCATATATTTTTGTGTTATTTATAAGATCTATGTAGGCCTGTAACTTTTGCAGTTTGATAATGACATTGTATGTCGAAACCGCGGTCACTATTACATGTGAATAAAGTGGTATAACAAAGTTATTGTTTTATTTTATTTTATCATTTTCAAAATGAAAAACCACAAAGTTACGGCTACCAGTATTAAAGTTTTAAACTTTTATCTTGTTTCATTCCTCTATATCTCACTAATTTCACCCTAAGTATTTGTTATATTTTTTTAGTTTGATTTCTTATTTGGTATTATCTTTTGGGCGTTAGAATATATGTATTTGTTATATCCTTATTAAATTTTTAAATCGTGGTTGTGGAAAAGGAAAAAAAAATTGAAAAATATCTAAGAAGTTGACGAAATGAATATAACAAATAGATGGGAAAGGAAACGGTGTAAATTAAACTAATTTCCGAATTTTATTTCGTTTTCTTTAGTACATCTTTATTTCAACAAGTACAGACTTACAGTAATTTTAACCTGGTATTTTTTTAATTTTTAAATTGCACCACAGGCCTTGAAAGCCTGTGGCAAGAATAAATTTCCATACATAATACCTATAATAACATGCGAGCAGAACAAAATTCAGAGTTAGCCATGAGAAAAATCAATCATGTCTTAGATTGATTCTCAAAATTCCTCTATTTAAGTATTTAAGAACCATTCCGCAGCTAAATTTAGTAATTTTATCTTGTTTTATTTATTTCGTTTCTTTACGTGTTACAAATAAAGAAAGTGTTAAAGAAAGTGTATATTAAATAAGAAAAAAATACATAAAAATTAATGTGTGTCGTTTCATTCCATGTAGGCTCCAATACCGTTCATCCGATTTAGATCAAACTTTGTAAACTTTTGTTTATCAAAATTTCATACCCATTTTATATTTCGAATGTACTGTGTACTTCTAAGTACAGTGTACTCTCTCCTTACGGACACCTCTCTTAAGCGGACACCTCCCATAAACGGACACTTTTTGCAGTACCAAAAAATTACTTAGGGATTTTTAAAATTTTTCTCTCTTGAGCGGACAACCCTCCCATAACCGGACGCGGACACTTTTTTCCCACACCAAAGTGATTTTAGTTCCCCATAACCGGACAGCTTACAACACTGTAACACTGTTTTTCCGTTTACTCTTCTTCATATTCGTACAGATGTTGCTTATTGAATAATACGTGTATGTACAAAGGGAATTCCCTAAATACGCACAGCTTGTTGTTTTGAATGTAGTACGTAAATACATAGTACATTTATAGATTCTTATTGTATACATACTTGAATCGCCATGCCTAAAGCAGTGTTGACTATTAAAGACAAAGTTAATGTCATTGAAATTCAAAAAAATGAGAAACTTAGTGTACGCGAGTTAGCAAAGAAATGTAAGATCAGTAAAACTCAAGCTGCTTGTATCATCAAAAACAGAGACCAAATTTTAAGATTGTGGGACACCGATGTCAACCCGGATAGAAAAAGGAGTATGCTGAACGTCAAAGGCGTTAACATTGATAAATTGTGCTACGAATGGTTTGTGAAGGCTCGAAATAAATGTATTCCTCTCTCGGGCACACTTATCAGGAGCAAGGCTAAAGAAATTGCAGATAAATTGAATTACGCAGATTTTAGTGCATCATCTGGCTGACTGGAGAAGGTTCAAAAAACGGCATAACATAACCTTCCGAGCCATTTCTGGAGAAGCCGCTAGTGTAAACCAAGATGATGTCAAAAGTTTTACTGAAAAAGTGCCATCTTTGATTCAAGGATATGATTCACGAGATATTTGTAATGCGGATGAAACTGGATTGTTTTTTCGGGCATTACCCGATAAAACATTTGCATTAAAAGGTGAAAAATGCACTGGTGGAAAAATAGCTAAGGATAGGCTAACGATTTTGCACTGCGTCAATATGCCTGGAGAAAAGGAACCCCTTTTTGTTATTGGGAAAGCTGCAAAACCTCGTGCGTTTCGCAATATTAATTTGAACAATTTACCAGTTACGTGGCGATCAAACAAAAAGGTTTGGATGACGTCTGATTTGATGGCTGATTTTCTAGCGCAGTTCGATAGAAAAATGTAACTTCAAGAACGGAACGTCCTGCTATTTTTAGACAATGCGGCCTCTCATCCTCGCGATCTTAAATTGAAAAATGTTTAAAGTTATTTTTCTTCCAGCAAACACAACAGCATTTTGTCAGCCCCTGGATCAAGGCGTTATAAAAATCTTTAAGTTTTTGTACAAATCGTTATTTTTAAAAAATATTTTGCTGCAGATGGAAGACGCAAATTCTGCTTTGGATTTATCAAAATCAATAAATTTGTTAGATGTAGTTTATTTCATACACAAAGCGTGGGAGCAAGTGGGTCCCCAGACAATAGAACATTGTTTCAGGAAAGCTGGTTTTGAGAAAACAGATGTCCTAAATGACGATAGCGCTTGGACCGCAGAAGATGAGCTTCCACTATCACCACTTGCTCAGTTCTCCAATATTATTAATCAAATTCAGAGCCAAATCCAAATTGACGTCGAAGACTATATTAATTTAGATAATGAAGTCTTCATTAATGATGAAAACATTAATACTGAAATGTTAATTGCTTCCCAAGAAACGCTCGCCAACTCGTCTGAAGATGAGCTAGAAAGTCAAATTGAAGACAAGTTAACTTCCTATAAAGAGGCTTATTTAGCTATAAGAAAACTAAAGGCTTTTTCTTTGTATCACAGCGACCTTAAAGGTGTTCAATTGCTTACTGATCTTCAAATATATCTCCAAGATAATGAAATTAAAGGAAAAACGCGCCAAGCTAAAATTTCTGACATTTTTAAATCTATTTGAATACCTTGCATAACAAATTTAGTTTTTTTTTACTTCTCGCAAAAATATTGATGAAAATTCTGTTTACTTTATCTAATATTTATATGTTCTTGTTTTGTAAATAAAATTGTTTAAAGATAAATAAATTATTATTTACTCTTTTTGTATTTCTCTCATAGCGGACACTTCTCATAAGCGGACAAATTTTTCAGTCCCATGGCTGTCCCCTTAAGAGACTGTAAGACACTGTATAGTAAAAAAATCTTTTTTCTATTTTGCGTTCGAAATGAACTCATTATGACACCCAAAACAGTATCGAAATGAGCTTCATTTCGATACGATTTTTTTTCATTTTTCAATGTTGGCGTTATTCGAACACAGAGATAAATATCATTGCTGTCATTTGATTTTAAGAATTTATGTACATTTGACAGATAAGATATATGTACGTACTTTACACAAACAACGTATATTGTATACAATTGACAACAAGATATATTAGTTTCTATGTCACTCATGTTTATATTTTTAAATAAAATACCAATAATGTTAACGAAAATTAATAAATAATATGTAATATAATATGCTTCGCGGATAGCAAGATTTAAATTTGAAAATGTCAATTATCAATGTAACCAACTGCATGCTTCATATAAAAATAAAACTCTGAACTTTCAAATTAAATAATTCCAATTTATTAATGTAAAAAATGCAAAATAGAAAAAATAGTATAAAAAACTCGTTTCATAAGGCCTTTTTCCGCACTCGCTCTTTAGAAAACTTCGCTCGTTTTCTAAACTGATCTCGTGCGGCAAAATGATGCCTTATGAAATTTGTTTTTTAATATACTATTAATACTTAATTGGCGAAGGAGATACTTGTTGAAACTTTATTATAACGCTAAGAAATAAGTAATTAAACTTCTAGTTTCAAAAATTCTTTTATTGTAAATACCACTACAATATTGTTTCGCCATACAATGGCTTCATCAGGTGGATGAAATACTGAATATGTACAATACAAGTTTGAATATTTATGTGAAAATTATTGGGGAAATGGTGGTGGAAAAATTTTTACAATCTTAAATTTAGTAGAGGAGAGTTGTTTAAATCTAGTTGGTAATTTAAAGCTAATCCTAAACTATTGTATCTATTAATTTCTAAGTTTTCTAACAGGTTAAGTTTTTTACTTTTTTCTTGAATGTGTAAAATTTTGAATACTATATTGAATCTGTGATTGATATCTATACAATGACTTGCGAAAGTTGAATCTGTTTTCTTTTCTTTATGGTTTCTCTCGTGTTCTTTCATCCTAATTTTGAATGTCCTCCCCGTTTGTCCTATGTATACCTTATTACAATCTTCGCATGTTAACTTATATACACCAGAGTTTGATTCTTTCTCTATTTTATCTTTGCTAAAAAAAAAAAAACAACAAAGATAAAATAGACAAAGAATCAAACTCTGGTGTATATAAGTCGTCTAAAGCTTAATATAAGCACGTATATTATATAAGTGCTTATATTAAACTTTAGACGACGGATAAAGGTAGGAATTATAATAAATAGAGAACGGACACGCTTACCACCCAGTGCAGTACTTGCGAAAGGCTGTATTTCTAAAATATTTAATTTTATTTATATAATTGGAAAACGAACGGGTGGTGATCTATAAAATTACGAAATACATATTTATTTGTTGAAAAGTTGTATTTATAAAGTTTTTAATTTTATTTATATAATTGGAAAACAAACGGGTGGTGATCTATAAAATTACGAAATACATATGTATTTGTTGAAAAGTTGTATTTTTAAAGTTTTTAATTTTATTTCTATAATTGGAACATTTTTATTTGTTCATTTTGTCGTTCAAGTTGAGTAAAGGAGTATTAATACAATATAAAACAAACATGTAAATAATTTACATATCTGTAACTATGCATATGGACAAAACCCCTCGTATTTTCAGCATTTACTTCTGCTTAATACATATGTTTCTGCCATCTAGGCGTCCTCAGTTAAGCTAGTGAAGTAATGTATACAAATTAATACAAACCTGTTATAAACAACTGGTTTGTATCTGCATTTAAATTTACTGAAATAGCCCGCATAGATCAAGCAAGTTCCGTCCTATAAGAAGACAACTATTTAATAATTGACATCTTACGGGCGAAAGAGACTTTGTCTGGAGGGCTACCTATCGTTCGAACAGCTAAGCTGCTACGGGAAACGATAAAATACGTATGTAGATGTAGTCCATTAACAACCAGCCAGATGGCGGTAAATATACAAAAAGGTTTTGTTTAAGTATGACAATACGTTAAGCACGTATAAAGCGTTTGTACAATATGAAACAAACATGAAGTAAGAAGTAAATGCTGAAAATACGAGGGGTTTTGTCCATGTGTATAGTTACAGATATGTAAATTATTTACATGTTTGTTTCATATTGTACAAACGCTTTATACGTGCTTAACGTATTGTCATACTTAAACAAAACCTTTTTGTATAAAGGAGTATTAATATTGACTAGCAATAGTTTCTCAAGGTTTTCTTCTGTCAATTTTGTTCTCTTTGAATTAAGTACATCCTTATAAATAGAAAACGTCCTTTCTACATCGCAACTGGTTATAGGTGCATACTGGAAATATTCTTTTATTTCTTCATATTTAGCCGTTAGATTTTGTGGAATTGTCTCCATACATAATTGCTGCAATGTAATTAAATCTGGATTTCTATTAAGAATTGCTTGTTCAAACTTTTGCCGAAGGCCACATCCGAAGTCACTTGGAATACTTTTCAAATTATTAACAGCCACATCTAATGTGGTTAATCCGTCATTTAATTTGAGATTTCGATTTTCAAAATAAGTGATTAGTTTTGGCAATTTTCCAAAGTGCTCGTGAAGAAAGTACAACTGATTTTTTAAATTTGGGATTTGTGTGAGCTCCTTGCACTCACCAATACTTCTAGCATCCTCCTTTAGCAGTGTTACGAAATGTTTTAGACTATCGAAATTCTCAGCATAATAACTAGTAGCTTCCAGCCATGTTCCCCATCTAGTTATTACTGGAGTTGGAGGCAGTGACAGAGATGGAAATTTTTCCCTGAAAAGAGCTACTCTCAATGGTGCTTTTCTGAAAATTTTTTAAAAGCGGATACAAGTCTATCAACTTCTGGAAAGGTGCTCTGATATATTCACAGATTCTGCGGAGAACATGTGCTACACAAGTAATATGCAGCAAATTAGGATATGTTTCTCTGTCACTTACAAATAAAAGTACTTTTTCTTTGTACCTGTCGTCGGAATGAAGTATATTTTGAATATTCTCATTAATCGTTTTAGCAACTGTTTCCGCATCAACTGTATTTATAACTTTTGTTGCTATTACATATGCGTTATATGGAATAGTTGGATGTTTTACACCAGCTACAACATTTACCACACAGCGTCCTAACATATCCACCATTTCGTCGGCGCTTATCCATATGTATTGATTTAAAATATGGTTTCTAATGCGTTCTACTGTTCTCGTATAGCACCTAGAAACATAATATTTGCGTAAAGTTGATTCATCAGGAACATTTCGACCAGTATATTTTTGAAGAAATATTTTTAAAGTGGGATTGCTAAGTTTATTTAATGGAATATTAGCCGCCATAAAAGTTTTACAGAGTTCAGATGTGTTTGCGATCCTAAGTGACGAATTTTTGACGATATTTTACGGATTTTGTAATAAATTTCGGAATCACTGACAATGGACATACAATCAGTATGACCGTCAATCCAACTCGCCATTGTTTTACGATGCCGTTCTCGACGTTCTTCCGTATCATATCTGAAAAAGTAACTTAAA
Source organism: Melolontha melolontha (assembly GCA_935421215.2). Taxonomy (NCBI): domain Eukaryota; kingdom Metazoa; phylum Arthropoda; class Insecta; order Coleoptera; family Scarabaeidae; genus Melolontha; species Melolontha melolontha. Next base: position 18,537,251 of record OW285241.1, on the reverse strand, counting down.
CAATACTCTAGGTCTAAAGAAATGAAAACTAATGTGCGCGTAAGTTATTGAAATTGAACGAAATTCAATGCACACTTACGTCTAAATAATTGGGAGAAGTAGATTCAATCAAACGATATTAAACAGGATCTATCACAAAAATTACGATGTAATTAACAGTTAAAACTATGAAAACAAGAAACTTACTCACAGCACTTTATTTATCTTACGAAATATAAACTAATAAATAAAATACATTATAAAAACCCCGCTTCTATCTACTTTCATGAAAACACTGGCCATTGTTATCGCGGCGAGACCAGGTGTCCGAGTAAGTCAAACAAATACTTCATTGAATTACGCCGGGATGTACTGAGCGACGTTATACACAATTCCAATTGCCGATTGCGTTTTATGGAAATTGCATCCGTTCTCTAATAATAAATCAAAACTAGGGAACAGCAAAAATTTGTTGACACATAATTTCCATAAAGCAGTGTTGAGAGAAATATAGGTGATATTCATATTCATATAAATATAAAACACTTTCCTGTTCTATAGAATGCACAATACACAATACACGACTGTAAATTGGAACTAAAATAAACAAAATATAATACAAATATGTAGTATTAAGTAATATAATAACTTAATATATTACAAAATAATTTGAAACATACATGAGTGGGTAAAAACCACACCAATTTGTATAATACAAAAGTATTTTTAATAATATAAAATATTATTAAAAATGGGGTGTGAAGAACACAATACAAGTTATATATTTGTGAATGTATCTCCTCTCCAGAGACGCAGATACGTATTTCACCTTTCTACAGGATCGTCGGTACGCCCGTGCTGGAGAAGAGATACATTCACAAATATATAACTAGTATTGTGTTCTTCGCACCCCATTTTTAATAATATTTTATATTATTAAAAATACTTTTGTATTATACAAATTGGTGCGGTTTCTACCCACTCATGCATGTTTCAAATTATTTTGTTATATACGCATTCGGTTCGCCCGACAAGTAGTGAAAACACGATAATACAGTTTTTTATAGATATGGTTGTTACCGTCTATAGAAACACGTTGCTTAGTTCGGCAGTTATTATGTAGACAGCGCTGAATATTCTTTCACGCTCTGTCTTAATAATTTCTGGTTGATAGCAAGGTAGTTATGTTTGGTTGAATGTATCTCTTCTCCAGCAGGGGCGTACCGACGATTCTGTAGAAAGGTGAAATACGTATCTGCGTCTCTGGAGAGGAGATACATTCACAAATATATAACTTGTATTGTGTTCTTCACACCCCATTTTTAATAATATTTTATATTATTAAAAATACTTTTGACTTATTATATTACTTAATAACATAATAACAGCACCGTTCGTGATAGTATATCTCTAGATATTTAATGTTTCGCATGCGGGAACCATTTCGTTAGTCACGCTTCTGCTTTCGCTCCGAATTCGTCCACTCTAGACATGAGTGATGAATACCTTGAAAAGTTTCAGCGCAACATTTCTGTTATTGTTATCAGGACAAGTGGACTAGTGAAATGCCTGCTGATTATTGCTGGACATTGATATCAGAAAGTGCCAAAGAACAGTATAACAAAAAAAGTAGAAAGGAGTATATTTTAAACAGGACGATACCATTCAGCTCCATATAATGTACATACCTAATTAATATTATTTTATTTACTTTTCAATATTTTTTTTGTCTAAAACCTATTGTTCCAGAATAAATTTTTTGTTATTACTATTATCAGAAATATAAAAGAAATGAAAATTGCACTAGTTTCTAAAGAAAAATTTAACAAAGAAAATTTGTTGACCAGTGTAATTATCCCACATTTCCCTTCCTCATGTTCAAATTTTCGTATTTCTTTTTTGTGTACCCCAATCGAAATAAATACCAAAGGTGGGAAGTTTAAAAATGAAAGTAGGTATTGTACATATATATGTACACATACATACACATGTCATATACGTAGACATGCGTATATCTTTGATAAGCACCACGTTCCACGGCCAACTGAAAAAGAGTACTAAACGAAAAAAAAGAGTGCGGGCATAGGATGTCGTTGGACCGCAAGGTGGGCGTGTCCAATCACCGGGGTCATTATCAACTAATGTTTTACGGGTGACAATTGCAAATCATCTTTATTCATCTGCCTCCGCGGCCAGCTAGTTTTTTACCACGGATTCGGCCATATTTTCGGACAGTTTTAATCGTCGTTCCCTACATCGTGTCATGCCACGACATTCACTTGTTTCCATTTGACCGGCAAGTGAAAGAAGCGAAATAGTCTTTCAATGTTGGCAGTGACGATGGCGAAAACAACAGTACGAAACTAGACGAAACTAAACACACATTTTTTCTTTCTTTTTTTTTCTGGAAGAGAAGGGGAGGTATTCGTGATAGAATGTTAAGTTATAGTTGAGGAATTCGAAAAGGACAATTCAAAAATAGTTCCTCATTAAAAGGCGTGTGAATATATACTACTATTTTTTGTAATCCTTTATGTATAAATATATCATATTTTCCGGTAAAATTGTTCTAATTATTGAGAGAAAGGATTGACTTTTATTTCTTAAACTAATAATAGTATTTTCTTTTTATTTCGTGCTGCGTCCTCTGTACGAGTAGTAAATATACTCCAATAATTTATCAATTGTTATATTTAATAAACGGCTAAGAAATTATCTAAACACTCATATAGCTATGGAGTAATATTAGCATTTCCAACATTCAAATCTGACATCTGCTCTCAAAATACTGACATCTGCTTTCAATAACTCACATCTACTTTCAAAATAGGCATCTGCTTTCTAATCTGACGTTTGCTTTCATAACTGACACCTGCTTTCAAATCAGACATCTGCTTTCATTAATTAACATTTGCTTTCACTAACTGACATCTGCTATCAAAACTGACATGAGCTTTCAAAACTGACTTCTGCTTTCAACTTGACATCTACATTCAATAACTGACATCTGATTCATTACACTGTTACTTTATAATGCATTTCTAAATAGCTTGAACCTGGGTCTATTGAGGCTTAGTGGCAAGAGCGATAGCCCGGATAGCTGTAGACTTGGGTTCGAGTCCCAACGTAGACCATATTTTTCAATTAAAAAAAAAATTTCGCATGATTTGCTTTGTAATTTGTAGACAGCAATGTTTACATCCCCACTTACTCTGCAATTACATACATTCTAATTTGATATTTGTAAATATTACATATAAAAGCCGAAAAACTGCAATAATTTATCAATTGTTATATATATATATATATATATATATACATATAATTAAATTATTTTTTTTTAATCTAGGTTAAGAAATTCAATTTCAGTGAAACGAACAATAAACCTGAGACATTACTATCATACAGTTATAATGCAATCTCATGCAAATACAATTTATAATATTTTAGACGCCACAACGTGGTGACACTAAATATTTGTAATATTTTAAGCGCTGTAACGCGTGGCAAATATAATAGTCCAATTATAGTATAATAGTAGTACTATATAGTAATATATAGTATAGTATATTATACATACACTTAAATAAAAAAAGATACTAGCCGAAAACCATCAGTAATATTTAAACAAGGAAGTACATAATTCGTCTTTGGTTCCAAGGATTTGTAACAAGCCAAAATAAAATTGTACAGCTGATATATGTGAAGGATCTTTCAAAAAGCGTCAATCTGTGTTTAGGGGGTCAAATCAAGTTGGTGTTGCAAAGATTTATATTATGTACTTTTTCAACAGATCCGTATTCGTTCCAATTTTTTATTAAATTAAAAATCGTTGCGTTTGATGGATTGATTTGTTAGGGTACTTTGCAGCAAACGAATCACTGACTCTTCGAAAAATATTTTCACTATGGATTAGATAGGTATACAATTTAAATTTTTTCCACTTTTCTGTATCATATCATTTCAAAATAAATAATATTTCTTGACGTATCTAACTACAGTCCATTACCGATAAAGTTCAATTGCCTCTTATTGGCAAACTTTAACCAATATTCTGTCTACGAAATGAGGAGAAACTGAAGTAAATGTACTCTCTACAGCTCTCACATTGTTCAGTTTATTAATTTCCAGGGTGTATATGTATAATGTGTTCATTCGAAAAGTCAATCTAGGTTACTTTGAAATTTTGATAGAATAAGACGCAAATATATTAGTATGTGTTTGTTGTTCCGTAAACGTAAATCCAAATGACATTTGATAATGTCAATCACAAATATCAGTTAGTGCATAAAATAATCGTGCGTCGATTCTGGTTTAAATAAATTGCTTCTCAGTTTTAAAATGGCTTTCACTTTAGAACATAAATTTTTTTTAGTCCAGGCTTATTTTCGAAGTGGTAATAAAATTGATGGTTTATGGGTTTATTCAGTTCAAGATTGCATGGTAGAATTTCAAGTTGAGTTTCCACATTTTGTAATAGATTATATACAATTTAAGAATACTTTGGATAGAACTTTAAAACTTTTTTCTGAAACTGGTAGTCTCTTAAGAAAATCAGGCAGCGGAGCAGTTAAGAAACGTACACCTCAAGTTGTCAATCGTGTTGAAGAAATAATGGAAAATGAACCACAAACATCTGTTCGACATTTGAGGTTTGATGGTTTATGGGTTTATTCAGTTCAAGATTGCATGGTAGAATTTCAAGTTGAGTTTCCACATTTTGTAATAGATTATATACAATTTAAGAATACTTTGGATAGAACTTTAAAACTTTTTTCTGAAACTGGTAGTCTCTTAAGAAAATCAGGCAGCGGAGCAGTTAAGAAACGTACATCTCAAGTTGTCAATCGTGTTGAAGAAATAATGGAAAATGAACCACAAACATCTGTTCGACATTTGAGTCAACAAATAAACCTTTCTGTTGGTACAACTCACAAGTTATTAAAAAAAGATATGCAACTTTATCCATACCGTGTCACAGCAGTACAAGAATTGTTAGAAATTGACTACCCACGTAGACTACAGTTTTGTAATTGGTTTGTAAATATGAACAATAATGGAGAACTTTCGCAAAGACTCATCTTTACTGATGAAGCATGGTTTTATAAAACGTGATACCTAAATTCACAAAATACAAGAATTTGGAGTAGTGAAAATCCACATGTAATTAATGAAGGCTCGCTACATCCAGAGAAAATTGGTGTTTGGGCAGCGATAAGCCAAAGGCGAATCATTGGACCAATATTTTTTCAGGGAACGTTAACTGCTCAAAGGTACCGTACGGAAATTTTACAACCATTTGTCAATCAGTTGCATGATGATGCACTTCAAAATGCATATTTCTAACAAGACGGAGTACCTTGTGACTGTACTGCAGAATCTTTGGATTATTTAAGAGAATTTTTTGATGAGCGTATAGTTAGTCGAAATACTGAAATTTCCTGGCCTGCACGTTCATGCGATTTAACACCTTGCGACTTCTTTTTGTGGCCTTATCTAAAAAATAACATATTTCGAACACCTATATTGAATGTTAATGATATGCTACAGAGAATCGAACAGAAATGCATGGAAATTAATAACAATCCAGTAATGTTGCAGAATATCATCAGAAATTTTGAACGGATGATTTTAAAGTGCATTGATCTTGAAGGACAACATTTTCAACATTTGTTATAGTTTTCTATAAATACCTATTATTTATTATTTATTTGTATGTATGAAAACGTCAATATATACGACTTCGTAGGTTAAGTAGTAAATTTTAATTTAGGACATACTTCAAAATGTTCTCAGTAAATCACATGCTACTAGATTGACTTTTCAAATGAACACTTGTTATGGATTTACAAGAGAATATACGATATATTTTATGATAGTTTAGTATATTTTAAATATTTAAATATAGGATGAGATATTCTGTTACAATCAATTTCAAAATATTTTAACTATTTGCAATGAATACTGTAGTATTTTATGAACACATGAATAATTAATTATTATTCAATTTATCAATAAATCGAATTCGATCAACCGCCACAACTCACACAAGCAACATAAGATGTCATCCCGTTTAACGGTCGACAATAAAAAATTTTACGTTCCGAGTTTTCCTTTGTCCAAACGCTAAGAAGTCAGCGATACGGTGTCAAAGATTCTTTTCCTTCTTCTTTTCTATTTTTTTTTATTAAATTTTCTGTACTCTCTTGGTTGTAAACGTCACCATCTTGACCATAAAAAATAGCTTCCTGTTCCAGACTTGTCTCTTCTCTGTGTCAATTTATGATAATTTTATTTTTATTATTTTACATCGGTCTGTCTTTCGTGGGGAAAGTATAATTGAATGTTAATTTTACAGTCTTCTTTAATTAATTGGCCTGTAACACAATGAAATAATGGTGTGTAATCGTTTAAAAAACTGTAGCTATCAATTGGGAAGGTTTAGAATTGCCGTGGAGTAGATGAAGTAAGTATAGTTTAGAAGAATAAAATTTTAAGTGAATAAATAGAAGATAGTAAACCAACCTATCCATTTACGAGACAAGTAAATTAATTCCTTCCAATGACAATATCAATTATATTTACACATTGGGTTATGCGGTGTATTTTAAAAAATATGTAATAAATGCTACTAACATGTTTAAGAATTTATAAAATATCAGGTTCGAAAAGTTTTTGGTTTCTAAGTGCATTGAACGAATATGTCAAAGCTATTTCAATGTTGTATTGTTGTTTAATTAATAGTTTTTAAATATGTGAATTTGTCCAAAGATTGTATGAATTAGTCTTTCATAGGTTGAGACCGGACGCATCACGCCGAAATTACGATACACCATATAAATAGTCTATAACATCGCAGTTATTGACATGCAGTTATTGAATCGCACTATTCATTCGGTTAACAGCACATCTGGTTTTTCTCGTTGAATTGCGATGCAATTACTTCAATATTATAGTGAAATTCCTTTCTTCAAGGACGTAGATGGAAGCGGGGCTTTCATAATTTATTTTATAATTTATTTTATTTATTAGTTTATACTTTTTTCTTTTTTTTTCACTGTTTTAACTGTTAATTACCGTACATTTTATTAAGCCTCTTCCCGTTACTTTCCGACAAGTGTCTCCAAGAATTTATTAATGCTCTTCCCATACATCCAGGCTGAGACAAAATTCCAGGAAAAGCTAATACCTTAAAACTTCTAAATAAATACAAAAATACATTTTACTAGAAAATTAGGAGTATATGTGTTTCTTTGCTATTTGGAGAAATTTATTCTCATATTCGGAAGTAATTTTATTTTAAACGTAATTTTACGTTGGCTTTTCGAAGTGTAAACTTGTGAGTTGTGATATATAATAGCAAAAATGCCGAAAATAGCGACTGTGCCTGGATGGATTGCACCTTATTGAGAATTGCATATGGATGGAGAAAAAGTGTTTTGCGTAGCATGCTGCAAGATTGTGAGTAAAATTTTAAGTTAATTAATTAATTAATTAATTAAGTTTTTAATTATTCCTTTATCTCCTACTAAATTCTATTTTATAAGAAAAGAAGAAGATTACAAGTGACAGAAAGGTCCAAGTCGAGCAAAATATGAAAACTCCATCTCATGCTGCAAAACTAACAAAGATGAAATTGGCGAAGAAGAGTCAGCAAACATTACCGCAATGTTTGTCATCAACTTCCAAAAGATCGGAACAACAACAATTTAATGAAGATTTCTGTCAAATGTTTGTGTCGGCAGATATTCCACTACATAAATTAAACAATTTAAATGTCAAGTTATTTTTGCAAAAGTACATAAGCAAATATAACATTCCCGACGATAGCACGTTAAGAAAAAATTATATTTGCTGTATCTATGCAGAAATATTAAATAGCATTAAGAAGGTTGTTGCAAACAATTATCTTTATTTATGCGTAGATGAAACTACTGATAGTGTGGGCCGATACATAGTTCATTTAATGGTTGGTATCCTTAACGTATCGGTTCCAGTAAAATCTTATTTAAGTTCATCCAAACAGTTGGGAAAGGCAAGAATAATTGGACAATAACAAGGTTTATACAGGAAGAACTGGCAACTTTCTTCTTACAGGAATCGCTTCCAATAGACAAAATTCTATTGTTTTTCATGGATGCCGCACCATACATGGTGAAGGCAGCTTTCAAATTGAAAATATTTTATCCAAATTTAATTCACACAACTTGCTTGGCGCACGGACTAAGTCGTGTTGCAGAAGAAGTCAGAAACCATTTTCCCTTAGTAAATACTTTAATTAGTAGTGTTAAGAAAGTATTTTTAAAGACCCCATTACGAGTTCAATTTTACACACAACATCTACCCGGTGTTCCGCTTCCTCCTCAACCAGTAATCACACGATGGGTGAACGTGGTTGGAGGCTGCTATTTTTCATGCAAATCATTATGAAGGAATGAAGACAATTATTATGGATCTTGATAGAGATGCACAATCTGTGATAGACGCCCAAAAGGTGTATTCGAGTAAAGAAATACCTCAACAGTTGGCGTTTATTAAAGCCAATTACAGTTTTATTTCCACTTCTATATTGCAGTTGGAAAAACAATTTATGTCGCTAAACGAGAGCGTTGAAATAATAAACAAATTTGAAAAGTCATGTTTTGATGTTAAAGGAGGAGTCCGTGTAAGAAGATTTTTTTAAGTGTAATAGGAAAAAATGAGGGTTTTAAAAAGCTAAAGGACATTGCTAAAATATTGTGTGGTGATTCAGTAGAAAATATTGAGTTGACAATAGATGATATTTCTAATTTGAAATATGCTCCTATAGCGTCGACGTAGAACGAACTTTTTCAATATATAAATACATGTTTTCAGACAAACCTCACAATTTTTCTGTTGAAAACTTTGAGAAATATGTGATTGTAAATTGTTTTCATAGTTAATTATGTTGTAAAATGTCCTAAATAAACTTGTAGTAAACATAATAGAATATTTTTTCTACAGTATTCCATTTTTAACATTCCTCGTATTTTTTTACCTGCATATTTTTCATAAGGAAGTGCATATTTAGGCTAAAACATCTGCATATTTATGCGCATATTTTCAGTTTTTTTTTGTGCATATAATCCGGCCTTTAGTGGTAAGATAGGTTTAGCAACCGATTTTACTCACATTAACACTTGCAGTGCCCTTTCTGTAATTAGTGGATCTTAAACATATCACAGCTCTGTTATGCAAGCAATTAATTTTTCTTCGTTTGCATTTTTGGCATGTAGATTGTCGTTGGTATTCTAGGGCGCTAGTTTGGGGATACCTGTATATACTAATATGTTTTTAATATTTTTGTGTTATTGTATTTATGCACCATGATGTTATTAGCATCGATATGCTATCATAATCTTATTTATAATTTTGTTTTCAGTAATCTTGTATACAAACAATGTTGCCTGTTGGTAAAACCCTGAAAGGGTCCTGTATACAAATGATTTTTATTCTAAAAATTATGGTAATGATTGCAAATATGTAATTTATCATTCCACAAGCTTCACAGTAACATATTGCTTTAATAAAGGAATTAAATATCTTCCAAAATAATTAAAAAAAAGTAACACGAAAGGATAATCAAAATTATTGTTCGTTTCACAGAAGGAATACATGGAATATGCGAAACCAGACACATGTACGACAGAGACGGTGACATTTCGACTTAAAGTATTCTCTCCACTTGACTTTTTTTTTAACTTCTTCTTCAGCGATTTCAACTCTTCCAGTGGCATTCGGGTTGCTGCGGACTTTCAGTTGGTGCAGTTTTTGACAGAAGGCATGCAACGGTTAGCTTTGTCTCGGGTACCCGTCGATGCGTGCTTGTTTTGATTAATACCGCGGCGCATTCATTTGTTTCTACTTAACATAATTAATTAGGGTTTTTTTACCCGGAGCGGTGGTACGAGTGGCGGACTGTGAAGGGGGAAACGAAGAGGCGAACAATGTCAGGAGTTTTTGAGGCTGAAAGGGAAGGGGAAATTGCGAAATACGTAACCAGAACGTTAGTGTGAGGAGTGAAGGGAGGTGTCAATGTGGTTATGGATCTTGAGGAAAGCTCCCCCCCACTTGCAATGCAATCAAATTTAATGCATTAATTTTTAACCAAATAAAGGACTAGAATATGTAATGTTTGGTATCGGCTATTAATTTTTTGTTGTTTATCAAGCCGTTGTAACCGTTTCTGTATTTTGGAGGTAGTTGATAGTCCTAAGTACAGCTAATTTTTCATTAATAGATTGTTATTTACTTAAGTATTATATTTCCTTGAAAATTTAATACATTTTTTAATAAAATTTATCATCTTGAAAGTAACGTGTTGCAGGTACTTATACAGGGTGAGTCGTGAAGAATCGACCAAACTCAAGGAGTGTATTCTACTGGTGAAAGTAATGTAAAAAAAATCAAATGTTGTTATCCGATTTTTATTTGTTTTCGAGTTATAGCGTAATAAAAATGTAGATTTAGTATACCATGTTTATGTATGTATTCGTAAAAACAGTGAAACCCCGGTAGCAATTCATTATAGGGAAGTCTTCCTAGCTGAAGCGCTACATGTTCGTGGTTTTCCGAACTAGCGGTAGTGACATTGGAAGCAGTCGAGAAATAGTGTAGAGTGGTTTGTATGCCTAATGCGTCTAATGTTACTACCTCTAGTTCATCGTTGATATAGTGAGGGCGCTGCCATCATAAAAAATGTTCCCTATACCTTGGAGTAAATTATAATATTGTGTTCGGGTATTGTGACATTGACTTGACGTTTGTACGACTATAGTGTAACAAACTAAAATGCCACACACTTATTCTAATTTAGAATATGCTAATATGGTGTTTGTTTATGGATTTTGTGATGGGAATGCTACAGCTGCTGCTAATGAATATCGTCAACGGTTTCCACATCACAGACATCCTAATAAAACTGTATTTATTAGTGTATTCAACACATTGTGCGCGACCGGGAAGCTTCCCAGTGTAAACATAATATCTGAACGAGGCAGTCGTCAACAATTACAAGAAGTAGAAGTTATTCTGGATGTAGTAGAAGAAGACGCAACTACCAGCTCACGGAGAATTAGTATTCAATTGGGCATTCCACAAACAAGGGTGATAAAAACACTCCACGAGCATGGCTTACGTCCGTACCATGTACAAAGAGTACAGCACCTACAACGAGATGATAATCGTAGACGTATGGAATTTTGTCCCTGGATAAATGATAATCCTCGTTTTGTATCGCGTATACTGTTTACGGATGAAGCGACATTCACCCGTGACGGTATTAATAATTGTCATAACCAGCATGTATGGTCAGACGAAAATCTACACGCAACAGTCGAAAGTAACTTTCAACATAAATTTTCGGTAAACGTGTGGTGTGGTATGATCGATAGTTTTTTAATTTGTCCTTATATTTTTGAGAATCGCCTCACGGGAGACACCTACTTACATTTTTTAGAAAATGAACTGCACGGACTGCTAGAGGATGTTCCCATAAACATCAGAATCCAAATCTTCTACCAGCACGATAGAGCGCCTGCACATTACGCTCGTGCAGTCAGGCAACATTTGGCTGAAAGATTTCCAGGGAGTTGGATTGGACGTGGTAGTCACATTGGTTGGCCTCCTAGGTCTCCAGACCTCACGCCACTCGATTATTGTTTATGGGGCTGGTTAAAAAATGAAGTGTATCAAGTAAAAGTGGACACTCGTGATGCACTAATTCAACGGATTATGAATGCTGCTGACAATATCAAACATCAACCTGACGCAATCAGGAACGCAACCAGCGCCCTTGGTAGACGATGTAAAAAATGTTTTGAAATGAATGGCGGTATTTTTGAAAATATATTATAAAGAACGATAATACTAATAAAATACAAAAACTTCAATGTATGAAATTTTGTTTATTTTTAATTACGCTATAACTCGAAAACAAATAAAAATCGGATAGCAACATTTGAGTTTTTTTACATTACTTTCACCTGTAGAATACACTCCTACAGTTTGGTCGATTCTTCACGAATCACCCTGTATATCATTGAAAATTCTTTTCTGGGGACAATTCTGCAACTCTATGCTGACATGCATAAGTCTTTAAATAGAATCGTCATTACATAATAGAAAGTAGGGATCGAATTTGCGCCATCTGTTGGCTTCGAAAGAAATAGCTTTTATTTATTTATTTTTTGTATTACACTGATCAATTGACCCATACGTATAGTTGATGTCTTTTTTTTGTCATGCTGATTCGGAATCTGATTTAAAATTTGTTCCACCACGTCAAGATTTTGAGATATTTTTTAAATCGATTATTCAAAAAACACATTAAATTTTATAAAATTTCAAAGCTACTTTTATATAAGAAAGATTCTGCTAAAAATATTGTTCTGTTGAATATTGAGTGGACATGTCTGAACATGTGCTTGCATGTTTCCTACGTCAGAGCACTTTGGAACCAATCAGAATTGGCATACAGTAGTCGACAAATTTTAATTTCTGTTTGCGTATATAGCGTATGCAAAAGATGACCTTGTTATATCCAACGATGCCTGCTTCCAAACAGTGTTTGGAGAAGCAGAGTGGTGGACACACATTAACATCATATACATTTAACATGTCCTATTCCCGAGCAAACATTTACAGGATGTACAACATTTATTTCTCTATGTGCGTATATTTATTGTCGATTTCAACATGCATGTATTCACAACTCAAGAAAAGACACAAATCATAAAATGGTATTACGTCGGCAGACACCTCAATGTACCTGTACATACCCAATAGCAACAAAAATTAAATGTATAGCCTGGTATTTTAACTAATTCAATTGTCGTTCCTTTTTTTATCAATGACACACTTATAAATATTTATACTTGTTAAATAACAGCATTATTCTCACTATTCGCTCGTAGGACGTTAATTTGGAGGAACTATGGTTTCAGCACGATGGTCGTCCAGAAATGTGAAGGAGTTTTTGAGAAACACCTTCAATGGTCGTATTATAAGCAAGGATTGCACAAAAGGTTGGGCGCCAATTTCGACAGATTTATCGCCCAATGATTTCTTTCTATGGAGACATGTCAAACAACAAGATTGCAGTAATCACCACTAAAGAATGCACAATATAAATGAATTGCGAGAAAAAATATTAAGAGCATTCTTAACATTAACACCTGTCATGCTCCGTAATGTCCGCCAAGAATTGTATTATAGGTTGGCATACTGCCAATATCAACATGGTGGATTATTTGAGCATTTAATTTAAGGATATTTATTTTCAATTATTTTCGGACAAGTGTTAATTTATTTTCGTTTCATGAGAGTTACATTTATTTTTTTACATAATTTGGAATTAATATTTCATTTTATTTATATGCGAAAAGTATAAAATTTATTGTACATCCTCATAAAATTAGTATACCATGAAATAAATATTTTTCTGTAAATATTCATGGCGAATTTTATACGTATTTCTAAGATGCGTTCTACATCCCTCTGAAGCAATAAGCTTACTGAGCCCAGTTCTTCCGCGTTTCCACTGTTTGGTCTTCGTAAAGACCGGTGCTGGTTTCTGGACTACGTTTTGGCAAAATCACATTTTCCATCTTCAAGTCTGCGATAACTGTCTGCTTCTGCTTCTGGTTACTCGTAAACTTTACGAGTAACCAGCTAGAGATCTTGCTCTACCGCTAAGTAACCGAATATCATCTAATTTCGTTCATTTAATAAAAGCATTAGATGAACTGATGCCCATATTTCTTAAAGAATCATTAAAAAGAATATGTATTTAATCTATACCTGTCAATATATTGTTACATGTAGAAAATCATTCTGCGTTTGTTAGAATATAATTTATCCAGTTACTTCATTTCTAAGTCCTTCAATATAACTTGGAGCATTTATTTTGCATTATGTTCGATTCGCTCTATTTTACCTTAATAGCTTATTAATTTTTACGTCTTTTAAGCTTTTCAAAACATTAATTCCTCCAGTTAATTATTCCATGTTCATATATTTTGACCGAGCCTGTCCTTCATTTGAATAATTATTAACTATATTTGGTCTACGCCATCTATTTTTACTAATGCGTAGCTCCGAGTAAGGCATGCTTTACGTACTTAGTTTTGGTGCTTAAAATGGTGTGCTGACCGTCTTAAAACCCCTCGTAATTTGTACTCTAATTTTGGGTTTTTATTAATTAGACTTTACGTTGTTTAAGAGCGTTTTGTGTTTAATTAATCCTTATGTGGGAGACGCCCTCTATTCGTTTCTTACGTTAACTTCCGATTAACAGGTTTCTTTTCCTATTATTTCTAAATATTTAATTTTCCCTGTTTTATTGCTTATATCTTCCGTCTTTTTAGTTTGATAACCTCAGTATGCACCCCTCTAAATTTTGAGTTGGGTTTTGGAAATTATATCGTTTCTTTTGTTATTCCGAGATTGGTAGTGTCTTGCTCGACGGCCATTTTCGTTAAGCACGTGAGACTCCATTATTCGATCTTCAGTCATCATAGCGCTTGCTTGTGTGTTTCTCTGAAACGGAGTTTTATTGCGGTAAGTTTTACTTGGATTTACTGAAACTTTACTTATTGCGACTTTTCGTCATAGGATTTCTGTGATTAAGGGGAAAATTTCGATAACCTACAATCGGCGTTGCCGTCAAATTTTCCGTTAATGGTAGAAATGTAAAGATGACTAAATTTGATGCTGAATGATTATTTATGTTAAACTTCGAATAATATAACCCTAATCTCTTCGAACTGAGACAATTCTGACGAGGTTATCCATGTGACTTTCGCCGTCCGTGTTGGACCAGGGAGAAAGTGTTCTCAAATTCCCTCGTGGAGGATCCATTGGAGGACCTTACATCCCTTTAGGGTTATCCAGCTAAGTTAAAATTTCATTAATAGTTTCTCCAAAATGGAGCCTATGTAAAGTAACCCGAACTCAATTCTGATATTAGTATTCTGTGATAAAGTTATTCTATTTATTGCTTTTTAAACACTCGAGTACTCCAGAGTGGGGCTACACTAAATTTGAGACTATTGACAGTGATAGGGCTTCACCCTACAACTGATTCCGAGAGGACATTATCATAGTATATTAATTTTTGCCTCGTAATTATAACTATCTTATTTGCACGTTGTCGGGTGTCTGGCTTCACCAGCAATCACCTATATATTTTTAAGATACAGGTTTCTGAGCCCTCAGCAAGGAATCCTTTTAAACAATATTCTGTGATTACGTCAAGGCCTAGTATAGGATTGATCAATATTATAACTGTTCATGTACAGAACCATCGTTAGAATTCTGAACAAGCGTTCTATTTTCTTATTAAATTGTAATTTGACGTAATTTTTGTAATTTTCACCATTTTATACATATCTCAGTGTTGTATACAGGGAGAAGTCAATTATAACAGGTGAACCTGTGATATCAGTAACATTTGTTAATTTCTAGAATTAATTGTTGCTCTAGCAGTCCTTTACCACTTAGGTAAAGTAAGGATTTCTTGAAGATATACTCGGTGGCTCATCCACTGAGGGGTATTATATAGCTATAAGTTAGAGTCTTTTATTGCTTTTGTTTTCTATAATCTTTTGGAACACCATATACAGGGTGGCGATATTCCCGCTGTATACAGGTTGATCTTAGTCTGTTTTGATTTAACATATTTAATATTATACTACTCACTTTAGTTCCTTGTAAATTTTGTTAATTTTCTTGATCTGTGTAATACTGGAATTTGTAACATTTAAAGATTTGCGAAACCAAATTGATCTGAAGATCAAATTATTTTAACGCAAATCCTGGTTTTTCACATTCTCAATCTGGTGCAATAAATAATTTTATTACTGATATTATTGTTTTGTGTTTGATTACCTTTGGTCCCTGACGGGCGGAAGAGTTTATGTATTTTATTGTTGAGTAGCCGAACACCCCTTGTGTTACGCCCTTCAGGCCGTGGGTGTTCTAGGTTGGCCAAAGTCTTGCCAGACAAAACGTAGTGGTGCCCGCCCTAACATCGATGCGTTGTGTGACCCACGACGCCTCCGCTATTTTTAACGTTCTGAGCTAGTTGGCAAGTCTTTTCGAAGGGCCTTTTGAGACCAGGGGCGGAATTAGGACCCGTCCTAGTTCCCACTGGGGTTTGCTGCCAACGCGGTTTAGAGGTAGCAATATGTAGTTGTCAGAGCGACGTCTTATAAACTTCAGTCAAACTAAGCAATACGATAAGGTAGGTATCCCTATACTTTACATTATAATTATTAAAAATTAAAACCAATTCAAATTATTTCTTTCACATATCTACTTATAAATTTATAAACATTCAATGATGTTTCTTTATATATCAATACATATATAAATATATATTGTTATGAGGCAAATAGCTCAGTTATTCCAGCTATCTGCAAATGAAAAAGTAGGAATCAATACAAGAAATACACTCAATTGAATAGGTACATTTAGTGGACATAACTTGTAAAATTAGTGTCGAAATGTTAATAAATTAATATTACGATAACTTTGTATATTTGAAATTAATTTTTATTTATTTCAAAATTTACCTATCATATTTTTAATTTTCATTTTCATCAATCAAACGCGAAATTAAAAAAGATAGTTAATTTATTTACATTTGAATTTTATATCGATACTAGTTGAACCTTTCACTTTTCAAATTATAAGAAAAACCCGCGAATAGGTTATTTTTGTATTAGAAATTGTTCATTTTTTCTGTTCAAATCAACAATTTATTTACATTTTGAGTATTATCAGTAATTATAAAAGTATAAATCAAGTCAATTTTTAATTTCTAATAAGGTTTTGGAAAGAAATAATTGATAGTTGGCGTCAGTAGCAGAATTTTTATACACAAGTTGCCTAAAAAGTGATACTCCGTTTTAAAATTTATTAAATACTAGAATACTAGTGTGAAAACAATAAAACTAGATAGAAAAGACGTAATTAATATTGGTGCAACATTCTAAAAACTTTTGGCGAGAACAATACCCGAGACCGGCAAGAAATCGACCAAAACCAAGCAAAAAAATACAAAGGCTAGAGAGGTATTAGACATGATTGACATTTTCAAAAATAACAAAACAATAAACGACCGAAACGAGATTGATGGACTTTCAAAACTGTATTATCCGCTCATTAAACAATAGAAGACGACCCCACCCACACAAAAAAACAAAAAAAAAATTTTTCTCACTGTAAACAAACTGTATTTTCCCAAACACATGGCCTGACCAAACAAATTTTAAAACGAAATAATACATAGAAATGAAATTTTTCATTTCTATAACAAGACATTTAGTTACACTTCAGATTCCGAGATACGCTGTCGTACCCTGTAGTGAAGGGTCGACATGTTTCCGACCATGCATATTGCACTGGGCATGTGTTTTAACACGAAATAAATTGGTGAGTTTTGTATCCTTTAAATTTTAAATTTTTAAAAATTTTAAAATTTTAAATTTAAGCTTCAACTTTCTTTACTCTAATTACACAAGTTTACAAATTCCGGTCAACTTTTGGATCAGAGCAGATGAGAACAAATCTTGACGTTATTTGAGGTGCTGAATTCAAATCCGGGTTTCGTTTTTCAAAGTTGGTTCTACTTTGTGAGTTCGCGCATGTTGGCAGCACTGCGCTATCATAATAACAGTCAGCTGTTGGCGTCGCTAGAAACAATATTTAATTTGTATTTTTAAAGTTTTTTTTGAATCCAAACCATGTGAAAATGCAAAGACAGAATTGTAAAGTTGATTCAAAGTGTTTTTGTTATGTTTGCGGATGTTATATGATCAGAAAAAGTGGCAAAGTTATTACTAATGTGATCAGAAATGCATATTTTTATTATTTTGGTTTCTCTGTACCAAACACTCACAAGCCGTGGGTACCGAAATTGTTTTGTAACGCGTGTAGCACAATATTATACAAGTGGTCACGCGGTAAAAAAGTATGTTTTTCATTTTCATTGCCAATGTTATGGAGAGAGCCGAAAAATCATGTAGATGATTGTTACTTTTGCTTGATGAATGTCGTCGGTGTAAATGCAAAAAAAACTATCAAAATATAAATATCCTGAAGTATCATCAGTGTCTAAGCCAGTTCCCCGTGCGAGCAATGATCCTTTGCCAATTTGTCCAGGTACGAGTGCAAATTACATGGAAACTTGTAGTTCATCACCGACGAACAGTGGAAGCGATTTTAACATGGAGGAAAAACATTTAGTTTCGCAAAGTGAACTCAATGATTTGGTTCGTGATTTGAATTTATCGAAACAAAAATCAGAATTGCTCGCATCACGGATGCAGGAGTGGAAATATCTTGACACTCAAACAAAAGTCACTGTATATAGAACCAGAAATGAGGCGCTTTTACCGTTTTTCACAAAAGAGGAGAATATATGCTTCTGCTATGACATCAACGGTTTGTTTGATGCGATGAATACACCATACGATGTAAAGGAATGGCGTTTGTTCATAGATGGTTCAAAATACAGCCTGAAAGCTGCTCTGATACACAATGGAAATATAAAACCATCAATTCCGATTGCTCATGCAGTACAAACGAAGGAATGCTACGATACAATATGTAAAATTTTTACCAAGATAAAATATAAAGAGCATCAATGTCTCTTGATGGGGATGCAATCTGGTTTTACCAAATTTTGCTGTTTTTTTGTGTCTGATAACCGTACAACTGACCAACATTATGTGAAAAAAGATTGGCCAAGCCGTACTAATTATGAACCAGGAAAACAAAACGTCTCTTCTATACCACTTGTGAACCCACAGAACATTTTCTTGCCACCTCTCCACATAAAGCTTGGCCTTATCAAAAACTTTGTCAAAGCACTCGACCGTGAAGGACCGGCTTTTGAGTACTTGACCAAGTTATTTCCCAAGTTGTCGTACGCCAAAATCAAAGAGGGAATATTTGTCGGACCTGATATTCGAAAATTAATGGCCGACAGAAACTTTACAAAATGTTTAACGCCCAATGAAGCAGCAGCATGGGTATCATTTCAAGATGTTGTTCACAACTTTCTCGGTAACCGCAAATCCCCGGATTTCAAGCAGATAATCGACAGTTTGTTGCAAAATTATTGCAAGATTGGAGCTCGAATGTCTCAAAATACATTTTCTGCATTCCCATCTCGAATTTTTTCCTGAAAACTTGGGTGATACAAGCGACGAGCAAGGAGAGCGACTACACCAAGATTTGGCGAAAATCGAAAAACGATACCAAGGATTTTGGGACGAGGGCATGATGAGCGACTACTGTTGGACTTTAATGCGTGAAACAGATCCCAAACAGTACAAGCGACTCAGTTCGACTGCTCTTCATTTCTAATTTAACACTTTTTAATGAATAAAATGGAGATTAATTGTCAAAAATTGTAAAAATTGTGTCTATTTAATTAATATCTCGAAAACTAGAACCAAAATCAAAAAACGGAGTGCAGATTCGGATTCAGCGCCCCAAATAACCATAGAAACAGCTTTTGGTTGCTTAGATCCAAGACCGTGTATACTTGTGTTATTATTATCATTATCTTAATTTTAATTCATTCATATAATGTAAATATAATTCTTACCCTTCGTTTGTATTTTTTTTTTAGTTCTAAATCACTTGAAAAAGACTAATTATATGCAAAAAAGTCGAAACGTCGTTAGATAAATAAATTGAATTTCAATAAAGGTCGCTAAACCAAAAAGAGCTTATTATTTTAATATATATATTTATATATATTGAGGATACCAAATCCTCTTTTGTTCTTCAAAATTTGCTTGTCATCCATGAACTTGCTGCGAATGGTTATATAATATTTCAAATAGTTTAAATAAAACGAACATTAAATTAGTGAAAAGTTAATATGGAAATTAATTATATTTTTATAAAGGAAATATTATAATACAATTTTAATATACAGTACGACCTTTTCTTGCATACATAAATAAATTATTTTAAAAGATTACAAACGTATTCTTTTATTTTTATTTAAATATCCACAGCACATGGGGATAATAATGAGGTTAAAATAATAAATAACATTTTAATGCAATTCTAAAACACATGTTGTGTATTTCTTTGATTCTGTTTATTGTATGTGCCTTTATTTAAAGTACAGGTTAATAACGTATTGTAATGACTCATTCGATGACGCGAGGCGCGTCATCGCTCTGGACGTTTTCCCGACAGATTTGGAGCATTCTAGACAAAACGTTCCCATTGATATATAAGCCGTCGAGGAAGGGATGTGGACATTCATTGAATCCTACAGTCTCACGAAGTAAACATAAATATAGTTACATAAATATAGAATACATAAATGTACTTATTGTTGTTAATAGTTAGTTTTATATTGTTATACGTTTAAATATTAATATAGTGTGTGTGTCTAAAGTTATTTTTAGTTTTATTTAAGAACCCGAAAGACAAACGTTACAGTGGTATTCAAGTGTGGACTAATTAATAAATAATAAACTAAGTAGACAATTAAGTGTTAATTAAGTATTCGATTAAATAAATATACAGTGCGGAAAGACGTTATTTTAAATATCGTGATGGCCAACACAATGAAACTAACGGAATTAAAAGTGTCCGAGTTAAAACGAGAATTAGAAGAGAGGGATGAGGATACAACTGCCAAAAAGTCGATCCTCCAGCAACGGCTTCGCAATGTATTGATCCAAGAAGGCGAGGATCCAGAGAATTATGTCTTTCAAGTTCCAGGCGGAGATGCTGACGTGAATTTGCTGTTAATTCAAATGCAACAAATGGAGCAGAAGAACCTGGAAGCTTCTGGAAACTTAGCGAAAA
The DNA here is from genome assembly GCA_935421215.2 of Melolontha melolontha. Taxonomy (NCBI): domain Eukaryota; kingdom Metazoa; phylum Arthropoda; class Insecta; order Coleoptera; family Scarabaeidae; genus Melolontha; species Melolontha melolontha. Next base: position 18,516,407 of record OW285241.1, on the reverse strand, counting down.
CTCTAGAACAAATGGAACAGAAGAATCTGGATAGTGCGAAAAATATGGAACAGCGTCTAATAGATTCACAAACTCAAATGCAACAAATGGAGCAGAAGAACCTGGAAACTTCTGGAAATTTAGCAAAAACTCTAGAACAAATGGAACAGAAGAATCTGGATAGTGCGAAAAATATGGAACAGCGTCTAATAGATTCACAAACTCAAATGCAACAAATGGAGCAGAAGAACCTGGAAATTTCTGGAAACTTAGCAAAAACTCTAGAACAAATGGAACAAAGAAACCTAGAAACCACAAGAATCCTCGAGACAAATCTGGAAAAGAAATTACTAGAAAATTCTAGAAACTTCGAAAAAAGTCTGGAACAAGTGGAGAAAGTTCTAGAACAGCGATTAGCGGAAAAATCAGAAGCGTTAAAAGAAGAGGTTTTCATAGCTGTAGAAGAGAAAATTGGAGAACATTCTAGACTTTTAGAGGCAATAATGATTGAGATGAAATTACCCGCTACCACGAGTCATTCTGATCCCAAGCAGGTCAACGAAGGAGTCATACCGCGGCCCATCGAAATAAAAGAAGAATTTGTGGCTATTTCAAAGACCAGAATCAAGCCGCCAACTTTTGATGGAAAGACGTCATGGGCAACTTACCTGACGCAATTCGAAGCGGCCGCAGAAGCAAACGCATGGTCTTCTGCCGAGAAGGCGACTGCTTTAGTCATAGCATTAAGGGGTGATGCTAGTGATATTTTACAGACATTGCCTCCTGAGGAACGTAAAGATTATTCTCAACTCATTAAACGCTTGGAGATGAGATATGGCCATGCACATTTGGAGCAAGTATACCATACCCAACTGAAGAATCGATCACAGAAGAAAGGCGAGAATCTTCAGGAATTTGAGGCAGATATTGCTCGTCTAGTTCGACTTGCATATCCGATGGCGCCAGATAATTTCATGGAACACCTAGCGGTCCAGACATTCATAGATGGTCTCCGGGATATTGATACGCAGCAAGCATTAAGGTTGGCAAGACCGAAAACCTTGATCGATGCTTTGGCGCACGCGCTTGAGTTTGAGACTGCAAAACAAGCCTCTAGGAACCATGCTCGTGTCTGCACTGTTGACAAGCAGGAAAATGAGAAGTTCATGGAGCAGGTGGTTAGTAGAGTTCTAAACCAGATCAAATCAAATAAAAGACTACTGCGATGCTGGAATTGTGGAGAGATTGGTCACGTTCGGAGTAAATGTGGTAAGGTGGCCAAGGAAGCATCGTCTGAGCAGCAGGAAAATTAAAGCGGGTCGATGAGCGAGGGCAATCATCGATCCAGCATCAGGAAGCCCCAAAGACGCCTGGCCAAGTCGCATCCCTGCAACATCAAACCAAGGGCCTGTATGTGGACGCAGTTATGGAAAGAAAGACCTATGCTTGCTTGCTAGATACAGGATCGACGAAAACCATCGTGCGACCCGATTTAATTCCCAGAAATAAAAAGTTATTTTCTAGCAAATGGAGACTTAGGACAGCAACTGGAGGAGCAGCTTCTGTGGCAGGTGAAGTGGATATCAACTTTATCATAGGACCAACATCAGTCCGACATCGTGTTCTCGTAGCCGACATAGAAGAACAAATAATCTTGGGATTAGACATCATGAACACCTACGGCTTCCAGTTAAACATGAAAGAAGGCACTTTAAAAATAAATAATGAGGAATTGTTTCTTCATGGGAAAAATTGTGGGAATGTACAAGTAATTACTGCAGAGAATGTTTTTCTGGTATGCAGTTACCAGCTTGAATATTCCTGTCCATCCAGGCAAGATAAGACCGTGGACTGTTATTTCGATATGACGTCGCAATTTTAAGAAGGGGGCAATGTAATGACTCATTCGATGACGCGAGGCGCGTCATCGCTCTGGACGTTTTCCCGACAGATTTGGAGCATTCTAGACAAAACGTTCCCATTGATATATAAGCCGTCGAGGAAGGGATGTGGACATTCATTGAATCCTACAGTCTCGCGAAGTAAACATAAATATAGTTACATAAATATAGAATACATAAATGTACTTATTGTTGTTAATAGTTAGTTTTATATTGTTTTACGTTTAAATATTAATATAGTGTGTGTGTCTAAAGTTATTGTTAGTTTTATTTAAGAACCCGAAAGACAAACGTTACAGTATTGTGGTGGTACCGAAGTGTACCATACACTTATATTTATGTATTTCTCCTGTAATTAGTATCTTATACTCTTGGGCAATAAACAATATTATTGTATATTATCGTCATTATGATTGTTATTAACTGATTTTTATAATTATTTCATTTATTCTAATAGAAGGTTTGCGAAACTGTATTTAAAATAATTTTATGCTAAAATACGTCTGCTATGTGTGGAATGTATGTTTTATTTTCCTAAGCAAAGATTGTGCTTTACAATGTTACAATGTTAAAATCTAAAAATTACAAAATGCTTTGAATCAGATAAAAATTCCGATTTAACGAAATTCACCGCAGTAAATGCAATTTAATTACGATTTTAATTTCTTATGGTCTTCCTATTCTCTCCGTCTTTCTCTTTCTTTCTTTCTCTTTCTCTCGAAATATAAAGATGTAAAATCTCCATGAACCATGAACACCATATTAAATCGACAATCGATATCTATAGATAATCACTTTAGTTACACGAACCAATCTATCTATTTGTGTAAGGATATTGACTCATATTAGATTGTTTACCTTATAGTGAGCGTTCCCTTTTTATATTTCAGACATTATAAACGTGGAAATCATTGTATTTCCGTCCAAAAACGACGATCGAAAAAAAAACGGAAAAAAGTATTAAATACAAGAGAGTCTTAAGCAAGCATAATATATGCTTGGCAGTCCCATTTCGGGCTCCTCGATTAGTCAGTTTGATATGCGAGACGAATAACGGGTGATGATAATCGTCATTTTACGTATGGCATTAACATTTTCGGAATGTTCCTGTCCTTTGATAATTTCGAGGTTGCAAGAGTGATTTTCTCTCGATTTTAACCTGTGCGATTTGTGAAAGATTCTGTTCGCCAAAAAAAATGTTGGGATAACAAAACAATTTTAATTTTATGCGTCCGTACAATCGCGATAAGTTATGAAATTCTGATCCGTCGCTGACGATGAATATTTAATGAGTATGAAGTTTCTGAAACAGAAAGAAACAAGAAGAAATCCTAATCGCAATATAAATCAATAAACTCTAAGTACGTATTTCGTCAATTAAGTCATCGTTTTCAGTAGAGGTTAAGGTACTTTGGTTAAGGTACAACCTTTGAAGAAATGCTCTTCACCAAATCACCAGTGGGATAACAGAAAATATCTAACATTAAAACGAATTCTTGTATACTACTTAAAACCTAGTGTAAAAATATCACAGGCCTGCATAAAATTTGTCATGACGTGATTTTTGTTTGTTAAGCTTAGTTTTTATATAGCAATAACTAATTAAAATACAGTTGGTCTCTACCACCCACAGATTTTATTTTTGCACAAAAGAAAAAGAAAAAATATAAAAAAAATCTTATAATAGGCGTTTTAATACATTTTAAAATGAATGTACTACTTCAAATGCTAGGTATTAACCCAAAAATGATTTTCTGTTGTGGTTTTAAAGAAATTTGTTAAATAGGCTCTCGTTACCTGATGTAAATCTTTTTTTACATGTATTAATTTTGGACAAGATTTCCGGGAATTTTTACCTGCTAAATCCTATTTATTATGCTTTCACTTACTGCGAGTACTGCGAAGAAGGATTTCAAGTTTATCACTCCAAACAAAATGTATATTTTAATGTCATTTACTTCATTATAGCTCTGAGTGTCGATCAGTAAACAAGTAAAATTAATTTGTCTTTAGTGTTGTGCGTGGTATTTGATAAATAAACATTGCTTAAAAATATGTCTAGCCGGTGTTGCAAAAACAAATCAGATGATTTCTATTATATTTGTGGATATTTCGTCTTGAAAAAGTTTAAGAGACCATTTGGTGAATTTGTGAAAAATGCATATTAGACTTATTTCAAAATCAAATTAGGAGATCAAGATAAAGATTGGGCACAGCACGTTGTTTGTAAGGTATGTGAAGAAGGTTTAAGACATTGGACCAAAGGGAATAGAAAAAGCCTTCCTTTTGGAATACCGATGGTTTGGAGAGAACCGCAAAATCATCATGAAGATTGCTACTTTTGTCTTTGTGATATTAAGGGGCATAATAGAAAAACTTTGAAACATACTTTGTACCCAAACAATATTAAATCAGCTATCAGACCAGTTCCTCACAGTGATCATGTATCTATACCTATACCCCCAAAGTACTACAAGAAGATATTGAAACTTCTTCAACTTCCGGCTTCGTACAGATGGATAGTGATTTTGAACCATCAACCTCAGGTCAAAACCAACCTCAGCTATTTTCACAAGCCGAACTGAATGATTTAGTAAGAGATTTGGGACTTTCAAAAGATCTTTCTGAAGTACTGGGGTCTAGGTTGAAACAAAAAAATTTGCTTGCCCCAGAAACTACCTTCAGATCTTCCTTTAGCTGAATATGACAGAAAAACAACCAAACGAAGCTTTTCTAAAAAACGAAAACGTTTTTTTAAGTAGCATAAAGAATAAATAACTATTTCTAATAGTTTCTATGTGTATATTTTTGTATTTTTTTAAATATAATATAAAACTAGCTTATAAATGAAATAAATCGTCTTTTTCTATATTTTTTGATTTTACTGGTTTGAAAAATAACCTTACGTGATACAAAAAAAATAAAAGCAGATTTGAAATCAGCGCTACCCAATTACTAGAAAACAGTTAAAATTTTTAAATCAACATTCAAAGAGTTGAAAAATGCAGGCCTGTGTAATTACTAAAGTGAAAATAAAGCATACAAAATGGACTGAGGAATTAGTCTATTGTCAGAATTCATTAAAATACTTTTATTTTTATGTATTAAATACTTTCGTACATTTCATAAAGTATATCTTTTCAGTTCAAGGCCAAATTCAAAGCATGTGATTCAAATCAGTACTGCAAAGTCAATTGAAGTCAGTATTCAATCGCGGAAGCAATCGTCTGTCATTGTTTCGTCTTGTAAACGTAATTAATTTGTATTATATATTAAATATAAGTATTATTCATTTTGTGTATATTAAATATAAGGAATCCTAGAATATAGTATTTGAACCTAAGGGTCACATACAAAATTGAAACCTTTGTATAACTATATTTTATTATCGTATTAAAATGCAAACGTTTCCTTGAATTTAGGATGCGGCATCGTTCATAATTACGAACCTTTATTCAATTGGGTACTTATTTTATTGCCGGACTCTTGAGGCACTTTTCAATTTACCTTATTTTATGAGTGAACGTGCCATGTACACAGTTTGAAACTTTCAAACGCTTTATCAAACGCACGTTCACTAAATTTTGTACCATAAAATATCAGAATGAAGAATGCAAGCATCATAAACTGGGAATTTTAGTTGTGGAATTAAAAACCGTCTGCAATGTTTGCTATTTTAGTAGGCACAGTTTACAAACAAGGTGGTCTTGGGAATTTTGCCAACCTTTGTTCGTCATCTGGCCGCATTCTGATGCGGCCTATTTTGTTAATTGTTCCAAAGTTTACTGAAGTTAGGGATAAATTTTGCCAACAATTCTTAAACAGTCTCAATAGATCAGCGTGCGCGACAACAGTCGCAAGTCTCAACATAACAGCGTTCTAGACAACAGTCATAAGAACAATGCTCAAGACAACAGTCTACATTTAATATTAAGAGACACCAGTTTGATTATTATCAATAAGTCTTGCTTTATCATCAAATCAACAATTCTTATGTATCAAATAGTGTAAATTATGTAAATAAAGGTGTTATATTGGAGTGTCGCGTTTCATTAAAAGCTGTCACCGACGAGTAAATAATTAGTGCATATACGGCCTTACAACCCGTGTGCGGTGAAGCAATACACAGGAGCATCAAGTCCACGTAACAGTGCAGTTGTCCCAACAGTCATCATAAAATATAAACGTCGTGTTTTGTAATATTATGAAAATTTTAGGAAAGCAAATACATAACCTACATGTCAAAATAATAATAATGAGTAAAGTGGAAAGATGCAATTGTTCAAAAGTATTGTTTCTTTTATAGTTTTGTATAAATAGTTTCCACCCAAGAAAACTATACGGAAATTATTAAAAGTCTTTCTTTGGAGACTGTGGTTAAGTAAAAACCTAAAAGAGGTATATAACCCCTTACTGCAATTATTAATCGTATCCTAAATACGTATTTCGACAACTAAGTTGTCATCATCAGTAGGTAAAACCACTAATCAAGGTGTCGCACATGGGGCACAGTAAAGCTAGCACAACTGATTACGCAACAACTTTACACAGCGGCCACGTATACACTAACTTAAAAACACAAAAAACTAAAAATTACGATAAAATTACCTCTTTTAAGGTAATTTGAGACAAAGTGCTCTTCTAAGACTTTATCAATATACCTGTGGGGACATAGGTTAGTTCGGTTTTTGCATGAAGAGGAACGCCCCCCCCCCCAAGACATGCACGAACCTCCGCCAAATGCGAATAGCTCCACTATGCAGCACTCTGCAAATCGTTCTCCTTGACGACGACTGACTCTAGCTCTTCTATCGCTGCCATATAGACAGATCTAGGTCTCGTCTGAAAAGAGCACAGAGTTGCTCCAACGTCCAGTTTACGTGTTCACAAGCAAAACGTAGGCGCTCTGCACGATGCGCTACCGTCAATTTTGGAGACGTTGCAGGTTTCCGACACCTTAGCCTATTTTCAATAAGTTTTCTTCTAACAGTCCAGGGACTTACTGTTGCTCCTCTGACGTCTTAAGTTCTTGTTTAAGTTGGACAGCATTTAACATGCGATTCCGTAAAGAGGCCGTACTAATAAGGCGATCATTCGGTGCTGTTGTTGCTCTTGGTCTGCCTGATTTTGCTCTGGCCACGTACCGACCACTATCTAAAAACCTTCTGAAAACATTTTGAACAGTAGAACGATTCATGTTCAGTTGCCGAACTACAAATCGCTGACTGTTCCCAGCCTGAATCAGAGCAACAATTTGAGCTGTAATTTCAGGAGGTGTATTGATAGTTTCGCTAACTCTAATACTGTTAGAAGCAAACTTGATAGATACTAGTAAACAATTTGCAAATGTCACGCGTTCATCGTTTCATAGCGGTCTTGAAACAATAGGGAAGACCGGGGCTAGTTGATACATTTTCTGGTTAACAATTTTTTGCAACCAAATTTTGCATTTTACAAATTCCAAAAAATATGTAAAAACACCGTAATGCCTTTTACTATGCAAACACCTATTCGAAATTTTAAGATTAAAAACAGAATTCCAGTAAAAACCTATTGAGTGGAGTAGGAGAGACCGTCTCAATTTGACCCAATCTGGGGCATATTGATACTGGTACAGGGTAAATTGATACAATAAAAAAAAATCTAAACAAAATCTATTTTATTCTACAAAAGCAATAATTATAAATGTTAATTATAGAAATACAACACTCCTCCTCATTTTCTGAACCCTCCTCGCCCGATTCGCAGTTAATGCACACGTATGTGGGACTGTCATATCCACACTCTAGATGAGTCCACTTACGACATGATATGCATTTAATCCATTTTGCCCCAGGTTTCAATGCTGAATATGGCTCGAGACACATTAAACATAAGCAATCTTCTTCATCTTCTTCATCGTCTTCCGAGCTTGTTTCATCAGCTTTCCCCACATGTCTAGGTGCTCTTATTTTCTTCTTTTTGGATGGATTTTTAGCTTTTAGCACTCTTTTTTTCTAAGTTCTTGAATTTCTAAACCCACTGATTTCTTCAACTTTTTTTTTATATTCTCTGCTTGCTCTTGCTTTCTAGCAACTCTCTCTCGAGCTTCTTATTTTAACCTTTCTTCCTCCGGGATGTCTGTAAGAATTGCAGACTTTCTTGTTTTCTACCTTTTGTATTCCTTTTTCTTTCTCTTGCTTTAGGGTATGGACGCAACTACTGAGGAGTAAAAAGTTTTTTCTGGCTACCACTGCCGATAGAAGGACCTGAATCAAAATGTTCAATATTGTCTACTAAACTAGTTGAACATCCAGGAACAGCTTGCTCTGGCTCTGTATGTTCAGGCAACGAACGATCGGTAACATAAGGTAATGAATAATCAGCGTCCGTGAAAATATCAGGATAAAGTGGCATAATCACAGTGGCTGCAAAACCAGATATAATATTTTGTTGGCTTAAAGCTTTAGGAAGAGCAGAATTGACCATATCAGGAATGTCATAAATAGATTAAAGTCTTCCCAGGGTTATTTATCATTCAATTAAAATAAAACAAAATAATACTTTTTAAATGGTCCGAAAACCGATTTAGCCAGCGGTTAAAAGTGGTGGGTCGTATGGGGCGGAAAAGACAATAAAATGATTCCATTATTTTTGCAAAAATTCAACACAGCTATAGATAAATGGGAATCGTGGTTATACAAAATAAGCAAACAAGGATGTTCTTTTGAAGATTTGACATGGTTATGGAAATGCTTAATGAATAGCAAGAGTTCCAGTCATCCAACCCGTGGGATATGCGGTTCCGATCGACCTTGGAGGCCCGCTTTTAATGAAGTGATCTTTGAAGTACGCCCTGGGAAAGATGAACATTGGAGGGACTGAGTTTCTAATAGCACTAATTGCAGTGGCTAGGGTTACAGTGGTGCCTCTTTCTGCTGATGTTGCCTTGCCCACCCGGCGCGTCCCCTTTTTTGTAACAATTTTTGAAGGCCTTTGGACAGTTTAGACCCAAGTTTTGTCAGTATTTCAAATGTCCTTACTTTCAAAATGGTATTTATTTAAAACTGTCTCTAAATTTGTAAAAAAGTTACCGACATTGTGCCTATTGAAACTGGCCGCCCGACTTAAGCTTGTGGGCTCCGGAGATCTAATTGAAAGGGTAGGGTGTCTTTTCGTATATGCCGTAAACGAATCGGCTGTTGCAAGCTTTAAAATAATCCAACTATTTGGTATCTTTACGTTGTTAGCGACTGCTGGTTCATATGCCAAAGCTCGTGCATCCTTAGGAGTTAAACCGTAGTAAATTTTTTAACTGTGAATAATATACTCCTTCAGCTGAAGTTCCAAATTAGCATTAAGTACTTGTCGATGTTTAGCATAACCCATTCGAACGTCTGGATTTGTTTCTTTTTTCTTTTTGTATGGTCATCTTGTTGATTTTGTAGGTTCTGGCAGCTTCTCTTAATGACAGTATACCTTCTTTAATGTCGGCATGTGCTCTTTCATATCTTTCTTCCGATATTTCACCCCGCTTGGTCTTCTTTTTGTAGTTGCGAACCATTACGTACCTAAAACAAGAAAACATGTAAGAAAATTTACTTGGGGTAAGTTGATACAGTGTATCAACGTGCCTCATTCATAATGTATCTACTTACTCCAAACAACAACACAAATATTCAGTCTTTTAGTAGATGCTGCTATTTATTTAACAACGCGTGTGAGTACAGATGTGGTAAAGAGCAACAAGCTCGTCTTAATTAGCACAGTATCAACTTACGCGCGTATCAACTTGCCCCGGTATCTGCTACATTGTCTGAAGCTGCAAATTATCCACATACGGTACTACTAATAACAGAAAGCTGATGATCACTCTGCTTGGTAGTTAATGACAATTTCTTTTTAAAAAAATAAATTAAGCAGTGGTTTTCTTAAAATTGCGTTATTTGTTAGTGATGTAGACGATGCATTTTAATATTAAAAATAACATAGGTATACAAAATTAAACTTTTTGACAGATGTTTTTATTTTGAAAACTGATTTTATATAATTTTGGTAGGCTGATTTCAAAAATTCTATGCATTTATTTGTATCACGTAAGGCTTTTTGCAAATATTAAATGAAAAAAACGATATTTCTAAAAAAAATTATTTGTTTATTGAGTAAAAAGGTGGAATACAAGTTAAAAAAGTGGAAAAAAATACTTTACTCAGTCTTTTTTAAGCGAAATCTTTGTCTTTTTGCCAGAAAGCTGCATTGTACGGACATTCGGTTGTATGTTCTTAAGGGCATATCCCGTTTTAACATCCAGCAGTAGTCCGCCATCATCGTTATGCTCCATCTGCCTTGGTATCGCCGTTCCATTTCCTTAATGTCTTGGTGAAACCTCTCTCCCTGTTCTTCGCTAACTGCTCCAAGATTTTCAGGAAAATAGTTCAAGTGTGAAAAAAGGAAATGCACTTTCAAACTCATATTACAACCTAGACGATGAAAGTGTTGTAACATATTTTGAACAATATTTTCGTAGTTTTCGTCCTTAGACTTCCCAAGAAACTTATCAATTACTTCTTTAAATGAAAACCAGGCGTTTTTCTCGACATTGGTCATTGTGTTTTGAAAATCCTTGTCTTTGCATAATGTTCTTATCTGCGGCCCAACAAAAATACCTTCTTTTAACTTGGCATCGGATAAGGCTGGAAATGTCTCGCACAAATATTTAAAACACTGTCCATTTTTGTCTAGGGCTTTAACAAACTGCTTCATCAAGCCAAGTTTGATATGGACAGGAGGCAGTAAAACTTTTTTGGGGTCAACCAAGCTATCTCTTAATACATTTTTGCTACCAGGTGTAAGGCTTGTTCTAGAGGGCCATTCTATTTGAGTCCAATGTCTATCCCTTGCTCAACTATCCCACTCACAAATAAAGCATGGCAATTTTGTATAACCTCCTTGTAGTCCTAGTAGCATGCACAGCACTTTAAGGTCACCACAAAGCATCCACTGATGTTCTTGGTAGTTTATTTTCTTTAAAAGAAGTTCAAAATTTTCATACTTTTCCATTAAATGTAACGAATGGGCAACGAGAACCGAGGCCAGCTCTTTACCATTGTGCAATAAAACGCCTTTTAAACTACGCTTACTTGAGTCAATAAACAGGCGCCATTCTTCTTTTACATACGGGCACATCTTAATACATTTTTGCTACCAGGTGGAAGACTTGTTCTAGAGGGCCATTCTATTTGAGTCCAATGTCTATCCCTTGCTCGACTATCCCACTCACAAATAAAGCATGGAAATTTTGTATAACCTCCTTGCTGTTCTAGTAGCATGCACAGCACTTTACGGTCACCACAAAGCATCCACTGATGTTCTTGGTAGTTTATTTTCTTTAAAAGAAGTTCAAAATTTTCATACGTCTCCATTAAATGTACCGAATGGGCAACGGGAACCGAGGCCAGCTCGTTACCATTGTGCAATAAAACGCCTTTTAAACTACGCTTACTTGAGTCAATAAACAGGCGCCATTCTTCTTTTACATACGGCACATTTCCTAATTTTGAAATTAAGTCAGGAGTATTGTTGCAATACACTAGCGGTCCGTCTTGAGTAAAATATTGACATAAATCTTTTTCGCGATCCCGGTAAAAGCTTGATGTGACGCCAGGTGCCAGTAAATGTTTCTCACGAAGTCGGGAGGCTAACAATTCGGATGCATCCTTTGGAAGGCGCAAATCTCTAATTAAATCATTTAGTTCGCTCTGGTTAAACACTTCGGGCTCTCTGAAATCTGGTGTGAAATCTGAGTCATCTGGGTCGCAATTAGATTCTTCTGATTCTGACGATATGACGTTTTCTAGTGCTTTTGGGGCGGTAGGTATCGGTACATCTGGTCCATAAGGAACTGGTCGAATAGCAGAGTCAAGATTGGGATACACAATTTGCTTCTTATTTTTTCTGTTGAATCCTTGAACATTACACGAACAGAAATAACAATCATCTCTGTGATTTCTAGGCTCTCGCCATACCATAGGAACACCAAAGCTTAAACATTTCTTCCAACCTTTTTGCTAGTTTCTTAATACTTCAACGCAATCGGAACAAACAGTGTGAGGAGCCCAGGACTTGTCTTGGTCGCCAATTTTTACACCAAAATAAGCGTGGTATACATTTTTCACAAACGAAGTTATAGTTTGCCTCTGCTTTACTACGACGTAACTACCACAGATATAACAAAAGTTATTCGGATTGTTCACACAATGTCTTCTTTCCATATTTATACGTTCTAGAACACTTAAAATACGCAACAACGAAGACAACAAGCGCGCGGACACAGTAGCAGGACGACTAACACAACTAAACTGCACATAAGCAGGTTTCAACGTTATTGACGCTTCTGCGCCGACTCTGTTGCTTTGCTGAGAAATCTAATATTAACCACTGTTGCCAAATCACATTTAATTTCATTAAAATCAATTCATTTAAAAATCATGCCTAACAATATTTAATTAATATTTTTAAGATATAGAGCACTATAAACAAAATTTACGTGATAGAGCAAAAATATGGCGTTTTTTGGAATAAGGGCCCCCAAACATTAATTAATTAGCAAACAGCTTTCAAACATCAAAATCACTGTAGACCTGTGTAATTATTAATTAAAAAGTAAGGGGTGTCCGAATACTTTTGGGCTCAAGTTTATATACGCGAAGTATAGAGAAGTGAAAAATTACATCTGTCCAGGATACTGTGTGTTGACAAGGTCCAATAAGTGCGAAATGCATACACAAATTCCGGGATGGGCGCGAGTTTTCACGAATTTTTCATTATCTTAACAAATCAGGAAGGTAGCGTCGCGAAGTGTAGCGTTTCTGCATACTGGTACAAACTTAGTTTGTCGAAATGTAGAAATCAACACAACAAATTAGGCGGCATTTGCATGTAAAGTGAGATTTAATAATCATTGGCTTTCATTTACATTAAGTTCATTATACAAAGTAAACCTTATCTTTTAAACGCTCAGTTCTGATATAGTTTCACTGCAAATCAGTTCTTCTTACAGAATATATCAAGTTATTGAGGGTTTTACAATTATTAGATGTCCGCTTCAAATCAGCATTATCGGACAGGGTTTCGAGGAAGCGTAATCAAATGACAGAGACGAAAAATACGTTTAGAGTGAAAGATTAAATGAATCGTGGTTTTGCGACAACAAATGGTCCGGATAACAGAAATAATTGAGATAAATTATTCGTTTAATTTATAACTGATTCGCTAATGCAATAGCTTTTAAAGTGGTATAACGATGTATATGTATATATATATGTATATATACATAAATAGCTGTGTATATATATATATATGCATGTAGTAGTGGGCATAGGAAGGTATATACGAAAAACTTCTTGTGATGTGATGTTTTTTCAAATAAATGGGTACCTATGTTAATGCAGAGATATCTCAGCGAATTTATTTTGCATTTTTATTGTTTCGCCGTGCTGAGATAGCGCGTAAATTATCTCTAAAAGAAAATAACTCTCGTAGATATGCAGTCGGTGGAACACTGAAGAGAAATGGAGTTACAAAAAGAAGAAGGACAGGCATCAAAAACAAATAAAATTCAACACGTAAATATTTATATGCTTATGGGTTTTTTAGTTAATTTATTTGCTTCACTCGTTGACTTAATGGAAAATATTTTGTGTTTAAAATATGGTCGAATCCTTTTCAGAGTTATGATAAAAATTATCATTCAAGATGGCTAAGGAATTTAGTAATAAATATATTCAATTTTTTATTTCGTCTTAAGTTTGATATGTTCCCTCTTAATAATAATAATAATTATTATTAATATTGTTTATTTTTTTATTGCCATGGATTTTTACCTATTGACCATAGTCTCAGAAATGTAGCTAACTCGAATTACCTTAGAATGAACTTAAACATTTTTTCTCAGTTTTTCTCAGTTAGACACTAGAGACACTATAGAGAAAGAAGGGAAACCGTCATAGGATGATTAATAAATTATTATTTTTTAATAATTTTATTAACCAATCGTTTAGCAGTATTTGCGGACACGTGTTTAATTCTGTGCAATCACAATATTATTATAGTGATTATATAACTCATTTGAAATTTAGCCAATAACAATTACAAATTTTACATAGTTACCATGTATTGATAAGTGAATATACTCTTGACGACGTGATATAACCGTTTTGGTGTTTCGCTTCCTCCAACAATATGAATTTTGTCATGGTAACAAGTGTTTTGAAGTTTGTTGATAAACGTCAATATTCAGCAATTTTCATAAGGTTTTTTTAAATTTTTTCGACATGGAACGCTTTGGTATAAGCTCGGGGACCGAAATAGATAAAGAAATTGAAGATTTGACACCGCAAAATACCGTTAAAACACATAAATATGTTTGGAAACAGTTCACCGAATTTTGTGAACAGCGAAATTATAAACTTTGTGCTCAAACTTCTGACGAACAATTAGCAAGTATTTTGAAAGATTGGGCATTCAACATGAAACGTGCAGACGGCACCGAGAAATAAACAAGATTCTGCCAACTCTACCATCACCAGCACCTCAAATTCAACTTCTAAAGATAATACAACAAATATTTATTTTATTATAATAATTGTAGAATTAAGAAATACTGAAAAAAACAAGTCAATCAACGGGAGGAAACGTACAGACGGCGTTTCGTTCTGGTTGGAACTTTTCAATGCACGGTATTCCCCGTTGATTGACTTGTTTTTTTCAGTATTTCTTAATTCTTAATTAACCTAATTACCAGGAAGTTCGTTGTCGCGAAAGGGTGTGTTCTGCATACTGGTACAAACTTAGTTTGTCGGATTGTAGTTATGAACGCATCATATAAGTCGACATTTACATGTAAGAATGTGATTTAATATTCATTAATTCTCACTTGCAGTAAGTTCCAAATGATAATAATTGTACTTTTAATTTCAACCAATAAAAAAATTTCGTTAGTTAATTCGTTATATAATCGTAACGAATACCACTCGAGCAAACGAAAATAATCGATTACCTATATAACCTCTTCACTCGACGTATATCCTTAAAACACCACTCGAGCTACGCTCTCGTGGTGTTTCGCAGAATACGTCTCGTGACTCGGATATATAATCGATTATTTTCTATGCTCTTGTGATATTATAACTGAGAATAATCTTAGTACATTATTCTCCCGAGAATATTTTCTAGTATTTTGTTTCTGTTTGTTGACAACGTATTTTCTAGTTTTGACACCTGTCACTAGTATTATTGCAAATTGGAAGCAATGAACCATAAGCGATTTAGTTCATCATCAGTGGAAGATATAAACGCACAGATTAAAGAAAATTCGGGCAAAAATACTATAGTTAGTAATAATTCAATATGGAAACAATTCCAATCATTTTGCGACGAACGGGGTTACAAATTAGAAAGAAATACACCAGTCACAAAACTGGTAAACATTTTGAAAGACTGGGGATTTAATATGAAAAGGTGCAATCGAGAAGATTACAAAGAAGCCGTTATTAAAACAATGTGGAATAAAACCGCCAAATTAATGCAAGAGTTGTACTACAACGAATTTAGTAGAAAATTAGACCCCTTTAAAGATATCGAATTTAAATCTGCGAGAGAAGCCAGAAATACAAAACGTAAGATATTACAACAGGTGCCAGAAGAAAGGAAGCAAAGTTCTGCAATTCTAACTAATGAACTCATGGAAATAATAAAACGCTACGACGAGGAGACACCCTTCGGTTTGCAAAAATGCTTTTATCACATTGCTTCATATGAGCTAGCATGGCGTGGGGAGAAGGTTGTCAATGTTTAGTGCATTATTTTCAAGAAGAAACAGACAATGCTGGTTTGGCCACTGGAAGAGTAGAGTATAATCCGGTTTCCTCTAAAACAGCACAAGGTGGGGCACAAAAGTTGACTGATAGTAAATGGTTAATACCAAATACTGAAAAGCCTGATGCGTGTCCTGTCCGATTGCTCAAGAAATTGCTAAGCAAGAGGAACGAACATATAAAAACTGACAGACTTTTTTTAACAGTAAACATTGCTTGGGATAAACCGTCTTCTTCAGGATGGTACCAAAATATGCCGTTGGGGGTGAACATAATGCCGAAGTGGATGAAAGAATCGGCGGACATAATTGGGCTGGACACTAAAAAATAAAAATTACGAACCATTCTTCAAGGTCAAGTGTAGTGTCTCATCTAGCGAAAGCAGGTGTTAACGAGCAGGAAATAATAAAAATTACGGGCCACAGTTCATCTAGTTCATTGAAACCGTACCTGCAGTTGAATAATGAACATCATTCAAGTTTGATTAATAACCTAAGAGACAAGGGAGAAGTTATAACTTTTAACACAACAGAACAGAAGAATGTTGCAAAATCCACTACTCA
The DNA here is from genome assembly GCA_935421215.2 of Melolontha melolontha. Taxonomy (NCBI): domain Eukaryota; kingdom Metazoa; phylum Arthropoda; class Insecta; order Coleoptera; family Scarabaeidae; genus Melolontha; species Melolontha melolontha. The sequence continues at coordinate 18,500,111 of OW285241.1, read as the reverse complement.
CGGACAAAATATTTACAATAATTGTGTATTTCACATACAAACTTTTAACACTAATTAATTTTGTAAATGTACAGAAATAATATTAAAAAGTTGTATTTTTATGCTGTATTTTTTATTTAAACATTAAAAAATAATGTTTCGAATACCACTCGAGAGTGAGAAATAATTAGAAAATAATTCTCCAGTCTTTCTCAAACTTGTTGCCATTCAGGAATAGCCACTCGAGCCCTACGGGCTCTCGTGTCTATTCCCTAGCAACAAGTTTTCGAAAATCTGTCGAATTATTTTCAATATATTCTCACTCTCTTGTGATATTACTATTGAAAATAATTCAATAAATTTCAAATTTTCCTTAAAGACAGAATCTTAACAGGTTGATGCATAGTTTGTAGCGTGCGTGGTGTCTAGGATGAGAGTGCTTTAAAAACAATTGTTGAGCATATTGCTGTGTACTTTAATTTTCAAAAATGGTGCCAATATATTAAATATGAATCATTAATTATTAAACATGAATCATCATACACACATATTTTGTACTTTTAGACTTTCAAAATTGAGCAATTTACAAAAAGGGCTCCTTGAACTAGGCCTAGCATCTAATGTAATAAGGAGAGAAATAATATGATAGCCATTCATTATTCACACTTTGTTAAAACATACATTAATATTCAATTGTATTAAATATCGTCAATTATTAGTAAAACATAGTACGCCAATCTTATATCTAGTCAGATAATATTCGCATTTATATAGATATATAAATAAAACTTTGAAGATTTAGATTCCAATATTAATATTTCTAAACACAGCTGTGTATTACTTTAGACCAGTGAATTTTTATACCCTACAAGATGCTAAAGCATGAAACACTGTTTATATTTAAAACTGAATAAATTGTAAAGTTTGTGGATTTAATAGTATTAAAGGTTGATAATATTACAAAAGAAAAATGTGTTATTTCATATTTACGTGGCGAGACTTTACCCTGTTACATAAAAAATCGTCAATAACACACGATATATTTTTTTATTATTTACCGAAATTATTTGACGAAACTTTAAAATTTCGAGTTCTAAACCCAGATATTTTTAAATGTTCGTGAGATTTATTTTCCCTACTTACAAGTTAAAAATAGCTGGATTTTATTATCTGTTTTAATAGAGAAATTTAAATTATACACGATCAAATAAAATGTCCACATAAAACAAATAAACTTATAAAGTTAATTTTTAGTACTTCAAAGTTTTGAGTGTCTTTGTTACATAATTTACAGGTCGAATTTATTATTATATTAAACAAACTAAAGGAATAATTTTCTTTAAATTAAAAATATAAAAATTCTAAAGATTAATTAAATTCAATACAAAACCAAAATTTATTTGTGACCACCGCTTTAAAACGATATTTCGATAAGTGTCTCTCTCATTGAGAAATTTTCTTTATAACGGGTGTTCAGAAACATTCGAAGTCAAGTGGGCTCTAAACAAAAAATCGTATATCTTTACTTAAGTATCTGATTTGTAATAATTATTAAATGTCAACTGTTGTCTGTCAAAAATTGTCAGAATCTAATATCGAAGATACTAATTTATATTTTTTACAATCGGTTTAATTTCTTTATAGCGAAAAATAACGAATCTTACCGACATCTCAGATTTTATATTCTTGGTAATCATTAGGGACAGGACGCGAGATGCCGATGACAAATTGAAAATTCGTATTTTCAAAAGGTTTTTAATTTAATTTATGTAATTGGAAAACAAACGAGTGGTGATCTATAAAATACAAAATATGTTTTTATTTGTTCATTTCATAGTTCAAGTTGAGTAAAGGAGTATTAATATTAACTAGCAATACTTTCTCAAGATTCTCTTTTGTAAAATTTGTTCTCTTTGAATGAAAGACGTCCTTGTAGATAGAAAACGTCCTTCCTACATCGCAATTGGTTATAGATGCATACTGGATATATTCTTTTATTTCAGGGTATTTAGCAGTTAGATTTTGAGGCATTGTCTCCATATACAATTGCCGCAATATTATTAAATCTGGATTTCTATTAAAAACTGCTCTTGCGGAAGGCCACATCCCAAGGCGCTTGGAATATTTATCAAATTATTAATAACAACATATAATGTGGTTAATCCATCATTTAGTTTGAGATTTTGATTTTCAAAACAAGTGATTAGATTCGGCAAGTTTCCAAAATTTTCCTGAAGAAAGTACAACTGACTTTTTTAATTTGGAATTTGTGTTAGTTCCTTGCACTCAAAAATACTTAGAGCATAGTCATTTAAAGATGTAAAGAAATCTTATAAACTATCGAAATTCTCTGCATAAAAATTAGTAGCTTTCAACCATGTTCCCCGTTATTACTGGAGAGGGAGGCACTGACAAAGATATAAGTTCTTTCCTGTAAAGAGCTACTCTCAATGGTGCTTTTTTGAAAACTTTTTAAAAGCGGGTACATGTCTATCAACTTCCGGAAAGTGTCTCTGACATATTCACAGATCCTGTGGAGAGCATGTGCTACACAAGTAATATGCAGCAAATTAGGATATGTTTCCTGTTTTTAACATATATGCAGCACCGTCACTGACAAATAAAAGTATTTTTTCTTTGTACCTGTCTTCCGAATGAAGCATTTGGTGCATATTCTAGTAAATGGATTTAGCTACTGTTTCCACATCAACTTTATTTATAACTTTTGTTGCTATTACATATGCGTTATATGGAATAGTTGGCTGTAATACACCAGTTACAACATTTACCACACAACGTCCTAATATATGGACAGTTTCGTCGGCACTTATCCATAGGTACTGATTTGAAAGATGACTTCTAATGCGTTCTACTGCTTTCGTGTAGCACTTAGAAACATAATATTTGCGTAAGGTGGATTCATCTGGAACATTTCGACCAGTATATTTATTGGGAAATGTTTTGAAGATGGGATTGTTAAGTTTATTTAATGGAATATTTGCCGCCATTAAAGTTTCACAGATTTCTTCGTTAAAATTGTCAGATTTCAACGGGTCTAATTTCTGTGTATGTGTTTGCGATGCTCGTGCGATTTCCTGGAACTATATTTTACAGACTTTGCAAGAAATTTCGGAATCACTGGCAATTAACTTACAATCAATTTGACCCTTAATCCAACTCGCCATTGTTTCACGATGCTATTCTCGACGTTGTTCTTATCATATTTGGAAAAGTAACTTAAACAATGTTCTAGATCTAAATAAATGAAAATAAAAAATGAATGCGTAAGTTATTGAAACTTAACAAAATTCACTGGACACTTACGTCAAAATAATTTGTTGATGTAGATTCGATGAAACGATATTAAACAGGGTCTATTACAAAAATTACGTGGAATTTTAGTTTTAGAATTATTCAGTTTCATCCTATATTTTCCTAGAATTTAATTCCAGACGTATAGATTCTCTTTTAGATGCCTTTCGTTAGCCGCAATATTCGCTACATTATCTGCAAAAGAGCACTTCGAGATATTGATCCTTTCCAGATTTCTATATCCAAGATACAACGGGTTGACCCTTTGATTAGTGTACTTAATTAGTTTATCCATGAAAATGACACAGTAATGGGCTTAAACTTCCTTCTTGTTTTACTTCCTGCCTAGTGTCAAATATGCCAGACTTCATATTCTTGGGACTCATATAATTCCTAGTCTCCTTGTATAGGCATTTTATAAGTAAGAGTTAATTGCATTTGATAACAAAATGTAATTAACTTTCTTATAAGTCAGTGGCGGCTCTTTAATGAGAGCAAGTGAGCAATTGCACCCCCTGGAATTATGAAACAAAAGAAACCAAGCGGCGACTAACTGTGAAAGTATTTATTTATTATGTATATTATGTATTCATAGTTATTGACGAGGAACGTGGCACGCTAACAACGTACATACACCGATCATCGTCACAGATATACTGAGCAAAGCCCAACTGTTGCTCTGTTAAGGCATTAACATTACATTGATGGTGAGGAGAACTGTATTTTGCCGTACTTCAATGTCGTATAGTACATAGCGTTGGAGCAACTGAACCAGACTGCTCTCAGGCGTTGTTACAATGAATTGCGTGTCTTTTTTAGAGAACAACGCGTTTTTGCGGTTAACGTATATGTAAAGAAAAAATCGCAGTAAAAAATCTTAAACGGCCGATGCCTCAATTATCTTTAGAAAATAAGCAATCTGTTAAAGGTAAAGACGTTATAAGAAAATTCAAAATGAATATTTATCAGAAAAATGACTGGATTTGTGGGTGTGAAATTAAAAATACTTTGTTTTGTTTTCCGTGTCTTTTGTTTGGTGGCGAACCGTCTTGGTCAAAGAACGGAATAAGCGACATCTTAGTGCTAAAATTATTAAACATGAAAATTCCGAAGGGCATTTGAAAAATATATTTAGTCTAAGAATGTTAGGAAAAAATAACATTCAGAATGTTTTAGATTCATCATATAGAAAAGCAATTCAACAACACTATGAAAAGGTAACAAAAAATAGGCATGTGTTAAATTTAATAATAAATTGCATTAGATTTTGTGGCGCGTTTGAACTGGCACTTCGAGATCATGATGAACAGCAAACGTCGAACAACAAGGGCATTTTTCGGGAATTGATAAATTTTACGGCAGAATTGGATAAATCGCTCAGAGATCACATCGAAGCAGCACCGGTTTTTAAGGGATTATCAAAAACGATACAGAATGAGATGCTTGATGCAATGTTGAACGTGTATCATGAACAAGTTGCCATTGAAATTAAAGCAACCGACTTTATATCTGTGATAGCTGATGAAACCACAGATGTGTCCAATCAGTTTCAGTTGGTGGTTGTTTTAAGATATATTGTGAACGCGAGACCGGTCGAAAGATTTTGGAAATTTCTTCTGCCTAGTGGACATGATGCTAATTCTTTATCTGCCTCCATCCTTAACGAAATTAGTTTGCTTGTTGATGACCCAGAAAAACTGATTGCACAGAGCTATGATGGGGCAGCATCATGAGTGGTGCCATTAACGGTGTGCAAAGACATGTCCAAGACCAGTATCCAAGGGCTAATTTTGTACATTGTTATGCACATCAGACGAATCTAATTATGTCACATGCTACATCGAGCAGTAGTAATTACAGATTTTTTTTTGCCAATCTGACGGGATTATGTACATCTTTCTCCACTTCGCCACAACGAGCTGCAAGATTGGAAGAATTCCTTCAGAGAAAACCTCGTTATTCAAAAATAAGATGGAACTTCAATTCTAGGACAGTGAATACAACATATGAGCACCGAGAAGAAATAATTGAAGCTCTAGAACAAATCGAAGGACAAGCTAGTTTACAAGCTACCATTCATCAAGCTATTGCCAATTTGCGAATTCTAGAGGAGGAAAATTTTATCTATTGGTTAACCTTCTTTCATAAAATTATGCCATATGTGGACATATTGTTTAATCAATTAAAAAATGTCAATATAGATGCATTAAAAATCAAGAATAATTTAGATAATTTTCAAGGCGCTATTGGAAAAATTCGAACCGAAATCGCTGACACAGATAATCAGTTGGTTAAACAAAATGACCCAGAACTGACTCCGCGGCCATCAAAGCGGCGAAGAGTAACTGATGGTAGCCAAAGAAGGAGGGAAACTATTGAAGTGTGCGATATTATTTTGCGATAAATAAAAGCTAGATTTCGGTATAATATTAGCAAACTTAATTTCTTTTAAACAGTTCTCCCCTTTTCAAAAAAAAATTCTGGAAGATTGCCTTAAAGAAGCACTAAAATTTTATCCATGCCTCAATGAAAGCAGAATACGAACTGAATTAAGCGTTCTATATTCTAGAGAAGAATTTAGGCAAAATATTGAAGTCGGTGCTGTAGGTCTGCTAGGTCTTCTGCTGAATGGATTAAGCGACACCTTTAATGAAGTTGTTACGCTTTTAAAAATTGTCATTACAATCCCAATGACAACGTCCGAAGCGGAACGCCAGTTTTCACGGCTGAAGAGAATACAAACTTTCCTGAGAAATACAATGAAAGAAGAGAGATTAAATGCCCTTACTATGTTATCTTGTGAAAAAGAATGTATAAATGATTTCCCAAACTTTAATGAAAAAGTGATAGAACTGTTCTGCAAGTCAAAGACACGTAAAATGGACTTCGTTTATCGTCAGATGTAATTAAACTGTGTAGTGTAATATTTACTATTCCCTCAAAACAAACTCTACAATGAACAGTACCTGTCTGGAACAGTACGTCGGTGAAATTTATAAGGATTGGGTAAGCGTTTTTGTATTACACTTTTTAATTTTGAAATTATGCACTCCCTATGTGAACCACCCCGAGCCGCCACTGTTATAAGTGCTTGTAGTTCAACCCATACTGTATTTATTCAATGTCGAAAATCTTCATAATAACATGGAGCGTTCATAAACCTACATACTTATTCGAACCGTTTAAGATCTGTCACCGAAAATATAATAATGAAAAGAGAAAACGATAGTCACTTTGAGACGAAAAAGCGAGATAAATGAAGAGAGGAAAAACCGACCAAAAAGAAATGGTTCATTGTTGCCATTTAATATGGTTCCCTTCGCAATAAATCTCCTCCACCGAACCGAACGTCGCAACAGATAAGAAATAAAAGGTGACCACAACACAGACTCGAGCATTATTACGTTCCAAAGTGTAACGGCGCTGCCTCGCGTCCATACCGGAAAGATAATTTATGTGTTTTGATGTCCTTTGTGTCTCGTGGGATGTCACATCTTGAACAATAACGTATGGAAATCATATTGGTAAACTAATACTTAAAGACTATGGCAGTGGAACAGCTTAAAATGTTTCGTTTTATGATTTTAAATTGATGTTGTTATAATCTCTATTTTAAAGAGCACGAATATTTAAATGCTATTTTGACTTTTATTATTATAGGATTTTTCGATTGATCAGCAGTGAACTGTAAGTAATAATAAGATGGAAATGCAGCAATATTATTGTGCAGAAATGTTAAGAAACATATCTGGGTATATACACAACGTATACTTATTTCGCATTGGTGACTTCTACGTATGGAGATGTGCTTCAAACTCATCCTAGTTCTCGCCTGGGTACAGAGAGAAGCAAACTAAATGCTTTTCATTACTGCTAATAACACAATCTTGTACGTCAAATGTCATGGAAAAGCACGCCGCCAGTGATATTTGTGGGTAGCTAAGCTACTACTAGAAGGAAGCTATACGTTCAACTGTGTAATCTACTACTCGTAGACTAGAAGGCTTCAACAAACTATGTAAAAGAAAGCATATCTATATTTAATTTACAAATCGGAGACTGTGGCTTATAAGTGAATAAAATAAAATTAAAAAACCCTTACCACAAAAGAATTTAATGATTCTAAATACGTATTTCTACAACCACGTTGTCATCTTCAGTAGAAAAAACAGTGTAACACTTGAACGCACAAAAACATTCACAGAAGGATTGTTCTGAACGTCTTCTAGTTTAACACTAAATTCTTCAATCTCAAATGCTACAAAAATTACCTACATTTTGGTAAACTCCACCAATGCATGCAAGAGCATTAACCCATTATTTGTAAATTCTATAGCAAAACCGTTTAAAAATATTATAAAAGCCGTAATTTAACATACATTAAGAATCCAATTATGAAACTAATCCTTAAATTATGTTGAAATATAAATTTGGAAATTAATGTTGAGTCAGAATATTTTAATGGCAAATATTGTAATGAAACGAATTTAAAAATAAATTCCATGAAATCGAATATTTTTTAATGGTTTTCCTATTTTTCTTGCTTTAATAACATCTAACTGTCAATTAACTCAAATAAAGAAGAACCTGGTATAGGACCCAAATCTGCGTTAATTACGTTATTCCTATTTTTAAAGATAAAAATGCTCTCAAAACTATATAATTCGCGGAGGCGTGTGACGCTTTTTATTAATCTCAGACAGTTAGATGTTACGTTGTGATCTGATTCAAGAATATGTCGGGCAACACTTGATTTTTCCGGTCTATTGAATCTAATATGCGAAACATGTTCTTTATAACGAGTTAGAATCGAACGTTTTGTTTGGCCGACATATTTTTTATCACAATCCTTACAATTTATTTCATAGATTCCAGATTTGTTGTTTACCTCAACTTTGTCTTTCGCGTTGCCTAAGAGAGATTTTAGGGAGTTATTCGACCGAAATGCTACTTGAACATTATACTGTTTAAAGGTTTTACTTAAATTTTTCGTAGTTTCGTGAAACGGTAAACTAATAAATTTTTTGCTCGAATCAATTTGAGGTAGCAAACATGTGGAATCCTGAATTGTTTTTCTTACTTTATGTTTTCTAACTAGCTTGTTTATTATTTCTGAATCGAAATTTATGAGTCACTTTGAGATTGAGTTTAAAAAGTCAGCCAAATATTTTCCAAACATATGGGTCAGGTATGTAGACGATGTGTTTGCAATTTTTGATACCAATAAGTGCGACTTAGATTATTTTGTAACAGAATTAAATACAAAATTTCCTAGTATTAAATTCACGGTTGAAAACGAAAACAATGGAGGTTTGCCATTTTTAGATACCTTATTAATTAGGAATGACAAAAACTTAGAGTTTGATATTTACCGAAAAGAAACCAACGTCAACAGATTTATAACCGCAGATTCAAACCATACTTTTCAGCACAAGAGTGCCTCTTTCAATTTTCTTATCAATCGTTTGTTAAGCATGCCATTGGCAACGGATAGATATGAGAAGGAATTAACTTTAATTAAGAAAATCGCGAGTTACAATGGTTTCGATTCAGAAATAATAAACAAGCTAGTTAGAAAACATAAAGTAAGAAAAACCTCAAATTGATTCGAGCAAAAAATTTATTAGTTTACCGTTTCACGAAACTACGAAAAATTTAAGTAAAACCTTTAAACAGTATAATGTTCAAGTAGCATTTCGGTCGAATAACTCCCTAAAATCTCTCTTAGGCAACGCGAAAGACAAAGTTGAGGTAAACAACAAATCTGGTATCTATGAAATAAATTGTAAGGATTGTGATAAAAAAATATGTCGGCCAAACAAAACGTTCGATTCTAACTCGTTATAAAGAACATGTTTCGCATATTAGATTCAATAGACCGGAAAAATCAAGTGTTGCCCGACATATTCTTGAATCAGATCACAACGTAACATCTGACTGTCAAAAACGTCACACGCCCCCGCGAATTGGATAGTTTTGAGAGCATTTTTATCTTTAAAAATAGGAATAACGTAATTAACGCAGATTTGGGTCCTATACCAGGTTCTTCTTTATTTGAGTTAATTGACAGTTAGATGTTATTAAAGCAAGAAAAATAGGAAAACCATTAAAAAATATTCGAATTCATGGAATTTATTTTTAAATTCGATTCATTACAATATTTTCCATTAAAATATTCTGACTCAACATTAATTTCCAAATTTATATTTCAACATAATTTAAGGATTAGTTTCATAATTGGATCCTTAATGTATGTTAAATTACGGCTTTTATAATTGTATTTCTAAACGGTTTTTCTATAGAATTTACAAATAATGGGTTAATGCTCTTGCATGAATAGGTGGGGATTACCAAAATGTAGGTAATTTTTTTAGCATTTAAGATTGAAGATTTTAGTGTTAAACTAGAAGACGTTCAGAACAATCCTTCTGTGAGTATTTTTGTGCGTTCAAGTGTTACACTGTTTTTTCTACTGAAGATGACAACGTGTTTGTAGAAATACGTATTTAGAATCATTAAATTCTATTGTGGTAAGGGTTTTTTCATTTTATTTTATATCTATATTTATTCGCTAAATTGATATGCTATCATTTACATTAGGGTGAGCACGTTAGTACGTTACCTTTATTTACTTGGCGTAACGAGAAGTTATGTAATCATACTGAATCTCAGCCACCAGTAAAGCTTCTTTGAGGCGTTTTTTCTAAATAATCGTTATATATACATTATAGCTAGGGACCGGACACGAGAGACCGATGACTCATCGTCCACGGTACTCACGCCACGCGTACTATTGAAAATTTGTATTTTTAAAGAGTTTTTAATTTTATTTATGTAATTGGAAAGCAAACGGGCGGTGATCTATAAAATACGAAATACATTTTTATTTGTTCATTTTGTAGTTCAAGGTGAGTAAAGTAGCATTAATATTAACTAGCAATACTTTCTCAAAGTTCTCTTCTGTAAAATTTGTTCTCTTTGAATGAAATACATCCTTGTAGATAGAAAACGTCCTTTCTACATCGCAACTAGTCATAAGTGCATACTGGAAATATTCTTTTATTTCAGCATATTTAACAGTTTGATTTTGAGGCATTGTCTCCATACACAATTGCCGCAATGTTATTAAATCTGGATTTCTATTAAAAACTGCGTCTAACTCTTGCCGAAGGCCACATTCGAAATCGCTCGGAATATTTTTCAAATTATTAATAGCCACATCTAATGTGATTAATCTATCGTTTAATCTGAGATTTTGGTTTTCAAAATAAGTGATTAGTTCTGTGCAAATTTGCAAAGTGTGCCTGAAGAAAGTACAACTTTTTTAAATTTGGAATTTGTATAAGTTCCTTGCACTCAGAAATATTTCGAACATCGTCATTTAAACATGTAACGAAATTTTGTAAGCTATCGAAGTTCTATGCATAAAAACTGGTAGCTTCCAACCATGTTCCCCATCTAGTCATTACTGGAGAGGGAGGCAGTGACAAAGGTGGAAGTTTTTCCCTGTAAAGACCTACTCTCAATGGTGCTTTTCTGAAATTTTTTTTAAAAGCGGATACAAGTCTATCAACTTCCATAAAGATGTCTCTGATATGTTCACGAATTCTGTGGAGAGCATGTGCTACACAAGTAATATTCAGCATATTAGGATATGTTTCCTTTAATAGTCTGCCTGTTTTTAATATACGAGGGAAAGTCAGTAATTAGGTCACAAAAAGGTATTATAAAAATAATTAAAGAAATAGTTAGCCAAAAACAAGTTTTATTTTTCAACAAAGTCTCCATCTGCATTAATACACTTATCCCATCGCTTTATCAATGCCCCAATGCCTGCTGCATAAAAGTGTTTGGGCTGGCGTCTGAACCACGTGCGCACCTCTTGTTGAACATCGTTGTCACCCTCGAAATGTTTGCCGCCAAGATGCTTTTTGAGTGGACCTAACAGATGATAGTCACTTGGGGCCAGGTCTCAGGACTGTAAGCCGGATGTTCAAGAAGTTCCCACCCTAATTGCGCAATTCTCGCCTGGGTCAAGTGGGCCGAATGGGGCCTGGCATTATCGAGATGCAGCAATATTCCTCTCGTCAGCAGGCCTGGGCGTTTTCGTCGAATTGCATCCCGAAGCAACAACAAAACTCTACAGTATGATTCAGCAGTCACGTTCTCTTTTTTGTTCTGGAAATGGGCTAAGAGCACTCCCTGAGAATCCCAGAACACGGTAAGCATAACCTTACCAGCTGAGGGCACAACCTTAAATTTCTTTGTTGACGGCGAAGGAGGATGTTTTCATTGCATTGAAGCACGCTTTGTTTCGGGTTGGTAGTAGTGCACCCATGACTCATCACCAGTAACAATTCTGTTAAGCATGTTCTCCCCTTCCACTGTATATCGAGAGAGGTGTTGCAAGGACGAGCCCATTCGAATTCTTCTGTGTTCCTCGGTCAGTTTTCTAGGTACCCACAGTGCGCAAACTTTTCGGAAATTCACGATCGTGCATCAGTTCGTAGGCTAAACCATGAGAACACCCTATTGCAGTTGCTATACTGTCTATTGTTTCCCGCCTGTCAGTTCGTATCATCTCTTCCATCCGTCGAAGTGTTGCATCTGTCGAAATCTGAACCGGGCGGCCACTTCGCTAATCGTCAACAACGTTTGAGCGTCCTTGAGAGAATTTCTCGACCCAGTTATATACGGCTTTCGCGACAAACACTTTTCGCCGTAAACAGGAGACATTTCCTTATGAATATCTTTTGCAGAAAGTCCTTTTGCCCAGAAAAAACGCACAATAGTACGTTGCTCTTCCACAGTACAATCTTCGAGCACGGTCGCCATTTTAACACTGCCTGTGTTCGCGCACACCAACTGTCACTTGAGAATTGTAAAGCTGGATTGTGGTGACACCTATTGACAAATAGGGAAACAACTCACTCCTATTTTCAGCTTTCCTACAGCACTTTGTGACTTATTTAATGATTTTCACTCGTATATGCGGCATTGTCACTGACAAATAAAAGTATTTTTTCTTTGTATCTGTCGTCTGAATGAAGCATTTGGTGCATATTCTCGTAAATAGTTTTAGCTAATGTTTCTGCATCAACTGTATTTATAACTTTTGTTGTTATTACATATTCATTATATGGAATAGTTGGATACAGTACACCAACTATTTACTACACAGTGTCCTAATATCCAAGTGTCCCGTACCGTTATGTTCAAATTTTAGAAGTGTAAAGTAGACTTAATTTCATGTCACAAAAATGCAAAACTTGTATATCCATTTTTATTTGTTTCAAAGTTACAGATGTATGAATGTGATTGTCAGATCATGAAAAAAAATGTAATCTCAAAGTCAATAAAAACTGATTTTATTTAAAAAAGTTCCATTAATAATATTTTCGAAATGTCCACCTCCTTGTTGAATGCAGGCTTGTGTCCGTAAGCCAACAGAAGAAAGTACTTATCCGAATTGCATACTTGTTTTGTCGGATTTGCTCGGCAGCCAGGTGAATCCAACGATCCAACAACTCTTCTCTTGTGTTCGAAACTTGCGCGATGACTAAATTTTTCATGTACCCCCATAAATAAGAGTCAAGGGGATTAAGATCGGGTGATCTGGGTGGCCATGCAACAGGACCACCTCGACCAATCCATCTTGGATAATTGACGTTAACCCAATTTCGGACAGCAATTCCAAAATGTGCTGGTGCCCCATCCATGTGAAACCACATGTCTCGTCGAACATTCATTGGGACATCCTCTAAAAGACCTGGCAGTTCGTCAATAAGAAATTGAAGGTAATTGTCCGCATTTAACCCCCCAGGAAAAACAAGGGCCGCCAAAACGTTAATAGAAAATTCATGTTGAAATTTAGATGGGCGTATAGCTTTGGGATTTTCTAATGACCACCTGTGCAGGTTTGTCAAATTTGTAACACCACTCCTCGTGAACGTAGATTCATCTGTCCAGAGGACTGTTCTGCAGAAATTAAAATGAAGCCGTGACTGTCTTAATATCCAGGTAGAATAAACTAGACAAGCATAATGGTCTGCCTCAAGCAAACCGTGTCCCCTGCGGTAGTGATATGGATATAGGCCCTCACGTTTTAAAATTCGCCAAACTGTCGTTCGTGGCACTCCTAGTTGTCTAGCGATTCGACGTACACTGAGAGTTGCATCCCTTGTAACAATAGCTACTGCTTCTTCCTCTAAGTCTGCTGGCAAATTTACTCCTCGGTCGAAAAGATAATCACGCAGTCCGCATTCCCGAAATTGTCTGTGTACTTCCAGAAACGTTCTGTAATGAGGAATGCGCCTATCGGGAAACCGATGTCGGTATTCAATAACTGCTTAACGTGCACTGCCGTTACAGTAGTCATACACAAAATGTATGTCCGCATACTCTTGAGAAGAAAATCGGTAAGGCATTTTGAATGAAGAAAACGTGTCCACTCACTAATAAGCTGTTGTATAAACTGAAACGTAATGTTATCCTTTATTAAAAAATGCAACGTTAACAGTTATCTGAACATTTGTTTATTGTGCGATATTCATGGTTCAGCACTTACGAAATAAGTAAAAACCTTCTTTATCATAAATCAATTTCCAATACTCTTTTTTGTGGATCTCCAAGAAATTACTGTATGCACTACGACACGTGTTTATTTATTTTAGGATAATATTATTATGCGACGTTAACAATCACAGGCCTGTTATTGAATTGTATAACTTTTTTTAAATAAAATCAGTTTGTATTGACTTTAGGATTACATTTTTTTCATTACCTGACAATCACATGCATAGATCTGTAACTTTGAAACAAATAAAAATGGATATACAAGTTTTTCGTTTTTGTTACTTGAAATGAAGTCTACTTTACACTCCTAAAATTTGAACATAACGATACGGGACACTTTGTGTTGACAGTTTTGTCGGCACTTATCCATAGGTAATGATTTGAGAGATGGCTTCTAATGCGTTCTATCTACTGTTTTCGTGTAGGAACGTAATATTTGCGAAAGGTGGGAACATTTCGACCAGTATATTTTAGGAGAAATGTTTTGAAGGTGGGATTGTTAAATTTATTTGATGAAATATTTACCGCTATTAAAGTTTCACAGAGTTCTTCGCTAAAATTGTGAGATTCAAACGAATCTAATTTCTGAGTATGTGTTTGAGATGCTAAGTGACGTTTTACGTTGGATAAATTTCGAAATCACTGGCAATGGACATACAATCAGTATGACCCTTAATGCAACTCGCCATTGTTTTACGATGCCATTCTCGACGTTATTCCATATCATATGTGAAAAAGTAGCTTAAACAATGTTCTAGATCTATTAAATGAAAATTAAAAAGTTGTGCGCAAGTTATTGAAAATTAACGAAATTCACTGGACAACACTTGCGTCAAAATAATTGGGAGAAGTAGATTCGATGAAACCATATTAAACAGGATCTATTACAAAAACAGTTAAAACAATGAAAAAAAGGATCTAACTCACCGTACTTTATTTATCTTACGAAATATAAACTAATAAATAAAATATATTTTAAAAACTCCTCACGCTTCTATCTACGCCCATGAAGAAAGGAATTCTACTGTAATATTGAAGTAATTGCGTCATAATTCAACGACAAAAAACAGATGTGCGGCTAACCGAATGAATAGTGCTATTCAATAACTGCTTGTTGTATTTAGCGATGTTATAAGCTGTTTATATTGTCCATCGTAATTTCGGCCTGATGCGTCGAGTCTCTATTGATTGTACAAACATTATGTATACATTTTATTAAGATTGATCAACTCCTAATGGGTGTTTGGATTTTTTGAAGGTCAGTATATTATAATAGGATGAAGAACTTTTTATAAAATGATATTGCAGATTCAATAAGAATGCAGCCACTTTTATTGTAGTCGTTATGTTGTTAGTTTTCATAGGCAGACTCAGAAAAGAAGGAGATAATCTTTGTATTTAATTCTATTTTAAACACCAACATCGTATTTTCTTTGATTATAAATCGACCGTCATATCTTTTTACCAAAGTCTAAATCCGCCAATGTAACATTAAAAATATATTTCACGTCCTTAGTTCGTGCTCGAGTCGCGATATATAATTTATTATATATACGGCATGTGTACTTGTCACAGTTCTAATAAGCTCCCAGGTAGTTTGTAATTGAATTTTATTTGACGCAGTTGGCGCTGGAAAATGCACAAAAAAAGGAAAGACAAGAAAAAAAAGTCGAGAGAAGAAATAGAAGAAGAGCATCGCAGCACGGCTGCAAGGGAAGCGCACGCAAGTCGAGAATCGAGCAGCGAATAATTCAAACAGAGAAAGGCGAAACGGTTTTCAATTATCTGAAAAGGAGATATCTTAATATGTGTGCTTTTAAAGAAGTGTAAAAAAGAAGAAAAGGCAGAAGAAGAAACTGTGTTTCACTTCTTTACGTTCGCCCGTCCTCGTTTGATTTCGTTTGATTCACTTGCGGATTTGAAATAGCGAAAACTACTACTGAACAAACACAACCTGTTTTCTATTCTTTTGCGGTGCGACATTAGATATATGTGGTCGCCTTCGAGTCTGTGTTGGGAACAGTTAGTAATAGTCGATTCATTTCTTTCTCAATACAGAAGTAGATCATCTTCTCATTCCCAAGTCGAAAGTATTTTTAAATGAATTAATTCGATGTTGAGTAATGATTCCTATAATCGGGATTATTAATGGATTTAACTCAAATTAAACTTGAATATGTATTCTAACAGCATTTATACATCTTTATTTTTACATACAGCACTAATTTTTATAATTTAAAGAGCTCTAAATCAAGACGTTTAATTTTAATTAAATTTGTTTGTCAAATATTTGGCGCCCAACGTGGGGCAATATGAAAATCAGCGAAAAAGAGATACTTTGATGATATTATAATTTAGAAAAGAACATATGCCACTAAATTATGACAAATAATTTAACGTTGAATTAAGTATACTAACAAACTTTCTTTACAAGCTAATTATCAGCAGCACATCATTGTTCTAGTATAATTTTCCGCAAATGTGCTCTCCTTAGTCGATAGGTCTTCTTCTGCTTCTTCTGATTCTTCAGGTTTGGACACCAGTAAGTAGAGGCATTTGATCTCAATGTTCTTTGTACCATCTCCAATAGATCTTTTAATTCCATTAAGTTAGACTTGCGTCCTTGATAAATACCACTATCTTCCTCGGGGAAAATTTGAGTACCCTTGTAGGGTATATCTCGAATGGATCCGACGTCTCTTCAGTTCTTCACAAGTACACGTTATATAAAGACCAGGCCCTTCTGTTTTTCGTATCTGCTACAGCAGGGCTCGCGGTAGATAGTAAAAATGAGGAATCTATAATAGACTACTTTATAGTTGGAAAAGAGGCAAGAAGAAGGATAAAAGACGTAAAAGTTATGAGAAGCCTAGAGATAGGTAATAATCACTTCTTAATGATTATGAAATGGGACAACAATAATAGTGAAAGTACATAGCAAAGAAAGAGAAAGGCACTAAATAAAAAAATAAGATGTTATAAATTGAGAGATCATAAACAGATACCACGAATATCTTAATTGAAAATTGACGTAGATAAACGCACAAGAAACAGTAGAACAAATATAGGGTAAATTTAAAAAGATAATATTAACGAGTGTTGAAGAACTATGTGGAATAACAAAAATTAATAATTCGAAAAATAAGAGAACACATTGGTGGTCAGAAGATATTAAACAAGCAATTAAAAGAACAAAGCAAAAATGGAAAAAACATATTTTCCCGAAAAAACAAAGAGATTACGATGATTACAAAAGCGAAAGAACGATAATCAAAAGAGTGATAAAGGAAGAAAAACGTAAGGCATGGACTGATTTCATAGAGAAAGTGTAAAAGCTTATAAAGAAAACAGGAAATTATTTTTTGGAACAATTAGGAATTCTAGGAAAAATAAAAGTAACATGATAAGTAACATTAAACATGAGGATGATGAAGTTTTAGTGGAGGCAGAGGAGATTATGGAAAGATGGAAAAGATATTTTAAAGACTTATTGGAAGGAATGGACATAAAAGCAGAAAAGAATGATGTCGATCCTCTGCGAGGTGTAGGGAGAGAGGAAGATCGTCAGCAAATGGAAGTGGTGACCACGGAAGAAATTCAAGAAGCAATAATGAAAATTAAACTAGGAAAAGCCCCAGGATGCGACCAGATAACGGCCGATATGATAAAAGCAGGATATGGGAAAATAGACGAGATACTAAAGATACCAGGGCACTGGCAAATCAGAATAATTGTACCAGTATACAAGAAAGGAGATGTAAGAAAATGTAGTAATTATTGTGGAATCACATTACTAAGTACAGTAGGTAAATTATACGTGGAAGTATTAGAAACAAAACTGAGAGGAACATTGGAAGAAACGTTAGAAGAAACACAGGTTTTAGACCTGGCCGAGAAGTCACGGACGCAAATTTCATTCTACGGCAAATAAGCCGAAAAAGTAGTAATGGAAGACGGTGAAGTACGGTTGACAAAACCCAAATGTGAACGTCAAAATTTAATGGTGTAATTTACATTTTGCATTATAGTCGTTTGTCGCATTTTATTTTGACAGATCGTAATAATTATTGTCAAATCAATTTTTTAAAATGCCTCAGCATTTACCTAAGGCTCAAAAGTCGAGGGCTATAGCAAAATTTGTCTTTAAGTGAAGTGGTTGCTGATTTAAATGTCAGCAAAAGCTGCATATTTTACGTTAAGAAACGTTGGCAAGAACATCATAGATTGCAAGGACCTTTCAGACAAGGTGTAGGGAAGGTCTCTAATGAGAACGAGTACAATGCTCTCGTAGAATATATCCGTCAAAATTCATTTAGAACGGCTGTGAAAGCACGAGAAGAAACTCTATTCACAGGATCTATTAGAATATCTCAATTGCGTTTAAATCAAGCTGGCTTAAAAAAACTGCGCTGTTGCCCGCAAAGTTGTTTTAACAAACCCACAGCTTGTTTTCGATATATGAATTACCACTCAAATGCACCTACATTATTCAATAAAATGTTTATAAATAATCTGACTGATAGAGCAGTTAAACTATCACATACTCAATACAGAAAGATAACATCAAGAAAATTAAAACGGTCTTAACTGATAATAACTACCCAACTTATACAACTTATAGAACAAACAATTAAAAAAAGAATTCACCAAATATAGAATACTGCAGACACCAATAACAAGTTAAACAATGAAACAACATATATCACGATTCCATATGTACCACAATTATCAGAGAAAATAAAATATACTTTAAAAAAATATGATATAGCTACAACATATAAATTTAGCTAGACAAATAAATATCTATTTTCAAAATTAAAACCTAAAATAGACATAAATCGAGAAACACATGTTGTCTATAAAATACCATGTCACGACTGTGACAGTTACTACATAGGTCAAACCAAACAATATTTATACAAGAGAATACAAGCTTACAAATATTCTAAAACAGACAAATCTCCTTTATTTACATACACACTGCAACGCGATCACCATTTCGATTTTGAAAACACACAAATAATTAAGAGAGAGCAACACACAATGAAAAGGGAAATTAAAGAAATTATTAGTATTAAACAGCAAAAAAAAGTGATATAAAAAATCTAGGCAGTATATATTATAACCTAACTATGTAACGATCTGCAATTTACCATCATAATACATGTTGCTGTTATATAAATATATATCTTATGTTATTTAAATACCTGTACATTTGCTTATCATGCTGACAGTTCCGTGTTTAGATCCCTGACTGGCTGTCCGGGTATGTTTTCGTGGTGTTCCGTCTCGTTTAAGTCGAATGCCGACAGCTTAACATCTTAAGCCGCTCCACGGGCGCATCCATAATAATATCTAATAAAATAATGAAAAGAGAAATTCTAGAAATTATTAATATTAAACAGGAAAAAATGTAATTAACAACAGAAGTGATATAAAAAATCTAAGTAGTATATATTATAACGTAATAATGTAACGATCTGCAATTTACCATCTTCGACTCCAAATAAGTTCTATAGTTCATTCTTGAAATATTACCGGTACGCTTGGGGACACGCTGTATATCAATATTACTTAGTATACTAATCATTTAAATGACATCGATGTTTAGTTTTAATTACAGAATGTCGTTTGTACGAAAGAAGTTTGGTATTGTAGCAATAAAATGTACTATTTTTGACGAAGCGGAAATTGCTGAAAAACATTTTAATTACTGGCAAATCATCACGACAGTTCCCGTCGACGGACTCATCCTTTCTAAGAATTTGAATACGTATATGTCTTGTCTTTTTTTATCAACCTCGTTACCGCGATCGTAACTAAAAAAAAACAAAAAAAAAGAATGATCTTGATCCATCTCCACGAAAAATGCCTAATTAGCCAATTGGGCCGTAATAAAATGATTCCGATGGTAATAATTACAGGTCGAACAAATAAACCGGACCAACTAAAACCAAAAGCATCCGTTCGAATCGTTGGCATCACCGACGACAAGAGCAAACGCGCTCATATACATTGTATATATAGTCAAAGTGGCGCAAAAACATCGGTACCGTATGTCCTCAAGATGTTTCACATGACGATACTTGCATTGTTGGACAGGCATTTTGCCGAAAACAAACATCGGTAGAGGACGCGAAATATTCCGTCTTTTGTTCAGTATTTAAAAAATTCCTCCGTCCACTTCTCGCTCTTCCAAATCCATTCACGTATCTATTTATCATTGTTGCAATATCGAAGCGAAACGGAGTTGAAAGTCCCTCGTTAAGCAAAAAAAAAAGGAGAAAATAAACGACCAAACTATACAAAAAAGGGAAAAAACAAAAGAGAAATATCGCGAACGCCATGTGTGTGCACGACAGTCACTTGTCTCCATACGTGTAGAGTCGGGTTCGTCCACAGCGCGGCGACGTTCTGTTTTCGGTACGCGTATTCCATAGGCCACGTGATGATTCGTCGAAAACATTGAAAAATGACATTGGACGAAGACGAACTTATTCACGTACGAATTCGTCGAATAAAGACGGAATAAAACGTCATGCATTTATGTCGAGTTGTACACTTGTGTAACCCAGACAGGCATTTGTAATATTGTCGGCAAATGGTGGTGAGTTTTTTGCTACTGTGCTGGGCCTAAATGAGAAGACCACTAGCATACTAATACGTTCCCTTCTGTTGGTATACAGCCGAACAGGACCAAGAAGGTATATACATAACATAAATGAATGTTGACAAATATTTTACTTGTATATTCCTATTAGCGACTCGTTCGGATCTCGCTATCTCTTTTTCACCGTGCGGGGTAAGCAAAACGACCAAAAAGGACACCAAAAAAAGAGAGTATGAGAAAAAGAAGAAATAGGCAGAGAGAGAAAGAGAAAAATACCTACTAAAAAAAAAATAAATGACGGTCGATATCTCGATGTGTGACGGGACGAAATTGGTGTAACAAAGTCGAAAGTATACTAAAAATTAGGTAGTTGGAGGGAGACGAAAAATGAAAAGATCGATAATTGGTCTGGACGCACTGTGTTCTAAGATGCGTGCTGAACCGATGTTCTGTTGCGTCGTGTTCCGTTGAGCATGCGGTTCCCGTCGAAGTTGTTGCTGTTTTCGTTGTCATCGTCATCTTCTTCTACTCCTCCTTTTTCAACCGTCCACTTCGCTATACGATATTGTTTCCAGGAAGATCTTCGACGGATTGTTATGAATAATTGCGTTAGGGTGATTGTTTCCGAAAATGAGTTTCAATTGTCTCATCGTGATTTATTATTGTTAGGAAGGATGCCATATGGTACATCTGGGAATATCGGAGATTTTATTTTTTTAAATTCCTACACTAAAAGGGTATACGAGGGTCACCTTTAATATTTTTACAAAATCTGGAAAGAAAACAAAATTTTTGCTAACAAACTATTTTATTGCTTTTCAAAATATTCGTCTTTATGGTCCATATACTTCTGCATGCGTCCGAACCAGTTCTCAAAACATTTTATCCACTCTGAAGTTCACAGTTGCGAACAAAAAGAAATCATTCGGTGACAAGTCAGGTGAATATGGACAATGAGACGTTATTTCACCACTTTTCTCCTTCAAATAATCAACTGTTAGACGTGCTGTATGGAAACTCGCATAGTCGTGATGAAGAATAATGCGACGTTTTCGGTTGTTCTTTCTGATTTCGTCTATAACTTTTGGCAAACAAATTAGTGTATACCAATCAGCGTTAACAGTTTTTCGATCCTCTAAAGGAATTGTTGCGATGTGTCCTGTACATCCGAAGAAACAAGCGATAATTTTCTTGGAAGTGCTCCTTGCACGAACAACTTTTGTGAGGTTCAGTTCGTGGAACACCCATACAGTAGATTGTTGCTTGGTTTCCGGCTCATAAGCATATATCCATGTTTCGTTACCTGTGACGATGTTGTATACAGATTTTTCGGTTTCTACGTCGAATATTTTGCGCATCTCTATACACCAATTGACACGAGCTGCTTTCTGTGATTCGGTCAAGTTATGTGGAATCCATCTGGAACATATTTTTTTTACAAATAAATGTTCAGGTAAAATCGAATGAATTACAGTCTGCGATATGCCAAGAGATGCCTCTATCACTGTAAATCACATGTCGATCGTGTTCTATCACTTTCCGCACAGCATCGATGTTTTTTGGAATCACAACAGTTTTTGGTCGACCTTTACGTGATTCATCACTCACTGAGGCACGACCATGATGAAATTCTGCAAACCTATTGTAAACTGTCTTCTCTGATAGTGTTTCATTACCAAAAGTTGACCGAAGCGATATAATGCATTCTTGTGGAGTTAGGCTTTTTTTATAATCGTAAAAAATCTCCCAACGAAAATCTTCACGAGTAATCTCCATTATTTTACAAACTCACTGAAACTTAAACTCTTAAGACTGTCACTGTCAGCAAACTACTTACTCAATTTCTAAGCTATCGCGGATTTCTCCTTGACAAATGTCAAACTTTAAGGATATAATGATTACATATTGCAGTGGATTTTTCGCCGAAGAAACTGGTTATGGACAATAAGAAAATTTAGAACATTTATTTAACATGCATATTTGCTTTATATCTAGGTATATTCACATGTTTAGATTTTTGAGCTATTTATTAAGACAGTGACTGTACACTATTTGAAACTTTACAGGAAAGAGTCCGTCTCGCGGTCCTATTCTGTAGCTTTTTCGTTTGATGCCGGATCATGCATCCGATTAAAGTTCAGAGATATCAACTCCGTTGCTTGACATAGTCGAGTGTAAAAAACATCATTTTTTACATTCAGGTTTTTGGATTTAGAGTCGGTTTATTTTATTTTATGTTTATGTTTATGATGTGTATTTAATTTCATTTACGAATTTTACGAGAGTTGGTGATCTCGTTTGTTTTAAATTTAAATATATTTGGTATCTCTCGCCCTAGTTTTTGTGTAAAGGTGTTTATATCGATGTAAGTACTTCACACATTTGATTTATATAAATTTCTATTTCGAGATTATTCTTTGATATTTGTGCTTATATGTTAAATTTTTGTTGATTATTATTATTATTATTATTATTGTTGATAGTAGAGTATTATATGGATATTTAAGAAAATTATCATGTTTTTGTGAGGGAGTTTTTTTATGTCAAGATTTTCTAGAACTACTTTAGTCAGGATTTTGGAGGGAATATTTTATCATGTTTATGTTGCGCATGATCTGATCATTGACACGCGTGGTTAACAGTTGGTCTCTCTTGACGTTTGAAGTTTGGGTGTAAAGTAAATATTTGAATTTGACAATTTTCTTAATTATTTATTAGTTTTATTATTGCTCGCGAGTCATAGGAGGTTTTTCTCTATGTGCGTGTAATTTATCACATAGACTGTTTCCTCCCAGCTACTGTTTATACTGCTTTAGCTCTCTTTGCACTTTGAAAAGAGATTTTTTTTTTCTTTTATTGTTTTCAAATAAATTAGTTAAGTAGTAGTGTGAATTTTATTTGACTGTTGTTATTTTCCACATCTTTCACTGGGGAGAAATCAGCGAAAGCTCGAGAGAAGGAAGTTTCCTGCAGAAGTATCTACGACTGTAAGCATCCGGACAATTGTTGTGAGCTGACCTCATAAGCAAAGGCACAGTTCACTGCAATATGTCAAAAGCATCATCTAGTGGTCGATTGTAAAAATATAAAAAGTATCCCTCCTAACTGTGTATGAATAACAGTTACTTAACGACAAAAAAAAAATTAAAAAAAGGTATATAACCCCTTACCACAATTATTAGTCGTATCCTAAATACGTATTTCGACAACTAAGTTGTCATCATCAGTAGGTAAAAACTACTCATTAAAAGTCGCACACGGGGCACAGTTAAAACAAGAGAAACGCTTCCGCACAACTATTATACACTGCAACCCTGCATAGACTGAGTCTATGCAGGGTTGCAGTGTATAATAGTTGTGCGGAAGCGTTTCTCTTGTTTTAACTGTGCCCCGTGTGCGACTTTTAATTAGTAGTTTTTACCTACTGATGATGACAACTTAGTTGTCGAAATACGTATTTAGGATACGACTAATAATTGTGGTAAGGGGTTATATACCTTTTTTTAAATTTTTATTTAACCACAGTCTCCATTGAAAGAATTTTTACTTAACGACAATTCAATTATAAGAAGCTTTGGAAACAAAAATTTAGTTTATAAAACGGAAACTATTAACAGTAGATTTTTTACTCTTGACCTGGTATCGTAATATTTATTGGCGTAACTGGTATCGGCAGGTCATTTTGGACCCGTAATTTTTAAGAATCTAAGCATTAATTGAATCTTTATTTTAATTTAGCTTCATTAATCCATTTTTGGCAGTACATCCAACAGATTCATATAGAAAAAAAAGATTTTTAATAAAAACATATTTGATTATAATCCATGTAATAGAAATACAGTTTTTTCGCATTACAAACTCGTAACAAAATATAATTGAAGCTCAAATATAACTGGATTGAAAAAATAATTCGATAATTACTTACAACTAGGAACAGGCTTAATTCAAAAAAATAAAAAATAGCAATTTATTAACACATTTTCCGCATCTACTGGTCACTTCTGACATTTCTCACATAACAAGGTAGCTGCACTGTGAGCTTTACAGACGTGATTAAAGCATTTGTCACAAACTGTAGGATGTTTATTATCTTTATTGGATGCATAAATGTGACACCTATAGCGTTTTCCTTGGATTTGTTTAGATCTACATTCTAACTGAGGAAGTAGAGCTTCCTCTACCCGGGATGTGGAGGGTTGGCTTAGATTAACTGTGGATTCGTGGCACTTTAGAATTTATCGCTTAATTGAGTGAAGTTCTTTAGGAAGTCTTGCTTCCAATAATGGTCGTTTCAGGTCTTGTTTAATTAAAGATTTCCCTAACTCAAATACAAAATTTCGTCGCTTTAACGAGCTTTGGTTACCACTTTGAAATAAAATGTAAGAATTTACAAGAGATATATTCATTATAGCATACTATAAAGCACAAGGCCATCTTCTGGTTCTGCGACCTGTGTTGTAATTTGCACACTTCCGATCTTATGCATCAAAGCCAGCCTTTGTGGAATTGTAGTATAAAATCATGTTAGTTTTATTCGATACTTCGTCTATCCTGTTGTGATGGTACATAGACGATAGTAGGAGAACATAGTATCTGTCCACTCGATGTTTTGACTCACGTCATTGCGTGGCGTTATCGCGGACATGGGCACCTGCAATGTATGTATTCTCATTTCATTTAAAGCCCGATGATTAAACAAGGATAAAACTGAAACGAAAATGTGGGATTGTCTTCGCCGTAAGACCAATAAGATAGACAGAGATAACATGTGATCATCCGTCCGCCATGACACCACTGTACTACGGTAGTCGAATAGTTAAATTTTGACGTTTGACATCTTACTTTGGTTTAATTTCATTTTATTGCTTTTCTTGTTAATTTTCTTTCTATCTAGCTAATAATTGATCTTTTCATAACACAAAGAACTGTTTTTAATACATTTTCAGTAAGTATTCTTATCACTAAGATTGGTTATAGGTTAAGAATTTACATTTACTACAGATACGCCTGGAAAACCTCTGAATTCACAATCCCAGCAACTTGTGTTGAATGTCTGCAACTTTTTTGAAGGAGAGAATCTAAAACAAAGTTCTGATAAATATAAATGCAGCTTTTGAAATATTTATTATGTTCTTCTTGAAAGTGATATATTGAATTGTTTATTGTCTTGGAATAAATTAATTAAAAATTTCCAGTTATTTTTTAATCAAAGGCCTTGCATTAGATATAGTTGCTCAAGATCAAACTCAGACTTAGAAAAAAAGCATTTATTGAAAGTCAATAAAAGCAGATGAAATTGCCAAATTTTACACAGCATCTAAATATAAATCTAAATAAAATAATGTTAAAACGCTGTCATGAAACCTGAGTAAGATTTATGAATTCTTTTTCTTAACGAATGAACATCATAGGTTGTGCTAATTTTTACAATATGCTGGCTGAATTTTATTCCGGTCTTCTATTAGTGCTAATTAGTGCATCCTAAAATATTATTTGAAGGAGATTTGATCATTTTAAATTTGCCATGGTTCTTCTATATTAAATAAGCTTTTATAGTAAATAAATACATTTTATGTGTTCTATACTCAGACCGGCACGATTTGTTATTGAATATTTTGGTGCTTTGAATAAATAAAAAGCGTTCAAATAAATTTTACCTCTAGTAGTCCATGACAATAAAAATGTTTGTCGTAACTTGTACTATTTACATTTGCATCAGTTGTCAATTTGACAGACTATTTATTCTGATGTATACTAAGTTGGAGCTTTTTGAAATTGCTTTGTAATTTAAAATTGATTTAAAATGGTTTTCACTGTTCAACACAAATCATTCATGGTTGAATCTTATTTTTGGAACGGACGTAATATTAGCGGACAATGGCACTATTTTCTTGAAGAATGCTTAGAGGAATTTAGAAATATGTTTCCAAACTTCGTCTTTGATTTTGATAGTTTTTGGTACACAGTTAAATATTGCACTAAGGTTTTCAGAGAAACAGAGAGTGTTCTACGGAAAGAAGACAGTGGCCGTCCGAAAAAATGTACGGAAGAGCTAGTTGACGATGTAACGCAAATTATGAATGATACACCAGGAACATCCATACGAGTATTCTCTCCACGAGTGGGTGTTTCAATTGGCACTTGTCATACAATTTTGAAAAAAAGACTTACATTTATTTCCATATCGCATGGCCTATTATCAAGAAATCAAAGAAATTGACTATCCTAGAAGAACAACATTTTGTCAGTGGTTCTTAAATAATTTTGATAATGACATTATTGACAAAATTTTTCTCAGATGAATCATGGTTTTATTTGAATGGATATGTTAACTCACAAAATATAAGGATGTGGAATACTAAGAAAGCGCATGACTGTTATGTTGTTCATCCACAGAAAATTGGTGTATGGTGTGCGATTAGTCGAAGGAAAATCATTGGCCGTATTTTCTTTAAAGGAGAAAGGTATCGACAAGAAATTATTATGACATTTATTGAACAGCTTAATGAAGAAGAAATAAATCAGGGTTACTTTCAACAATACGGAGCTAGAGTGCACACAGCTTGTGAACCAATTAATATGATACGGAAATTTATCAAAATCGGTTGATAAGTTTAAACATCGAACATGAATTTCCAACAAGATCTTGTGATGTTAACCCCTGTGATTTTTTTCTGTGGCCTTTTTAAAGAACTCAATTTTTTGGGTACAGATACCTGATCTTGCAGACCTTCAGATCAGAATTGCTGAAATAATTAACGAAATCGACGATATGCTACTACAAAACGTTTTCTCCTTCATTAGAAGAAGATGTTAGAAATGTCTCGAACAAGGTGGTGGCCACTTTCAACAATTTTTATAAAATGTTACTTGTTTGTTGCAAATAAACGTATCTCATTTAGTTAAATATTTTAATTTTATTATTCTGACATTTATCATGTCATTCAAATAGTTCATAACCAACAAAATTCATATTAAGAACTTAAGTAAAAAGCTAAGATATACGTATAATTTCCATGGGCAACTTCGAGGTAAAATTTAGTTGAACGCTCGTTACATAACCTACATGTCATGAGATGAATGTTTGACATCACGGAAAATTTCATTCATAACCATGCTATTCTTGACGTTTTATTAAAATTAATTTTAATAAATATAGCTAATTTTAGCTAATGAATGAAAAATGTTATAAAATTTAATAGAATATTCAGATATTTAGATATAAACATAATCTAAAGAGTTTACTTTTAAATACAATTCTATTTTATAAGTAATGCATTTGAGCTAGAAGTGTTGATTTTGTTCATATGGATGAAAATTAATGGCATAAGTCAAAACATCGAATGGATTAACACTATTTACTTTGTTAACGTACAGTAGTGGACATAATTAACTAGGACAAGTCAAAAAATTAAGTAACCTTTTATGTGTATTAAATCCTTACCGAAAGTAAATTGTTCTGTTTTATATGTATTATAAAATTATTAACTTGCATTTGAATTACAATTCTGGTAAGTGAGGATGTCTGTCAAAGCCTAGTTTACATTATTGGATTATTCACTGTCCTATTTATTTATGTCCATTACTGTACATACGACACTAAAGTCACGTTGCCTGTAAAAGTAAATGGTCTAGTTTTTTTAGTTGGAACAATGTACTAAGATATTTCACGTATATTTTTACATATAGTGCCGAAAGAGGTTAGCTTGTTCTTGGGTAATTCTTCAACTAATTCCAAGGATGTGATCCAGTTGTCTGCGGTAATATTTCTGTTGCTGTTTTGAACTGGATCGATTAATGATAGTACTGTTTGTATTGGTATTGATAGTGTATGTAGATTAGGCTGTGGTTTTACCAATGTAGACAAAGGTATTTAGAAAGTAGTGTGTTTTTGCATCACAAAGATACCATAACACTTTCAGCCCGTATTTATTTGGCTTACGCTTCATATACACACGAAAAGAACATCTACCCCTGAAGCCTACAAGTACCTCATCTATTGTGAGAAATTCCCCAGGACTATAACAATTCTTACAGTTCTGTATAAATAACTCAAATATATCGAGTATAGGATATAATTCATCCGGCAATCTCCCATCTCGAATAGAAATACTATCACACCGCAATGCGACCAATAAGAATAAGAATCGCTTTAGCGACATTGTACCTCGAAATATGCTTCTGCCAGTACCCTCTGTAGCAAATAAGCCTTCGATGTCTTCATGATTTGATTTAAAAAATTGATGTGAAATATAATAATTCAAAAAATGCCCTAATTTCAACTTCGTCTGTATAGTTGAAGATTTTTTCCAAATGTGTGGACAAATCCGCGTTTTTTTTTCATTTGTGCACTCGAAAATTCTACTAATCATTCCGGTGGTTATTAGAAGGGACCAATAATCGATGTGTTTATTTTCGTGTAAGTTTTCTGCCGCAGATTTTAATCCGGGAACATGCACAATAATATTATTATTTCGGATACGGCCTAAAATTGGAGGTTGTTTTGAGCACCTCTATCGGGTTTTTTCCTAAACATAGTTTAATGACGGTGACAAAATCGAAGAAATATTTTTAGTTGAATGGTATGATTGATTGTTGTCTGTTGCACCAACTTCGTCCATAAATAAGTGTATATTTTCTCAAAACAAGTACAAATTTAATAAAACTAAAGTTAGTTGAACTTATTAAACCAGAAATTAAACTAAATTGACGATAATTTGGACTTTTGTCACAAGATCCATGTCACAATTAATAACAAAAGGTAGCATCCCATTTCTTTGTGATCCTTTCCCATATGGGGCAATCAATAGTTCTTCTTCTTCTTCTTCTGTTTTGGATTGGACGCCAGCACGTCCAGGCAATTGAGCACACTGCTCTTTGTACTATCCCCAATAGATCTCTCTGTTTCACTCTGTTAGACTTGTGTTCTCGATAAAAGCCACTATCCTCCTCAGGGGAAGTTTGAGTACACTCGAAGGATAAAATAGATCTCTCCCGAAATATTTCTGTATGAGTTTCTTCAGTTCCTCACACGTGAATATTACATGAAGGCTAGTTTTCTCCTGTTTTTCAATCTCCTACACCAGGGCTCGCTAACCAAGCCCATGCTGTACAAATGGTTCCTTAAAGGACAATGTCCGGTTATTAACCCGGCAATTATTTTAATTTCTTTTTTGTTACTACGAATTAGGTTGGCTGAAAACTTTCCGTTGAGCTCCCTCAACCTCCTCGATAGTTATTACAACCATCAATTTTCATAGTTTCTCTCATACACTTTTGATGAGTCAAGAAGGTTTTATTCAGAGTATCACTATCTAACTCAGCGTAAGCATTTATATAACGGCATTGATTAATTCGTCGATTATTTTGGAAGAGATTTTGGGCTGCAGCGACTGAATGGCATTGAAAAATCCCAGATCGAGAACGCTCATATCAGGACTATTTGATGGCTGACAAAACATTTTAATGTTTAAGTTAGTTCTTTGGCAAGCTTCCTTAAAACCTATATCCTCAGTATCGATATGCGGTTTGGCGTTATCTTGTTGAATCCAGATGGTTGAAAGATGATATTTCTGTTCAATTGCAAGTAGCAATTTTTAGATTATCATTTTCTCTAGTCAAAATCGAAATAACTTTAGCTTCCATGGTTGCAGGTTCTTCAAATACGAATACAAAATGCTTATTCTGAGATTGATTGTAGTGAGGACGACTAACAGCTATTAGAAACATTACTTTTGTAAGCAAGCGTTTACTTTTACAGGTTCTGCACGGTTTCTGTTCAACCTCTACCAGGTGACATGCATTGAATGTTTTCGTGATGTAAAACCACTTTTCGTCTACATGGATTTGATCAGTCATATCCTTGAAATGAGGTGTTCCATCAGCTACACTTTCTGGCTTACGCATTGATAAGCAGTACTTTAACAGTGAAATTTTATTGACATTCGTCAAATATGGCTGTATAGCATTGGAAGCTTATTTGTCCTTATTTTATTCATTATGAACTGTACTTTTACTGACGCCAATAGAATGTACAAGAGAACGAATAGTACGTCGATTCACAGGCCTACAAAAAAAAAATTTTTTTGGTGCATCTCTGTTTGTTTGAATAGTCGATAAAGTAGGTAATGTACAGTATATTGACATACGTCATTTTAACTCATCAGCTCTAGTTTACCCTCATTGTGAATTGTTGTCGGTCTTGTTCGTAACTAGTCATTATTACAATATCATCGATAAACTTTGTGTTACTATTTCATTATGGCTAGTACGTCCAGACGTTGTGTTAACGATCCTGATATATTTTGTTATGTTTGTGGTGAATACATACTGAAAAATCAGCGTAAATCGATTACAAACACAGTGCGTCGTTTGTATTTTGCTTACTTCGGTATTGAAATTATACACCAAGATAAAGTGTGGGTGCCTCATAGTGTTTGTAAAATATGCGTTGAACATTTGCGACAATGGGAGAGAGGGAAACGTAAGTCTTTGAAGTTGGAGTTGGAGTTGAAGTTGGAGTGCCTATGATATGGCGAGAACAAAAAAATCATTATAACGACTGTTACATTTGTATGATTAATATAGTGGGCATCAACAAAAACAATCGCCATAAATGGAAATACCCCAATATTTCTTCAGTACAAAGACCTGTTCCTCATTCAGAAAATGTTCCAATACCAACTTTTCACCAGGTAGTGCAGTAATCTCAGGAGGATGAAGCTGAAATACCTATTTCTTCCCAAGTAGATGATGACTTTCAATACTGCGGAATAACATCAGATCCTAAGCCATTTTCGCAGAATGAGCTTAGTGACCTCATCAGAGACTTAGATCTTTCGAAGGAACGTGCTGAGTTACTAGCGTCAAGATTAAAAGAAAAAAATTGTCTTTCCTCAGATGTTCGAGTGTCTACATATCGCACGAGAGAGGGAAAGTTATTGAAGTTTTTTTCATCTGATGAAAATTTTGTGTATTGCTGTAATGTGAGTGGTTTGCTGGCTTTCATGGGTTTAACGATCTATCAGCCCAATGAATGGCGTCTCTCAATTTCTTAAGACTCTCGATAGAAATGGTCAATGTTTCCAGTTTATTTCTCACAAATTTCCTGGTTTAAGTACTGAAAAACTAAAAGCAGGTATCTTTGATGGACCTCACATACGATGAATTGATGAAAGACAAAACTAATTTTGAGACTTGTATGAATGATGTGGAGAGGCTTGCCTGGCAATCTTTTGTAGCAGTTGCACAAAATTTCCTCGGAAATCATAAGGCTGACAACTATGTAGAACTAGTAGAGGAAATGCTGGTACGATTCAAAGATTTAGGCTGTAATATGAGTATAAAATTACACTATCTCAATAGTCATCTACATCATTTCCAACACAATTTAGGAGATCTAAGCGAAGAACAAGGGGAACGTTTCCACCAAGACCTAAAAACAATGGAGAATAGATACCAAGGAAGGTGGGACAGTCATATGATGGCTGACTATTACTGGGGAATCATGCGAGATTGCCCGAGTCAGTTTCATTCTAGAAAATCACTCAAAAGACAATTTCTTGATGTTTATTGTCAATAAAATATATATTTTTTCGTGAATTGTGTTTTTTTTTTCTCGGGAACTAGAGCTGACAGAAGAAAACGGGTAACATTTTTGATATCGCCATGTAAGACATACTTAAAATCGGATCTAAAATCTCTGGCACCAAAATGGTTGTAGGCCAGTGTTATTAAGTGGAAATGCTTTAATTACTTCTATATCAAGCATTCTTGGTTTTCGGCCAACACTTTCCTTTTTACGAGAGGATTCGCCGGCTACCACGAATCCATCGTTTAATGATTGCTTTCCTCAATGCCATATCCTGATAACAGTTTTCTCGGATACTCTGAATTTGGTGGCAGTATTTTTAACGGAGTTGTGCTTAAGCCTGCCGTTGTTACTGAGGTCTAACAACGAATGGTAGAGAGCTTGCCGTAAGTTTGAAGCCAAATTGTGAAATTGCCAAAATATTGATTGAATTTTCCGTATTTGGGGCAAACCAATTTGAAATTTTTCTTTAAAAAAATATTTCTTAAAGATACACTTTTATTTTACAAATAACGCAGAAAACTTTAATATGTTTACAAATTACGTATTAATCTATACTATTAATTTCACTTTTAGCGTCAAATCTGACATTTACTTATAAGCAGTCAAAACACACTTTTCTTAATTTTTCATTAAATCTCACTTGTTTCTAGACGGAGATAGTGTTATCTTTGATTCAAAACAAGAACATAATAGTGGTGCATATCGTCAAGGAGTTTATTTATAATGTAATGGTGGTTATTGTGGTCTTTTCCTAACGAATGGCGCTGTAATTAAGTAATGTTTCTTTTTTTTTAATAGACCATTGCGTGTAATTTTTCAATAAAATATTATCTTTGTATAAAACTAACATACACAGATCTAAACAACTAAATCGTGATCACGTATGCCATGCTTTCATCTTTTATCGACAGTATTTTGTCTGACATATACCAGCAACAAAATAAAACACGGGCGAAAAAAAAACAAATCGCTAACTATCATAACATATGAAGATCGTATAATATGTACTTTCCTTGTTTATTTTTTCCTCTTCCAGTTGGGTTTACAGTTAGAAAATAAATACTTACATATCTACATACGGTCCGTCGATTTATTGGTTATGTGTTGACATGTAGGTGTTTTTTTTTTCGGCAATTTTTTTCTTCCGATCGCGTATGTTTGGCATCGGAATTTCAACATACGTTTCTCTTGTCTGTACGTTCTGTTTTTTTTTTTTCTGTTTAGATGTGCCAATACGTATACCGCATAGAAGACCAAAATGATTTTAACAATCGCATTTGGAATCTAACGTACGGTTACACGTTTTTGAAAGTTGTTCGATTGTGCTGTATTTACATGGTATCGATTTGTCGTGATAAATTGACAGATAAAGTATTCTTAATAGTTACCTTAGAAATTATAAATTTGGTTGTCTTAGTCGTCAGTCAGTTAGACATGAAAAATTCAAAACGAAATATATCTTTCTTTTCTATTCCTTTCATCCCTTTGGTAGTTTTCTGGCGTTGGATTATGCAGTACTTTTCTGACTTAACCCAGAGATGCTTAAAAATCTTCGGGGCAAACTTCTGCCATAATTTTGAACAAATCTTGTTAGATACCAAGATATTACGGTTTAAATGTCTCAGGGTCCGTTGTTCTATTCACAGAAATTCAATTTTCTTAACCGATGCAATAAAAATATCTAAATTTCATTTAAATATATTAAATTTATTATTTAAAAATGAATAGATGTGAACTGCCTTATATTTTTTAATAGACTACACTAAGTAGTCAATTAAAGTTCTTAAGTTCCTGTCACTAACTCCTTTTACTTTCCTGTACTAATTTTGTACGTCACTTATTGAGTAATTTTGTCTGCCTTTTAAACAACTTAAACACCTGCCTTTTCCTTTCCAATTCCTTTTTTCTTAGTTTGACTTATACAAAAAAGGTTTAAGTATATCAATACGTTAAGCACGTATTACGCACTTGTTACAAATGAAACAGACATGTAAAAAAATACACATCTGTAACTGTAAAGATGGACAACACACCTCGTATTTTCCAGCTTTTTACTTCTGCTTAAGACATATTGCCATGAACTTTTCCCCGAAGAAAATTTTTAAAGAAGTTATAAAAGATAGTATATTTATGTGTATTTTATTCCAGAAAAATATTGAAGATTATTTAAATATTTATTTGAAAATTTAATTTAATATATCTTTATGTTCACGACTGTAGATTGTTCGACCAGAGTATTGAGGTATGCAGTCCGAGGTTGAGTGGAAATATTTTTATACTGTAGATATTTTGACTTATATTAGATAGGGCTATGATGCTGTTTCCGGGAAGTAGGAGATTTAGAGATTTAATAGGTCTTGAGCAGAAAGGTCGAGTTCTTGTTGCTACTGAATAGAACTTAATTTTATTCAGATTAAACTTTGGATAAATTCGGTTTGTGTTTTGTGTGATGATTATGATGTGTTAAATTAATTCTCGAGTTATTACGAGTCTTTAAACTTGTAATTTTTAATTTATAAGACCTATCTGAAAAAAAAAAATCACTCATTTTAGTGAAGTGATAACTACATTAATTAATGTATGTATATTTCTGTTAATATATTTATGTCTTTAGAAATAATTCAATTATATTGAAGAGCTCAGTAAATTTAGTAATTTTAGGTTTATAAAATTGTTGTAATCATATGAATATTAAGAAAATTGCCAGATTTTCTTTTAAAGTTTTTTTTCAAGTAATATTCTAGAAGGATTAGAAAAAAGGGGGGGGGGGGGGAACTTGTATTTGTTTCATGTTCAATGTACGCATGAATTAAATGTAGCTGCGTGCGCATTACAGATAATTTTCTGTTTTGACGTTTTAAATATTTGGGTTAACGTAATTTAAAAGTCTGACAGTTGTTCTAAATATTTAATTTGAATTTTGCTCGCGGTCATTTTTGGTGAGGCTTTTTTAGCTTTTACTTTCATTTAGTATCAAAGTTTTTCCTCACGTGATAGATGTTTCAATTTAACTTTATACTTTGTAAAGTTTAAATTTTCTTTTTTTTTTGTTTTTTTTTTGAGTAAAAAATTTAGGTTGGAAAATTTTTGTTTGTTTTCCTAATACCTCTTGTTTTAATTTTTTCCACGCACCCCATGAGGGTAAACTCTGAAGATTGAAGAGCTCCAGGAAGGCGTATCCGACTAGAGTATAGCAGGGCAAGCTACTGTGTATTGTGATCTAAAGTTAAATAAGCATTCAACATCACAATTCACTGCAATATGTTTCTGCTATTACTATTAAGCGTCGTCAGTTAAGCTAGTGAAGTAATTTAAAAGCTTAAATCGCCTATATGGTATAGCAAATTTCGTCCTATCAGATAGCACCATATAATATAGTGACATCTGACGGACGAAAGAGACTATGCCGAAAATGGCAACCCTTCCCTTGACAGGCTAAGCCGGTACAAAGGGGAAGAAAATACGCATACAGGTGTAAGTCCACTAACACGATGCCAGATGGCAGTAAATATACAAAAAAGTTTAAGTATACGACGCTTAATAGTAATAGCAGAAACATATTGCTATGAATAGTGGGTTAGAATGAAAATGAACCACTATTCACCACGATACTGTCCAACTTTGATGCTCAATCGGTTGACTTCTTTAATGAGATAGCTTTCCTCTCCGGGTTTCCAATGGAAAACGTGGAAAACATAAATGTATTAATTTACTTGAGCGCTACTCAAAATTTATTTGAGAATATAGTTAGTTTTTTAGAATTTACCGTTAATCACACAAGTCGGAAGGTAAACAAAATAATATTCAGATCTTACTTAAACGAATCTTAGTTTATTAAAAAAAAAATTGATTCTTTATAGAGCATAAAGAACTGTGTAAGACAAAATACACAAAGAGGTAAAATAATTTGCTGGTATTGACAGCTAAGCAAATTCAAACGTCCTCTAATGAATCGCGAACAAAATTAATACTAATAAATTCCAAAGATACCTTTATTCTTTCACCCCTGACAAACAAACTCAAACGTAAACAGATAAAACTGTCAAACCGAACAAGTGTCTAACGCATGTGCAGATACCACACGTACAAAAACTCCAACCTTGATATCTGAAACGTTCTAGAATTTAACGTTACAAAAAAAATTTACTAGAAACGAAAAACTATCTTTGTCATCTATTTTAACTAATATTAAAATATATAGAAATTCATACAATAAATTATACAATAATAAAAGCATACAATAAAGAAATAATATGATTTAATATAATGTAAAATAAAACTTACGTAGTTTTTATTTGTATAACCTTGAGAACACGTGAAGTAAGAGATTAATTAAATCCAAAAATACGAAGTTTACAAACTTGTATAAATTCGGTAATGAATTAAGCAAGCACAAACTGCTATTAATTCAAAAACAAAAACCGAAATTAATTGAAATAAAGATAAAAGAGGTTTATCTTCAAATATGCGACTCTCTTACTTGGATATCAAGACGTGTCTGTGGATATAGCATGGCCAAACGCCGAACTACAACCCTAATCAAAACTAAATCAAAATAAAACAGTTCAATACAAAATCTGTAATCATAAATAATTTCATAAAACATACAGTGTCATCAAAAATTATGGTTTAATCAAAAATAATGTTTTCTTCACAATGTTGCGGGGAAAAGTCCATAGCAATATGTTTTAAGCAGAAGTAAAAACCTGGAAAATACGAGGTGTGTTGTCCATGTTTACAGTTACAGATGTGTATTTTTTTACATGTCTGTTTCATTTGTAACAAATGCGTAATACGTGCTTAACGTATTGATATACTTAAACCTTTTTTTTGTATATTTACTGCCATCTGGCATTCGTGTTAATGGACTTACACCTATATGCGTATTTTCTTCCCTTTTGTAACGGCTTAGCCGGTCAAGGGAAGGGTTGCCATTTTCGGCATAGTCTCTTTCGTCCGTCAGATGTCACTATATTATATGGTGCCATCTGATAGGACGAAATTTGCTATACCATATAGGCGATTTAAGCTTTTAAATTACTTCACTAGCTTAACTGACGACGCTTAATAGTAATAGCAGAAACATATGTCTTAAGCAGAAGTAAAAAGCTGGAAAATACGAGGTGTGTTGTCCATGTTTACAGTTACAGATGTGTATTTTTTTACATGTCTGTTTCGTTAGTTTGACTTCTTATAGTTATACAGTATCTTCTTCAATGATCAATTTTCTTGAACTTGATCCTCGTTTAAAACTTTTAAAACATTTAATGTCATATGTACATATCTGTAGTTGTCACGAATAAAATTAAAATATTCAAAGATACATTCAAGTTTAATAATAATAATTCATGCCTCAGCACTCTCAACAGCTAGATGTCAATTACGTCTAGCTGTTGAGAGTGTGAGGCATGAATTATATGAAATAGTATGAATAGTATGATACACAGACTTTAAACAATTCCTTTAAAGACTAATAATTACACCAAAGAATTAAATATTATTAAACAAATAGCTGTCAATAATAACTACGACCCAAATTTAATTGATTATTTTACACATCCAAATATAAACCAATCAGATTCGCGTATTACTGAAGCAACTCGAAATTACAGCGGTAATTTATCGATAATTTTCATAGTAGAATAATTAGGCGTTGTTATGGAAATGCGGTTAATAAGGATAGACATTTCTAAAGTTCTGTCAAAAAACTGGTTTCATTGTCACAAAACAATGCTGAGATTTGGGGAAGAATCAGTTGTAAACATTGATCAAATAGTAAAACAAGCTGAACCGGCTAATACGAAAAAGAGTAAAGCGTCAATTTGGCGACAATTTTGTGAGTTTTGTGGTGCGAAAAACTACAGCATCGAACAAAATGTTACAGAAGAGGAACTTGCAGATATTCTGAAAGACTGGGCCTTCAATATGAGGAAGATGAATGGGGAAGAATATAAAGAAGGTGTTGTTAAAACGATGTGGAATGTCACGGCAAAATTGCTACAAGAAAAGTTTAATAACGAATATAACAGAAAAATTGATCCTTTTCAGAGGATCGTATTTAAAGCAGCCCGCGACGCAAGGAACTCCAAAAGGAGAATTCTTCAAGCGATACCTGGTAAACGGAAAATGAGTTCTGCAGCTTTACAGAAAAACGAATATGAAAAAATGATAAATGTTTGGGATGAAGAAAATCCAGATGGACTACAAAAGAAATTTTCATACTTCCTGCATAACGACTTCGACTCGTGTCAATTTGACATTTAAACCACTCCAGCCCTACGGGCTGTCATGATTTAAATGCTTGTCAAACTGACACTCGTCTTCGTCGCTACGCAACAAGCATTCGTGAAATTATCGATAAATTCAAAGCTCTTATGGTATTACTACAGATAATATTATAGTTAAGAAAATGTGCAAGCATACGTTAGAACAAGTATTTCCTTCTGTTAAGAGTAAAAATAAAAATAATCAATTTAAAAGTTTAACGTACATAGGAAAACCTTCAATCAAAATTAAAAAATGTTTAGAAACTTCAGACCTAAATACATGCTTTAAAACAGACAACAATTTAGCCAAGTTCATTAAAAACAATAAATCCAAATCCTCAAAAGTTAATAAATCAAGGGTATATAAATTAAAATGTGGTAGTAATTGTGACAAAATTTATATTGGTAGAACTTTCAGAAATTTCAAAACTAGAATTCAGAACATAAACGTAGTTATGATGACAAAAAACTAGATTCTAATTACTAAAATCACTTATTATCTGAAAAACATTCATTCGATCCGGAGTTTGAAATCTTACATGTACAAAATAAATCGCATAAATTAGATAGACTTCTTAGAAGCCCTGGAAATAAATAAAAATAAAAAGTCTGGGAATTTACTGAACGACCAACTAGATGCAAATAGTTCTCCTTTACTGAAATTATTTAATTAGGGTTTTTCCATGTGATTATTGTGTTTGAATGCCTAATCTCTTCCTTTCTTTGTTAACAGCTTATCGTTTCTTTCTTTATATACCTGTAATTACCAAATTTATGTGCATACACTCACTTCATTTGTAGAATAATCATTATACCATCGTCGTTGATAAAGCTACAGTGTTAGCGAAATGCGTCACCTTTTTGTAAACGTTTAGTAAATATACGTTTTATGCAGCCTGATTCATTTTCGGCCCTCACCATGGGGATCTCGCTTATTATTGGAGATAGAGTATAGGTTTAAATTTGGCAAAGTTGTTAAATTTTGTGACTGTTATAAATCCGTAAAGAAAAGAGACCTGTAAAAATGGCCTTCGTTATTTAAAAAAAACCGCGAAAACCCGATTTTCTTCTATTACCTGTAGCACCGACATTTGGCCTTGTAGAGAAAATATAAAAACACATCCTTTTGACCATATCGAAACCTTTATCCAGTGATATACTCTAAATTTTTAAACGACGTTTCTTTTCTTTCTGGCCATCATCAACTATCTAATTTCTTATAGGCGCCATATTGGATTTAGACATCGTCAGAAAGAGTTTTTCTTTCTGATTTCAAACATGTACCACATGCTGACTAAAGTTTTTGACATTAGGTTTTATTTGAAAGAATAAATTATAAGATTAAATAAGGTAGCCATGGAATTTCAATCTGTCAAAAATTTCATTTATTGTTCATTAATAATACAAAAATGTCATACACTAACGAGGAGAAACGAGATATGATAAGTATTTTTTATTCTTCGAACCGAAATTCAACAGTAGCGAGTACAAGATATACAAGAGTACATTTTTCTAGATCTCGACAGAAATTTGGTCGAGAATGGATCGTTTACTAAGCCGCGTAATGGTCAAGACAACAGGAATTTAAATGAAAATCGACAAGATATTTTACAAATGGTAAATTAAAATCGTGTTTTCAAATTTCATGTTAATCTTGTATTTTTATAGATAAATAATAATCCATCAATTTCTACACGCGAAGTAGCGTCAGAATTAAATTTGTGCCAGTCCAGAGTTTGGAGAACTTTACATAAAAGTAGGTTTAAACCATCAGGATCTATGTTAGTCACTCTTTACTGCCTGGAGATAATTTGAGAAGGCTAGAATATTGTAATTGGTTAATGGGAAGGATAGAAAATGACGAAAATTTTTTAAGCAAAATCATCTGGTCAGATGAAACAAAATTTACAAATTCTGGAATGTTCAACAGAAATACGGAGCACTATTGGGTAGTACAAAATCCCCGACAAAACAGGGCTAGAAGACCACAACATCGTTTTGGAATAAAGGTTTGGATGGGTATTTTGGCAAATCGTTTCTTAGGACCAGTTATGTATGAAGAACATTTAAATGGAGAAAGATATTTAAACATTTTACGTACATACGTATCTGACTATCTGGACGACAATATCCCATTAAATCAATTACAATATTTATGGTGGCAACAAGATGGCGCACCAGCACACAATGCAGCTGTTGTTCGAAATTTCTTAAATCAAGAGTTTGCAAACCGTTGGATTGGAAATAGGGGAGTTGTTGAATGGCCTGCGAGATCACCTGATTTAAGTCCGTTAGATTTTTTTTTATGGGGATATGTTAAAAATAATATTTATAAAGTAGATGCGCCACAAAACATTGAAGAATTACGAGACAGACTTCAGAATGCCTTCGATGCAGTTCCTAGAAGAACTATACAAAGGGCAGTACAAAATGCCAGAAGGCGTGCCCAATTGTGCATTACCGAAGATGGCCAGATAATTGAACATTTACTGTAATTGTTTATTGTTTACTTTTCTATGTATGTTTATTAATGTTTTTGTTATCTTGTACTCGCTACTGTTGAATTTCGTTTCGAAGAATAAAAAATACTTATCATATCTCGTTTCTCTTCGTTAGTGTATGACATTTTTGTATTATTAATGAACAATAAATGAAATGTTTGGCTGATTGAAATTCCATGGCTACCTTATTTAATCTTATAATTTATCCTTTCAAATAAAACCTAATGTCAAAAACTTTACTCAGCATGCGGTACATGATTGAAATCAGAAAAAAAAACTGTTTCTGAAGATGTCTAAATCCAATATGGCGCCTATAAGAAATTAGATAGTTGATGATGGCCGGAAAGAAACGAAACGTCGTATGAAAATTTAGAGTACACCACTGGATAGAGGTTTAGAAATGGCCACAAGGATGTGTTTTTATATTTTCTCTACAAGGCCAAATGTCGGTGCTACAGGTAAAAGAAGAAAATGGGGTTTTCGCGTTTTTTTTTTAAAGAACGAAGGTCATTTGTCACAGGTCTATTTTCTTTGCG
This sequence comes from Melolontha melolontha, assembly GCA_935421215.2. NCBI lineage: Eukaryota > Metazoa > Arthropoda > Insecta > Coleoptera > Scarabaeidae > Melolontha > Melolontha melolontha. Next base: position 18,458,739 of record OW285241.1, on the reverse strand, counting down.
GATTTATAACAAACACAAAATTTAACAACTTTGCCAAATTTAAACCTATACTCTATCTCCAATAATAAGCGAGATCCCCATGGTGAGGGCCGAAAATGAATCAGCCTGTATAGTGAAGATTAAACAAATTAATTGTTTTGTTTCATTTTACATCGTATTTCATTCAGTTAAAATTTTAATTTTGTTATTTTGATATTTGTCATTCAAATAGTTTATAACCAACAAAATTCGTATTAAGAACTTAACTAAAAAGCTAAGACATACATACCGGTAGGTCCAGTTCGCAACGGGCCATATAGCAATGTGTGGCAACAGCGAATCGAATCCCCTCCATGCGCAGCTCCTTCGATTGCAGCACATTGCATATTGCATTGCAGTTAAGAATTTAGTAAGACTTAAACTGCGCAAGGATATAGTCGTTTGCATATTCGTTTTATTCGTTCTGTATACGTAATTTGCCCATTTGTTGTATTATTGTATTCTTAGCTGCTACGGAAAAGTAATTTTAAGTAATAAAAAAACAATAACGTTTTCTAAAAGATAAAAGTAAAAAAATCAATAATTCTGCAAAATAAATTTAAATTTTAAGAAAGTCACTCAATATAGGCATCGTACAAACGTTGCCACATCGCATTACGTTCCATACGTATATTGTTGCCTATGGCCCGTTGCGAGTTGGACCTATCGGTATAATTTCAATGGGCAACTTTGAGGTAAAATTATTTCAACGCTCTTTATATTTGTTCTATATCTATATAACAATACGAACACCTAATATAATCTTGACAAAATGAAAATAAACGAGATAGAAAATAAAAAATGGCGTTTTATAATAAAATTTTCTTGATATTGTACAATAGGCGCATGACATATCACCTGACGACTGAATTTGTTCTACCAAAAACCTATTTAAAATCTTATTATAAAATACTTACTCATCTGCCATCTATACCGTAGCTCACAACTAATATTTTTGAAACATTGTATAAATTACGGCTATTTGAGTTCAAACGTGACCATTATTATTCAAAAACTTTTTTTATGTGCTAGTTTTATGTAATCTCAATCAGGAAGGAATTTTCTAGATCATAATAGGAATCAAACCAACTTTACCCAGCCCATAATCTAGGAAGTTACTAACTAAATAAACATGGCTTTAAAATGTTAGATATAACTATAAATTCGTTCTAATTTAATTCAGTAACACTATATTTATTACATCTACTGCAGTTTCACGCCTTTAGAGATAAAGATAATATAGTGGGAGGCCTCTTTAACCTACCACACATTGACCTTTTCCGTTTTCTTTAACAAACAAATAAACTTACAATAACATCCGCAATAATTAGGCGTTGGTTCTTAAATTTATTCGTCAACTTTGTCGATGGTTTCTACTAAATGTCACTGTCAGATAAGGTAATTTTACGACTATATTATTGCCAATAACTCTCTAGCCAATATAAATCGGAAAAAAAATCAACTATTTTGACCTTTAGATCCTTAAAATAATTTATTGGTATCGGTGTTGTGTAAGCTTGATTTTGACATTTCTTGTGTGAAATTGTTAGTTTTAATAATTACAGGCGAGGCTTGCCGCGTATTTTTGCCGTTTGTTTGTTATGAAATGGTGTTAATTTATGTAATTAATATTGTAATATATTTTTTGTTGTTAAATTATGCACAAACAAAGACAATAAATAATATTTTCGATTACGAGTTTATTGGTGTTTAAATGGCGAAATTATATAGGATTAGAACAAGCATTAACGTCTATATAAATTTGCATAATGATATTGAAAAAGCATAAATATCGTGAATATCTAATGTGGCATTTATAATTTTGCAAGTTGATGCTTAGAGTGGTCTTTAGATGTATGGAAGAAAAATTTTTTGGAGTTATAGACCGTAACTCCCTCTAGAAATGTTTGTTTTTGTGCAAAAATACGATATACAAAAAATTATGCGTATCGAACAAAGGAAAGGCGTGGCGCACCGCCTCTCAAGGTGACCCCTGTTGGTAAAATGAGCAGAAATATATTTTTTTTATGAATTTATATTTTTTAGTATACAATATACCCATAACATTATTATTATAACTTAATTAAATTTACGGTAACTGCCACGATTTGTAACAAGAATTTGATTATAAAAATTTAATTGGAATCAAATTTCAAAAATTGTGGCGGCAACTAAATTATTTACATATCCTGATAATAGTTTACAAGCATAGATTTTTTTTAAGCCAACGATTGCTTTCTTATCCTTTTTTTCGAATACTCTTACGCGTTTTTGTTAAGAAAAGTTGGCGTCACTGTGGTGCAGCATTTAAGAAAATTAAAAAGGGCTTCCCCTATAAAATGACAATTGATTAAAATTGTCAATTAGAAGAGTGTGTTACTTAACAGAAATAGTGTTAAAAATAAAAGCTTGTGTAAAAAGTGTAAAAAAATGACCGCAAACCTAAGACAGAAGTTTAGAGACGCTTGGATCAAAATTGACAAAATAACTTTATGAGTGGTGTTGAAGATCAGAAAGTGAAGGATGCAGTTGGGAGTGTATCCGAGATTATAAAACTTGCATCTCAAAATCTTGAAGTAAAACAACCACGTGATGATTATAAAGAGCTTCTTCAATTAAGTATAGTTTTTCTTGGTGGTACAGTTCCGAAATTTAGCATTTCATTACGCCCGTTGGATGTCGAAAGCTATTTATTGCCTTAAATTATATTTATTTCGAAACGAATTTAAAATGACACAATTGGAGATAACTAGTATTCGCGACAATTGCATATTTGTTGTAAGGGTGTATTTAAAAAATTGGATACAAGTACCAGTTGCAGCAGAAGCCCCTATGTAGGATTTAAGATTGTTAAAAGATTTACATGCTTATAAAATTGTTGATGAGAAGATTAGTCGTGCGTCACTAAGCAAATTAAGTAATCATTTGTGGTATTTAACCCCAGAAACAGCAGCGTTGTCTTTTTATGATCCAAATGTTACATATGAGTCGAAGAATCATGGTGCAAGCTCTGGATAACCGTACTGATTGCGAATTAAAAAAATTGATCGTAACTCTTCATACTATAAGCTCAAACTCACGCTATATATCTAGATTTACTAAGTGCCTACGTACTAACTCCAAAATTGCTGCCCAGGATATCTGAAAAGGAAATTGCTACGGGGAGTGCGAAGGCAAAGAAAAAAATTTATGAACAAATAATTCGTATATCACGATCAAAAGAAAATAAATGATTATAATATAATTAAGTAAATGGATGTATTATATTTAAGCATTGACTAAAATCAAATAAAGAAGTATTAATCAATTGTATAATTATACCGACTATATGATAAGGTAAAAAAATATATATAACTCAATACAAAATCCAAACTAGATATTGCAAAAAAGGTGAACACAGTACGGTAAACATAAAAGTTGTACGTAATAATACTGTTAAAAGTAAATGGAAAATAATTACTTAAGTTAATTACATAGTTTATTTCCGCACATTATTTTTCTAAAAGTACCATTAGACATAAATTCACAATAATTTTATAAACAGAAATAGCGATAGTCAAAATATCCTACTCACAAATACAAATGATTTAAATCCTAAATTCAAAATTATGAAATTACAAAAAGGCGTCGTCATTTATCGACACCTACACGTATGCAAAAAAGGAACATCTGTGGACATGTACGACATGGCAAAAACAATTGTGACCGCAGAAGAAATTACTAAAAATATATCGATATCGCAATATGTTACAAAATTTAGATTTTAATTTCCAATATACTAAAGAATAATTTGACCTTAAATGCAAATTAAAAAAAATATTTTAATTCACAAGAGTGAAATTCTTTTAAGTTATACTATACAAGATATATTGAATTTTAGCCCTTGTCCGGGCAAGACATTTTACTAACGTAACCTGCCCGGTTACGTTAGTAAAATGTCTTGCCTGTTCGGGCCTGGTAGGCCCGGTGCTTTTAGTATATGTTTTTACTTACAGAATTAATGAAACAAAGAGTTTATGGGAATTATACAGGGTGTCCAGAAACTCTCATGACAAACGGAGACCGGAGATTCCTCTGATAATTTTAAGACAATTAAAACCAAATTCACCTAGTCCGAAAATGCTTCCTAAGGGAGCTAGAGTTCTTTGAAGATGGCGCCTTGTATTTATTTTTTTTTAAATTCCTCCAGAACGCTTCTATTTAGAAAAACAAAAACTGGTATGCTTATTTATCCTCCAGAGATGAATCGATTCCATCAATTGCGAATTTCTAGTACCGGTCATAGGCGTCCGTTTTGGGTAGATCAACGGTTATTTTAAGGCATAACTTTTTTGTCTTTAACTTTTAAGCATTTGTGACACTAGATTATTAAATTTTCAGGTATTCCAGTACTAAAATGTACTCTTACTTTAAGTCGGTAGGATACACCGTTTTCTAGAAAAATCGATTTGTAAATTTTTCGTTTTTTCTTCATTAAAGTTCAATTTATTATGTACCTACTTATTTTTAGCGACGAAGTTGGCTTGGACTATCAAGGCATGGATGAAAATTAATTTAATAAATTAAAAACAAATTATTTATTACAATGGAACGAAACTAACAAAAAAAGAACAAGTATCAAAGGTAGATTGTTACAAAAGTTGCTCGATGTGATGACCATTAGTCTCTATGCATAAGTTTACCCTTTTGCTTAGAGAACGCCGAATTCTTGCAAAAATTCCAAAGTTATTTCTAAATTCGTTGCAAGCATCTTGTATCCTTAGCCAGAGTTGTGCGCGATTTTGTATCGGAATGGAATAAATAAATGCTTTTATGTATCCCCAAACACAATAATCGCAAGGATTCAAATCCGGCGACCTTGCTGGCCAAGCAACTGGACCGCCTCTTCCAATCCAATGGTCTTCGTAGTTATTATCTAGAAAGCCTCGTACATTCCTGCTAAAGTGGGCTGGACAGCCGTCCTGTAGAAACCATAAGTTTTGCCGAATATTTAAACGCACCTCATCTAACAAATCAGGTAAAATATTTTGCAGGAAATGTAAGTAATCAGCACCATTTAAACGAGCAGGTAATTCCACAGGTCAAAGTAGATAATCGTCAACTACTCCTATCCAGATGTTTATGCTAAACCTATGCTATGCTTAAATTCTTGAACAACGTGGAGATTGTCACCAACGTACGAATAATAGTGTGCATTATGTACATTAAAAATTCCATTTTTTGAGAATGTAGCTTCGTCACCAAACAAAATGTTCCTGAAGAAATCTTCATCTTGATTTTTCTGATTTTGTAACCATCTAGCGAATTCTACGCGAGCAGGAAAATCTCCTTCTAACAGTGCTTGCACCTTTGTAAAATGAAAAGGATATAAATTTTTTTTGTGTAAGATATTTTCTACGGAAGATTTTGAAATTGTGGGGTACATGGCAGATAGTCTTCGAACGCTAATTTCTGGATTTTCCTCAACTTCCATTAAAAAAACATCTTCATGTTCTGCTGTTACATCTTTATGTCTCTCTGTTTCATTATTTTTTGGGACCACTGAACCTGTTTCTCTTAATCCTTGATGAAGAGCTGTAAATGTTGAGTGAGTGGGATGCTGACGATTGGGAAATTTTTCAGCGTATCTACGTTGCGCCGCTCGAGCGTTACACATCATTTCGCCATAAACTAAATGCATATCGGCGTATTCCTCATTAGTAAAAACCATTTTTTTTTAAATTGAAATCGTTGTGTTTCAATAACACAAAGTAAAAAATGAAAAGATAAACTTCGCGAACTGACAACAATTTGACAATGAAAAACGTAGGTTTTACTTCTGTTGGCAGTTCAGAGCTAACTATTGCAAAAAATAAAAAATTGAACTTTAATGAAGAAAAAACGAAAAATTTACAAATCGATTTTTCTAGAAAACGGTGTATCCTACCGACTTAAAGTAAGAGTACCTTTTAGTACTGGAATATCTGAAAATTTAATAATCTAGTGTCACAAATGCGAAAAAGTTAAAGACAAAAAAGTTATTCCTTAAAATAACCGTTGACCTACCCAAAACGGACGCCTATGACCGGTACTAGAAATTCGCAATTGATGGAATCGATTCATCTCTGGAGGATAAATAAGCATACCAGTTTTTGTTTTTCTAAATAGAAGCGTTCTGGAGGAATTTTAAAAAAAATAAATACAAGGCGCCATCTTCAAAGAACTCTAGCTCCCTTAGGAAGCATTTTCGGACTAGGTGAATTTGGGTTTAATTGTCTTAAAATTATCTGAGGAAACTCCGGTCTTCGTTTGTCAGGAGAGTTTCTGGACACCCTGTATATTTAATAGCATTTATAAATAACATTAATTTCTTACTGATCTTAAATTTTATTCATTTCTTGCAATTATAACACAAAACTTTTGATGAAGAATGTTCGTTACAAATATTTTGTTTGCCCTCATCACAACATTGTCTTTGTTTCCTGTCTTTTGTTTTAGGACACATGTAGCACCTTCTTCTAGAATTTGCTTTAGTTTCAGTTCTTGCTCTCTTTGCCGGCGTTGCTGCTTCACCTACAAACTCGCTGACAGAGTGTTGGATGGTACGAGGAAGTCCATTCGCCTTCCTTCTTTGAATGTGCGGAAGAACTAGGTTTTCAGATACATCTACTAGAAACAATCTCCTTTTTTGGTGTTTAGCTTTATTCCAATTTGGGTTCAAATTCATCCAAGTAACATATGCTGCAATGCCGCTTACGTCGAGAAGGTTCATAAAAAATGTAAATCACCAACGATTTGTTCTGCGTTTACATGTGTATTTATGAGCCAATTGGTCTAACATGTCCACGCCACATTTTGTGCTGTTATAATACAGAATTATTTCTGGCTTTTTTTATCGTCATCGTTACAGTTATTAGTATGATGCATCGTTGACAGAGCCAAAACACTTTTGTTTTTCTTTGGAACGTAGGACACTAAAGACGCTTTTTCTGTAAATCCGGACGTTTGTTCTTCACGTTTTCTATTGGGCAAAAATTCGGTTGGGATGAAGCGTTTATTTTTCCTAACGGTACCAACGCTCGTCAACCCATTTGTCAATAATGTTTTTGCTAATGATAAGTCCGTAAAATAATTGTCGAATGTGACATTTCTGTTTGTATTATAATACGGTTGTACGAGCTGCTCCACTACCTGTGTTGCGAGGCCCTTGGCGATTTGATTTCCTTCCTTTACAATATAGGGAATACCATTTAGAGGATAGTAGGTTTCAGAGTCACACGCCCACCAGATCTTCATTCCATATTTGTCTGGTTTGGAAGGCATATATTGTCTAAATGGACATCTTCCTCGAAAGGGTACAAGTTGTTCGTCCACTGTGATGTTTTCTCCGGGGAGGTAGTGCTTTTTCAGATTGTTATTTACTTTTTCCCAAATAACTCGAATAGGTGCAAGTTTATCGTTCTTCCTTCTTTCGGAACGTGTACCTTTGTCATCAAATCGCATAAATCGCAACTAGCTTTTGAATCGTTTCAATCTCATCGTTGCTCGAAAAATTGAAGGGCCATATAATCGATTCCATAGCACATCGTAGCTAAGTATCATTAGCACTTAGGTGACCGGCAGTTAGAAGCAAACCAAGAAAAGCGCGAATTTCGATATTATCACATGGTTTCCAGGGAATATCTATCAGTACCCTCTCTGCCTCCTTGTTTGTGTGTGAAGCAATTTCGGTAAGTACAGCTTCATCAATAATTAAGAGAAATGCATCAATTGGATCTTCAACAATTTTTCCCGTCGGTAAGATAACTTTATGCATTTGCGATTTTATTATATTGCACGAACGAACCCGTCCTGTCGAAGGAGGCTGGCTGCTCCACACTGAATCATCTTTAGCAACAAATTTGGAAATACTGACAACAGGAGTGTCACACAGTCCCTCACTGCCTTCTTGCACGTCTTCCGTTTCACTAGCTTTAGAAAGGTGGTCCTCTTCGTCCTCATCTTCGACAGCCGACTCAAAATTTACAGGCGCCTGGTCATGGTCCGATAGGTTTTCCAGTATATCTGCGAGTTCGGCGTCCGATAAAAATTTTTTCGACATTGCTGAATGATTATAACACTTTCACTATAATGCATAAACTAAAAGCAATGAACAAAAAATGCTCGTATATATACAAATAGACAGGGAACCCCTACTTTACTTAATATTACTTTCCTCGAAAAATTACGACCTATATACGTCATCAAATGTATTTGCTGCACAAATGACACAAAAATGATCGGAAACACTAATTACGTAAAGAGGATTAGAAAAAAAAAACGGAAAATAAAGTTACCATAATTGCCTAAAGTATGGTCCTGCTAAGCCCGGCTTGCCCGTTAATGGGATTTTAAGTACAATCCGTCAATTAACTAACGATTATTCATAATTTAACAAATATTACTTAACAAGAAAACAGTAATTAACATTTCTGAGGAATTCTAAAGAGCATTAAGTCGTACTAAAACTACTGATTAGGATATCGAATTTTTTATCGTCACACGGGCCTGGCAGCCCCCCTTGCCCGGATAAGGGTTAAATGAGTTGGACTCTAAGCCGCTATGCAAATTGATTAATATGGCATTAAAAATGCTAATAACTATTTTGATATTATAACAATGAATTTAAGTTATGCTAAAAGAAGTTAAATACTTCTTTTAGCATAACTTAAATTCCTTGTTATAATATCTATATAGTTATTATCATTTTTAATGCCATATTAATCAATTTGCATAGCGGCTTAGAGCCCAACTCATTTAAAATTCAATATATCTTGTATAGTATAACATAAAAGAATTTCACTCTTGTGAAATAAAATATTTTTTTTAATTTGCATTTAAGGTCAAATTATTCTTTAGTATATTGGAAATTAAAATCTAAATTTTGTAGCATATTCCGATATCGATATATTTTTAGTAATTTCTTCTGCGGTCACAATTGTTTTTGCCGTGTCGTACATGTCCACAGATGTTCCTTTTTTGCATACGTATAGGTGTCGATAAATGACGACGCCTTTTTGTAATTTCATAATTTTGAATTTAGGATTTAAATCATTTGTATTTGTGAGTAGAATATTTTGACTATCGCTATTTCTGTTTACAAAATTATTGTGAATTTATCTCTAATGGTGCCTTTAGAATAAAATCTGCGAGAATAAACTATGTAATTAACTTAAGTAATTATTTTCCATTTACTTTTAAATAGTATTATTAGGTTCAACTTTTGAGATATTATGTTTACCGTAATGTGTTCACCTTTTTTGCGATATATAGTTTGGATTTTGTATTGAGTTATATATATATTTTTTTACCTTAACATATAGTCGGTATAATTATACAATTGATTAATATTTCTTTATTTGATTTTAGTCAATGCTTAAATATAATACATCCATTTACTTAATTATATTATAATCATTTATTTTCTTTTGATCGTGGTATACGAATTATTTGTTCATAAATTTTTTTCTTTGCCTTGGCACTCCCCGTAGCAATTTCCTTTTCAGATATTCTGGGCAGCAATTTTGGAGTTAGTACGTAGGCACTTAGTAAATCTAGATATATAGCGTGAGTTTGAGTAGTTTAAAAATTGATGAAAAGCCACGTCCATCAACGGAACGTACAGAAGCGTTTCGCCCTTATTGGAGCTTATCAAAGTACGGTATCTCGAAGACGGATATGGCTTTTCACTTCTATACTTTGTATATATATATAGTTAACATTCTGAACTTACTGCAAATGAGAATTAATGAATATTAAATCTCATTTTTACATGTAAATGTCGCCTTATGTGATGCGTTAATAACTACAATCCGACAAACTAAGTTTGTACCAGTATGTAGAACACACCTCGTCGCGACTCCGACCTTCCTGGTAATTAGGATAATTAAAAATTGTTGAAAAGCCACGTCTATCAACGGAACGTACAGACGCGTTTCGCTCTTATTGGAGCTTATCAATGTACGGTATCTCGAAGACGGATATGGCTTTTCACTTCTATACTTTGTGTATATATAGTTAACATTCTGAACTTACTGCAAATGAGAATTAATGAATATTAAATCTCATTTTTACATGTAAATGTCGCCTTATGTGATGCGTTAATAACTACGTACGTTCCGTTGATGGACGTGGCTTTTCTGTAATTTTTAATTATCCTAATTACCAGGTAGGTCGGAGTCGCGACGAGGTGTGTTCTACATACTGGTACAAACTTAGTTTGTCGGATTGTAGTTATTAACGCATCACATAAGGCGACATTTACATGTAAAAATGAGATTTAATATTCATTAATTCTCATTTGCAGTAAGTTCAGAATTTGAGTAGTTTGTATGTGCATACGCCGAAGATCGCGCAATCCCATTTCTCAGTTTTCAGTCTGAGCTTCCGTAAGCAAAACTGAGTGGCGCTACCTTCTAACTTTTATTTTAGTCACCCACACGCGTATCCTCTGACTAAGGGCATATATAATAAATAGAAGTTCCCATACTTTGTGCGATACAAATACAGTTTTTTTTAATATAATGTATAGAATCCACGGTTGGCTCTTGGTGAAACATAATGAATAATTTACTAAAGAAAACACTCGGTATGTTTTGTTTCACAAAATAATATTTTGTGAAACAAAACATACCGAGTGTTTTCTTTAGTAAATTATACGGTTTTTTTATCTCGACCATCTTCGGACACCTTCGCTGAGCTTGTCTCCCGAGTAGGTAGCAGTGCTTCAGCAACACTTTCACGAATCAAATCAATATGGTCTTGTGAACGACCATTACGACTGTGTCTTTCTCTTTTTTGATTTTCCACCGAACTGGTATTGTAAAATTTTCTAAAAATTCTACCAATAGCACTTTGAGATGGACGATTACGTAAACCATAAAATTAACATAATTTTCTAAAAACGTTTTTCACAGAACGCTGATTTTCATAAAATAATTCAACAATTTGAACACATTGTTGTATCGTGTAAGAAAGCATTTTTGTAGATGTCATACATCACACTTCGTAAATGTTAAGATACACAGACGCTCAGTGGGCCATCTATATTTTATTAATTTTTAAAATAAAGCGCTCAATTTGAAAGACTCATTATAACAAATAAAGTTCAACTCCCATTAAATATTCCTCAAAATTAATGGGAAATCAATATTAAATCGCTTTGCGATTTATTTCAGCGAATTTTATTTAGATGTAACATTATTAGTCCTTCCAGTCATAAGACGTTGTCTCTCGGGGGCTTGGTTTTCTCAAGCGCTTTTCAAAATAGGAAGTTTAACAGTTCAATGTATCAGCCGTCCGGTGGGTTTGTGATTTATCGACGCATAAATGATATAAATTAAACCACCTGGTTTTGAACAAGGCGCTCTTAAACGGATTAGACAGACGAATAATGTATATGTATGTATTATACATATATACATATTATGTGAACCCGAAAAAGAACGAACAGCAAAGACAAACGGTATATCGCAATTTTATCCGTTTCGAATTACTAAATTAGGTGAAAATATTTATTACTTCATTGTTTTTCTCCATTGGCTTTTTCTTTATTTGTTTTTCTTTTGCTTTAAATAAAACTACCGTTGAAATAAATAAGTATAAATAACAATATCTGCCTACGATATCAGACAGGAGTAATTTGTATGAACAATCAATCATTTTGTCAAGAGAAAGTTTCTTTTTGTAGTTTACATGTAGGAATTTGAAAGCCATAAACTAGGAACAGACTTCTGGTTATTAATATAATACCATAAATTTAGTCTTTTTGTCCTAGAATTTTTAAACTTTCCAGAAGAAATAAAAAGCATTAAAGCACTTCAGATACCTATGCTTTATTGTCGACTATAAGGTGTCCCATTAAGAGTCTTAATACATAAAATGTCTAGTTAGTTACACCATTTATAACTAAAGAACGGCTTGACCGATTTTAATGATTTCTGATTTGTTGGATTCGTCTCCTCCCCGAATGGCAGAATAACTATTAAAATATCGGAAAATTTCGCGAAAAAAAAATTAATTTTTAAATAAATTAGGAACTCCGCAATCTTCTGCATTTGACAGCTTACGTCACGCATACTTATAAGCTAATTTGTAATAATTGTTGTCCATTGCAAATCAGTGACATAAAAGTATTATTTTTTTTTGTCTCAAGTTGCCTGTTATTAGTTTTGAAAAAAGCATATAAAAATTACCGGTCGATTTGTTTGTTTTGTGCGAGTGTTTTTACTAAATTTTATTGTGCGAGTATTATTATTAACGATGCCGCGACCCAGAAGATCTAATCTTTCCCAACAAAACCGTAATGTAATTAGGCTTCGGAACATTGCAAATCAATCCACTGAAGGAGAACGAGAAATCGTACGAGAAGAGCGGCGCGTTAGTATGGCCCGACTTCGGGCTTCTCAAACACAAGAGCAAAGAGAGGCAGCCCGTGAATTGGCTCGGTTGGCAATGAGAAATCGTCGAGCTTATCGCACATATCAATAACGAGATAATCTTCGACGCGCAAGAAGAAATGCTTCAAGTGTTGATTTGAATCGAGCAGCGTTTCTATACGATTACACAATTGATTACAGCTTGTATCCTTTCGTTCGCATTGGCCTAATGGACGTTGTTTGTGGGCATTGTGGCGCATTGGACTTTTCTGGAGAAACGCATAGATTGTGCTGCTCGGCAAAGTGAAATTGCGATTATTTACCCCGTCACCTGAGCCATTGCACTCATTGCTTCGTGGTGAAACAAGAGAATCACGACATTTTCTAGCGAACACTGAAAAATACAATGGCTGTTTTCAAATGGCTTCATTTAAGGCAGACATTATCGAAGAACACGGATTTAATCCGAAATTCAAGGTAATTTACGTTGAAGAGAGTAAAAGTTAATTTTCTTTAAAAGATAAGACTTAAAATAAAAAATTTGCTTAAATGTAGGTTCAATAATAGGTGGTTTAAACTTCTTGGATGTGCCTGGCTTACTGCCGCATAATTTACAACTGAAGGTTGGCTCGGCTAGTCATCATGCTTCGAAATCTAAACCAATCAAAACTATGCAATGGAACGCGTTTGGTGATAAGAAAACTGTTGATTAACGTGATTCAGGCGACTATATTCAAAGGAAAATTCTATGGTAAGGAAGTTCTCATTCCGAGGATTTCGATAATCCTAACCGTTATGCCCTTTGAGCTTAAACGAATTCAATTTATGATTCGTCTAGCATTCGCCATGACGATTAACAAATCACAAATCCAATCCTTGAGTGTTTGTGGTCTGAATCTAGAAAATGCATGTTTTTCTCATGGTCAATTGTACGTGGCATATTCACGTGTCGGCAAACCAGCCGCCTTATTTGTTCTTGCGCCTGATAACAAAACGGAAAATGTCGTATATCACAAGATCCTTCACTGAAGAAAATCAACCTGAGTGCAACCCATGCAGCAAAATACCAACTTCAATAAAGCAAATGTCTTGCTGACACGCCATTGAAATACTTGATTTTTGTACTTTTATTGAATTTCTATTTTCTTTGTATATATTATCCTAATAAACTATTGAACTTAATAAATTTTAAAAAGTTAATAAAAATCTAAATTAAGTTTAGCTAAAAGTTAACACGACATTTATTGATTGCGGTAGAAAGTTCGCCGGATCAGCTAGTTTGTAATAAAATGCATCGTATATTCAAAAAGTGCAAAATTTTTTATTTCGGTATAAAGTACACACACAGCGATTAAGCGTGTAACAAAATATCGAACATATGTCTCTCACTATTCTCGATGACTTTTGCCCATAATCGTGGTTCGATTTTGCCAATAGCACGTCTAGTTTGCGTTTTAAGCTCAGGAATTCTTCGTAGATTACACAGGCCTGCATAAAATTTGTGATGACGTGATTTTTGTTTGTTAAGCTCAGTTTTTATATAGCAATAACTAATTAAAATACAGTTGGTCTCTACCACCCACACATTTTTTTTTCACAAAAGAAAAAGAAAAAAATATAAAAAAGAAATATTCTAATAGGCGTTTTAATACATTTTAAAATGAATATACTACTTCAAATTCTAGGTATTAACCCAAAAATGATTTTCTGTTGTGGTTTTAAAGAAATTTGTTAAATAGGCTCTCATTACCTGATGTAAATCTTTTATTACATGTATTAATTTTGGACAAGATTTCCGGGAATTTTTACCTGCTAAATCCTATTTACTATGCTTTCACTTTATTAGTACTGCGAAGAAGGATTTCAAGTTTATCACTCCAAACAAAATGTATATTTTAAAGTCATTTACTTCATTATAGCTCTGAGTGTCGATCAGTAAACAAGTAAAATTAATTTGCCTTTAGTGTTGTGCGTGGTATTTGATAAATAAACATTGCTTAAAAATATGTCTAGCCGGTGTTGCAAAAACAAACCAGATGATTTCTGTTATATTTATGGATATTTCGCCTTGAAAAAGTTTAAGAGACCAATTGGTGAATTTGTGAAAAACGCATATTATACTTATTTCAAAACCAAATTAAGAGATCAAGATAAAGATTGGGCATCGCACGTTGTTTGTAAGGTATGTGAAGAAGGTTTAAGACATTGGACCAAAGGGAATAGAAAACGCCTTCCTTTTGGAATACCGATGGTTTGGAGAGAACCGCAAAATCATCATGAAGATTGCTACTTTTGTTTTTGTGATATTAAGGGGCATAATAGAAAAACTTTGAAACATATTTTGTACCCAAACAATATTAAATCAGCTATCAGACCAGTTCCTTACAGTGATCATGTACCTATACCTATACCCCCCAAAGTACTACAAGAAGATATTGAAACCTCTTCAACTTCCGGCTCCGTACAGATGGATAGTGATTTTGAACCATCAACCTCAGTCAAAACCAACCTCAGCTATTTTCACAAGCCGAACTGAATGATTTAGTATGAGATTTGGGACTTTCAAAAGATCTTTCTGAAGTACTGGGGTCTAGGTTGAAACAAAAAAATTTGCTTGCCCCAGAAACTACCTTCTCTTGGTATAGAAATCGTGAGGCTGGATTTGTAAAATATTTTGCACAAAACGGACCACTCGTGTACTGCCAAGCAATTGCTGATCTACTTACTTTCCTCGGAGCTCCTGAGTACACACCTTCAGACTGGAGACTTTTCATCTACTCTTCAAAAAGGAGCCTTAAAGCTGTTCTTTTACATAATGGCAATGTTTCTGCTTCTGTTCCGGTCGGCCATTCTGTTCATTTAAAGAAAAACTATGAAAATTTACAGGAATTACATTTAAGAATACAATATGAAAATCACAACTGGGAAGTGTGTGGAGATTTAAAAATTTTAGGCCTTCTCTTGGGTCAGCAGTCTGGATATACTAAATTTCCATGTTTCCTGTGCGAGTGGGATAGCAGAAATCGAGACCGGCATTGAATAAAAAGAGACTGGCCACAAAGGGTGACTTTAACACCTGGAACCAAAAATGTAATTCGCGAAAGTCTTATTGACCCTCAAAAAGTGCTACTTCCACCGTTTCACATAAAACTTGGACTTATGAAACAATTTATTAAGGCATTAAACAAAGAAGGAAATTGTTTTAAATATTTGTGTAAAACATTTCCGACTCTGTCAGAGGCAAAATTAAAGGAGGGAATCTTTGTAGGCCCGCAGATTAGGAGCTTGGTGAAAGATCAAGAATTTGAAAATGTGATGGAAGATAAGGAAAAACATGCATGGCATGCTTTTAACGAAGTTGTACATAAATTTCTAGGGAATTATGAAGATACAAACTATGTTGAGATCGTTGAAAATATGCTGGAAAAATTCAGGATTCTTGGTTGCAATACGAGCATAAAAATTCACTTTTTACAATCCCATTTGGACTATTTCCCAGAAAACCTTAGGGACGTGAGTGAAGAGCAAGGAGAAAGATTTCACCAGGATATTAAAGACATGGAAAAAAGATACCAAGGGCGCTGGGACACAAAAATGACATTGAGAAGAGATCTTCCTTTAGCTGAATATGACAGAAAAACAACCAAACGAAGCTTTTCTGAAAAACGAAAACGTTTTTTTAAGAAGCATAATGAATAAATAACTATATCTAATAGTTTCTATGTGTATATTTTTGTATTTTTTTAAATGTAATATAAAACTAGCTTATAAATGAAATAAATCGTGATTTTTCTATATTTTTTGATTTTACTGGTTTGAAAAATAACCTTACGTGATATAAAAAAAATAAAAGCAGATTTGAAATCAGCGCTGCCCAATTACTAAAAAACAGTTAAAATTTTTAAATCAACTTTCAAAGTGTTGAAAAATGCAGGCCTGTGTTATTGACATATACCTTGGGGTGCTAGATTAACTTGAGTCTCCTCGGTTCTTATGTATCAGGGTGCTTCATTCATCTTTTAATTGAAGTAAGTGCTCATAATGATGGCATTCGACTTCAATGCACTTTATTGATTCGCATTTCAAATGAGTGCAGATAACTGAGAAGTGTATCTTCTTGAACTTGATTCGCACAATCATATTTTCACGTGTTGTTGGTATTTGAATGTAATCAGTGAAATTAACACATATTTCGAACAATTTCATGAAGCTTACTTTTCAGAAGGAATGAAAAGACTTGAATAACGATAAATTAAATGTGGTGAGTTACAAGGAGATTATAATGAAAAATTTTTGTAAAAAAGTTTATGTTTTCTTTGTCTAGGCTCAGTAATTATTGAATTTCCCTCGTATACTAAAGAATTGCAAGAGAAATGCAAGTTAGAATTAGTAAAAATGAAGAATATAATCTATTATTCATGTATGTATGAAATACATAACGCTAAAATATTTTATTTAGCAGAGCTTTTATCTTACGCATAGAATAAATAAAATTCTGTATTTAACAAAATAAATATTTATCTAAAACATAGAATCATTTGATATAATTGAAAGTATTTCTATTTTCTCACGCATAACTCGTACGTTATTATTTATCGTTTCTATATCTATAACTTGCTTAAACAAATTTAAATCACGTTTACATAAACTTTCTCACCAACTGGTAATCTCGGCGAGATCTAGCAATTTCTTCTATGTGACGGGATTATCAATACACGATATTAACGTTAACCGACTAGGTTTATTGTACAACTGCATATATGTATGTGTCGGAATGTGGTAACTTCAGTAAGATTATTAGCACCAATGCATTGTTAAAAAAGACTTAGAAACCGCGTATAATAATAAAATATTTGATTTTATTATTATCGGGATTCATTTTCAAAAATCGTATCTTTTCAGAATGTTTGCGAAGAAAAATAACGATTGTTAACATATTAAAACAGTATAGTTATGTAAATATGCATATACAATGTTCTGTAAGCAATAAACAGTACATAGAACAGTACATCTAATAGTCACAGACTTCAGCACCACCTAGATCGTACGTCAGGAACTAACATAGATTTAGAAGAACTTTACAAGGTTAGGTTCGAGATGAAAAGCACGCATTTTAAATACTATATTGAATATAGTATTTTTTCATATTTTTTTATCTCTCTCGCCACCTCTCAAATCTACAAATTTTATCATTATTTTGTCTATGACTTTGGATTAACCTTAAACTTTACTCCAACCTTGAGTTACTTATAACCTCTGCCCCCTTAAATAATTTCAAAACCTCTTGGCGGGTTCGTGACGTTCTGCGACTTTGACCTTCAAACACCCTTGGCATGTGATCCTGACCTTCAAATATCCTGAGTGCGACGTTGACCTTCAAAAGCTCTACATGTGATGTTGACCTTCGAATGGCGTTGGTTACCATCATCCGATTCTGACACCTCCTCATTGACCTTGAAGTGAAGATCGCTCATCCTCAGTTGATTCTAACACCTCCTCACCGGGTTTGTGACATTCTGTGACTTCCACCTTCAAATACCCTTGGTGTGACAACCACCTTGACCTTCAAACAACCTGGGCGTGAGGTTGATCTTAAAACGCCCTGCACGAAACGTTGACCTTCGAATGACCATCACCCGATTCTGACACCTCCTCGTTGACCTTGAAATCAAGGTCGATCATCCTCAGCCGATTCTAACACCTCCTCATTGACCTTGATCGATTTATGTATCGCCAATAATGCATGCGATCAAGGTCAATGAGGAGGTGTTAGAATCGGTTGAGATACTCTACTGTGTATGTAGTTGTATGTAGATGTATTGAATATTGAATAGTATTTAAGCTATTTTCCATAAAAGTGGAATATCGTTGAAAAATACTGTAAATATGAATATCGAAATACCGTTGAAAATTGCGTCTTGTCTGTATAATGGATTTAGTCTCATAATAAAACTTACACTAACTGTTTCGAATAGCAAAGTTTTGTTTGCTTGTCACTCTGAGAGAAAACAAACAACAAAATGTATCAGTGGGTTGTGCGCCACCTTGTATAAATACGACGGTTATTATCCTGTAGGGACAGACCGCCGAATTCTTTAGTGTTATTAAAAGAATTCACTTCCAAATTATATAAATTTATAAGAAATAATTATTCTCTGATATAATTTAGTTGTAATTGTTTAAAATGTAAATCATTTTACAAGTCTAATTAATCGAAAGTAGTCCTGAATTTTATTATAATTGTCATCGAGATCATTAAACCGAATAAATTGGCAATAAATCTTTGCCCTGCGGCATGCCAAATTTTTCATTATTTTATAGGTTTACTTCGCTTTCGTCTTATTATTCCTACCATTTGTAAATATTTAATTGGTCCAATAGTAAATAAATGTCATCTGTCTGAAAATTTAAGCAAATGGCATTAAAAAAAAGAAGTTTTACGCTTGGATTATTTTTAATTTGAACAAAAAGTAATATGAGGCATATCATTTTAGTGCTACATATCGCCATAAAATAAAACACTGGATCGACTCAAAGCTTTACTATGTTTCAAAATATTTTCCACAAAAATTTATACACTTCTGCATTCGTTCAAATCAATTGTTATAGGAGTTATACCAATCTTCAGTTGGCACAGTCAAAATTGTCGATTTGAAGGCATCTACTGTTTCTTCCGGTGACTGTTCGCGGAGGATTAGAAGTAGTGGGGGAGATTTGTATTTGGTTTTACGTCAAATGTCAGATAATTCTAACCTCTGAGCGTGTATCACTTTATGATCCCCTAGCAAAGACATTATATTCCGTCAAACGTCAATGACAATTGTATTCTGACAATTACTTGTGTAGTGGGGGTGGACGTTTTTAAAAACAGCTCTGCGCACCCCCTCCTCGCGCCAACTTAATTGGCGCTTGATATACGTAAAAAATCGTTGGAACTTAGGTCGGGACTATACCGAGGATGATATAGTAATTAGATATTTTGCTGGTTGAAAAACTGAATTGTCTGTGTACGAACTCTGTTCGAAATTATTCGCCGTTTTGGGTTAGTTTCTCGAAGCATGGCGATTATTTCTGGAAGCAAATGGTTGTGTACCAATCCGAATTAACCGCTCTTCGATCTTGCAAAGGAATTGTAGGAACATAATAGGGTGGGTCAAAATTTTTTTTTTCTCGTATCGACTTCTAATAGCGTAAATATGTTGTATTTTTGTCTGCATTAGACCCCTGTAAAAATTATTAATTTATTTTTAATGAAAGAGCCCGCGCTTTGATCTTCAATTTTGTTAAATTTTGAATATAACGACCATATCCCTTTTTTACATAACAACATAGCATTGTATTGCAGAAAAGCATATTACTGTATCCTAACGACTTTTAAGTTATCGAGAATTCAGACACACAAGCAATTCATTCATTGAAACGTATATCTTCTTCCAGGAAATATTTTTGATAGAATACATATAGAATAATACATAATAAAAAGATCAGTTTGGTTTTACTACTCGGACAGTGAAGTTGTGTGTTTATTTTTTTATTTGAACTGTTTTAACTTCTAATCGTTATTATGGAAACCAGAAGCCAAGGTTATTTCTGCCCGATATTCGGAAATGTAGAAGATATTAATGATAACGTTTTGCCAACTTACGAAGATGTTATGAAATGCTATGAGTGGAATAGGTTGCAACTAAAAATAACGAGGAATACTACCAAAGAACCATCGTTTTTAGATATTGTAAAACTTGTAGCTCAAAGGGTAGAATGTGTTTGGAGAAAATCGTCTCTTCCTACAGTTTCAAATACAAGAGTCATACAACTAATAAACGGTTATCATATAAAGGGCAAAAATTTCAAAAAGTCGTTGAAAAAAATATCCGTTTATCAGAAAGAAAATTTTCTCCGACGTAGCAGAGTTTTGTTTGATATTTGTTCCTGTAAATGTAAACAAATTGAGCTTTGTTGCTGTCCAAGGCAATATAAGGTACCCAAAGAAGAACAGGAGTTTTGAGTGACCAAAGGGGGGCGAGAAAGATGCGTATTGGAGGAATAGATCGAGTTCTTACAACTAAATTGCAAAAAAGAGCAGCCCGAGCACCAAAGACAGAAAAAAACGTAAATAAAAGTCACGACAAAATTAACTCAAAACAGCAGGACATGGAGTTATCTGTAAGTAATTCCAGTTCTTTTCGTGATGATTCTTTTAATTTACCTTCCACGTCAAAGGCAGAAGGAAGAAAAGAAAAAACAAAAAAAAAATTTAGTTTGCCTATGTTGTCAAAAACTTGTGACCGTTACGGTGTTTCCGATAGAGCAGCGGCTGCTATTGCTTCTTCTGTATTGCAAGATATATCTCCTGGCAGTGACCAATTGATAAATCAAAAATACGACGGGAAAGAAAAAAAGTACGTAAAGAATATATTCAAAAGCAGAAGCAGCTAGACCTACCAGCTTTATACTTTGACGGCCGAAAAGATAAGACGCTTAATATTATTAAAAAGGGAGCTAAGAAATACAGACAACTATTGATTGAGGAACATGAATCTGTTCTTAAGGAGCCAGATTCAGTTTATGTTGGCTATGCAACACCAGATCGAAGTACTTCTAAAAGTATTGAAATGTCAATTATTGCCCTGCTTTCGTCTCAAAAAATTTATAATGAAAATTTGATGGCAATTGGTTGTGATGGTACAGTCACTAACACTGGGAAATTTAACAGAGTAATAAGAGTATTGGAAAAAAGACTTCAGCGCCCACTGCAATGGATTATTTTCATGCTACATTTGAACGAATTGCCATTAAAACATCTATTTAACAAACTAGATGGTGTTACCAAGGGACCATATTAGCATGCTGGTCCTATTGGCAACTTATTAGAAAACTGCGAAAAACTACCCATAGTCAAGTACGAGAGAATTGAAGGCCAGCTTCCGGAAATACAATTTGAGGGCTTAAGTACAGATCAAAAATATTTGTATGAAATAACTATATCTGTTATAAGTGGACACTGCCACGATGGCTTAGATAACAGGTCTCCAGGAAAAATATCCCATGCTCGATGGCTAACAAAAGCAAATAGAATTTTACGTTTATGTATTTCTACATCAAACCCGTCATATCAGCTAAAAGTATTAGCTGCGTATTGTGTAAAAGTTTATGCTCCAGTATGGTTTGAAATAAAAACAAATCCAACTTGCAAACATGGGTCTAAAAATTTTTGGAAATTGGTAACAAACTCACGATACCTTCCTGCAGAGTTAAAACTAGTAATAGATCTCTTAATTCAACGTAACGCCTATTTTGCTCACCCAGAAAACTTGCTTCTATCGATGTTGCTGGATGAAAATAAAACAGTGAGAGAACTGGCAGCCAGACGAATTCAAGAAGCACGAAGCTCACCCCATACTGGAAAGCAACCTCGCGTGTTTGAGGTCCCGACTATCAATTTTGACGCAAGTAACTACTTTGAAGTTATAAATTGGAATCAAAAGTTTTTCGATCCACCAATTCTTCGAAACATCACTACTGAAGAAATAAATGCGGCAGTTGAGTGTCAAGAAAGTGACAATCTAATTTTTGCCAAGCTGCCATGTCATACTCAGGCGGTGGAACGAACTGCGAAAATAGTGTCAGAAGTATCCATGACTCTATGCGATAAAAAATCAAGAGAAGGTTTAATACAGACGAAACTTGAATCAAGACGAGAGATGCCCATATTTGACAGTAAACAAGATGTTTTTTTACATGTTTTTTCTCCAGATATCTCAAGCGTTCGATGATGTTCAATATTATGGGGTTATTTTTTTTTGCATGAGTTCTCTTGTGTAAAGATTCCAGTACGCTTTTGGAGTCTGACATAATCGTTACATTTTTGAAACTAGAAGTTTAATTACTTATTTCTTAGCGTTATAATGAAGTTTCAATAAGTATATCCTTCGTTAATTAACTATTCAAAGTATAATTTACATTAATAGATTGTAATTTAATTTTGTTCCAAGGTTAATATGCACATATCTACTATATTCACCGGCATTCCTATAAGCTTCGGCTAATGGTGGGGTTGTATGCTGTATCCAATATTTGTTCGTTAGATCATCTACTGCAAGTTTATATATATGGTCTAATATATGTCTGCTATTAATTGCCTTCATCTTAATTATCTGTTTTGCAGCTAGGAATTTGCGCCTTAGAATTTCGGCGAACTTTTAAACTTTAAAAATTCACTATGACTAAATCACTTGCCAGAATTGATGAAACTTCAGATTTTGGCTACCGAAAGATTTTGGGAAATTTGGGGAAAAGAAACACTACAAAAGAGACAAATTTTTGAAATTGAATTGTTTTTGAAAGTAGAGGTGGATACAAACATTTTACGAGAACTTCAATACATTTTGTACATTGCATGATATGGTAAATACACACCAAGAAGTTTATTGGGCAATAAAATAAAAAAATAAAATAATTTTGACATAATCGTTCTTTTTTTCTCCCGTAGATTGTAAATTATTTATCATCTTCTTTACCGCATCCACTGAAATATTCATTATATCGGCAATTAATTCGTACCCTTTATTGCGGGCATTAATGTCATGGTACTTCTTGATTTCTACATTCCATAAACACTCCAAAGGTTAAAAAATTCCTCTGTCTACGTCATTGAAAATTTACTTTCCGCCATTTTTAATGTACTAAATTCGTACGTCTAATCGAATGACGCTTTATTCAATTCGACAAGTGTGTAAGAGTTACGATTTCACGTTTACATTTACGATTTCTGACCTTCGTTTACGATTTACTCGTAAGTTTAAAGCAGGCTTGATTTTGTAAACACTACGCTATTATGACTTGCATTTTTATTGTATCCTCGGTACCGTGCACTGTTGCCATATCGCACACTCTTATAGTTAACCATATTTATTCATAGATTTTTTAAGAATATGAGAAACGAAGACTTTTCGGTGAAAATAACACTAAAAACTAACTCATTCTTTATACCAAAACTTAATTTTTGATTATAATCCTTTTAGATACAGAGACTATAAAGACTTAGTAACGATACCACAGTATATAGTTTATACAGTAGCCTCAAGAAAGGGATTTTTTGGTATCAATTTATATTCTGCGCAAGGGCTTAAGCAATAGTATGCGCATTAAAAAATGACAGATGACGCTGTTGTTTAGATATACCAGTGACTTTACTGTTGTGTATTTTCAAGTCTATTTTGTTCAGTTTGCTTTTATATTTTCTTATGTTTGTTTGTTATTGTTATAATTATTAATCTATTCGAATATTTGATTTTGAACATTTTATTTATGTCGTTTTTATCTGTTTAAGAAGTGAAAGGACACATTTAGTTGTAAAGAATTAGTGTAATTAATAAGTATAGTGCTTATAATTTCGTATGTATTTAAACATTTATGGTTCTCTATATTTGCTTCATTTGGAAAATAATACTTTTCAGTAGAATAGAATAGAATTTTATAGTATTTATAGTATTGACAGTGATTGATAACATTATGAAAGGACGACATTATTGTGTCTGTTGTGGAAATAATAGCAAGACACATCCACAATTTAGTTATTTTCGTTTCCCTAAGGATGAACTAAGGTAATACACAACGTGAATGTTTTAAAATTTGTTACGTGTTATTAAATTTAGTTACTGATTTCATTGCATATTTTCTAGATGCTTATATTGGAAAGATAACATCCAAATTACAAAATTAGAAAACCTCTCTGCATTGCAATGTTATACACGATACAGGGTGTGTAGTTCTCATTTTGAAGAACATGCATTTGCAGGAATGCTAAAAGGTAGACTAAAAAATAAAGGTGTACCTACTCTCAATTTGCCAAGAGTAAATGATGAATCTAATGAATATATAGTTGATGGAACAATTGGTAATTGAATTGGTTATATATTACATATACAAGCAGTAATGTAATTTATTTTAGAGATGGATATTTCATCATTAGAAGATGGTGCTCGTAATGAGCTTAATTTAGAAAAAAAATTGACAAATGATATTGGTATGTATTATTAATAATTTAATATCATAGCTATATAAAGCGACATAATTATATACTTCATACTATGCCAAGAAATGTCATTTATGCCGAGTCACAGTGATATTTAGTTGTTTTTTACTATGGACGCACTGTACAGTGTAATAGGAAACTGTTTTTATTTATTGTTCATTGATTTCATTTAATATACTTATAATGAAACCTAATTTTAAACACAAGATGTTATGAATATTTTTAATTATCTTTCAGATACTCTGGAACCCACAGTAGTACTTTCAACATCCAGTACTTCAGAAGAAACTTTTGTTGAAATAGCTGCAGATTCTATGCTAAATATTAATGCTATTGGTAGATATTATTACATGAATATTTTATAGTAATAAAAGCATAAGAACTACTTTAAACTATTTTGCAATTAATATAATCTTTCTTTATAGATGAGGAAACTCAAACTCCAAAGAGGTTCAAAAAGAGTTCTGAAATTGAATTAGGACAAAGAAATAAAATTAGGAAACTCACAAGGCAGTTGAAATATGCAGGTTCAACTGCCAAAATAACATTAGACGGGATACTACAATTTTTAGAAGCAAATTGCTCACCTGCTATGGCCAACTTTGTCAGAATGCAAGTATTGCTAAATAAACCTGAAAAAGTAGGTAAATATCCCGACGAATATAAGCAATTTGCTTTATCATTATACTTTTTGAGTCCGAAGGCATACAAATTTTTATCAAAAACACTGCGTCTGCCTTCTAAAAGCACTCTTTGTCGAATCACACAAAATTGGAATGTTTCTCCTGGGTTCAACAATTTTTTATTTGATGCTCTTCAGAAGAAGGTTGAGCTGTTTACAAAGGAAAATAGAACCTGCACTCTATGTTTAGATGAAATGTCAATTAAGACAAATCTATTTTATAACATAACCCGAGATGATATCATTGGATTTGATAATTGTAGTAAGAAAACATATCAACCAGCTGGTAATGTATTAGTGTTGATGATTAGAGGAATATCAAGTAATTGGAAACAAGCTGTGGCATATTCCTTTGTATCCACCTCTACTTCGGCAGATGACTTAAAATACATTGTTTTTGAAGCTATCACACGTTTGAAACAAATTGGGTTGAACGTTGCTCTTGTGGTATCAGATCATGGCAGTAACTTTTATAGGTTCACAAAGCAGCTAGGTGTTAGTCCAGAAAAGCCATACTTCATATTTGAAAATGAGAAGATATTTTATATGATAGATGTACCACATCTGCTCAAATCAACAAGAAATAACTTCTATAAATATACATTTCAGTTTGATGGAATGAAAACTAGTAAGTCATACTTAGATATGTTTTATTTAAACGACAAAGAGCAAAAATTTAAGCTAGCACCAAAATTGACCGAGCAACATTTATATCCCAATAATTTCCAGAAAATGAAAGTTAAACTAGCCACTCAAGTATTCAGTGCTACCGTAGCGGCTGCTTTAAATGCTTACATATCATTTGGGAAATTAAGTACAGCAGCACAACCAACAGTTTTGTTTATTGAGAAAATGGACAAATTGTTTGATGTTCTGAATTCTTTCAAACACAGTAATGTGAAATTTTCAAACAAGCCATTCACAGGTTCCGATGAACAATCAAAATTTTTGGAAGAAATGAGTCAATTTTTCAAAAATCTGAAAGTTTTGGATGACAACCATGACCGGACAAATAAAATGAAATTCCTTTATGGGTGGCGACTTACGCTAAATGCACTACTGCGACTTTGGAATTCACTGAAAGACATAACATAAACTTAAGGATGAATAATCCTATAGCCCACTTACTTACAAATAAATATGGATTTCCACAGCCAATTATTTAATTAATTACTTAGAGATATAAAATTTTGTACAAATATTGTATTATTTAAGAAGTTATTGAAGCAATTCCGAACTAGCAACCCATGTTAGACTGTAGTGTTTGCTATGATAGTTTATATTTGTGTTTATTTTATTTTCAATTTGAATTTTTCTATACATTGTTTTATTGTTATGCCAGAGGAAATAAACGTACCTATATTCGTAATATTATTAAACAGACTTTTCTTTAGCATGTGATTTATTACAATATACCACTATAAGAGTATCATTTGATTAGAATCATTTCACATTCTAAGCATTTTCTTCTTTTTCAGAAAGCAAACTGTACATGTATAAAAATTGTTTAGTTTTGAGCATAGTGTACGTAAGTATTGTATTAATGTGTTATGAAATCTAATATAGAAATGAATAATAAAATTATTAAAGTGCCCTCTCAATTTTGTGCTATTTGAGAAATTATTAATTTTATTTTACATTACAAAAGTTACTTTGACGGAATGAGAAAAACCACAAGTTTCTATCGAAATCCCCAGATATATAGCATTCATTGGCATGCATAATAAAATGTGATAACCAGTTCATTATTATTCTATAACTTATAATTATTTAACTTTTGAATTACATCAATATATTTTAAAATTTACAACTGTAAAATGAATATTATCTGTTCAAGTTTGTTATTCTTCATAATATTGCAGACAATATTCACTTCATAACTAATTATTTATCTAAATATTCATATTTCTTTTAGAATTATCCATTGATAATAACCAATATCACTTAAATTCTTGTTAAAGACGCCGCAATCGTGCGCGTTGACATTTACAAGAAAATTTGAATACATTTTAAATTTAAAATATTGCCGCAATTGTGCGCACGGGCTTATGCGCGAGAAAAATTTGAACATAGGGAAATAACATTGCATGAGACTACTGTATAAACTATATACTGTGACGATACTATATTTAGTACGCCATATGAAACCGAGATAGCGCGCACATCTTGTCTGAAATTTCGAATTTAATAGAATATCCTCTGCGTTCTACCAAGAACACTTTTTCTGCTGTCGTTAGAACCATTTTCAATTCATATTCAGCTGCAGCATAATATTGATATGTCAACTAATGACAATTAAGTCAATAATGACAAATGCACCTTGCACCGAGTTTTGGTACTATTTATTCTGACAGATTTACTTGTGTATCACCATAAAACCTGTATTACAAACTAAAATTAAGAAGAATTACACCTTTATACTTTCTGCATAATTGATACTATATATTGCACCGTTTATTTCTATTTCAAAGCTTAAGGCCTCGACCGGACAAAATTAAAAAAATATTGATTGCATCGATGAATTGATATCGCAGCGTTCGCCAGTACCAACCGACATTAAATTACAGAAATCGCGTAATATACAAGTCCAAATGGCCAACTAACAACACGAATTTATGGATCATAGGGGCAGGTCCCCGGACCGTTTATTAATAAAGATTTGTTAAAGGCACCGTCCTCGGAATGGGTCAAAACATTTTTCTCGATTTGATTGGGCATTTTCGACGCTGCATACATATCTCTATGTTTATATAAAACGAAATAAAATCGAATAAAAAAGCACGGCGGAATGAGGCGAACGCGAAAGGCAGAAGACACGTTATTTTCTAAGATAAATATGCACCTGGCTTTTTTTTTAATAGGTTTCGTTTACGGCTGTGCATATATTTTATGACCTTATATCAATACTTATCACCCAATTAAATATTTTCATAAAATAAAATTTGAAATGGCGATTTAGAATAATGAAAAATTTGGTATGCTTCAGGGTACATATTAAATGCCTTTTCTGTTTGGCTTAATAAATTTATAGTTTGATTAATGAAAAAAACTATAGATTGAAAATGAACTAACTTAAAGATTTTGACAATATTTGGGATATCTTTAATTTCCAGACGACATAACTGTAATTACAGAAAAAATAATCCACGTGCAAAATAAAATAGGTAAATATGCTCAAAGTATCGAACCAGAGACAAATACACCCAAAACAAGAAAGAAATAGTAAAGATAAATAATATATAATAATATAAATATAACAATATTAACAAGTTGTTAGACGCGAAAAGAAATAGAATTTTGAAGACATAGAAAGCGTAAAATATGCTACGTAAAATGTGAACGTCGAAAGAATTGAAGACGGTACCAAAATAAAGATATTTAATATTAACGTTAAGTGAAAATATCTCGAAACGTATATACAGGCTGATTCATTTTCGGCCCTCATCATGGGGATCTCGCTTATTATTGGAGATAGAGTATAGGTTTAAATTTGGCAAAGTTGTTAAATTTTGTGTTTGTTATAAACCCGTAAAGAAAATAGACCTGTGACAAATGACCTTCGTTATTTAAAAAAAAACGCGAAAACCCCATTTTCTTCTTTTACCTGTAGCACCGATATTTGGCCTTGTAGAGAAAATATAAAAACACATCCTTGTGGCCATTTCTAAACCTCTATCCAGTGGTATACTCTAAGTTTTTATACGACGTTTAGTTTCTCTCTGGCCATCATCAACTATCTAATTTCTTATAGGCGCCATATTGGATTTAGACATCTTCAGAAAGAGTTTTTTTTTTTATTTCAACCATCTACCACATGCTGACTAAAGTTTTTGACATTATGTTTTATTTGAAAGAATAAATTATAAGATTAAATAAGGTAGCCATGCAATTTCAATCTGTCAAACATTTCATTTATTGTTCATTAATAATACAAAAATGTCAAACACTAACGAAGAGAAACGAGATATGATAAGTATTTTTTATTCTTCGAACCGAAATTCAAGAGTAGCGAGTACAAGATATCTACAATTATATCCAGAACGACAACAGCCTCATCGTACCATTTTTCTAGATCTCGACAGAAATTTGGTCGAGAATGGATCGTTTACTAAGCCGCGTAATGGTCAAGACAACAGGAATTTAAATGAAAATCGACAAGATATTTTACAAATGGTAAATTAAAATCGTGTTTTCAAATTTCATGTTAATCTTGTATTTTTATAGATAAATAATAATCCATCAATTTCTACACGCGAAGTAGCGTCAGAATTAAATTTGTGCCATTCCAGAATTTGGAGAACTTTCCATAAAAGTAGGTTTAAACCATACAGAATCCATGTTAGTCACTCTTTACTGCCTGGAGATAATTTGAGAAGGCTAGAATATTGTAATTGGTTAATGGGAAGGATAGAAAATGACGAAAATTTTTTAAGCAAAATCATCTGGTCAGATGAAACAAAATTTACAAATTCTGGAATGTTCAACAGAAATACGGAGCACTATTGGGCAGTACAAAATCGCCGACAAAACAGGGCTAGAAGACCACAACATCGTTTTGGAATAAACGTTTGGATGGGTATTTTGGCAAATCGTCTCTTAGGACCAGTTATGTATGAAGAACAATTAAATGGAGAAAGATATTTAAACATTTTACGTACATACGTATCTGACTATCTTGACGACAATATCCCATTAAATCAATTACAATATTTATGGTGGCAACAAGATGGTGCACCAGCACACAATGCAGCTGTTGTTAGAAATTTCTTAAATCAAGAGTTTACAAATCGTTGGATTGGAAATAGGGGAGTTGTTGAATGGCCTGCGAGATCACCTGATTTAAGTCCGCCAGATTTTTTTTTATGGGGAGATGTTAAAAATAATATTTATAAAGTAGATGCGCCACAAAACATTGAAGAATTACGAGACAGACTTCAGAATGCCTTCGATGCAGTTCCTAGAAGAACTATACAAAGGGCAGTACAAAATGCCAGAAGGCGTGCCCAATTGTGCATTACCGAAGATGGCCAGATAATTGAACATTTACTGTAATTGTTTATTGTTTACTTTTCTATGTATTTTTATTAATGTCTTTGTTATCTTGTACTCTCTACTGTTGAATTTCGTTTCGAAGA
Source organism: Melolontha melolontha (assembly GCA_935421215.2). NCBI lineage: Eukaryota > Metazoa > Arthropoda > Insecta > Coleoptera > Scarabaeidae > Melolontha > Melolontha melolontha. The sequence goes on along the minus strand of OW285241.1, from coordinate 18,428,475 downwards.
ATAAAAAATACTTATCATATCTCGTTTCTCTTCGTTAGTGTATGACATTTTTGTATTATTAATGAACAATAAATGAAATGTTTGACAGATTGAAATTCCAAAGGCTACCTTATTTAATCTTATAATTTATTCTTACAAATAAAACCTTATGTCAAAAACTATAGTCAGCATGTGGAACATGGTTGAAATCACAAAAAAACCCTCTCTGAAGATGTCTAAATCTAAATTAGATAGTTGATGATGGCCAGAAGGAAACGAAACGTCGTATAAAAATTTAGAGTACACCACTGGATAGAGGTTTAGAAATGGCCACAAGGGGATGTGTTTTTATTTTTTCTCTACAAGGCCAAAGGTCGGTGCTACAGGTAAAAGAAGAAAATGGGGTTTTCGCGTTTTTTTTTAAATAACGAAGGTCATTTGTCACAGGTCTATTTTCTTTACGGAATTATAACAAACACAAAATTTAACAACTTTGCCAAATTTAAACCTATACTCTATCTCCAATAATAAGAGAGATCCCCATGGTGAGGGCCGAAAATGAATCAGCCTGTATACTAGCATATCATACTCATTAGAAATCGTCAGTACACAATATTCGGAAACAAACGTGATTTATATTTTTATACTACGTGTATATGTATGAAACGAGTTGAACTTGCAAATGAATTAACAATTATAAATATTGCTTTCTACATTTTACGACTCTAATTATACGAATTTTTTAATTGAAAAAATTCGAACCCACCTCCATGGTTTGCCAGGCCATTGCTCTACCACTAAGGTATCAAGGACAATAGTTTCGAATACGTTGAGAAGCCTTAAATTACATTAAGGAGACATATGTTAATATTTTAGCCTATAGTCGGCACTTGTTGCAAATCAATTGCATTTTCGCGAAGTAATGTGAATGTAAATATTGCTTTCTACATTTTACAACGCTAATTATTCGAATTTTTTAATTGAAAAAATTCGCCTTAATCCGGATTCGAACCCACGTCCATGGTTTGCCGGACCATTACTCTACCACTAAGCTATCAAGGGCTATGGTTCTGAATACATTGGGAAGTCTTAAGTTACATTAAGGAGACAGTTGTCAATATTTTTCCTGTGCCTGTGTAGATAATTTCAGATATACAGATTGGCGTAGTTAAAAGTAGATATTTAGCTTCAAATTCACTCACATATACATATACGTATATGTATAACAATTTTCAAGAATACTGGTAGGATGGTTTTCACTCAACATACTTTTGCCTGAACACTTTTTCTCTAAAATTACTATTAACGATGCTAAGCATGTTTAAAGAAAATCGTAAAATTTAGTTTTCGTTGAATATCTAATAAGCCATGAAAGTTATCGGAGAAACAAAAGCAGTTTTAAATCAAACTCGTAAAACTGCGCATCTTTCCCCATTTAAGCGATTTTCTATCTCCAGTAGTTTCTGAGATCCCAATGCTAAACATTCAAAAAAACTCACCCTGTATAATCTTAAAATGTATTCTTCGTGAACTATAGCATAAAAACTTAAAAAAGGTATAAAACCCCTTACCACAATTATTAATAATTAATTAGATATTTTATACCTTTTTTCAGTTTTTACTTAACCACGGTCTCCAAAGAAAGACTTTTTAACTATAGCATAGTATCAAAAACTTGTGTAAACATATCATACATAATTGAATCAGAAAAAAAACTCCTTCTAGCGCAGTCAAAATCCTATATAGTAGAAATAAGAAAGTTGATGATGGATAGATAGAACTGAAACGTCATATGGAAATTTTGAGTTTACTATTAGATAGTAGATAAAAGTGGCTTCGAGAATATGTTTTTAATTTTCCTCTGCAACCCAAAATAAAGGCTCTAGAGGTAAAAGAAGAAAATGAGCTGCTTTTTTTTTTAAATATATCTAAAGTAAAATATCTGACAGGATAACATGATTTTAACAAACTATAACACTTATGGTCTAAACCAGGGTTGAGATGATTTAAATCATTAGAATAAAACCAGCAGATTTATACAGTGATGGGCAAATATGGGGAACCATTAAATATCTGTTAAATTAAAAATGATATTGGAACAAAAGTGTTAAAAAAAAAGTAACGCACTAGATTTATACTTTTTTAAATTTTTGCATTTTCGGATTCTTATCGATAACAGAATAACATGATTTTAACAAAGTATAACACTTATGGTCTAAAGCAGGGTTGAGATGATTTAAATCATTAGAATAAAAGCAGAATTTAAATCATGGTGATTTTTATTTAAAAAAATCATGATTTCTTTTCTTGTAATAGTCTCTTATAGTTTTTTATTATATTAATATAATTGTTTTAAGCAAAAGAAATAGCAAATTAGCGTCTTTGTTTAGTTCATTCTGTTCTATTTATTGTGAACCTATCTGTAGGTGCCTCTGCTTACGTTCATATACCTGCAAAAAATGCTTTCGTATTAGTTTTCCTCTTGGCTTTCTTCCCCACCTCGGTTATCGAGTGCTAGATATCTTTCCGGGAGATGTAAGACAGACTTCAGATCTCAGTCGTGTAACTGTCGATCGGATTCCCGCTCTCGTGCACCACGTGGTCTTGAATTAAAGGGCTTAATTATCGTTTTCTTACAAAGTATCTTTTTGTACTATGCCCTCTTACGGTTAGGGTTATATTTATGTAGCACATATTCGTTTTTATTGGGAGTACCAATTTATCTACTAAAGGATTTACGGTAGTGAGAGGGATTCGTCGCTAATTAAAAACATAAGCTGTATGGAATATAAAAAATCACTAGAACCTCATTCTGGTAGGTAATTTTGAAATAAATTTATTTCTTTTAATTTTTATTCGTCTATTCGTCGTCGCCGATGATCTACTGCATCGGTTGCCGCGACGTTCGAGGGACCCACAGCTAAGAATTACTATCTTTAATCTGTTTATTGTATAATTGAAAAATTAAATTCTCTTATAACACGTTATTCAATTTTTTTCTTTTCGTTTAGACTACGTAACATAATTCTTATTCTTATTGAAAGTAATTAAAACAACCTTCTTTATTTCTTTTTTTTTTTCGTTGCGATGTTTCTAAATGTAAAATAATTTACGCTGTTTACATTTCAACGTTGTTCTTTATTCATTTTTAACAAACGACCTCTTGCTGGTAAAAATCTAACGTATTTTTTGGCCAGTTTTTTTTGTTTTTATTTGCGCAAATCTTAGTTTTCAATTTTGAAATACATTTTCTCATGTATTCGTTGGTTTAAATTAAATAATTAATTTAATTAATAAGACATTATATTTTCTCTATTCTTTTTCTTTAAAATTAAAATCATTCGTTTATTTATTTAAAATTATTATAAACCCTTAGTCAAACTTAATTTTTTTCAATTTTTTTTGGCCAATATTCAAGTTGGTAAAATTCTAACTTTAGTGTATTTTAAATATTGTTAAGCCTCCAAATGTTTACAGGGTCTGCTCAAGAGTTCCGGCTCCTAAACAGGTCCATTTTCTCTTCGGATTCCTAACAAACACAAAAATTTAACAACTTTGCCAACTTTAAACATATTCTCTATCTCCAGTACTGGAGTAATAAGCGAGATCCCTATGGTGAGGTTCGAAAATGAATCACCTTGTATATTTGTCCTGTTATTGGAATATGTAATTTTGTTGGACAGTAAATAAATGACGGTCAGGGACGTTTTGCATCATCTGTGCTCGTATGACACTTTTAAAAGCAGAAAACCACTTAGAAATAATTCCATGGGACGGAACATATTCACGGTAATACTTATGTAACTTTTCCTTGGTTTCTTTAATGGCTTTTCCACGTAAAAAACGACTTTTCAATAAAATTGTAGATGTCAGTCTCACCTCCCGTCGAATCATCCTCGTGTTAATATAGTGTCTATGCGAAAAACTATTAATTCTGCCAACAAAGAAAATTGATCACCCGAAAGCTTAATAAATGCTAATCTTTATTTTATCTCACCATTTAAATGGTAAAATTCTTCTATTTGAAATATGTGTATGCATATGAAAACTTTTCAAAGTTCCGACAGATAATTTAATTTAATAAAAGGTTCGACGTTTCAAAACATAAAAGTATGTGTGTTCACGCTACTGAATGAAGAAGTTAAAATATATCAGCATTCATGTTAAGTAATAATAATAACAACTTTCGTCCAACTTTAATCCGATTAGCGCGGTGGATTACGCAAGTGCAATAGTTATTTTATGATAATTTAACATCATAATCTGTTCTTTTCTCGAAAAAAAACGAAGATGAAATTGAATTAAATGGCGACGAGTTGTGTGTATTTTATTTGTGTCGCATATTCCTGTTTCTTCAGGCAACGACATAAATGATATTTATTGTAAAATATTTACTCATATATGTATTTTTCTTTTATAATATTGACTTATAAATTTTTATAAATGTAGATTAGAAGAGTTAATGAAATAAAACTGAGATTTTTGAATTTTACGACTTTTCTACTGGGTTATAAAGACTATATTTAAGTGGATATGGTTTAAAAATAAAAGTTAATTTTTTTATTGTGGATTTATTAGGATTAAAATATCGTATGATCAAAAAGTCTTTGGACCGCTATTGTCGTGGAATTTACGAGATATCTATGAAATTATTTATTTCAATTAGTTTTGACATTTACTTGACAACTTTCAAGTCAGCTGGTTATAATTCAAAATGTTTCAATTAGAACATAAAATTTTTATTATCAAATCATACTACAGTAATGGAAATATAGGTGAAAATGGTAATTGGGTTTATTCACCTCGTTTATGTTTGAATGAGTTCCGTGAGAGATTTCCCAACTTCGCAATAATCGAACGAGATTTTTTTCGGCAACTTCAACGAACCGTGGACAAATTTGAAGGAACTGGTAAAACAGCGATAGTGTTCGATCTGGAAGAAGACGAGCTAGAAATGATGATGTTATTGATCTGGTTAGGCAAGGCATGCAGGAAGAACCTACCTTATCCTTGCGTAGATTGAAACAAGAAATCAATTTGAGTTATGGAACGTGTCAAACCATTGTTAAACATGACTTGAACATGTTTCCTTATAAACTGCAGATGTGTCAGAAGTTACTGCCACCAGATTATCAGAAGAGAGTATCGTACTGTACCTGGTTTAATGACCATATGAATAACGATATCCTTGATTTAACATATTTTACAGACGAATCTTATTTTTACCTATCTGGATACGTTAATAAACAAGTTATGCGTATGTGGAGCGAGAATAATCCTAATTTTCATAGTGAGGCTCCTTTACATAGTCGTAAGATTGGTGTTTGGGTTGCAATGTCCCGTAGACGGGTAATAGGGCCAATATTTTTTCAAAATACCATAAACGCTGAAAGATATATAAATCAAATACTGGATCCTTTTATCAATCAATAGCACGATGATGAACTTCATAATGGATACTTTCAGCAAGATAACGCGAGACCGCATGTTGCTCGAGTAACCATGGAATATTTACGTCAATTTTATGATGAAATGTTAATATCAAACGGACCTTACTCAGCTAGGTCTTGGGATTTGAGTCCTTTAGACTACTTCTAATTCCCATTGCTTAAGTATAACATTTTTAAAACTCCAGTTCACACTTTAGATGAATTACAAGAACATATTGTTGAAAACTGTCTCACAGTAACACCTGATCTTTTAATTAAAGTTTTTAATAACATGGGCCGACGTGTTATCCGGTGTATTCAAGAACAGGGAAGACATTTTCAACATTTTTATAATTCTTTATTGTAAAAGTGTACCTACCTGAATGATATTGTTTCATTGTGGGGAGTTCTTTTCTTAACTGTAATGAGCCTTATTTTTTTTTTATTAGTTATTAAAGCTTCGTTTATTTATAAATGCATTCTGTAATCTCTATAAATGTTATTAAATATAACATACATAAAATGTAAATAAATACCAAAACCTAAAATCTATTTTATTTGTGACTTATGCGTACTTCAAGGTAATGAATCACAGAAGTAAATAATTTTATAGATAGCTTTACGTTTCATGGCTATCAAGATCCAAAGACTTTTCGATCATATGTTTTTTACGACAGGCATCTCGTCTATATTTTGTTATTACAGTAAAACCTGTGTTAACGGCCACCTGTCTAAAGCGGCCACCTGAGGTAACGGATAGTTTGAAAGTTCCTCGAACCGACTACAAGGAAATTCCCATATAAGAAAACTCGTTATTTACGGTCACCCTTATAAAACGACCTCAGTCAAATAAATCCAAATTTTTACGGCCTATTTTCATAGTAATTGACCTGCCGATATCGGAAGGACTATTTATGATGTATTTTTATTGATGGAAATACCCAATATTATTTCGTATTGTTGCGAAATTAACCATAATTATGTATTCCTAGTATGTACACATAATTAAATTCAACTTGTAGAAATGAATGCGATCTCAGTCCCGAACACGCCCTGAAAGCAAATTGCCGTCGCAATACGTGCATCTTCACATTTGATCAAACAGAGATCGCCGTCATTTCTACAAGTTTACACATAGTGTGGTCTTTCAGTTACTCGGTTAGTTTAAAATTCTCTATGTATGCGAAAGATTCTTTCGGTTACTTGATTAGTTTAAAGTTGTCTCCGTATTCGAAAGGATCTTAATTAAGTATGTCGCTAACAAGAAAACGTTTGTCGCTAAAGGACAAAATAAATATAATCGCGGAAAGTGAAAAGTATAGGTTAAGTTCGTGAAAGTTGATCGAAAATTATGGATTTGGAAAAATACAAATTAACTATATTATGGAAATAAAGGTAAATTAAAAGCGACGATTCAGCAAGGTGTTAACTTGTAGCAAAAACGAAATGTTGGAAAAATTGGCAGTGGATCAAGTCATCTACAATTGGTTTTGCACAGTCATAAATAAAGAGCGGATTATATGCAATTTGCATAAATTTGCATATTTGCAAAATATATGCATTTTGTATATTATTTGCATATTTTGTAGTAATTCAGCGTTTTGCATATTTTAAGTATCCAAGTTTGATTTATTTACTAAACCAAATTTATTATAGGCATTAATAAAAATATGTCGTGGCTGTAACAAACAAACAAAAAATAAACAGCCCTCTTTAAATTAAAAATAGCATTTTATTAAGCCTCTTCCCGTTACTTTTCCGGAAAGCATCTCCAGGAATTTATTAAATGCTCTTCTCATATATCCAGGCCGAGACAAAATTCCAGGAAAAGCTAATACCTTAAAACTTCTAAATAAATCCAAAAATACATTTTATCCGAAAATTAGGAGTATATGTGTTTCTTTGTTATTCGGAGAAATTTATTCCCATATTCGAAAGTAATTTTATTTTAAACGTCATTTTACACTGGATTTTCGAAGTGTAAACTTGTGAGTTGTGATATATAATAGTAAAAATGCCGAAAATAGCGACTGTGCCTGGATGGATTGCATCTTATTCAGAATTGCGTATGGATGGAAAAAAAGTGTTTTGCGCAGCATGCTGCAAGATTGTGAGTAAAAGTTTAAGTTTATTTCCTCTTATTAATTAATTAATTAAGTTTCTAATTATTCCTTTATCTTTTACTAACATTTATTCTATTAGAAAACAACAGATGATGTGATATTTTTTATTGCAGATTACAAGTGACAGAAAGTTCCAAGTCGACCAACATATGAAAACTCCATCTCATGCTGCAAAAGTAACAAAGATAAAATTGGAGAAAAAGAATCAGCAAACATTACCGCAATGTTTGCCATCAACTTCCAAAGAATTGGAACAAGAACAATTTAATGAACATTTGTGTCAAATGTTTGTGTCGGCAGATATTCCACTACATAAAATAAAAAATACTATTTCGCCAAACTTCGGCCTCATCGCCTGATAAAGCCATTAGAAAATTAGAAAATACTTATTTATTTTATGGCGAAGATTTTTGTGTTCAACAGTAACTATCTTTATTTATCCCCTACACAGAGATAAATAATAATCACTTGGCGGGCTGAACTTTATTTTGTAACAGTATGCACTTCGTACGTTCTTCATCTAGCACAAACAAATGTACTTTTGTTAATACGCAAATTGTAATATCATTCGTTCATGTGAGAGTTTTATCAAATTTGCCACTAGATGGCGGGAATTATTAACGAAAGTTACAATTTCATAGGTGGTTCAAATTAGGCAACATGGCCTTCAATCTAATATGAATTAATTTACGAAATTTGGCGTGCCGCATGGTAGCAGTAATGGACCTTTAAAGTTTTTAAAACATTAAACCGCCTTGAGAAACGAATGATAAATAATAACCTTTACAAACGAGAACGACCTCTACATGCTTATATTTCGCGATACGGCTTGAGAGAACCAGATAAGAAAAAAGCCATGTCGCTTTTTTACAGAGTTTCAAACTCAACTTATGCAACTGGTACCATTAAGGTAGCCTACGTAAAGGTGAACCTCGCCTTAAAGCGGTACGCCGTTTTGACTTCCAAGTTAGATCGCATTCACACATACACTCTCTCACAGACAAACACGTACATATACCGAACTCCTATTCATTACTTAATGGAGGTACGACAATTGTAGCTAATAAATGTTAACGTTTAATTCTATATTCCGTTGTTGTCTAGTAATCATCTCCTCACTTGTACTTGGAACCTCCGCTTAACCAACAACTATCGGCCGGATCGGACGGTTTTTCTTTTACTTATACCATGTGTACATTTTTCTGTGTAAATCGCCTCCATTGGACCGAATAAATAGACAGAAATGTGAGATGGAGAACGAAGATGGATTGAAAGGAAAGAAACAGAGAAAAGCTGAGCAAACTGGCACTCTTGTGATGGGTTTATCTCGTATCTCTTAAATAGATTATATGTATCTATTTTTAAGATCTCGCGCGTTTGTATGTCATTTTGTCTTCTTTTCTTTTTAGTTTGGCCGTTTATTTATTTGCAATTGCGACGCGTCAATTGTGATGACTTATTTGTCAGAAATCTGTGGTAGCTTTTTTTTTATAATGATTTAATTCTCTGTTTGTGATGGGAATAGTGAAAAGAGTGCATAAATGAAACATTAAGTACAAGTATCTCTCTTAAAGTTATTTCACTATCTACATGTGATAATTTATTATTTATTTATTTAGACATTACAAGACACCTAATCCTAAAATATGTCTACGGTAAATAGTCGCAAATAACATAAAATTTACGAAATAAACAGAATCGCTAATTCATATGAAAATCTATATCTACAATTAACATAACAAGTGTTCATTTGAAAAGTCAATCTAGGTTACCTACTTTGAAATTTTGATAGAATAAGACGCAAATATATTAGTATGTGTTTGTTGTTCCGTAAACGTAAATCCAAATGACATTTGATAATGTCAATCACAAATATCAGTGCATAAAATAATCGTGCGTCGATTCTGGTTTAAATAAATTGCTTCTCAGTTTTAAAATGGCTTTCACTTTAGAACATAAAATTTTTTTAGTCCATGCTAATTTTCGAAGTGGTAATAAAATTGATGGTTTATGGGTTTATTCAGTTCAAGATTGCAAGGTAGAATTTCAAGTTGAGTTTCCACATTTTGTAATAGATTATATAAAATTTAAGAATACTTTGGATAGAACTTTAAAACTTTTTTCTGAAACTGGTAGTCTCTTAAGAAAATCAGGCAGCGGAGCAGTTAAGAAACGTACACCTCAAGTTGTCAATCGTGTTGATGAAATAATGGAAAATGAACCACAAACATCTGTTCGACATTTGAGTCAACAAATAAACCTTTCTGTTGGTACAACTCACAAGTTATTAAAAAAAGATATACAACTTTATCCATACCGTCTCACAGCAGTACAAGAATTGTTAGAAATTGATTACCCACGTAAACTACAGTTTTGTAATTGATTTGTAAATATGAACAATAATGGAGAACTTTCGCAAAGAGTCATCTTTACTGATGAAGCATGGTTTTATAAAACGGGATACCTAAATTCACAAAATACAAGAATTTGGAGTAGTGAAAATCTACATGTAATTAATGAAGACTGAACCCAGTCTTTACAAGGTTGCAGTGTATAGTAGTTGTGCGGAAGCGTTTATTTTACTGTACTGTGCCCCATGTGTGACTTTTAATTAGTAGTTTTTACCTACTGATGATGACAACTTAGTTGTCGAAATACGTATTTAGGATACGACTAATAATTGTGGTAAGGGGTTATATACCTTTTTAAATTATTATTTAACCACAGTCTCCATTGAAAGAATTTTAATGAAAATTCACATGTAATTAATGAAGAATCGGTACATCCAGAGAAAATTGATGTTTGGGCAGCGATAACCCAAAGGCGAATCATTGGACCAATATTTTTTCAGGGAACGGAAATTTTACAACCATTTGTCAATCTGTTGCATGATGATGAACTTCAAAATGCATATTTCCAACAAGACAGAGCACCTTGTCACTGTACTGCAGAATCTTTGGATTATTTAAGAGAATTTTTTGATGAGCGTATAATTAGTGGAAATACTGAAATTGCCTGGCCTTCACGTTCATGCGATTTAACACCTTGCGACTTCTTTTTGTGGCCTTATCTAAAAGATAACATATTTCGATACCTATATTGAATTTGAATGATATGCTACAGAGAATCGAACAGAAATGCATGGAAATTAATAACAATCCAGTAATGTTGCAGAATATCATCAGAAATTTTGAACGGAGGATTTGTGCATTGATCTTGAAGGACAACATTTTCAACATTTGTTATAGTTTTCAATAAATACCTATTATTTGTTATTTATTTGTATGTATGAAACTGTCAAAATATACGAGTTCGTAGATTAAGTAGTAAATTTTAATTTACGACATACTTCAAAATGTTCTCAGTAAATCACATGCTACTAGATTGACTTTTCAAATGAACACTTGTTACTTAAATAATGCAGTTTTCGTGCAATTAAATAAATCAATATCAAATGACAAGTAGATTAGTTTTTTAGTAATTGAATTTATTATATTGTTGAGTCCATTCGTTATTCGATGGTAACGCACAGAAAACACATACTTATTTAGTGTAAATGCCGTTGGTGTTCTTACATCGAAGAGGGATAGCAAATCTGCAGGCCTTATGTAATTGTTGAAAAGCTTGAATCCAAATCTGAGATATGCTTTCCTCCGGCTTAATTTTAATGATTCAAAGCCCAAAAGACGAAGACGCTCCAAATAATTATAGGCATTTTTGTCGATATTTAGTTTATAAAGTATGTAATTTGCCATGTTACGTTAGACCCTTTCAATGTGCTCACGACATGCAGCGGTGTATCATACAATACGACTATATTCTAAGATGGGCTGCACAAGTGGGTAATACAGCAATAACATTTTTAAAATCTCGTGTCTGTTGATTAATAAATCCACAGATTATATTTGTTCTATATAAGATATCGTTAATGCGCAAGAGGAATCTCAGTTCACAGTCCAGAGTAATTCCAAAATCTCGGATTGATTCTATTTTCTCAAGAGGAGCATTATTCAAGAAGAATCACGCTGCAAAAAACTCATTTTTCTTCTAACAAATAATGCGACTTTACATTTATGAATAATGAGTGGCTTGTGGTTCCTAATAGACTATGAGTCTTCTTCTTCTTCTTGTTCTGTGTTGGGTTGAACGCCAGCACATCCAAGTGCTTGAGCATACTGCTCTTTGTACTATCCCAAATAGATCTCTCAGTTCCACTCTGTTAGTTTTGTGTCCTCGATAATTATGTTAGAATTTCTGAAAAATATGGACATATGGAAATGGAAAAAATTAGAAAATAATACAAAAAATCGCTATAACATTAAAATTGTGCTAGGATTACTGAAGAAATCTGAAAAACTGGAAAATATGGAATAAGCAAAACTTGAAAATAATTGGATAAAATCGCTTAAATTTGAAAATGAAATTGCGAAATTATGGATTAGGAACAATTTGGAAATAATAGGAAAAACTCGCTCATATACGAAAATTATGTGAGAATGAATGAAAGATTCTTACAAACTGGAAAATGTGGAGACATCAAAATTTCAAAATAATGGGATGAAATCTCTAAAATATTGAATTTATAGGAGAATTTCTGAAAAATTTAGAAATATGGAATTGAAGAATTATTCACCTCAGGGGAAGTTTGCGTACCCTCGTAAAATCTAATAGATCTCTTCCTAGATGTTTCTGTCTGAGTCCCTTCAGTTGCTCATACGTGCATATTATATGACATTACATCTCCTGCACCAGGGCTCGCTAACCAAGCCCATGCTGTAGAAATGCTTCTTTAAAGGATAATGTCTGGTTATTAAGCCGGTAATTATTTTAATTTCTTTTTTGTTACGATGAATTAGGTTGACTGAAAACCTGGCGTTCAGTTTTTAGTACGGAGACTTTCCCTTAGTCTCCATTTCTATTTATGTTTTGTTTCTAGCCATAACCTGATCTCCCTTTTAGCGGAATCCTTAGCGATTCCACATACAGGTTCTGATTCTATAAAGTTCCTATAAGTACCTTTCTTGGCCAGTCGGCTATCGCCTATCGCCTATCGACTATCGGCTATCGGCTATCGGCTATCGGCTACCGGCTACCGGCTACCGGCTATCGGATATCGGATATCGGATATCGGATATCGGCTATCGGCTAGCAAGCAGATATTCCAGTATTCAGTTAGGACAGTCAAAATTGACTTCTTCAAGGCTGAACTGCTTCTTTCGGCGACTGAAATCGTCGACCGCGCATTCCATTCTTGTTCTTTGGGAACGTAAAAGGTCGGTCGGGACTATAGGGAGGATGATATTAATTCGATATTTTGCTGCTCCAAAAACTCAATTGTCTTTCGAGCTATGTGCGAACTCACATCGTCGTGATGTAGGATGATTCGGTCTTGTGGCTTGGTTTCTCGGAGCGCAGTTATTATTTCTGGCAAAGAAACGGTTGCGTACCAGTCCGCAGTAACTGTTCTTCGATCTTGCAAAGGAATTGTAGCTACATGACCTGATTTTGAGACAAAGGTTGCGACCATGTTTTTCGACACAATTCGCGAACGGATAACTTTTGTCGGATTCTCTACATCTTGAAACACAAACAGCGGACTAACGTTTATTTTCGGATTCATAGGAATAGAAACTTGATTCATCGCCAGTCACGATGCTATAGACATTTTTTGAGCCTCCGTTGTTGAACCAGCTCAAAATTTTTCGGCATCAACTAACGAGCATTGACTTTTGCTCTTCGGTTAAAAGATGTGGAATCCAATGGATTCCACATGTTTTTCTGGATTTCTCATATCCAATTCATCATGTGGGATCGTTTAGATTGAGGTCTTTGAGATACCCATGAATGTCTCAATTTCACGATATGTCACATGCTGTTTTTGGCAGGTCATCGCTGATGAGTTAATCCTCTGCGACTTCTTGGTTTATTGATAATGTAGGAAAGTGGCTTATGTTCATGGCATCTCGTCATCCAACCCTAGATTTAAGCAAATTTAAAACACGTGATATGTAGGATATAAGTTCATTTGGAAACCACCCCAAACAGGTGTGTTTGTTACGACACAATCTATATTATGTTTGCAAAATGAATTTTTGGGTACCAGAAAATACGAATTCTTCTTGACATTAAGATCCACAAAAGATTGTCTAGAGAATTTATTTAGTGTTGTACGTGCTAAACAAGTTATATCATCTGCATTGCAATTTAAAAGTAATTTAAAACGTATTTGTGTGTCTCAATATTTAAAAATTGTGTCAAAAGGAAGCTACCAAACGATAAATAAGAATTTTTTTCAGATTTTCGTAAAGTAATCTAAAAGTGTGAAAAGAAAATTTATGATCGAGTAGTGTTGTCAACTACTACAGAAGATGTTGTTGAGCTAAGTACCTAATAGTGAAATGAACTCATTGTATAATGTTAGCGGTTATTTCATAACAAGTATTACGCGCACTTCAAGAACATGTATATTAGTGGGGTCCAAAAAAATTTGCTCTTTACAATTTGCAAAGTATTCGGGCAATAAATGCTTCAAAGAAAAAACTTTATTTTTTTGTAATGTCAATACTTTTAGAGCATTTGTACAGTAGGAAAGAATATTTCGTGAACACTATGCAAATATAATAAATCAGAATATAAATCTTTAAAAATTTTACGTTACTCAATTCCAAGTAATTATCTGAGCACATTTTAAATTGCCATAATATGCGTAAAAACTTATTCAGAAAATTGCTAATTTTATGTTAAAAATTAAAGAAAAGAAAAAATTTAAAAAAATGTTACAAATGCATATGCTAGCAAATCAGCTGCTACACATTGGATTGTTTTTTAGGATACTTTAAATTTATGTAGAAATAATTAATTTAATTTAATATTTTCACAATATAATGAGAAACAAAAATATATTGATAAAAGTCAAGTCTTCGACGGGTCGACTGAGACTTGGTCTTTTGTGCAGTGTTTGGTTGGAAATATTTAACTGATTAGACATGGATTTGCCAACGAATGGGTTTATTTTCAGATGCTAATTAACCGAAGAAGTGATGTTTTCTATTGTTACATATCCGGTTTGATTAAAGGTTTATGTATCATTGCAAATTTAAACATTATAAATATATAAAATTATTGTTTTGTATTACAAATAAAGGAAATGTATTTTTCCAACGTGTTTCATTTTTACTATATTTTCTAAAATAAGAAAGTCCTATTTATATCAAATGCTTAGGTACTTAATATATTAATAATAGTTAAATATTTATCGACTATACAACTTACACTGAATATTGTTTAAATTAATATTTTACGTTAAATTCACGTTTACCCCTATATAATTTTCGACACAACATGGCAGCCAACGGTAACTTGTCACCACTGTAGTGTATATGTATATGTAATGAATCTTTCGACGCACCTTCACAAATTCCCTAGTTTGAGAAAATATGAATCTTTGCCAATAACACTTTCAAATTTTTGTATTACACATACTGCCTTCGTATGAGCTATCAAAGCATTTACTCGTGGATAACATTTAGGTATCAATTGCGCCACAAGGTTTAAAGCATGGATTTTAAATATTACATGTAATAGATTGCCCCTTTCTTATTTAAGAGATCAGCCTAGGGAAAGCATGTTAGCGGCACCGGCACTCACAAACATTAAAAGTTGGTTTAATACAAAGGTATTTTTAATAATATAAAATATTATTAAAAATCTGGTGTGAAGAACACAAATACAGGTTCACTATTAATATTTTTGTGAACGTGTCCGAACATATCTCTCCCCAGAGACGTAGATACGTATTTCGCCTTTCTACAGGCTCATCGGCCCCTGCTGGAGAAAGAATATTTCCAGACACATTCACAAAAAAGAACCACATCGCCACATCACAGAAATTATCCAGACCGGGCGTAGAAGTAAATTCAGCGCTGCCTGTTGTCAGACAGTTGTTTGAAAGTTGGTCAGAAAGTTGGTTTGTTGAAACTTGAAATATGTTCAAAGCGCTCAACACCACTTTTAAAATTCCATCGCTAGTACATTTTGCAACTCTTTTGGAAGCAAGTAAGATAGAGGATGACGGTTCAAATTTTTCCATTGCACGTACCATCACATTCACCACAGAATATTTTTTTGCCGGTCAGTTGTTTCGTCCGCACATTACCACAATTTTTTATCTTTCAATTCTGCTTCAATTCTTCTTTCAACATAGTCACGAGCAGATGGCATAACGTTTATTATCGATGTCCGATTTGGTAATGTATAATCGGAATACTTGCTCCAGAAGGAAACACATGCTTTTAGGTCTAGTAAAGTGAACGGTAGATTACATAGAATAAAACAAACACTTATATCAAATGTTAATTGTTCGCTGTATCGTTTGCCACGGATTGCAGAACAGTGTTTTATACTTTTTAGGTGGCGTTGACACTTCCACCTTCTGGTACACGTCAAATAGTCGTCGCATCTTACACATTTAATTCTATCGCCTTCGTATTTTAAATCCAGCATACTCGCTATTATGTTTTGTAGTTTCTTCGAAATACCCCGTTTCCGAAACGTACCTAAATGCGATATTTTCTAAGTATGTGTGCACTGACATGCACTCACAACGACCAGTGGAATAATACTGAACAAGTGTGCTTTGATACGGACGCTTCAGTTTACGTGCCGCGCGCTTCTCTACGTTGCTCTCGGTACTGCATTGGAAATTGCCCATCTTTGCCGAGTCTAGTAATGTATCAAGTCACTGTACTTATTCCCATGCCAAATCTTCGTTGTTCGAATTAAATTGTATCCTTATTGTTTTCTAAAGTCTAAAGCGACATTTACATTTTGGCGCCCTACGTGAGCAACACGTAGCAACGTAAATAAATGCTATTTAAATTTATAAAATATGACCCATTTAACCGAGTGTTATTTCAAACATAAATTTCGTTGCATAACCTCGAAAGAAAAAAGAAAACGAAACGACCGTCATAAAATAATAAGAACCGAAAAGAACACGTCGACCGCATATTTTTAACGACAATGCCGTATAGCGGTTTTAGCATATTTTCGAGTTAAATTATTTCACTGCATAAATCACCGTAAACATGAACTTTGTACATACACCAGCAGCAATGGTAGTCGTACAAGAGAAATCCCATTCTGGTCTTTCGGTTCATTCTAATCGCGTCCTCTTGTTGTTGTTATTGTTGTTATATGTGCGTTTATCTGTAAAGAATGTATCGAGAGATAAATCACCGATGTGAAAATAAATCAAGGAAAAAATGGGATGAAAGAAAAGCGTACGTTCAGTTCGAAATCTGAAAATCCGTTCATAAATCAAGGCCGGCGTTGGTGTGCGACAGCGCGGCTTGTCTCGATTCCACAGTTCCGTCACGTTTATTAACAGAAAGGCGTACTCCCTGGACGTAATAAAGAGTTATTCCGCTCTGATTTTTCATAATGCGAATGAACAAGACATAAGTAGGTGTGGGTTTATTCCTCATTTTGACAGTACCTGACATCTATATAATAGTCATAATGTGGTAGAATCTACCCTATTTCTCAACTTTTAATTTTATGAAGCGTCAATTCTCTCGGCCACGCAAAGAAGATAAATAAAGCTTTGAAATTAAATTTTTATTTTTCAAATAATTTCCACTACTTTCAATGCATGAAGAAATTAATAGGCAATAATACATAAGATGAGAATGCCAAATTTCAAGAAAATCGGTAATACGAGGACCATGCTGAAATATTGTACGTCCCAATAGTGCGATGTCGGTCGATATCTCGATACCGTTTGATGGTACGATAAATTTTTTCAAGCAAATGTTGTTTCATTATTAAAGAGACATACCTTAAAAATACTTTTGTTTATACAGAGTGTCTCAGAATAGCAGTACTGAACCTAACTTAATTTTTTCAAATGAAATACGCTATATTTTATTCCATTTTTAGAGACAGATATAAAATAGACATGCTTCTTATATACCATTGTCTATACCTAACCGTAATAGTTTTTGAAATATGTATTTAACATTTTCTCTAATAAATGTCATGTGCAGGTACTATTTTGCTAAGTCATGTCTTACTTATGTTTGATCCCAGAAACGAAATTGTTGAATTTTAAATATAATTAAAATAAAGCTTTTTAAAAAAGACGTAGTGAGGCTTGTAAAATACAAAGAATTCAAATAAATTTTACCTCAAAGTAGCCCTTGGAAATTATGATTATGTCTTAGCTTGTTACTAATTTTAATAGGAATTTTGTTGGTTATGAGATGAGATATTTGATTGAAATGACAAATGTCAAAATAATAAAACGAACATTTTTAAGTGAATGAAATATGTTTATTTCCAACAAACAAGCAAAATTTTATAAAAATTGTTCAAAGTGTCCACCACCTTGTTCGAAACATTTCTCACATCTTCTTCTAATGGAGGAAAAAGTGTTTTGTAGTATCGCATTTTCAATTCCATTAATTCTTTCGGCAATTCTGATTTGAAGGCCTGCAAGATCAGGTATCTGTACTTGATAAATTGAGTTCTTTAAGAATGGCCATAAAAAGAAATCACATGGGGTAATGTCACAAGATCTTGGTGGAAATTCATGTTCAGTGTTTAAACTTATCAACCGATTTTGAAAAAATTGCTGCAGAATATTAATTGTTTCACCTGCTGTGTGTGCTCTAGCTCCGTCTTGTTGAAAGTAACCCTGTGTTATTTCTTCGCCGTCAAGCTGTTCGATAAATGGCATAATAATTTCTTGTCGATACCTTTCCCCTGTTAAGGTTCCGTTAAAAAAAATAGGGCCAATAATTCTCCTTCGACTAAATTCTAAATTCTTCTAAACAATCTTGAAGAGAATACTGCCATAGTCCGTCAATCTTACGTCCGTTTCGAAAATAAGATTCTAGCATGAATGATTTGTGTTGTATAGTAAAAACCATGTTAAATCAATTTTAAATTACAAAGCAATTTTTGTCAACAATGCATCTGTCTAATTGACAACTAATGCAAATTTAAATTATTAATAATCATACGTTTTTAAAGGAATGGCCTACTAGAGGCAAAGCTTATTTGAACGCTTTTTATAATTTAGGTGTGTTTTTTAGAAGACCCTTTATAGTATTATAAACGAAAAATATTTCAAATTATTGATTAACGTAGGAGATACTTGTCGAAACTTCATTATAACGATAAGAAATAACTATTAAACTTCTAGTTTCAAAATTTATTATTGTAAATCCACGAATATGAACATTGTTACAAAGGCCGAAACTTTACAGCTTTCAGAAACGTGCCTGGAACGTTATTTTAAATTTAAAAAGAAATTTTATAAACGAAAAGAAGGTCTAGCAATGGGAACCCACTGAGCCCCTTATTAACCGAAATTTTACTAAACAATTTAGAAATTAAAATAAGTACACATCCCTTGTTTAGTATCTGTGTATATGGTTTAGGTATGTTGACGACATATTAATTTTCTTTAATAGTTCAGATTGACAATTGAAAACTTTACATAATTATATCAACACTATTTACCTAAAAATAACTTTTACAGTAGAAACAAAAATAAATAAAAGCATTAATTTTTTAGACTTAACACACAAAACTAATAAACACGAGTTCGCTATATATCATAAACCAACACATATAGACACCATAATATACGCTAATACATTTCATCCTATAACACAAAAATTATCAGCATACCAATAAGATTAATTAACGTGCCTATGAGTAAAAGTAATTTCGACCTCCAACTAAATAGGATATACACAATAGCATTAAACAATGGTTACTGTATAAATATTATCAATAACATCAATAGTCAAAAAAAATCTAAAACCATTTCTTAGTTTACACAAAATTTAAAAAACAATATACCTAACTAATTCCTACAATTCAATCAATTCAAATTGGTACTTTCATTAAAAAATTTAATAACGAACATATATCATTTAAAACAGACAATACTATACAGAACATTATTAAAAACAACAAGGATAAAATAGACAAAGAATCAAACACTGGTATATATAAGTTAACATGTGAAGATTGTAATAAGGTATACATAGGACAAACTGGGAGTACGTTCAAAATTAGGATGAAACAACACGAGAGAAGTCATAAAGAATAGGAAACAGATTCAACTTTCGCAAATCATTGTTTAGATATCAATAATAGATTTAATACAGATTTCAAAATTTTACAATTTTTTATAGAAAATTCGAATAAGTTGGCAACGTAATATGTAGACAGAATATTTACATTTACATTACTTTGCGAAAAATGCAACAAATTTGCACACGGCTACTACGAGCAAGATATATATCACCTATTTCCTTGATGTAACTTAAGGCATCCCCAGAAAGATTCTGATCAACTGCGCCTACAACACTGGCCTACAACCATTTTGGTGTGGAGATTTTAGTCCCGATTTTAAGTATGTCTTACATGGCGATATCAAAAATGTTACCCGTTTTCTTCTGTCAGCTCTAGTTCCCGAGAAAAGAAAACACAATTCACGAAAAAATATATATTTTATTGACATTAAACATCAAGAAATTGTCTTTTGAGTGATTTTCTAGAATGAAACTGACTCGGACAATCTCGCATGATTCCCCAGCAATAGTCAGCCATCATATGACTGTCCCAGCTTCCTTGGTATCTATTCTCCATTGTTTTTAGGTCTTGGTGGAAACGTTCCCCTTGTTCATCGCTTAGATCTCCTAAATTGTGTTGGAAATGATGTAGATGACTATTGAGATAGTGTAATTTTATACTCATATTACAGCCTAAATCTTTGAATCGCACCAGCATTTCCTCTACTAGTTCTACATAGTTGTCAGCCTTATGATTTCCGAGGAAATTTTGTGCAACTGCTACAAAAGATTGCCAGGCAAGCCTCTCCACATCATTCATACAAGTCTCAAAATTAGTTGTGTCTTTCATCAATTTACGTATTTGAGGTCCATCAAAGATACCTGCTTTTAGTTTTTCAGTACTTAAACCAGGAAATTTGTGAGAAATAAACTGGAAACATTGACCATTTCTATCGAGAGCCTTAACAAATTGCTTCATTAGCCCTAATTTTATATGCAATGGCGGAAGAATGATTTTTTCTCTTGAAACTAAGGGTTCATTTATAACATTTCTTTCCCCAACAACAAGAGCATCTCTCACAGGCCAATTTTTTGCAGTCCAATGACGTGATTTAGCTCGACTGTCCCAGAGACAAATAAAACATTGTTGACCCAATAAAAAATTAACCATCTTCAAGTCGACGCAGATCACCCAGTTATGTTCAATATTATTTTTTGTAAAAGATTTGAAATTACCTCATATTCTTCTTTTACACATGTTGAGTGAGCAATTGGAACAGGAGCATATTTATTTCCATTATGTAGAAGAACTGCTTTTAGACTTCGTTTACTACTGTCAATAAAGAGACGCCATTCATTGGGCTGATAGATCGTTAAACCCATGAAAGCCAGCAAACCACTCACATTACAGCAATACACAAAATTTTCATCAGATGAAAAAACTTCAATAACTTTCCCCCTCTCGTGCGATATGTAGACACTCGAACATCTGAGGAAAGACAATTTTTGTCTTTTAATCTTGACACTAGTAACTCAGCACGTTCCGTCGATAGATCTAAGTCTCTGATGAGGTCACTAAGCTCATTCTGCGAAAATGGCTTAGGATCTGATGTTTTTCCGCAGTATTGAATGGCATCTACTTGGGAAGAAATAGGTATTTCAACTTCATCCTCCTGAGATTGCTGCACTACCTGGTGAAAAGTTGGTATTGGAACATTTTCTGAATGAGGAACAGGTCTTTGTACTGAAGAAATATTGAGGTATTTCCATTTATGGCGATTGTTTTTGTTGATGTCCACTATATTAATCATACAAAAGTAACAGTCGTCATAATGATTTTTTTGTTCTCGCCATATCATAGGCACTCCAAACTTCAAAGACTTACGTTTCCCTCTCTCCCATTGTCGCAAATGTTCAACGCATATTTTACAAACACTATGAGGCACCCACACTTTATCTCGGTGTAGAATTTCAATACCGAAGTAAGCAAAATACAAACGACGCACTGTGTTTGTAATCGATTTACGCTGATTTTTCAGTATGTATTCACCACAAACATAACAAAATATATCAGGATCGTTAACACAACGTCTGGACGTACTAGCCATAATGAGATAGTAACACAAACTTTATCGATGATATTGTAATAATGACTAGTTACGAACAAGACCGACAACAATTCACAATGAGGGTAGTAGGTAAACTAGAGCTGATGAGTTAAAATGACGTATGTCAATATACTGTACATTACCTACTTCGACAATTCAAGCAAACAGAGATGCATCAAAAAAAAATTTTTTTTTGTAGGCCTGTGTAATAGCTTAGTGGTCTAGAGCGTTTGTCCGGCAAGCCATGCATGTGGGTTCGAATCCCACTTAAGGGCGAATTCTTTTCTATAAAAAATTCGAATAAATTAGCTTCGTAATATGTAGAAAGCATATTTACGTTTAAACTTGTATTTTAAATATTCAGTTTTTCGTCCACCTGATGAAGCTCTTGTATGGCGAAATAATATTGTAGTGGATTTACAATAAAACATTTTTTATTTGAAACTAGAAGTTTAGTACTTATTTCTTATCGAGAAATATTTCACCAAAGTAATAAAATACACGATTTTATTATTATAATTCCAATCTCTAAAACACCTTTCCTCAGATCACATTAGTTTTGAAAGAGAAAAAGGATAAAAACTCATACAATGGAAACAAAAAGGATGTCATTTACCGAAAGTTCAACAATGACAGATTCCAGCCTATAAAAACGTACAAATCATCCTGACATCCCGGACTTGTTTACAAGTATTAGAGCGAGAAAAAATAAATTGAAGGAAACAACAAAAAAGACGAACCGAAATGAAAAAAAAAAGAAGAAAAATATGTGTATTGGACCTTCTCGATATACATATAAAAGCAAAACTAATCGAATGATCGAATGATGCACCGAGCTGATCTAGTTTTAATTGTGGTGTGGGGTCTTCGAGCTGCGGGAAAAGTTTGAAAATGACCCATCTGATTACTATGCATCTTATACTTCAAGAACGACTACTTTATTGAGTGTAAACATAATAATGGTGGGATTATTTCGTTTTTAAGCATAAACGTACCCATTTTATATGTACATATATTAATGAAAGATAAAATTGCTTAATTTACTTTCAATTTAAATGCAAAGAAGGAGATTATTTGCGCGTCGATTTTTCAATATTTATTTAAAAAAAATATGTTTTCATAAAGTAACAAGGTAGTAAAATGTCTATCTATAGAACTGGGAATTAATTATGTACTCGACGTAGAGATTAATACAACAGAAAATGCTAAATATGCAATAGTGCATTCAATAATCTTTATAATAACAGCATTTGATGAATTCTTATGTTGATTTTGTTTCTAAAACAGGAGTACAAATTGTAATTGTCCGTTTGTGTTTAAAGCAATCAAAATTATTGTATATAATATCATTTCTACAGGAAAAAAGTACAAAATAAGCCATACTTAAGAGGGAAGTGAAGTAATTTAATGCTAAAAAAATTCTTATACATCTACTAAATGTAGATCATTCAGGTCTAATTTAGTAATCGTTTTCCACTATTTCTGATCCCTTGTTTTGATTCCCCAATTACCGTACTCCTTCGTAAAGACGGCGGACTATGTGCCCGAACAGTAGCGTGATGTGGAGGGATCGAGTAGAGGCGTACGACGATCAATTCAGTTGCCGTTGAGACGTTGTAAGCGATACATTGTTAACACAATCGTGTTGAAAATATCGGGAGTGCGTAGAAACAATGCATCGACTCGGTTGCATGTTAACGTAGTAAAGAAATTTTTACATCGGTTTCCCGATTTAATATATGACGATACCGTAGTGAAATGTTTAGTTTGTGAAACAACTTTATTAACTTGGAAAGCAAGTCAGTGCCAAAGACATATAAATAGTGACAAACATAAATCGAGTAATAGTTGACGCAGATCATATAATAAATTTGTGTGTGATTTAACAATGATGTTAATTGCGACCAATATACCAATGCAGAAAGTTGAACACCCAATGTTTCGTCAGTTTTGGAAGAAATACAATCCTACGTGGAAATTACCAGCAAGAAGTACGCTACGGAATTACGTACCGTCAGTGCGTGAGAGAATTGTAAATTGTACGAAAAATACGGTAAAAAAAAATTCCTGTGGTTAACAATAGACGAAACTACAGATATTAAAAAACAGTCCATCCTAGCCATTCTAGTACGGACGCTGACTCCGCAAGGACCTTCTCCTCCTTATTTACTAACCTGTAAACGAATGCAAGGGTGTACTGCCAGAGCGATATATGATGTATTAACCCTTTAACGGACTTTGGTACGTATTTGTACCACTTGCCATACAGACAAACTGGTGCTTAAATTCTTAACAATTTGGCTCTTATAACATGACTTGGACCTCTAGACGTACATCGGTACAAATTAATACCACTTAGATGGATATTTGCGACATCTAGTGAGAATATTATGAAATGTGGTACGTATCTGTACCAAAGAGCGTTCGTTCGTAAATAACAAAAGTTGAATTATTTTTTTCAAACTGTGCCGTAATTATTAGATTTTCGCAGGAAAATATTTTATGGAAAGGTAAATAATTTATTTTATTGTATATCGGATCAATTTTCAATCAGTTTTATTACTCATATTAATTATAATATACGTTTTTCATTCAATGTGTAAAAAGTGAGGTTATGTTGCTGAATTTGCACTTGCATCGAAAATATTTATTTAGTAATTACTGGTACCTACAAGACTAACACAAAATTAGGATTAGATACAGAAAAGTATACTTTATTTATCAGCTAATTCAAATTTTGTGTACGTGCTTCTGCTAAGATGTTATTCTGGTGCAAAGGGCAACTTCATCTGACGAAGGTAGTTTTACGGCCAAATCTAAAGTAAATTACTTTTATTTAGCTATCAAAATGCATAAAAAAGTCTTCAATCTGGATGATCCGCGAGACGTTGCCTACCTTCTAAATGAAATGGAGGTGGATGATGAGATGGCCATAAATTCCGACGTGGAAGGGGATGAAGAAGCTGATGATAATCTTCCGAGTAACCTTCCAAGTAACTTTGCATCCGCGTCTACTAGCGCGGTTACTAGTGATCTAGAAAATGATCATGAAATGTCTGAACCTGTCAATGAAGAACCGACAGAACGTGCTATTTCTTCAGATGAAGACGAATTTACTTCAGATACATCTGATGATGAAGAAATTTCTTGGAAGAAGATGAGGAAGATGCCAGACACATTCAAATCGGCGATTTTTGATAGACCATTTGGGATGTCAAATAAACCACACATTCAATATAACAATCCATTACAGTTGTTTCTAGGTATTCTGACACCTCTGTTTCTTGATTATATTGTGCAACAGTCCAATTTGTATGCGGAACAAAATAACGTGTCTCTAAATTTGACGGTAGAAGAGTTGAAAGCAATCATTGGTATTCTCATAATAATGGGTTTCCATTCTTTACCAAGTATGCGTTTATACTGGAGCTCAGATCAAAATTTTTCTTTCTCCAGGATTAGAGATGTGATGCCATTGAGAAGGTTTTTAAAAATAGTTCGTCACCTGCATCTCAATGATAACATGCAAATGCCCGAAAAAGGTCAAGCCAGTTATGACAGACTGTATAAAATTAGACCCTTTCTTGATTATGCTTCTAAACGATTTCCATTGATGTTCCATCCATCAAGGTACCTATCTATCGATGAATCGATGGTAAAGTATAAAGGACGTAGTAGTCTGAAACAGTATATGCCAATGAAGCCAATCAAGCGCGGCTTCAAAATGTGGGTAATAGCATGTGGTGTTACTGGTTATTGTCTAGGTATATCTTTGTACGAAGGAGCGGATCCAAATCGAGATAAAAATGTTTCCCTTGGCGAGTTTGTCGTAAACAAATTGTCAACAGGTTTTCAGGGGTTAGGATACTGTCTTTTTTTTGATAACTTTTTTCCTCGGTCATGCTTGCAAAAAATTTACTTCAAAAAAACTTTTTTTCTTGCGCAACTATTAGACAAACACGGAAATTATTCCCAAGAGACGTTTTGAAGAGCGATAAAATTATGAAAATAGGAGATTATGATGGCTGTATCACTGAGGGGGAAATATCAGTTTCAAAGTGGAAAGATCGTGGGAAGAAACCTGTTGCTATGATAAGCACCATGCATGATCCATTAGAAATAACTCAAGTGCCTAGAACTCAGAAAGATGGCTCAAGGCCTATGGTTTCATGTCCGTCCGCAGTAAAAGACTACAACCAATTTATGGGAGGAGTAGATCATTTTGATCAGTTACACTCCGCATACAACATATCTTGGAAAAGTAGGAGATGGTGGATGAGAATCTTTTATTATTGCCTTGAGGCCTGCATTGTGAACAGTTTCATGATTTATAAAGCAAATATGAAAATGAGAGAACCTCAAAGAAAAGCCCTTACTCATCTACAATTTAGGTCTTTGTTGGCTTCAGGACTCATAGGAACTTTTTCTTCAAGAATAAGAAGAGGTCCAGCCTCTCAGATTGGTCGAGCTCGAAAGCGAAACCATCCTGACGGGCGACAAACATTGCAGAATGCTCTGCGCTTGACAAATGTTGGAGAACATTTGCCAATAAAAGGTACTCGTCGACGTTGTGCCCACTGTAGTACTCAAAAAACGCAACAACGTTCAGTAATACAGTGTCAAAAATGTAATGTTGCACTGTGTCTCGAATGTTTTGTTCCATTTCACACATCGTGAATTGCATGATATTGGTTAGTAAATTATATTTTCAAATTTTTCATAAAATTAATATTTTTAAGTTTTTTTGCATTTTATATTGTTTTTACTTGTCTTGTGTTTTTTTTATGAACAATATAACACCCAATAACCATCTTGAATTTTTATTATTTTAGATTATTACATAAATAAAACAAAGTGGTACTAATATGTACCAAGAACAACGTGTGTTTTTTTTTTGCTCAGGCGCACATTGGTACAAATATGTACCAGCCATTTTCAAAAAAACCATATCAAAATCGGCCGGTTTGACATCATTTTTCGACATTATGGTAATCAACTTCCAGGTCTATAAGAAAAAATTTTACTTTTTTGGGTCCCCAGGGTTTTGTCCGTTAAAGGGTTAATAGAAACACTACACAAATTTGAGATTTTACCGAAGCAAGTGTTAATGTTAGTTACCGATGCTGCCAGGTTATGTGTTCCACGGCAAACTTACTCAAAACGATTCAACCAAATCTGCTGCATGTCACATGTTTGCTTCACGCTTTACACCTTGTAACAAACACTATACGTACAACTTATCCTGATGTGGATCAACTGATAGGACAAACGAAAGCGGTTTTTCTTAAATCTCCGAAACGGATTCGGCTATTTCATTCGCTGTGTCCTGATATACCCGAGCCGCCGCAACCAATTCTTATACGATGGGGTACTTGGTTAGAAGCAGCATTTTATTATTATAAACAAAAGTCGGGAAATGATAACTACCCAGTGTATCATCTAGCGTAAAAGAGGAATATTTTGACATTACTCTATCACGACAAATGGCTAAGTCAATTATACTGGGCTCAGGACCAGTAAGGAAAGTCAGCTTATCGTCAACTGACAAAATCGAAAGAACCCATCAATCCAGCTATGATGTTACATTTACCGTTACAAACAGAGTTGCTCCACATAAAATGGTGAACATTAAAAATTATCAAAAGGCATATCAGAGTGACAACCAATCAAAAAATTATTCCATCGATCATAAGGAATAAAAGCATGAAGGGGCATATCCATTGCTTTCTCTTAATGGCTACTTACAACCTGTGCATTTATAGACAAGAAAGCCCTTTCTATTACGAAATAACTTTGCCTGATCTCCTCCTGTAGAAACAAATGAAATTATGTTGTGATAAATGTATTGAAGACACATGTTGATATTGAAGACATATTATACAAGCTGTTCATCAATATTTAGATTGGTATCTGGTATGATGTACGTTTTGCATTGTCGAATAGCCAGATCCCAGATGTAAGAGACCAGTGCTAATTTATTGGCATCTGAACGTGTTTGCCGAGTTCTTTTACCGTCCAATTTAATAAATCTATTCTTCAAATCGAAATATGGATATTGTGCCTCGATATATGGGATTAGCAAATTCATTAGATAAAAGTTCATTTGCGCGAACACCCCAGTTTCTGTCAGTTCCAGCATAAGTAAGTAATTCGTAACATGCATAAAGTTTATCTAGAGTTACATCAGTCCAAGCTTTTGATTTCCCATTGTAAACACTTCTTGCTTCTAAGATTGGACAGTCTGCAATTTCCTGCATTATAACTTGACGGTCCGTTTTATGTAAATGCAGGATGGAAAAATTATTTTCTAATTTAAAAAATAAATAAAAATTATTTGACCTGTGAAACATTTGAATGGACCCCATCAGAACGCTAGATTAATTTAAGAATATTTTGGGTCTGATAGGCCTGGTTTATTCATCTTAGGGTTAATTTCAGAAAGGAGTGTGTTCTGCTATTTTTAAAAATTTAATTACCATTCTATATTCAATTTTTTGTTCCATTATCTTGTACATTTGCAACTGTTCCGATAACTACTAACGCTACCGTTTTCAAAATTATACACGATAATACTAACATGTTGTCTGGAGTTTACACGTTGGTTCCGGAATTTATGATACATCCCACGTACATTAGGAAACTGTTAAATTACAAAATTTATAGCATAAATCGTAAATAATAGATAAAATTATTTTTAATTTCTTATTTGTTTCTCTCTCTATCTTTCTATGTGTGTACGCATATGCACCAGTTAAAATGAATCAGACGATTTTCTAATAGATTTTACATTATCAGTTTTAAAAAACGCAAGTGTGAAGGTATATATTGCAACGTCCACAACTGATACTGTGGCATTTGTTTGATGGAAAAAAAAATCGAAAACGGTTGAATTACGGTGGCGCCTGTTCACGTTGCAGTCGGCGCACTTATCCTATCTCTTTCGCGGCTTTAGACTCTCGGACTGTCTGGAGGGAGGAAAGCAAGTAGGTGAAGGTGATTTAGAATATGAAATATTGGTCGGCTGCGAGGCGGGCTCGTATGAGTCGTGTAACCTAGTGTGGAAATGCTACTATTTTTGACGCTTCAGGAGCGGAATCTACAAATGCAAGTCGCGATATATACAGGCTGTTCAGAATATATTCTTTCGATTATAGTTATGCGAAGATTGGGTCCACGAAGCATTTCTTTTTAATAAACTGATTATTCTTTGAAATAAAATAGCTGCTGTCAAGATGGTACGCCTAAAATAATCTTCAGGCATTGATTGTGACTTGGAATAAAGTAGATATGGCCTTGGATGATTACGTTTAACAGAGGTTGTTAAAAAATAGAGTTACTGAACTCTCCTTTTTTGGGGTATGTATCGGGTGTGGCATAAGTCAGGCAACAGCTTTACATTTAAATAATATAAAATAACCTGCATTTAGAATAAGTTTTTTTTATTATTAAACTAGCGAAACCCAGCTACGCTTCGCTGTGACTCAGTTTAATATGAAATTGGCCCTCTCACCAGGCTATGCCCTGCATAGCCTGGTGAGAGGGCTCGAAAGGAGCCTACACTACAAGGAAATTGCACTTGCAGTCTTCTTAGACATAGAGGGAGCTTTCGATAACACCTCGATGTTTTCTATTATTCGATCTTTAAGAGATCGAAAAATAAAAAAACACCACATGCAACTGGGTTCATAACATGCTGCGTAGCAGAGTAGTTCATGCCCAAATGCAAAACAAAACGATCTCCATGAGGACAACAAAAGGGTGTCCTCAAGGAGGCGTATTGTCACCACTACTATGGAGTCTAGTAGTGGATAATCTCCTCAGGACATTAAATGACCAGGGAATATGGACGCAGGGATTCGCCGATTACATTGTCATAGTGTCCCAGGGGAAATTCCCGGGGACAGTGGCGAGCATCATGCGAAATGCTCTGCGAATTGTAGGAAGATGGTGCCTTGAGGAGGGATTAACTGTCAATCCTCAAAAAAACCAAGTTGGTAGCCTTTACCAACATGAGAAAACTAAATGATCTGGGCAGCATAAAGCTGTTTGGACAAGAGTTAGAACTAACCAATGAAGTGAAGTATCTAGGCATAACACTTGATGCGAAACTGAATTGGAGCAGACACCTAGCCAAAGTGGCAGACAGGGCGGCGCTGCTCTTCTGGAGATGCAGAAGAGCTGTTGGCAAGACCTGGGGACTAAGACCAAATGTGGTACACTGGTTATACACAGCAGTAATAAGACCAACGATTACCTATGGGGCAGTTGTCTGGTAGAGGAGGACGGAGCGGACATCGTCGGTGGGGCTCCTCACGACTATCCAGCGACAGGCCCTGTTGGAAAAGCACGGGAACCGCTTCCATGGAGGCCATCGTGGGTCTCCCTCCGCTGGAACTATTTATAAAGGCGGAGGCAATGGCTGCGATACTGAGGCTGAAGGCCAATTACGTATGGTGTCCTAATAAGGTTGTGGGGAGCCATACAGATATCACAGCAACTATACTGGAAGAGCCGATATTTCAAATGCCGGTGGACAGTAGGGCACCTGAAATTATGTTTACAGCTAAGCTGAACATACTTATACCGAACAGGGAACAGGCAAAAAGTCGCTCGATCGATTGTGGTGCCGGCACCTGGTACACTGTTGGATCACAATCTAGTCAGGGGGCAGGTGCAGGCATATACGGAATGTGCCCTGGAAGGAAGATATCGATATGTCTGGGTAAACATGCTACGGTTTTCCAGGCCGAATTGTTAGCAGTCGCAGCCTGCGCCGATGAAATTCGGGAAGCCGGCTGCGCAAGCATAAAAATTAACATAATGACTGATAGTCAGGCGGCTATTAAAGCCATTATGAACCCATCTACCAGGTCTAAGCTGGTGAAATATTGTAAACAGGTCGTCAATAACCTGGCACAAGACAATACAGTGTCGCTGATATGGTACCAGGACATGAGGGAATTAAAGGCAATGAGACAAACTGGCCAAAGAAGGTACTAATAGGAACTTCGTAGGACCAGAACCTGTATGTGGAATCACTAAGGATTCCGCTAAAAGGGAGATCTGGTTATGGCTAGAAAAAGAACATAAAAATAAATGGAGGTTAACGGAAGGTCAACTCCATACCAAAACACTACTAAGGGGGCTGGACGGGAAGTTTTCAGCCAACTTAATCAGTAGTAGCAAAAAAGAAATTAAAATAATTACCGGGTTAATAACCGGACATTGTCCTTTAAGGAAGCATTTGTACACCATGGGCTTGGTTAGCGAGCCCTGGTTTAGGAGATGTGAAAAACAGGAGGAAACTAGCCTTCATGTAATATGCACGTGTGAGGAACTGAAGGAACTCAGACAGAAATATTTCGGGAGAGATCTATTGGATCCTTCTCGTGGAAGTAGTACGTCTTCAGCTTTATGAGATCCGATCAGAATTGTTGTTCAATTAGATTATTCATCAATTTTTTAACTACTAATCGTGTGCTATTGCATAACTTTGGCTGATTGATGTTTCGGAGTAATATAATTGGCACTCCAATTTTAAAATTCAGAATATGCGACGATAATCGGAGAACATCGACAGAATTAAGAAATTCCGTTGGAAAATTCACTACTTCACATTGGTTCATCACGGAGTCATTGGATTTGTATGTCACTGAATCTCTTATCTGTTCGTCTTCTTCTTTGTTATTGTTGCATATTTGTTTCGCTTGTTTCCAAAAGATAGCGCTACTTATGTCGAAGATCACAGTAGATTTCACTGGCGCGGGAAGACTTTTGTCGCGTCGTGTAAAAAGAAATTAATTTCACTATTAAAATACTCGCGTATTCGAATGCAACGTTGTGTAAAAGTTTCAAGCCAATCGACAGACTACTTTTCGTGTTTTGCGAGCACAAACATACGCAGGCTTAACGTTTACGCTCAAAATGATCTCAATTCTCTTCGATGCACAGCAAACATTTGATATTTCTTTCATTTCACCAGTTATTATCTGGTTCATAGCATCAATGCTTGGTAAGTTACAATGGAAAACTCTGTCTTTTAAAATAATGCAAAATGACATGGAGTCAAATTGCAGGACCCAGACGGGCATTCTGTGCAGTCTCATCGATAAATCTAGTCTGGAAAGTTTGCATTTAAAAAGTTACGACTAATCACAGCTTAATGACAAGGTGTACATCTTGTTGGAATATCATGGGTTTTTCAACGAAGAAAGTGCTGTTTTCTAGTTCAGTTTTTAATTCATGCAACATTTACAGATAATTCTCGCCATTTACAGTGCTGTCAAAATAGTAAGGGCCAACATATCCCCCTCCCCACACTGTAATGGCAGCCATATTTAATCCGTTCTTGGTTAACTAAGTGATTATTTTCGTGAGCCCGGTAAACGCAGTTATGTCTGTTGATACGATCATTTAATTTAAACATTGCCTAGTCACTCCATAAAATTGTTTTAAAGCAAATTGTTTCCCACGCAAATTACGTACTATTCAGGAAACTCGAAGCGACGATCAGGATCGTTCTTCGTACGCACTTGCAATAGTTTTTATCGTTAAACTGTCATTCCAACCCTTTCACTATACGATGTAAACTGCGTTCGGAAATGTTGAGGTTATCCGAAATGCGATAAGCTGACTGAGCGGGATTTTCTATGAACATTTCAGCCCCTAACTGAATGTTATTTTCTGTTCTCACAGACTTCGGACGACCACTTTATCAGAGAGATCTATCAATAACAGATTCTGTAGTTTGAAATTTTCTATGCAATTTATAAACACTGGTGAATTCGGAAACTTTTCTTTAAACTGCTTACAAATTTCTTCGTAGTCAGTATTGCACTTGTAATAGGCAGTTACCAAAGAAAGAACGTTCTTTGGAACTGTATTTATAACGATCTATTAGATTCCAACGATGAGCACACGCTCGAATCTAATAACGCTATAAGAATGATTACGCAATGAAACGATGCCGTGCCGCTATTTCATAATAGTATATTAAAAAACAAGTTTCATAAGGCACCATTTTGCCGCACGAGATCAGTTTAGAAAACGAGTTTTCTAAAGAGCGAGTGCGGCAAAAGGCCTTATGAAACGAGTTTTCTGTACTATTTTTTCTATTTTGCATTTTTTACATTAATAAATTGGAATTATTTAATTTGGAAGTTCAGAGTTTAATTTTTATATAAAACATGCAGTTGGTCATATTAATACTTGACATCTTCAAATTTAAATCTTGCTATCCGCGAAATATATTATATTACATATTATTTATTAATTTTCGTTAGCATTACTTGATATTTTATTTAAAAATATAAACATGAGTGACGTAGAAACTAATATATCTTGTTGTCAATTGTATACAATATACGTTGTTTGTGTGGAGTACGAACATATATTATAACCAGAGAACGGATGCAATTTCCATAAAACGCAATCGGCAAT
The DNA here is from genome assembly GCA_935421215.2 of Melolontha melolontha. NCBI lineage: Eukaryota > Metazoa > Arthropoda > Insecta > Coleoptera > Scarabaeidae > Melolontha > Melolontha melolontha. Next base: position 18,395,308 of record OW285241.1, on the reverse strand, counting down.
TGGAATTGTGTATAACGTCGCTCAGTACATCCCGGCGTAATTCAATGAAGTATTTGTTTGACTTACTCGGCCACCTGGTCTCGCAGCGATAACAATGGACAACCCAGCTATTGTATTAGGAGAATATAGTGTTTTCAGAGGTGTCGTGTACGTAGATAAAATAAATAAGTTTATCGTATTTCGTAAGAGAAATAGCACGTACATTCCTTTTCTTTTCATTTAAGCAACATCTTTCAATTATTTTCACGTTAGTGTCGTTATTTAATTTCGTTTATTTTGATTTAGAATATTCTTACTTTTTCAGACAACGGAAGAGCGTCGAGAATGGCATCGTGAAACAATGGCGAGTTGGATTGAGGGCCATACTGATTGTATGTACATTGCCAGTGATTCCAAAATTTATTATGAAGTGTGTGAAATTTCTATTGAAAAATTGCAATAAATCAACCGTAAAACGTCACGTAGGATCGTTAAAGCACGAAAAAAAATTGAACCCGTTGGAATCTGACAATTTTAACGAAGAACTCTGTGAAACTTTTATGGCAGCTAATATTCCATTATTTAAATTGAATAATCCAATTTTGAAGACATTTCTGAAAAAATATACTGGTCGAAATGTTCCTGATGAATCAACTTTACGCAAATATTATGTTTCTAGGTGCTATACGAGAACAGTAGAACGCATTAGAAGCCATCTTTTAAATCAATACATATGGATAAGCGCCGACGAAACGGTGGATATGTTAGGACGCTGTGTGGTAAATGTTGTAGCTGGTGTACTACATCCAACTATTCCCTATAACTCATATGTAATAGCAACAAGTGTTATAAATAGAGTTGATGCGGAAACAGTTGCTGAAACCATTAAGGAGAATATGCAAAAAATGCTTCATTCGGACGCCACGTACAAAGAAAATATACTTTTATTTGTCAGTGATAGTGCTGCGTATATGTTAAAAACAGGCAGACTATTGAAGAAAACATATCCTAATCTGCTGCATATTACTTGTGTAGCACATGCTCTCCACAGAATCTGTGAATATATCAGAGACACTTTTCCGGAAGTTGATAGACTTGTATCAGCTTTTAAAAAAGTTTTCAGAAAAGCACCATTGAGAGTAGCTCTTTTCAGGGAAAAATTTCCATCTCTGTCACTGCCTCCTACTCCAGTAATAACTAGATGGGGAACATGGCTGGAAGCTACTAGTTATTATGCTGAGAATTTTGATAGTCTAAAACATTTCGTAACACTGCTAAAGGAGGATGCTAGAAGTATTGTTGAGTGCAAGGAGCTCACACAAATCCCAAATTTAAAAAATCAGTTGTACTTTCTTCACGAACACTTTGGAAAATTGCCAAAACTAATCACTTATTTTGAAAATCGAAACCTCAAATTAAATGACGGATTAACTACATTAGATGTGGCTGTTAATAATTTGAAAAGTATTCCAAGCGACTTCGGATGTGGCCTTCGGCAAAAGTTTGAAGCAATTCTTAATAGAAATCCAGATTTAATTACATTGCAGCAATTATGTATGGAGACAATTCCACAAAATCTAACGGCTAAATATGAAGAAATAAAAGAATATTTCCAGTATGCACCTATAACCAGTTGCGATGTAGAAAGGACGTTTTCTATTTATAAGGATGTACTTAATTCAAAGAGAACAAAATTGACAGAAGAAAACCTTGAGAAACTATTGCTTGTCAATATTAATACTCCTTTACTCAACTTGAACGACAAAATGAACAAATAAAAATGTTCCAATTATAGAAATAAAATTAAAAAAATACAACTTTTCAACAAATACATATGTATTTCGTAATTTTATAGATCACCACCCGTTTGTTTTCCAATTACATAAATAAAATTAATTAATAAATATGTATTTCGTAATTTTAGATAGATAGATCACCACCCGTATGTTTTCCAATTATATAAATAAAATTAAAAACTTTATAAATACAACTTTTCAACAAATAAATATGTATTTCGTAATTTTATAGATCACCACCCGTTCGTTTTCCAATTATATAAATAAAATTAAATATTTTAGAAATACAGCCTTTCGCCAGTACTGCACTGGGCTTTGCGTCATGTGGTAAGCGTGTCCGTTCTCTAATTATAACTGTCAAATGTACTTAAATTCTTAAAATCAAATGACAGCAATGATATATATTTCTGTGTTCGAACAACGCCAACATTGAAAAATAAAAAAAAGCTGTTTTGGGTGTCATAATGAGTTCATTTCGAATGTAAATTAGAAAAACGAATTTATAAACTCTGACGGCATAGAAACACAAATTAGTGCCTATTTTGCCTCAAAAAATTCAGCCTGTTTTTTTAGGGACTGAAAGAGATAGATATAACGATCTATATATATTGTTATAGTCCTAACTATCCTCAGAATGAGTTACATTAATATTTTAAAGTCAGTGAAAGTTTTCTAAATTCATTTAATAATTTATTTATACCATATCAATTTACTTTAAAAGTATGCAATTATTCACTTAATATAACTAATTATAATATTTTAATATGGGGATGACATTTTTATATTATTATTATAGTATTATTATTATTATTACTTAGAGTATGGTTAAAAGAGAGTATTAAAATAGGTTATGTCAATTTATACTATAATTAACATTCAAAATCAGGAAAAGATATACTAAAATTAAGTTTAGAAATTTTACAACTATGTAAGCTGATATTAGTTTATAAAAATTAAATAAAAGTTATACAGGCAAAGTTAATTAATACAAATACGGTAAATACGATACCCTGGAAAAATAAAGGCAACTAGAGGTTGGCGTCCTTTTGTGAAAAGCGTTTTTTCCGTTTTTTTGGTGCTACGAAATAATAATTGATAAATCAAGAAATTTAAGGTTTACTAACCTAAGATCTTGTTAATTAAGTACATGAAATAAGTTTAAAGGTCGATTTTTTGAGTGACTTTATGGCGAAATGTTCACATAAACATAAATTCGCAAATGCTTCGTTTTCAAGATACAGTGTATTTTTTTAGGAAATTTACTTTTTCTTTAAATGTTATTAATTTTTACACTAAAAAATTCGAGAAAATAAAACAGTTGATCCCTGCACTCGAACTTGTCATTCGACCTGTACATCGTTATCACTGATTATAACGTAAGAAGTTTAAATCAAAGCTTAACACCTAACTAATTATAAATATATCCACTCAAAACATCAAATTATAACGATAATTTTTGTTTCGCTTCGCCTAGCGTCGCAACATTACAGAGTCGGCAAATTATTTACAAGTACACAATGCAACGTTACACTTGGCGAAGTCAATGCTGTCAATTAATAAGTCTCTCTGTCTCGAACGTCGAAGGAAAGATCTCGCGAGACTCGGGAGTACAGTTTAGCTTACTCGGAGTGAATCTGATGGTTTGCAATGTGTATGCGTGTGTACGCTTGCACACTAGCGTGCTACACACAAGAGCTATCGAATAAGCATAATATAAATTACAGGCGGCGGGTTTAGGTAACACAATATGCGAGCGCCGTCTAGCGGACGGCCACTCAAAGAGGGACGTTGTAAATGTCGCTTTTGTGCGTAAATCCCCACCGTTTACGCGTATTGTTTAGTCATTTGTTGTATTTTAATTGAAGAGTATGATTTGCTTATTATTTTGAGAGAACGGTGTGGATATATACAGGGTTAGTTAAAAGTATGGAGACGGGGATTTATTGTTGTTAACATTCATTTTAGGGAATTATGTTCAATATAAAAGTTTGTTAAGATATTTTGATCTACATTTGAGATTATTTGATTTTTTTTTCCTTTAATTGTTTTTTAAGATACGCCTGTTCGCGCATTTTTTTTTAAATGGGAACTGGTAAATTTTGCTCTTCCATTCGATAGAAGATTTTTTTCTCTTTACAATAATATTTTTGTATTTTTTAAATTCATTTTAATAACTTTTTTTTACAAGAAAAATTAAACAAATTAAATAACAAAGTATATTGAAGTAAGTGTTCAAATTGTCGTCCATTAGTAATTTGACAATGACCCAATCGATTTACAAAACCCCGAACAGAGTTCTGTAAACAATCTCGGGGAATTTCTTGTATCGTTCTGGTAATTCGGATTTGTAAATCTTCGACGTTATCGGGCTTATCTTTGTAAACTTTGTTTTTTATGTAACCCCAAAGAAAAAAATCTAAAGGACTTAAATCTGGCGAACGGGCTGGCCATTCAATGGTTCCTCGTCTTCCAATCCATATGTGGGGAAAAACACATTTACACCATAATGTGGTGGGGCGCCATCTTGCTGGAACCAGATACTGTCATTGGGCAGGTGTTTATTATATTCATGAGGATAGAGCGTAGCACTAGCAGGTATTATTTCATTTTGCAATAACTGCAAATTCAGAGCCGAAGTTAAATTGCCATTGATGAAAAAGGGACCGATAATATGACCGCCTAGAATGCCAACCCAAACATTAAACCTTTTGGGGGTACTGCGTATGGTGCTTCAAAAACCAAGAGGGATTTTCCGATGACCAGTATCTGCAGTTATGTCTGTTTACTTCACCGGTAAGGCAAAAAGTAGCTTCGTCAGAGAAAAGAATATTGTTGACAAAATTTTCATTATTATTGCAAATATTTAACATTTCTTCAGAAAATTGTAATCTCCTATCAAAATCATCTTGCGTTAACTCGTGTACAAGGTGTACCTTATAAGGTTTATACTTTTCACTTCTTAAAAATGACACGATCGATGACTGTGAAATATTGAAATTGGCCGCTAATTGATTGGTTGATAAATGGGGATATTCAGATACAGCCAATAAAATATCCAGTTTGTTATCATCGCTTTTTGCTGTTCTAGGTCTACCATTCCTTGGCAAATCTTTAACGCTACCCGTTTGTTCAAAGCGTCTTAAAGTTTTACCAACAACGGATTTAGAAATTGGATTTCTATTTGGATGCGTATCATTAAATAAATTACTAACGTCTTGTAAACTTCTGCATCTATCTCCATAACCCAACATCATAAATATTTCAATTCGTTCATGTTCACTTAAACTCGCCATTGTTAATATTAACAGCAACAAATTGCACAAATGAATTATTTCTGTCAAAGATTTGACGTACACAATGACCACTGACAAAATAATGTCGCTCAAGTTTGTTTATCGCTACGCTTCTGTCTATCTGCGATGTACAGAACATCTGTTAAACAGATGAACCGGCTTTTTCTTATAAAAAAGTTATTAAAATGAATTTTAAAAAAACAAAAATATTTTTGTAAAGAGAAAAAATTCTTTATCGAATGGTAGGGTAAAATTACTAGTTCCCATTTAAAAAAACTGCGCGGACAGGCGTATCTAAAAACCAATTGAAGAAAAAAAAATTCAAATATTCTCAAATGTAGATCAAAATATCCTAACAAACTTTTATATTGAACATAATTCCCTAAAATGAATATTAACGACATAAATCGCTGTCTCCATACTTTTAACTAACCCTGTATATATACGCAAGTGTGGCTAATTGTGTTCGTCTAATAATTGTGTTAATTGAACGATCCAATGGAATAGTAGTAAGAATGGTGGGTCTATGTCTATTGAAAAGAAAATGCGCGAGTTATTTAAAAGATTGCATTGCAAGATTAAGTTTCAATTGGGTTATATTCTATGAAAGAAAAAACAAATCTAAGTACCATAGATGTTTTAAGAGAAAAAACATTTGCTTACCTAAACACGGTCAAAAGGCAATATGGCCCATAATGCCTAGTAATTTCTTCACAGTTTTTAATGTTGTGTGAGTATAAATAAGGCCTGAGAAGAAAGGATATACATTTTACAGAACTAATTATTTTAGTTTTAGCAAAGTCTAAGGAAATAAGTAAAACTTTGGCATTCTTTAATAAAATTAAGAGTATCTAAACATTGACAAATTGAAAACTTGTTAATAGTTGTTTATTCTCAACAATTTCTAAAGAAATTTTTAACATTATTTAGCAAAATTAAAAATATAGTTTTCGAAATGTTCTGAAAAATTATGTGATCCGAAGCTTTCCAAGTTTATGAAAGTTCCTGGTGGGAAAACATCTCCCCTAGTTACTTTGACAAGTTATCTGATGCTGTAACAGAATTTAATATCATGCTGGGTACTCTATTCTTAGGAGAAATGCTTTCTTCTATGTTATCCTTCTGCTACAGATGCACTTTTCCATTTCCCATGCATTTTTAAGGTCTCGAACGATGCACCGGCCTCAACATATTAGATGCATACTGGCTGTCAACGACATGACAGTTGACAGAAACCTCTGAAATTTTCCAATTTAATTTGAATTTTCCTCTTTTTTGTGAAAAATAAAATCTTGTATGAATCATTAAGCGTTATGGCAATTATATTGCCCTCTGTCGACATTCATCCCTAGGACCAGAGGCCCTCGGGCTGAATTAACGTCGACCTCAGAGCAATATAATACTCTTAACGCCCTTGGTGCATAAATAAATATTATAATACTAAATTATTACAACGGCATCTCGTATCTCAATACGATAGAATAAATATTCACAAAAGAAAAATGTTATACAAATTTTTAAAGATGGAAATTACAAACACAAGGAAAATTTTACGATATACAGATCCGTTCATACTTAATCGACCAAACCGGCTAAAAATGGCAAAGGGGCGAAATCAACCCTTTACAAGATTAAACAACGTTTAATTATTAAAGGTTGTTAATGATTAAAGAATCGAATATATTTCTCTGTATAGAGGTTATGCTGGAGTTTTACTTCTTTTTTGTTGGATAATAAGTAACGTGTGTTCATTTGAAAAGTCAATCTAGGTTACTTTGAAATTTTGATAAAATAAGACGCATATACAGGGTTAGTTAAAAGTATGGAGACGGCGATTTATTGTCGTTAATATTCATTTTAGGGAATTATGTTCAATATAAAAGTTTGTTAGGATATTTTGATCTACATTTGAGAATATTTGAATTTTTTTTTTTTCAATTGTTTTTTAGTTACGCCTGTCCACGCAGTTTTTTTTAAATGGGAACTGGTAAATTTTACTCTACCATTCGATAGAGAATTTTTTTCTCTTTACAATAATATTTTTGTTTTTTTAAAATTCATTTTAATAACTTTTTTATAAGAAAAGGCCGGTTCATGTGTTTAACAGATGTTCAGTACATCGCAGATAGACAGAAGCGTAGCGATAAACAAACTTTAGCGACATAATTTTATCAGTGGTTATTGTGTACGTCAAATCTTTGACTGCTGTTAATATTAACAATGGCGAGTTTAAGTGAACATGAACGAATTGAAATATTTATGATGTTGGGTTATGGAGATAGACGCAGAAGTTTACAAGACGTTAGTAATTTATTTAATGATACGCATCCAAATAGAAATCCAATTTCTAAATCCGTTGTTGGTAAAACTTGAAGACGCTTTGAACAAACGGGTAGCGTTAAAGATTTGCCAAGGAGTGATAGACCTAGAACAGCAAAAAGCGATGATAACAAACTGGATATTTTATTGGCTGTATCTGAATATCCCCATTTATCAACCAATCAATTAGCGGCCAATTTCAATATTTCACAGTCATCGATCGTGTCATTTTTAAAAATTGAAAAGTATAAACCTTATAAGGTACACCTTGTACACGAGTTAACGGAAGATGATTTTGATAGGAGATTACAATTTTCTGAAGAAATGTTAAATATTTGCAATAATAATGAAAATTTTGTCAACAATATTCTTTTCTCAGACGAAGCTACTTTTTGCCTTACCGGTGAAGTAAGCAGACATAACTGCAGATACTGGTCATCGGAAAATCCCTCTTGGTTTTTGGAGCACCATACGCAGTACCCCCAAAAGGTTAGTGTTTGGGTTGGCATTCTAGGCGGTCATATTATCGGTCCCTTTTTCATCAATGGCAATTTAACATCGGCTCTGTATTTGCAGTTATTGCAAAATGAAATAATACCTGCTTGTGCTACGCTCTATCCTCATGAAAACAATGAACACCTGCCCAATGACAGTATCTGGTTCCAGCAAGATGGCGCCCCACCACATTATGGTGTAAATGTTCGTCAATATCTGGACAACGTCTTTCCCCACAGATGGATTGGAAGACGAGGGAACCATTGAATGGCCAGCCCGTTCGCCAGATTTAAGTCCTTTAGATTTTTTTCTTTGGGGATACGTAAAAAACAAAGTTTACAAAGATAAGCCCGATAACGTCGAAGATTTACAAATCCGAATTACCAGAACGATACAAGAAATTCCCCGAGATTTTTTACAGAACTCTGTTCGGGGTTTTTTAATAGATTGGGTCATTGTCAAATTACTAATGGACGACAATTTGAACACTTACTTTAATTTACTTTGTTATTATTTTGTTTAATTTTTCTTATAAAAAAGTTATTAAAATGAATTTTAAAAATACAGAAATATTATTGTAAAGAGAAAAAAATTCTCTATCGAATGGTAGAGCAAAATTTACCAGTTCCCATTAAAAAAAAATGCGCGGACAGGCGTATCTAAAAAAACAATTGAAGAAAAAAAATTCAAATATTCTCAAATGTAGATCAAAATATCTTAACAAACTTTTATATTGAACCTAATTCCCTAAAATGAATATTAACGACAATAAATCGCCGTCTCCATACTTTTAACTAACCCTGTATATTAGTATGTGTTTGTTGTTCCGTAAAAGTAAATTCAAATGACATTTGATAATATCAATCATATGTGTTATTTATTTGTATGTATGAAACTATCAAAATATACGACTTCGTAGGTTAAGCAGTAAATTTTAATTTACGACATACTTCAAAATGTTCTCAGTAAATCACATGCTACTAGATTGACTTTTCAAATGAACACCCGTTATGTCGAGTCAATTCAAAGAGGTTTTTTCCAATATATGATTTTTGCCAGAGGCTCTACCCTAATGCTGAATAGATTCCATTTACCGCTGCTACCTACTCGCGAAGCTGACGCAGCGAAGGCATCTGAGGGTGGTCGAGATAAAAAAAACTGTAGTTGTATTGTACAAAATATGGGAGCTTCTATTTATTGTATATGCCCTTAGCCAGTGAAGACGGGTGTGGGTGACTAAAAAAAAGTTAGAAGGTAGCGCTATTCAGTTTTGCTTACGGAAGCTCAGACTGAAAACTGAGAAAAGAGATTGCGCAATCTTCGGCGTATGCACATGCAAACTACTCCAACTAACGCTATATATCTAGACTTACTAAGTGCCTACGTACTCACTACAAAATTGTTGCCCAGAATACAAATAATTCGTATATTCACGATCAAAGGAAAATAAATGATTATTTTATTGTACCTCGATTCAGCAACCGCCAAAACAACTTTTTTTTATTGTTCCTCAAGTATAACCAATATAATGGTAAAATCACCCATTTCAGTTATTTGTAAGAACTATCATTACCAGGATGAAGCTCCAATAGACGACCTAGTTCCCAAGATAGAGGCGGTTGTTTGTTATCGTAGAAGGACCAGACTGCTCACCTGTTTTATATCGGTGAACCTGTGTTTCCATTTGCATCTGATTTGCAGTTCAGGAATATACTCCTTGCTCCAGTGTTTCCAGAAATGCTGAATTAGTTTCTGTATGTGTTGGTTGTGAGATAATCTATTTTCTGGTATCTCCAACACGCTTGGTTCAGGAGGAGTCCCTTCAATCAGGAAGTGTCCGGGTGTAAGAGGGTTTAGGTCCTTTGGATCATGAGACAGCGGAGACAAGGGATGGAAGTTAACAACATCTTCTATTTGTGTCAAGACGGTATAGAAATCTTGAAAACACAAAGGAACGTTACTGATAACGCCCTTTAAATAAGTTTTCGATGATTTAATACCTGCTTCCAATAATCCACCAAAGTGAGGTGACCACGGCGGGATAAAGCGCCATGTAATACCTTCTTGAGCTAATGAGTCATTTATCGTGCTGGTTGTAGCGAGATCTTTAAGAAGTTATTTAACTCTGCAAGTTCATTTTTTTGCTCCAACAAAATTGAGGCACTATCAGACAATATTGTGAGACATAAACTACACGTATTGGTGTATAAGAAAACCTAATTGTGTACACCCATACCTCGCTAAAAGGCCGCTCTTTATACGGCATTTCGCTATAACCGCCTTTTTTAATTATGATACTTTTTCAATTTACGGCCTAAAATGTTTCATTATACGGCCAATAGCTTGGTTGTATTTGCTTTACTTTTGTATGTATGTACATATTATTAGTAACTGAGCAAAACGAAGCGCGCACGACGAAAGAGATTAAACGTTCGTACACGTTTATAAAACGGGGAACCCCAAAATAACGTTTTGATAAAAAAAGGCAAAAGCACACAAGAACGCACGCATTTGATGGAAATTGCACATGGTAGTGACCAGCATAGTTATTAATTGCTGAATTAAAAACACAGTTGGTACGTTTTGTAATTAATTCAAATATTCTTTTAAATGTAATCTTTCCTTTTTTAGTAAAAATGCTACCAAAACGTTCATTCAATTTGGAGATTAATGCTGCTAATAATAAAAAGGGAAGCCGAAAATCTGTCACGCTAGAGACCAAATTATAAGTTTTACGTCGTCTTGAAGCTGGTGAGAAAATTGTACAAATTTGTAATGCAATGGGATTGGCGAAGTTTATCGTTCGAACTATTGGTGATAGAAAAAAAGAAATTGAAGTACATTCGCTGTCTGCTACACCTTCATGTGTTTCAAAATTAGCTTGCCAAAGAAGCAGTGTTATGGAAAAAATGGAAAAATTATTAGTTAGGTGGATTGAAGACAATAATGAACGAAGGATTCCAATGAACCAGGTGACTATCCAAGAAAAGGCCAAAAAGTATTTTCGAAAATTTAAAGAGAGAGAGAGGATAATGATGAGTCTGCGAAAGATGAAAAATTCGAAGCAAGCCGAAGTTGGTTTGAAAAATTCAAAAATCGTCACAATTTGCATAATTTAAAAATGAAAGGTGAAAAAACTAGTACCGATGATATAACGCATTTAAAGAATATCCCCACACTTTGAAAAAAGTTATAGAAAAAGCAGGATACCAACCGGAACAAGCTTTTAATGTAGACGAAACAGGGCTCTATTGGAAGCGAATTCCTGAAAGAACATTCATTTCGAAATCTGAAAAGTCTCCATCTAGATATAAGGTCTCTAAAAAACGAGTAACTTTGCTTCTTGGTGCAAATGCTGCAGGGGATATTGAGCTAAAACCACTGATAGTATGTCATTCAGAAAAACCAAGGTGTTTTAAGGAGCTGAACTAGAAACAATTGCCTGTCATTTGGAAATCCAATAAGAAAGGTTGAATGACTAAGATCCTTTTCGAGGACTGGTTTCAAAATAACTTTTGGTCAGAAGTTAAAAATTATTTAAAGGAAAAGAACTTGAGCAACAAGGCATTGCTCACTTTGGATAATGCTCCAGGGCACCCGGTTAATTTACCAGAATTATGGAGAAGATGTAGAGATTGGGCATCTTCCCAAAAATACAACAGCTGATCCAACCAATGGATCAGCGTGTTATAGCAACTTTTAAGGCTTATTATTTACGCAGAACTTTTCGTAAACTTATCCAGCAAACCGATGGTGGATCTTCGATAAAACAATTTTGGAAAAACTACAACATCAAAGATGCCGTGTACAACATTAGCGAATCATGGAAAGACTTAAAATCAACCACAATGAACCATGTTTGGAAACAAATATGGCCAGAATGCATAAAATCTAATGAGTCTGAAGTTAATTCTCTTCCTGAAGTTCGACAAAACATATTAAGCTTAGCAAAAGATCTTGGTTTTGAAGTAGTAGAAGGAGCTGATTAGATGGACTCGCTCGATGCTGACAGAGAACCTCTTTCAAACGAGGAGCTGATCCAGTTAGTAACCGATCAAATTCTTGATGTGGAGACAGAGCCTGCTATATCCAGGCAGCTAACAGCAAAAACCTGGTTCTTATTTCGAGAAGGGAATGAACATCCTCCTTCAAAATGATCCCGACGAAGAACTCAGCGATAAAGTATCTCGAGAAGTAAACTCAGCCGTTAGACTCTACAAAGCGTTGCAAAAAGAAGCAGAAACGAGGGCGAAGGAGACAAAGTTGAGCGAATATTTTAAGTTAAGTAATTCAACAATAACGGAAATTGACGACTGCAGCATTTCATCCTATTAAAAAAGCTTCCAAACATTTTATAATTTTTATATGTGAATATGATCTCTTTCGTTTTTCTTTTTTGAAGTGTGTAATGTGTTCATTTTATGTATGTATTCTTACATGTTGTGTAATTTTATTTTTAAGTAAGTTTGTATTTTTATAGAAAATGAAAAGAATAAAATACCTGATGAACTAAACCCTTTAAATATTTTTTTTTTTAATTGAAACCGAACTAATTGAATTTGTATGGGTTTGTATGAAAATAATTCATTCATTAAACGGTTTCTCGCTTTACGGCCAACATTTTCGGAACGTATCTAGGCCGCTAAGCGAGGTATGGGTGTATAAGAAAACCTAATTCGTATGCGGATACTATTTTGAAGTATGTATAATCTGCACCCATTTACCATACATTCGTGTAGGGTTTAATAAAAATTAATGCGTTTCTCCGTGTTGAATATATCTTCGCCATTCATCTCTGTCTCTGGCCATCCTGTTAGCCTGCAACCAAGTTGTTTCTTTCTTTGCAAACAACTCCGCTATCACTCCATTCCAAGTCCTTCTGGGTCTACCTCTTCTTCTGCGCTTCAGGTGTTTCGTCTTCCGTACTCTCTTCGCTGGTCTTTCTTCGTTCATACGTTGTATATGTCTCCACCAACTCATTTGGCGTTTCTCGATATATTGCATTAGTGAGTCTACTCCCAGTTCTTGTCTAATATCGATGTTCCTCATTCTATCTAGCTTAGTGACTCCTCTAACTCTTCTCAGATATTTCATCTCAAGGGCCTGTAAACTACTTTTTTGTTTCTCGCTCAATACCCACGATTCGCAACCATAAGTTAATATAGGTCTGTATATCGCTTTGTAAACTTTTATTTTTGTTTCTCTTGCTATTTCTGTTCTATTTGTGAATTTCTTATTCATTGTGTGGTATAAGTTTAACGTTTTCTGTATTCTGTTATTAATTTCCGCTTCTTGTGTTCCTTTTACGTCTATGGTCACACCCAAGTAATCAAATGTTTGTACCTGTTCTATCTTTGTCCCTTCTATTTCTGTATTCGTGTTGTTTCCTTCTTCTCCTATTACCATCACTTTTGTTTTACTTTTGTTTATCTTCATTCCATTCTCCCTGAGTGTTGCGTTCCATATGTCTAAGTTCTTCTGTAAATCTTCCTCACTTTTAGCGATGATCACTATGTCGTCCGCGAATACACCTTCAGAAATGTCGACTCGTTGTAAATTTCTGTAACCCACTGTGAATGTTTTTGTTCTCTTCGTACATTCCTTTATTATATTGTACATAAATATAATAAACAAGCAGGGACTTAAGCTTCCACCCTGTCTCAATCCTGTGTGTGTTGTAAATGGCTCCGACTTCATATTGTTTCTAATAACCACGTTTACATTATTACTATAGATCTTTTTCAGAATGCGTATTATCTTGCATTTTAATCCTCTTTCTTGTAGTATTTTCCAAACTATATGTCTAGGCACCGTGTCAAAGGCCTTTTCCAAATCCACAAAAGCGAGATACATTTTTCGTTTCTCTTGTATTGCTCTTTGTGCTGGTTGTTTTAACATAAATATGTGGTCCTGGGTGCTTCTACCACTTCGGAATCCACTCTGTGATTCGTGTAGTGAACTTTCTACAGTCGATCTAACTCTCATATCTATTATTTGTTCGAACATCTTCATAGTGGTACATAATAATGTCAAACCTCTGTAATTACTGCATTCTTTTTTGTCTCCTTTTTTATGTATGGGTACTAGATGTGCTACCTGCCAATCTTCTGGGAATTTTTCTTCGATCCAGATTTTATTAAATAATTTTAGCAATAATTCCGTTCCCTTCTGTCCCATACATTTAATCATTTCTGAACTTATTTTTCCATATCCCGGTGCTTTGCCATTTCTCAGCTTTCTAATTACTGTCTGGATTTCCTCCATTGTTATTTTATCTTCTTCCTCTATTGCTGGTTCATTCTCTTCCACCTCTGTTGAGTCGTCTTGTGTATAGTTTCCATTCTTTAACATTTGTTCGAAGTATTCTTTCCATCTAGCTATTATATCTTCATCTTCTGTCAATATTTCTCCATTGTTGTTCTTTATAAAAAGTGTTTCCGACTTACTATCCTTTCTCAACGATTTTAGTGTTCTAAAAAACAGTTTCTGATTTTCTTTGCTGTCTTTCTCCATCTTATCTCCAAACACTTTCCATTTGTCCCTTTTTGCTTTTATTAGTAGTTCTTTAACCTTTCTTCTCTCTCTTTTATATATATCGTATTTACTACTACCGCTACTCCATCTGCTAAGTAATCTTTCCATGCCTGTTTTTTTTTATTTTCACTTGCGCTGCTATTTCTTTGTTCCACCATGAGGTGTATTTTTTTGTTCCATTACTTACACTTACACCATATATTTGTTTAGTAGTATCTATCAGGGTAGATTTAAAGTAATTCCACAATTCTTCAACGCTACTGTTTTCAGTTCCTTTATAGCCATTTGTTAATTTTGTTGTTAGTACGTGTTAATAGTTTTTTGCTGTTTCTTTCTTCCGTAGTTTATATGACTTTAAAGTTGTGTACTTAATTTTATTTTGAAGTATGTGGTTAGTTTTCTCTGTTTCACATATTTTCTCTCTAAATTTAGTTAATACTACATAGTGATCGCTCCCAATTTCCGGTCCTCTGTGTACCTTAGTATCTATGACTGTTTTTCGGTTGTTACTTTCAATTAGTATTTTGAAGTAACCTGTATATATTACCACGAGTAGATAAATAAACGTATTTTTTAAAAGAGTAACAGGAAGAAATTTCACCTATTTCACATCAAAACAAATACATACTTAAATTTAATAATATGCAACCTTGTAAAATTACGGTCTCGTTTTTTAAGACAGACATGGCTATTGGTAGTAGCTCTTTGCATTATTAAACCATTGTTCATAATTTGCAAAGACCTCAAATTGCTTTTAACCTCAAACGTTTACGTGATGACTCACGATGACCACAGAGAATGTTATGATTCGTTTAATACGTTTTCTTTTTAAAGACGGCTCATCCGCAATTTATGTTGCCCATAAAGTTACTCTATTTACTGGCAATTCGTCAAAGACCCATCAAGACCGGAATCTAAGAGTTCGTGTTGTAGTTTTAATGTAAATATGATAATAATAATATATGTACAGTTGTACCTTAGATGTTTCCAATGTCAAATTTAATTCTAAACAAAATTTCTAAAAGTGTGCTCTGATATTTTAATTTTTCTGTAGTAATGCGTATTTATTTAGTGGTTCCAAGAAATTTCACACCAAAATGCAAACTATCAAGACTATCTTAGAACAATTAAATTATTATTTAGCGTGGCCTACATGGATTTAGATTCAAATAACATTACATATACATGTTATATTGTAAGTAAAACCCCTGGTATTTATTGGAAGGCCAAATTTTTGTATCATATTGTCATGAATTTTTCCCCGAAGAAAAATAAATGAAATATTAAAAAACTATTTATATTTATGTATATTTTATTCCAGGAAAATAATTAGAGATACTTTATATTGTATTTAAAAATTTGATTATAATGTGTATTTTTGTCCACGCCTGTAGGATGTTCGAGCGTGGTCATGGTGTACGCAGTCGCGGTCACGGCGGAAGTATATTGTTGTAGTTGGTCTCTTGATTTTGTTTTAGGTTTGAAGATATTCATTTCCGTAGGGAAGCGTCAGAGATTTTTCTTCCGTTAGACAGATAGGTTGAGTTAATTTTTTCTAAATAAAGACTTCCTTTTTATTCAGTTTATTATAGTTAATTTCGGTTTGTGTTTTAGTTGTGTTATTCTGATGTGTTTAAAGTAATTCTCGATTAATTACGAGTTTCTGATACTTGTAATTTTTGATTTGTGCGACCTATCTGAAATCTCTCTTTAAGTATAATTTTTTTTAGTGAAGTGTGACGACCACATTAATTAATGTACGTGTGCATTTGCAAGTATATTTATATTTATATTTATGTAGTTAAGTTATTTGTATATTGATTGAGCTCATAAATTCAGTTAATTTTTAGTTTATAATATATATTTATAGTCAGAAAAATTTTCAACATTTTAGTTTTTCTGCTTGTTTTTTTGCTTTCGGCTGGCTGTTGTAGTATTGAAGGTCAGGGAAATTTGGTGGGAGTTTGATCATGTTACAAGCGCATGATCCTGTCATATTTTTGAGTTGCGCGCTGAACAGATAAATTTCTGTTTGACGTTTGAAATTGTCGGCTAACGTAATTTAAAGTTTGAAAGTTTTTCCAACTATATAATTAGTTTTAATTTAGCTCGCGGTCACGTGAGGTTTTTTTTCTTGTATACAAGTCAATATTTATACAAGTTTTCCTCACGCTGTTGCACAATTGTTGTTTCAGCACTTATTTATACTCTATAAAGTCGATTTTTTTCTTTTTTCTTTTTTTTCATTATATGTTTGTATCGTTAATGTTTGTTTTCTTTGCTAATACCTTTTGTTTTATTTAACAATTACCCTTTGAGGGTAACCCTGAAGATACAAGAGCTCCTGGAAGGCTGTACCGATTTGAGTGAAACTGAGCAAGCTATTGTGTATTGTGGGCCAATTTAAATCATTAATCAACCTTACAATACATAGCGATATGTTGAATGTTAATATTGAGAGGGTCGATTCGTCAGGTTATTTAAAGAAAAATAGTTAATATAACATGAGTCCGGAAATACTTTCTTTCCGAGATACAGGGTGTTAAACTTCTAAGAAAAAAGTATTTTTATCCTAACATTCATACCAGTTCAGATATTTTTATGAAATTCGGTGTATGTCTTCCTACCATAAAAGACATTTTTCGATGTATTTTTTTTTAAATTTTACTGTGGCGTTCGAGCGAAATTTGTGTTTGAATAAGTACTGTTACTAATGGTACTTCATGCAACTTTTTTGAACCTCAGGCGGTAGAAATTTGAAAATTTAAAAAAAAGTGTCGATTTTCGGCATTTCGATACTTTTATTTTGATGTATTTTGAGCTGATTACGATAAACGCAACCGCGCCCGCCTATCTCTTTTACTTTTCGAGATATTCGCGCAAAACTGTGGGCACCTCGAAGACGCCAAATTTCGGCGCCCCAACGTTTGCACAGTTCAGCGCCTTAGAAAACCCCGAAGTGGTTTTTGAGGCGACATTCGAAAAAAATAATTTTTCGAACTCGCGAAAATCGCACTAAAATTGGAACTTTCGATTTTGGGCCACCACCGTATCTCCGAAACTAAACCATCCAGGACGATTATTCCGACGTCCACTGGTGCGGATCGAGACGCCGAATCGATTGCTGTAAACCGGAATGCTCTGCGACGTCCGGTTTCGGAGTTATGCCTGAAGAACTAAAATTTCCCGGAAAAATCTGGAAATTTTGCGAAAGTTCTCGCCGCTATAGCGACCAAACGGATCGCCCTATGGGGACGCACTTGGGCTCGTTTTAATCGTTTCGACGAATACTTTAATTCGCCGCAAAGTTCACGTCGATCAGACAATCAATGAGGGGAATTACGGCATTTTGAAAATTTCCAATTTTTTTGAACCTCAGGCGGTAGAAATTTGAAAATTTCAAAAAATTAAAATGTGTCGATTTTCGGCGTTCTGATACTTTTATTTTGATGTATTTTGAACTCTAAGCATTATCAAAAAAAAATTGATAAAGCACAAGCCTGGAAATTCAGAATGTAATTTTTATTTTAATAACGACGTATGAGTTTTGTTAGAAATGTATTTTATAATTTTATTTCTACATTTTAACGAAGAGATCTATGTTCATTATATACGACAGTAAAACAAAAAATATTTATATTAAAATTTATAAAAATTATGGAAACTTGTAGTAAGGGAGTGACTTTTCTTTTGAATAGATAAATATCTTTTCTAATTCATCTCATATTAAAAAATCTCTGTTTAAAAACTTGCAAATCCTCTATCACATATTACCAAAATATGCAAAATAATCCACCATCACCGCGCAACATCTTGCCTGTAATAATAACAGCAAAAGACCGGAGACCATGATACCTCGCGATTTCGATGTTTTGTCAGAGGCCGATGGACCTGAAAAGAGCGTTACATATGTAAATATGGATAATAAATACGCCTCTTCCAGTTCAATACTGATTCGGCGATTAAATCATATCTCCTTATTATCCCCTGGGCGTACTCTTATCGGTCTATACAGAGACTTTGTCCCCTCCTATTATGCAAAAATGCGCGAGAGATTGCCTTTCCGTCATTCTTTTTTTGGGATATTTTATTGTAGAAGTTGCGCTTAATTTCTTTTTGTCCGAATATATCAGGATAAGATCGAGTTTTCTTTTTTTGATTTAATAAGATTTTAACTTAAACATAATCGACAAAAAATAATTTAAAATAATCAGAAAAAAAGACTACATGATATGGTTTGTACGTTTTCGTGGTGGTGGAAATGTTGGCGCCGCTAAGATTTCTTATACCTACCACAAGAGCTTTACTAATTATTTAAAATAAGTAAATTGAGGTGGATGCAAAGAGATACAGCTGAAACGTGGAACATATATAAGAGTACAGAAACCATGAAGAAAATTACAATAATTTAGAAAAAGATAAAGATACCAAAGTCATGTCAAGTGAAATTAATAAATATTTTGCTAAAATAGGAAAGTTATTAGCTGAAGCACAAACTCTATAAACTCATAAATAAAATTTAAATAAAAAATTAAATTTAATTTATAAAAACTTCTCACGTTGCTATCTACGCCCATAAAGAAAGGAATTTTACTGTAAAATTAGAGTAATTGCGCACAATTAAACGACAAAAAAACAGATGTGTGGTTAACCGAATTAATAGTGCTGTTCAATAACTGAGTATTGAAATATTTGAAATGTTAAAATTATAAGTGTAACCAACTTCAAAAAAATAATATATCTATAATATTCGTATTAAACATGACTATTATTTTAAACATTTTTTTAATATTTAAAAGGCGGAATAGAAAAAATGGTATAAAATACACGTTTCATAAGACATTTTTGCGCACTCGTTCGTTAGAAAACTCGCCTACGGCTCGTTTTCTAAACCTTGAACTCGTGCGCAAAAATCATGTCTTATGATTCATAAGACATGATTTTTGCGCACGAGGTCAAGGTTTAGAAAACGAGCCGTTATGAAACTTGTATCTTAATATACTATTATAGTTAACAAATTTAGTATAAACAAAAACACACTTGGCTATTTCACAATTTGTGAAATAGCCAAGTGTGTTTTTGTTTATACTAAATTTGTTAATTACAAAATGTTTCACCAAGAAGTGTCTGCTACATCAATTAATGAAATACTATTATACGAGCCCTAACAACTATATGTTCGGACGATGTACGAAATGTTAGAAAAATGCAGTTATGTTTATTTTAAAATGTTTTTTTCGTCTTCCCAATCTGAAAATTAAGGCAAATACCCTTCATTTAACAAGAAATTGATTGTAATTGATTAACATTTTATTTTGCATAAACTACGTAACATTACAAAGAAAATATAACGAATTTACTGACAAATAAATATTCGGACGCATTTGAATCTTTATAACATTAATAAGAGGTAACGTCACATTTTGCAGCAATAACGGCTTGTATACGTTTTGACGTGGAATCTACTAGTTTTACAATATTCGGGAGTGAAAGAGTTCCAAATTTGCGTAATTTTTGTCTTTAATGCTGGAAGTGTACGTTGGGGATCATTACGCAAAGACTTTTTCATCTGATGCCATAAAGTTTCGATGACATTCAAGTCGGGACTGCTTGACGGCCACGATAAAACTTTTACATTATGGTCACCAAACCATTTTTTTGTTGTTTTCGCAGTGTGACAGGCTGCACCGTCTTGTTGAAATATATAACTTTCGCTTCCAAAATATCGAGATGCTGTTGGGACAAGGTTTCTTGATAAAATATCTTGGTACTTTTCTGCATTTACAGTGCCATCAATGAACTCATATTCACCAACTCCTTTACTACTCATACACCCCCATATCATAACTCCTTTTGGAAATTTTATAGTACGTTTTAGGCAATCCTTATGAAAGGCTTCAGATTTTGTACGAATGATTCTTTTTCGAAAATCGCCTACGCACACATCAAATTTAGATTCGTCGCTGAATATGACATTACTCCACATTTCTGTTGTCCAGGATTTTTTGGATTTTGCCCAATCTAAACGTTTTTCTTTTGAATAGTCGTTAATAATGGTTTTTCCTTTGCCTATAAAGATAGTGGATAAAAGAACATCATTTGTTTCCATATTGTAACACGCAAAATTATAAACTTACTTTATAAAAACTGTAATCAGACTTATGCAACCATAGCCTACAGCATTACCTGGAGACGTTTAAATTTATCTCATGATTCCATTGGGCTTGTATTTGCCGCAAGGTACCTCTTCTATTTCTTCTGCAAATTTTGACCAGAGCACGACGTTCTCTTTCAGTGATAGTACGGGGTCGACCTAAACTTTTGCCGCGAACATCAATACTAGCTGTATCGCCATACTATTTTATAATATCTCTGACAGTAGATTTGGCAAGATTTAAGTCATTTGAAATTTTTTGCATTGATTTACCTCTGTAATACTGTGAAATTATAATTTCTCGCAGTTTTTTATTAGTTGCGATACCACGCGTCATGTTCTTATTACACAAAATGGCGAACATGACTTTAACTGGCAACTATTCATCAAAGCACACTTTATTTATAAATCAACGCGTTCATAATACTAATTTCAAAGCCAATAACGATTATCGTCCGAATATTTATTTGTCAGCAAATTTGTTATATTTTTGTTGTTGTCTTCCGTAAATTAAGCAAAATGAAATAGTATAATCAATTACAATCGAATTTCTTGTTAAATGAAGGGTATTTGCCTTAATTTTCAGATTGGGAAAACGAAAAAAACATTTTAAAATAAACATAACTGCATTTTTCTAACATTTCGTACATCATCCTAACATATAGTTGTTAGGGCTCGCAGATCACCACCCTTTGTTTTCCAATTATGTAAATAAAATTAAAAACTCTTTAAAAATGCAAATTTTCAATAGTACGCCCGTGGGTGATGTGTCATGGGCCTCTCGCGTCCGGTTCCTAGTTATAAACCAAAATCTAAATAGAATTATACAAAAGTAAGAAGACGAATATTAAATGATAAATATATACTTTGTTCTGTGAAATCTGAACACTTTACAAGTATCCGATATTCGGCTCCTTTCCTCAACCCCATTTAATGGATTAATGGAAGATTTAGTTACTTTTAATTCCATGAACCAACTCGGAACGTTTTTCTTCAAATTATCGTCCACGCAATAAAAAAAAATTAAAAAAAAAGAAATTAAAGTTTTTCACACACTCGCCCAACGTTTGTTTCATATGCAAATAAACCTTCACAATCTGCACTAGACGCCCGATTCACGAGGTACAACGTAGACCGACCACCTTACAGTCTAAAAATCCACCGGGAGAGATAATTGCTCAGCGCTATCTCGTCGCTCGTCTTCTTCTCGGAAAGTTCATTTTTCGTACCCGGACACATTAAGCGATATCCTAAGAAAGCGCGCACAGCACTGCATTCGCTGCCGTATGGCCGGGCCGATTTTTATCTGACCGATCTAGCCGAGAGAACCTACCAATGTTGGACCCTGCTTCTTGCCCGGGTCTTTCCTCTCTTGTTATATCTCCCTTGCCAAATGCTGTCCAATCTTTAAGATGCCTGTGTGTGCGTGCGTTAGTGAAGGTCCGGTGTGTATTGACCCTTAATCTTTTCGCGGCGGAGAAGAAGTTCGCTTTTTGAACGTTTGCCGGGCGTATAATGTGCGAGTGCCAGCCTCCCCGAGGGATATTCTGTTATCTTTATATTTTATACAAAAATAAAACTGGAATAAAATGAAAATATGCGCAGATGATGGCAAATTATCACTGCATTCTTTCTTCTTAACATCAACAGCATGAACAGGTAGTGGAACGTGTTATTCTTTGTTAAAGAGTTAATGTGTTAAATTAAATTTAAAACAAATGATTTATCAAACCATGCGATAATTTTAAAATGTAACTTTACTTTTGATTAAATAGAAAGGATTTTCGTGCTTAATTGCTTGATTTTAATAATAAAATGGCTTCGAATATCTATTAGTCTTAAGTGTTTTAATCAATAAATATTTCATAAACCTTTCTTGCTTCGAGGTGGTTCACATGAAAAATTTTTACGAACTTTTTTCCTTTTCAAGTAGTTTCTCTATGCACTTTTAGCATTCTCTAATTTATCTATTGATATGTCGAAATTACAACATCTCTGACTAAGACCAACGTGTACCTTTTGCCGGCTGGGATGCACCGACTGCCTGCTTACATCCAGGCTATCGTCATACAAAGACTTCTCAGAAAATATACAGAAGAACCTGCCTTCGTGAAGACATTGCCCAACTAAAGGAAATCACCAGTCCTTGTCAATGGGAGATGATTGGTTCTGGAAGATAACGAAGGGTCTTCACCGCAATAAGATAATTACACTCCACGGATGGAATGGCCTTGTATATTCTGACCAGAATAAGATCAATGGTCATGCTGAACATTTAGTTGGGATCTTTCTTGGCAGTACGAGTGCCATTAATGACAATATCGAGGGTCAAGTGGAGGAAACACTTTTTTACCTTCTTAATCTCCTTGAAGCGGATATTCCGTTGCTTACATAGTCAAAATAGAAAATATAATTTCGTCCCATAGATTGAGGAAGGCTCCTAGCCCTGACGGAATTCCTGTGGCTGCGCCGAGGAATTTTCCAGGGTCGGTTAAGGACGTCTTGGCTGAAGTCGTAAATTATGTGCTCTCGCATCATATTTTCCGTCGATTTGAAAGATGTCTGAAGTGGTCGATATTTCCAAATCATCTAAGGATCCACGATTTATCCAGAACTATCGACCTATTAGTTTCCTCTCTCACTTTTCCAAGACAGTAGAGTTTGACGTTTTCGGTTTCCGTCGTTCTTTATCTACTGACCTCTAGGAATATCTGCTGTCTGATGCAGCCAGAAATACTTTTTATAGTAAGGGGCACTAGGGACTGTGCTTTTCGACATGGCTGGAGCCTTCGACTCTGTATGGCACGATGATTTTTGCCATAAAATGACCGCCATGAGGTTCAATACATATTTAACCAGATTAATAGAATATCTTCATGAGCGAGAGCAGGTCGACAGTCAGGGCGATTCGGGCTGATGTTCTGCAGGGCTCTCATCTTGGTCCAGAGCTATTTATTATACGTCTCTTTATTATACGCTTATGACATCCCTCTGCACACATCATCAGTAGTACTGATGATGTGTGCAGAGCACACGAAATGTACATTTAGTTTATTAAAATTATTTTTGTGAAAAAAGTGTTTTGTTTTATTTCGTTATTTCAATATTACACAAGTGCTCAACATGTAATACTAAAAATGCATAAATCACGTTATTAAAGAAGAAGCTCGGATGAAAGGTATTAACGGAATTATCGATGAAATTGTAGAACCATTCATAATTTCTCTTGGAGACGACAGTGGTAGTGATGATTCCATTTCTTCACCAACGTCAGACTGAATTCAACAATCTTCAAATTGTTTATAAAATATGATATTTTTGTTATTAACTTATTAATCTGTTTTAATTGGAATTAATTGTCATACACTGTTACAGTCGTAGAATTTAAGCTATTCTGCTATTTCCTACTGTATTGCATATTATGTATTACATACAAAGTGTATCATTAAAAACATGTACTATTTGACCTTTTTTTTTCAACAAATAAATGAAAAAAATGAAATAACATGTGTTTTTTTAGACAAATTTACTTATTTTCATGTGCTGTAATTACTAGATTTATCATTCTGCCGTCTTAACTGTGCATTTATCATATACAATTTAATTTGCTACAGATTTCATATTTCAGACTGATTCTCAAATCTAAATTTACCGCGTAAAATTAATGTATAGGTTATAATTAGGGCTGGGGGTCTGTTCAGAAATTTATCTCTCTCTTTTTGGAATATACCATAGTTACAAATTTTAATAGTTATTAAATTAGATTAGATTATCGCTTCATTCAGTATTATAAGCACAAGTGTCGAATAAGTCACATAAATAAGCTAATTACAAGAAGCAATATAGGACAAACATCACAGCAATTTGAGAACATACTGTTGTACATAATACAAAATATTGTATAACGTCATGTCTATGTCAATCTTGTATAACAACAAGCACAATAGAAAATGTTCTCTGTTCAACAATACACACAATAAAACTTAGATAAAAACATTAGCAAGCAGAAAACAGTCAAAACCGGACATCAAAGAACTCAATGTCATAAAATTGCTTTCCAGAAGCATCTCGCGCAAGACATGTCGAATCTTTTCGTTGGGAACACTTTTATATGCAATGGCAGGTGATTATACACTTAAACAATTTGCACTATATAAATTTTTGTGACCATACCTTTGGTGGTTTGTACAGGCACTATGTGGGCACGCGTGATCTTTAAAGAAATCTTCATTTTCCCGCACAAACATTGCGCATTCCAATATGTATAAGTTGGGTTAAGGTAAGGCATCCTTTTTCTTTTAAAAAGCTCTCTGCACGACTCTCTTCTTTATAGAAAAAGATACCAAGCAAACACGATTTCTGTATGACAAAATATTGGATGCCTCAACTGACATTCCCCAAAATATGATACCATATTTTAATCGGAATTGTACATATGCGTAATATGCTGAGCAGCTGGCAGAATCGCCCACTGATTGCGATATAGTTCTCATTTTATTAAAAGAATAAAATTTACAACGGACAATGTCAACGGAAAAGTTATTTTCTTCATCATAAAGTCCATATTACGAGCTAATAAACATGGTACGTACATTCAGACGTTGAAAAAATATTTAAACTGATCGGATTAGAGGCAATATATTTTATATGTTTACATAAGTACTTTTAATATCCTATAAATTAACCAATATTAAATGTAATAAAAACAATATTTTGCTATAAAAAGGCGATTTATGACTGTGAATGTATCAGTTGGTAATATTACATAAACTTTAATTTATTAAATTAAGTATTTGCTGCTTTTCGAATACTAAAACGTTTATAATCGTTATCGAAAGCTTATAATTAGTACCACTACCATCCAATAGGTATTTATATTGTACGTGTGTATTTGCGAGTAGTTTCGTGAATAAATTTCAATTAATTTATGGTGAGAAAAACTGCCAGGGAATTGTTATTTATGAGGTTAATTCCATGCAAATTTATTGGCATTAAATTCTAGTGAAATGCCGCTGTAATAATATTAACGTTCGATTAAGTGCACGCAGTTATTTGGAATGATTAATGATTAGATAATCTCACTTTGATACATTCGATGGGTACGAAGCGTGTATGATGCGATGTGGTTAGAAGCTGTAAAGATAGAGAAAAATGTTTTTGCAGTATTTCTGTACTTTAAAGGAATTTTTTCACGCGATGTGTTTTGTATGGTATTTTATTTGTTAATTTTAAAATTTTAAACTTGAAAGGGAGCAGTTATTTACAGCACGACAGCTCTCTGCTGATCTGACTCGAACAGATCGTATCATATGACAATCAAGAAGTCCATACATGTCGGACAAAAACTATGGAACTGCATATTTTGTACTCAAGTCAAAGAAAAGTAAATGTGAAGATAAGAATAAAATTTTTCTTTTTTAAGATTATCTAATTTGTTCTCATTATTATATTTGCTTCACACTATATTTTTCTTCTTAATTTATTGCATTATATCATAAATAATGATAAATTAACCTCGGAGTTATATGCACACGGAAACTGTATTATATACTCAAATATATTTCAAAAATTCGATGAAAATATGCAGAACTTTTATTAAAATATGCAAAAATATGTAAAGTTTAAGTGATAATTACACAACTAAATTATTGTCAAAATATTAAATAATCTCACTATAAATGTAGAGATA
Source organism: Melolontha melolontha (assembly GCA_935421215.2). Classification (NCBI taxonomy): domain Eukaryota; kingdom Metazoa; phylum Arthropoda; class Insecta; order Coleoptera; family Scarabaeidae; genus Melolontha; species Melolontha melolontha. Next base: position 18,369,049 of record OW285241.1, on the reverse strand, counting down.
CCATAAATATGTACTATATCAATATTCTATTGGAAATTTTACAAAATACATGTATAATAATAATAAGAAGTAAGCTAAACAATGTAACTCCTTGCTTTATATTTGCCTTTGTATAGTATTGTAAACATTTACAGTTAAATGCTCTTCTAAATTCTCAACTAAAAATAATCTCTTGCGATCCGTCAATAATAATTTGTATGCTGAAAAGCGTTGCTCAACGTCAATTGATACAATTGGCGCAGACTTATATTTGCAGATAATTGAAGGACCCATCTCAATTGTTTCATCGTAGTTTCTTTGCAACACACGGTATATTCTACTAAGCTGATTTTTCTCTAGAACTTTAATTTTGAACCGCTCTCCTATGGAATAAATTCTATCGATTCACTGAGTTCAACAACTTGAGTTTCAAGTTTTCGTAGTGTTTCACTAATAAATCCATAGTTTGCTTTGATAAAAGCTAACTCTTGGCGCATTTGCCGTTTATTTAGTATATCTTTGTAATCTGTCAATTTGTAAATCTGTAATTGCTATCGAGTCGTTTGAAAAAGAGAGAATGAATTCTCTTATCTCTTCAAACGTATCTGCATAAAATACAGCGGCATCAAGGCCCGTGCTATTAGGGGTTGTGGTGGTAGTGCCGGACTAGGTAACTTATCCTTGTATGCTTGAACCCTCAGTGATGCTTTAATAAATACTTTTCTTTCAAATTGATCAATGAATTAATATTTGGAAATGTGTAAAGTATTTCTTCTGCTACTCTGTTAAGAGCATAGGCCAAATATGATACGTGCATCAGATTCGGGTAAAAAATCTTCAAATTCTGTGCCTGATTTCACCATATATGTCGCAGTATCCGATAACATCAGTAATATCTTGCCACTTGGAATGGCATTCGGCAAATAAAACCTCGTTAAACTATCGTTTATTAATATTGTTACAGTTAAGTTATTGGTCTTCCCCAATTCTTCTGTACCAATTAAAAAGGATTGGGTGGCGCAATTTTCATTTAAAATGCCAATGAATAAGTTGGCAATATAGCGTCCACATCTGTCTGTTGTCTCATCGACTACGAAGTAAATATAATTTTCATCTATTGTTTCCTTAATTTTCGTCATAGTTTCCTCAAACAATGATTAATATACTTTTTTCTTGTATTTGAGCGACTAGGAAGTGACTGTTATCAACAGTCAAAATAGTCAAAATAGTCAAAATAGTCAAAACAGTCAAAACAGTCAAAACAGTCAAAACAGTCAAAACAATCAAAACAGTCAAAACAGCCAAAACAGTCAAGACAGTCAAAACAGTCAAAACAGTCAAAACAGTCAAACAGTCAAACAGTCAAAACAGTCAAAACAATCAAAACAGTCAAAACAGTCAAAACATTCAATACGGTCAAAACGGTCAAAATAGTCAAAACTGCAAAGCTATGAAACTGTCAAACTTCCAAACTAGCAAACTCCCAAATTGCCAAACTAGCAAACTGACAAAGAACTAAACTAGCAAACTGCCAAACTAGCAAACTAACTAACTAGCAAACTGCCGAACAACAGAACTAACACACTGCCAAACTACCAAACTGAAAAACTACCATACTGCCACACTACCAGACGACCAAACTGCCAAACTAGCAAACTGTCCAAGGACCAAACTAGCAAATTACCAAACAGCTAACTGCCAAAGAACTAAACAAGCAAACTGTTAGCTATCAAACTGTCAAACTGCTAAACTACCAAACTAGCAAACTGCAAAGCACCAAACTAGCAAACTGCCAAACTGTCAATCTTCCAAACTGTCAAACTGCCAAACTAGTAAACTTCCAATAAACCAAATTAACAAACTACCAAGCTATCAAACAGTCAAACTGGCGAACTATCAAACTACCCGCTTTGGATTGACTGTTTTGAGTGTTTTGACTGTCTTGACTGTTTTGACGGTTTTCACTGTTTTGACTGTCTTGCCTGTTTTGACTGTTTTGACAGTTTTGACTGTTTTGAGTTGGGTTGGGTATACTTCTCTAAAAAAATTTTAAACATTGAATTATCCAACTTTGAAAATGGAATGTTTGCACTTAAGAAGGCGTTACACAAAGTCATAATGGAAATTATTGTGTTTTATATTTTTATTTATTGAAGTAAACGATTGATTCAAAGTAGCTTGTGGTGCATTTTTAAATCTTGTGATATTTCTTTTATGCAAATCAGTTTCTACATGCTGCGTTAATTGAAATTTTTTGTCGCATCGAATCTGCAATAATTAATTGCAGGTATTAAAATATGAAATTAAACGTTTGCAAATATAAACTTACAATTTTACTGCAATACTTACAAAACACTGCCATTATCTACACAAAATTCAGGATAATCTTGTACCCAGATCAACAGAGGTGAATATGATTTCGACATATCAAACATAAAAAGTAAAATTACGTATACATATACTTTCGATATGACTGACCTATAGGTCACGTAGATTCACTGGACCTTCCCCGGCTTAATAAATACAAATCTGGGAATTCCCGCTGTATGCGAACTATTAGTGTAATTTTGATATAGATATATTAGGAATAAATGGTTTTATATATTTTTTACAGTGCACTTTAGAAATAAACTATAAAATATGAATATACAATTTTATATCAAATTTTCTGAAAGCAGTATTTATAGCAAGATATGCAAAACAAAAGTAGTAGATATCATAAATAAAAAATATTCATTTTCATATAATCCCAGCTTCAATGATAAACATCTAACATTTTTCTTCTTGTTGTTCTCCTTGAATCCCTAAAATACATTTTAGGTAGTAAATATTAATAATATTTCTGTAAATAAAATGAATTTCTTGCAAGTTTGTAGAAAGTTTCTGTATTGAAGAGACGATTATATTCGAGATCTATATAGGATTACCTTCGACAATACTATGTTCCTTCATATATCTGATTGAAATAATGTAACAGAAATACTTACACATCATTTTTTATCCTCATTATTGATTCCAGACCCAAGTTTTCTCAAACGTTAGCTGAAGAAAAAGAAAAAAAATAATCCCACATCATCATATCTGGTGGAGCCAGGATAAGAAATAACAAAACCAATTCAACAGGGAAAAAAGGCGCAGAAGAAGAAACAATCACAAAACAAAACGTGTAAAATTAAGTACACCGTATAACGATAAAGTAACAAAAAAAACGCGGAGAAGTAAAAAAAAACAGTAGAAACGCTGAACAACACGGTGTGTAGAATAAGAGATAAGAACATCGCAAACGCACTAGATCGCGCTTTATAAATTTTAAAAGAAGACTTCGGAACCTTCATTTTACAAATAGCCATACAGATAATGCAGAAGAAATATCTCGCCTGTATATATGTTACTGTTGTACGTGTTGGATGTGGCTTTGACTGCGATATTCTGCTATCAGATTTCAATATTCCACTCCCGCTATACACATCGTACATATAGCGAGTATGACATTTATGGTATTGCAGTATTTTTAATGCCCTGCGGTATATATGGTGTGCTGGTGGCTTTTTTTAATCAAAAGTAGGTTTAGACTGTCTTTTTTACGCATACGTTCGGATGCGAAAGATATTGTTTATCTCAGCGATTTTTATTAGGAAACTGAAAAGTTGCAAGTTATTTATATGTTTATAAATATGCACACATAATGTAGTATTGACCTTGCTAGAAAAACTGGCGCTATGTATTTAATGTATTCGTCTGATCGTGCAGAGTAGGTTTAAGAATGATTTATGTGAGAAATGTTTTCGGTTTCTTAAAGCAAAGGAATTTCGAATATTTTCTTATTTAGAAAAGGTTACTGTTGAACCAATTGAGGCGTTTCTTATAAAAACGGCCATAGTTCAAAATTTCATATTTCAAGGTTAGATACGTTTTCCATAAAGTAGAATGCGTTCGAACGATTCGGCAACTCGGTTTTAGCAAAAGCAGCCTTAGTCTAAGGTTACAAGTAGAGATGGCTAATTCGGCACACATGCCAGCGGCGTACGCATTTAATTTAAATTGTAAGAAACAAATTATAAAACGTGCACAAACACTTACCGCATTATGAATCATCAGTGAATTCATTATCTGGATAAGATTTTTCAAATATTCCAATCATCAAATATGTTTCCATAGTTGTTTCACTTCAGTTAGTGCGACGTGCGGAATAAACGTGTTTTAATGCCAAAATCGACCGATCGACATCTAATTAGATCTTAATAAATGTTAAGTTGCCATGGCAACCAGGCATGAAAACTTTGTCCGCACGATACGTACACAGTGTAGCTAATTAATGATGAAATATGTCGGAAACACCAATATAATAACACTTTGTGTGCCCTTAATTAAAAAAAAATATATATATAATTTCATTGTATAAAATTTTTTTTACGCACAATGGTACTACATATTTAACTTTTAACGAATGCCCAACACTAACATAAATTGTCAAGTTTAGGAAAATGACAGAAGTAAAAAAAATAGACTTAGACAACTGTCATAATTACAAGGTAATACAAAATCGTATTATATTTGCGAGCAATACTACTCGACTATCTACACATTTTTAATTAATCGTATAATATTTACAAGCAAAACTACTCGACTATCTACACATTTTTAATTAAAGTGAATAAATAATGACATCTATTTGAGTACATTACATATTTAAAGGAAAGTAAAAAAGTGCGCAATATTTTTAAACATATTTAAGATAATTATTATGATTTATTATCACTTTTCAAAAAGATTTAAAAAACACAATGGCTCCAACACTATAAAATGATTGAGTACTAGAATCATATTTAGCATCTAAACATAAAATAGCTATAGAAGATTTTAATTGGCGAGAGAATATAATAACAAAGTTACAGGAACGAAATAAACTACAGACCCCATTTCAGAAACTTATACACCAAAGTAAGTATATTATTCATTCATGTTGATACTTCATACTATATTAATAAATTAATCTGAAAAGTTTTAAAATTATATTGCTAACTCATCACAATACAACAAAAAAAAACTCTTTACCTAATGACATAATTGAATACATTAATGAACCAAAATAATAAATCAACCTTGATTGTGACAATAATGTAAAACTTTAATTATGATATTTATTTACAATAATATACATGAAATATGTTCTTTCCTTTTTGTGTCAAAAGTGTGGTTAAAGCAAAAAATTTACCTATAAAAAAAATAATAATTTATCTAAATTAAGTGTTATTTAATAAAATATTATATTTACCGTCATTTATTAAACAATTTAAAATTGAAAAATTTTAAAGAACTGACAATAACAAACCATTATAATAGTATATAAAATTCAAATATGGCGCAATTTATTATAAAAGTAAATAGAATAAGAATAAGAGATTACATTATAAAAACAAATGACATACACAAAAATATATTAAAATATCAAAACGTTTTTTAAACATATAGTATCAAAATAGTTACTAAATTATACTTTATTATTATTAAAAATAAATAAGGTATAATTAAGTAACTATTGCTTATTAATCTAATAAATTTTAATTATTTTTTGCTTTAGTAGATGCCAAGAAAATTGAAATTAAAAACACCTAAAGGCCTGAAAAGGAAAAACCAAGGGGAAATAAACAATAAAGGTACATAAACTTAAGGATACTTACTATAATATATAAATATTCGAAAAATATGAAAATTCTTAAATAAAAAAATCAGCACGTTATAATAATTTTTCAACAAATTTAGCGATTATAAAAAAAAACATTTCATATTTATTGTATCGGCCTTTCTAAAGATCGAAGCAAACCGATTGAAGTATATACGGTTCAATCATGGATACCATGGATTAGTAGATTACATACATCAGCGTGGTGTTCAGGAAAATCAGAACATCGGTAGAATGATTATTTTGCCGTCGACTTACCAAATGTCACCGCGAAACCAAATGCAAAGGTTTCAAGACGCTATGGCTATAGTTTCGAAAATAGGATACCCTTTACTATTTATAACGATGACGTGCAATCCCGAGTGGCCAGAAATAGTAGAAAATTTACCACAAGGAGGTGAGGCATCAAATCATCCACTGTTAGTGTGCCGCATATTCAAAATGAAACTCAAAGAAATAATGCACGATTTGACAAAAGAACACATTATGGGTGTGTGTATTGCATATTTGTACGTGGTCGAGTTTCAAAAACGCGGATTACCCCACGCTCATATACTCATAACTAGAGTGGACCAATTCGGAGCGAAAGCAGAGGCGTGACTAACGAATTAGTTCCCGCGTGCCCCTTCGCACATACGATTACTTAGTATGTTGTTCACGGTCATCGTGTGTACACGTATAATAGCAGCAGGAAAGTGTATTCTGTGTATTTAATAATGTTGAAGGAGCGTACAGTAAAAAAACCGCTATTATCAAAGTTAGTCAATAGGTTTATTGAGAACCATCCTAGTGATGTTATATTTGCATATTTAAAGTAATCTTGGAAAGAACTTAATGGTTCTTTAGACGTATCTTCACGAATTAGTTTTAATATGTGAAAATCGGAATTTTTGTCTAAAACACTTTCAAATTTTACAGCGCATAGCTGTACATGAACATCATTTACAATTTGAACAGAATCCACAAACGATATCAACATTTTTTTCTATTCCCTCAGCTAGTCTGAAATAATTGTTGTGTATATTTTTTAAATCTTCTTTAATTTAAGGATCTTTAAATAATTCCTGGCTTTTCTTGATACCTGCAGCTTCTGTCGGATTGAATTTTAAAATTACCTTGTTTACATGATCAAAATATTGATTACAATAAAACGCATCCTTCAACCATGTTGTCCAACGCGTAATTATTGGCTCTGGTGGTTCAGGTATTTCGGGACACAGTGTGTGAAATAGTCGAGTACGTTTCGGGGGCTTTAAGAAACATTGCCTTTGTACTAGCTATTAAATCATTTAGTCGAGGATAACTTTCACAAATCGTTTGTTCCAAAAGATTAAAAGCGTTGATTTTGCGCTTTATATCTAAGAGGTCGGCACTATGTTCTTTGAGAGATCGACCTAAAGACAGCATGTTTGTGACACCGTCATTCACAAACATTAATATTTGCTTTGGTGTAATTTCAACTTTGTCCAATGATTTCAACACCACCTTCAAAATCTCATTGGCAGTCCACTTTTCAACTCGTCTCCATTGTCCATTCACTTGTCTTTAATTCTTTTAATGCGTCACTGATATTGGTCAACCTGATCGCTTTTCGTCGAACGCATTCATTTCGCCTCTATAACAGAGTTTTGCATGTTGAATTCAGTGGCGATCATTTGTCACATTTATACAATTGTTGCCAAAAAGAGCTTTCAAGCGCCTGTAAATTTTGATGGGCGTGCAATCTTCCAGCGTTAAAAATTCTATCACGGATTGTTGCTTGGTACGCCTCTCAGAAATCGAACTCGTGTTAAATGACACCGCCACTCAATGACGGTCCACAGGAAAATGAAACTTTGCATGCTAAGATGAGATACTCGAAATTACCGTTTGCAGGTTCAAACTTGTTTCTCTCTCCACTACTTGCAGAATGACCTTGTTGGAAATATATATCAATACGCCTTCATAGTTGAATAGTGTATGAAGTAACAAATAATAACTTATCATCTCAACATTTAATAGACTTAGGTGTTTTGAAATTGGCGTGTATGCATGTACGGGATATCTATTCTTAGGTCTTTTAACTATGTAGCATCTATTCTCGCCAAACATGTTTTCGAAAATGTAGTTTCTCGACAAGTTGTGAACACAAAACATCTATTGAAGATTACTTTTTGGAATCTTAGATAATTGGTGGGGTATTTTGATTACTAATACACGAACATATCAATGTTACTATGAACAAGTGTCTGGGGAAGCAATGGGTTTCGCCCTTTCTTGTGACATCTTCATAGAAACGTTCCAATAACAAATCCTTTGTTCCTATACCCAAAAGCCGAAGTGCTGATTCAGAAACTTTGACGAAATCTTTGCTATCTTACACCATGGGTGTGATTAATGAAATAAATAGCTTAAGTTCATTAATTCCCGGTACAGATTCATTTATTTAACTATAGAGGTTGAATCGGAAGGCTCCTTCCCTTTCCTGGAGGTCTTAGTGAATCTTCATCTTCATGGATGAATCATGGATAGCTGGAAATTGGACACAAAATTAAATTTCAATCTGCCCAGATTCTGTACCGCAACCCCTATTACTTTAATCGTAAAAAACGTGAATCTATAGAGATCATAAGGCATATCAGTAGCATCAACCGTGATGACGGATACCCTCTGCATAACGCCTTGCAAAGACTCCTTTCCCAGTAACCCGGGCCAAATCCTATATAACCACGTACCAAACTAGCAAAATTTAAGTTTATTCCACTATGGAGGTTGAGTCAGAAGGCTCCCTTCTTTTCTTGGAGGTCTTAGTGAATCGTCATTCTCATGGTAATGAACATAGTTCATCAAATTTGGAAATTGGACACAAAATTAAATTTCAATCTATCTAGACTCTATCCGGCAACCCCTATTACTTTAATCGTAATAGACGTGAATCTATAGATATCCTAAGTATCAACCGTGATGACGAATACACTTAGAGTTTCCTTTCCCAGTAACCCTGGCCAAATCCTATATAACCACGTACCAAACTAAAAAAATTACAGTTTAGGTACAGCAACAGTAAAGTAGTGGCCCTGAAAATGTCTGTTGCAACAGTGGACGAAACACCGGAGAAGAAGGACAACTACTGTAGAACCCTACAAGTCAAATTAGCAAGCTATAAATCAAAAAGCGTTTACAGAACTTCTAGGTCCATTGGTTAGTAATCTGATCCTTTTCTTTCTATCTCTTGTCAACGATCTCCAATCCCTGAATCTTTCTACATCCTCCAAAACCGCATCCCTCCATCTTCTCCTCGGTCTATCTCTCCTTTTTCCATGAGGAACTTTCCATTCTATATCTTTAATTAACCTTTCTTCTTATAAATTTCATTATCCACGATGTTAAAGTTGGTCTCAATACTGACTTATACGAGGGAAAGTCAGTAATTAGGTCACAATAAGGTATTATAAAAATAATTAGAGAAATAGTTAGCCAAAAACACGTTTCATTTTTCAACAAAGTCTCCATCTACATTAATACACTTATCCCATCGCTTTATCAATGCCCCAATGCCTGCTGCATAAAAGTGTTTGGGCTGGCGTCTGAACCACGTGCGTACTCCTTGTTGAACATCGTTGTCACCCTCGAAATGTTTACCGCCAAGATGCTTTTTGAGTGGACCGAACAGATGATAGTGACTTGGGGCCAGGTCAGGACTGTAAGCCGGATGTTCAAGAAGTTCCCACCCTAATTGCGCAATTCTCGCCTGGGTCAAGTGGACCGAATGGGGCCTGGCATTATCGTGAGGCAGCAATATTCCTCTCGTCAGTAGGCCTGGACGTTTTCGTCGAATAGCATCCCGAAGCAACAACAAAACTCTACAGTATGATTCAGCAGTCACGTTCTCTCTTTTGTTCTGGAAATGGGCTAGGAGCACTCCCTGAGAATCCCAGAACACGGTAAGCATAACCTTACCAGCTGAGGGCACAACCTTAAATTTCTTTGTTGACGGCGAAGAAGGATGTTTCCATTGCATTGAAGCACGCTTTGTTTCGGGTTGGTAGTGGTGCACCCATGACTCACCACCAGTAACAATCCTGTTAAGCATGTTCTCCCCTTCCACTGTCTATCGAGAGAGGTGTTGCAAGAACGAGCCCATTCGAATTTTTCTGTGTTTCTCGGCCAGTTGTCTAGGTACCCACAGTGCGCAAACTTTTCGGGAATTCAAGCGATCGTGCATCATGCTGTCTATGCTGTCTATTGTTACCCGCCTGTCAGTTTGAACCATCTCTTCCACCCGTCGAAGTGTTGCATCTGTCGAAATCTGAACGGGGCGGCCACTTCGCTGATCGTCAACAACTTTTGAGCGTCCTTGAGAGAATTTCTCGACCCAGTTATATACGGCTTTACGCGACAAACACTTTTCACCGAAAACAGGAGACATTTCCTTATGAATATATTTTGCAGAAAGTCCTTTTGCCTAGAAATAACGCACAATAGCACGTTGCTCTTCCACAGTACAATCTTCGAGCACGGTCGCCATTTTAACACTGCCTGTGTTCGCGCACACCAACTGTCACTTGAGAATTATAAAGCTGGATTGTGGTGACACCTATTGACAAATAGGGAAACAACTCACTCCTATTTTCAGCTTTCCTACAGCAGTTTGTGACTTATTTAATGACTTTCCCTCGTATAATCATATTTTATTTCTTTTGAGACCTCTCTTGATTTAGGTACTCCTGCACATCTACTACTCTTTGCCAGTCTTAAGGTCTCTGTGGTCTCGCTCACATTCGTTGTATATCAAAACTCCTAAGTAAGAACCATTTATGCCTCTTCAAAGGTCAAGACTACTTCACCATTATTCCGTACTTCGAATGATTCTTTTAACGTACTCTTCAGACCGTTTTTAATTTCCATATATTTTCATTTCTTTCTATTTATCTGAAGGCCTATATTGCTTACCGAAACAAGCTATATATTTATTTAATTAACAAAAGAAAATGTATTTCTACCTTAACACGATCCTGCAAACAAAACCAGAAACAATGATCGATTATGCTATAGATATAATTACCTATCGTTGCGCGCGATAAAAATTATTATTCAGGTAATAATTATTTGCAGTTTTGCAATTGAAAATGTCATCTATTTTTATAGTTACCCCTCCCGCGCAACAACAACACATAGTGCACAGTTATCGAACTTGATCGAATAGACACAGAAGGTCTAGCACCGCGCAATATCGGTAGACAAACCGAAGGTATTCAGAACGATCGTTGATATCGTGAAATAAGGAGAAACTAAAAGAGAGGTCGACGAGATAGAAAAAAAAGCCAACGTCGAAACGCCATCTTGCAATGGATTGCATTAACATAAGTTATGACATTTTTGTTACAAACTGAGTAGCCTCGAGTTTTAGCTGGTATTTTTATGATTCACGGACTTATACCCGGTAATGAGTTTTAAATTTAATATCTTAAGTAATTAACGTAAGAGGTCATTGCAATCGAAATTCTTCTGGGTGACTTATGAAATATGTACAAGAATTGTTAAACAATGAGTTTACTTGTGTATCATACAAATTGGTAAATTTATGCACCTTGGTAAAACGCAATAGGAGTCAATATTCTTTGTTCTAGGAATTAGCAATTAACGAGTAGATATTTGAGTTTTAATTATAAAGAACGCACATATACTTTGTTGTCTTTAGAATGGATAAGTGAAAGTACCGAGTAATTGTAAATGATTGAAACAAATATTTAATTTGGCAAACCTGAAAAATTGGCTTGCCTGGTCATTTGCTTTATATTTCTCTTTTTGGATTATAATATTTTAGATAAATATGGAAGACATAGAGTTAGAATTACTAGTAAATTGATATTAACTGATACCAGAAGTGAGATTTATGCAAAATGATTGTGAAGCAAATTTTACGAACCTATATTATAAATCAGGGATGCACAGACTTATAGGGAACAGGGGCCACTCGGGAAAATTATAAGCCAAGGACGGACCACTACAAAGAATACTTATCAACACAAATATTTCTATTTTTAAATAGTATGAATTACTACAAATGATAAAAATAAAAGAACATTCAAAAATGTTTGTTGTAATTATGTAATCGTAATGTAATCTAATCATTACAATGTAATACTTCATGTTTTATTATTTTGATGCATGACATTGCATTGACCTAACAATTTTGTTTATGTTTGGCTCCACATTACTTGTCGCCACATGTAAAATTGCTTCCAGATTTTCATTTGCCAGACGGTTTCGATTTTTTGTTTTGTTAAGTTTCATCACTGAAAACGTTTGCTCACAAATATACGTCGATCCAAATAAGCTTGCGCATTTCAATGCATTTATTCTTTATAAGCGGTTTTGTCAACGCAACGGTAAAAGTTCTTCATCAATAGGTGGATTGGGAGAGGAAGCTTTATAAGCTGGCCACCGCGATCACCAGATCTAACCCCGTGATTTCTTTCTGTGGCCTACTGTAAAAAATATTGTTTACGAAACATCTCCTACAACGACAGAGAACATGCAGCAACGAATCAGAAACGCTTTTCTTCAATTAAGTGAAAACAACATGGCTCAAAATGTAAGTCTGTCGATACAGAGGCGATTAAGAGCATGTGTTGAGCAGAATGGACATATATTTGAACACATTTCAAATTAATTTTGTTTTATTATGGAAAAATTACAAAATGTAATTATAAAACTAATAATAAAGAATTAAAAAACAAGTTTTTGTAAAAGTTACTTTGTTTGATCATCATCATTTCATGGCCAACCAACTATTAGATGCAGCACCGCATATTGAATATTATAAACATCGGTATACCCATTAAAGGGCTATAATTTCGAAAATACTAGAAATAAGTACTATGTTATTGGTACAATTTTAACGGCAATTTTACAAGGAATTTGCTGACTAATAAAAAAATTATAGGATCAATTTAAAAAAAAAAGATATATTTAACACCCTGTATAAGTTGTCACGTTGTTCACCCTCAAAACATATAACGTGTTAGTCCATAAATTGGTAACAAAAGAGTTACGTGAGGCACTGCACCCATTTTCAGGCTAAGACTTAAAATGTTAGACGCTGCAACTGTCAAGATTTTAATATAATTTGCAATAAAACCAAAACTAACAGTTGTAAGTGCACATTGTCGTATATCATTGCAAAGATAATTTGGGTGGCTATCATCATAATAACAAGAAAGTATAGCAATCTATTTAAAAAAAAAAAATTGAAAGTGGTTGCAGAATGTAAATATTTAAATAAAAATAGAAAATGCACTGTAAGCATACTACATGTGTACGTAAAATTTCATTGCTACAACTTTATTAGTTTTCATGCTAAGCTCCGCCGACACACTATTGCCGCAATTAGAAAAATTAGAAAAAACGATATGGTTGCAAAAGCTAGTTTCATTTATTTTAAATAAACATTGCTAAAATTTACTTATAATTGGATGTGTATAGCAATGAAAATTGTATCCTTAACTGTACAAACATATATTCATACATCATATGCAGATTCATACATCATAGGCCTTGGAAGTTTATTGCAAAAGAAATTTTATTACTAGCGAAGAACGCCTAGTACCAAACGAGGCAGCAAAAGAAGAAGATAGCGTTACGGCCGGATATAAACCTATTTAAGGGAGATTTTATAGTGACAGGCCTGGGGAGCCAGCATCAAGTTGGAACAGGGTATGTCAAAAATGGCACATCTCGTTACTGCGAAGGCGATCACTTCGAATGGAATTTCATTAATTTTATTAACATAGTAAATGATGTTTTATGTAGATTGCATCGCTCAATCTATTGTTTTATAGCTTATCTTATATAGGTAATGGGGCAATTAATATAGGACCAATTCCATAGTAAATAGAACATGAAGAAAACCGACAAGAAATATCTTTTTTTAGTAGACAGAATGCAATATGTGTTTAGAACAAAAAAACTTGGGATTTAATAACTAATTATCGTTTTAGATTTCTAAATACGAGGGTAATTTGTAAAGTAAGTTCTGTAACACTGTCCTGTAGTTCTGCATCGACTTCAAACCGCTGGTTCCCAAAGCATTTCTCCATGTTAGGAAAGAGATGAGTCGCTAGGAGCCAAATCAGAACTGTAAGTAGGATATTTCCCACCTATAACTGTCCAGTAGACTTACGGTGCAAGCGGCGGTATACGCGTGAGCATGAACGTAATAATCCATGTCGCTAGTTCTAAATCGCTCTTCTGAGCTTCTTCAAAGTTTCAGAGTAAACTTAAGTGTTTATTGTTGTCCTTTGTTCCATAAAGTCTGCAAGAAGGACGCTTTTTATCCCGAAAGACGTAGCCATGCCTTTTCTGGCAGAAAAACTTTGACGCCACTTTAAAGATTTCCTCGTAGGTGAATTAGAGCGATCCCACTGCATTGACTGTCTTTTCGTCTCAACAAACAAAAAAAACATCTTGAACACCAACCAAAATGGCTATGTAAAGGGGAGATCTACGAGTCGGGCTCTGTTTCAGCTTATGGAAGAAGTTACATTGGGCCTGATTGGAAAGGAGCAAACGGCTTGTGTCTTCATTGATCTAAGTAGGGCGTTCGATTGTGTGAGTCATTAGATTATATTGCGGAAACTGGAGGTGATGGGATTTCGTGGCATTGGACTGGATTGGGTGGGGTCTTATCTGTCAAATAGAGCAGTGGGTACTAATGCGTGTGACGAGCTGGGAAAGAAGTTGACATCTAACTGGAAGATCATCGAGGGTGGAGTGCCTCATGGATCTATATTGCACACCTTTGCCAAACTTTGTTCCTGCTTTATGTAAAAGATCTGCCAGGGATCATCGAGGGTCTGACAGTGATGTTTGCGGATGATACGTCTTGCGTCCTGCGCCGTGTGAGCCGCTCAAGTTTATGTGAAAGTTTAAGAAATACTATAATTTCATATGAGAAATGGTTCCTAAATAACAACTTGCTATTAAATGTAAGCAAAACCAAGCTTCTGTCCTTTAATAAAGAAGAAGGTAAAATGCGACAGTGATATCCTTGCCTCCACTAACGAGGCACAGTTTCTGGAATGGATTCTGGATGCTGACCTCTATTGGGGGGACATTTAGAGGGTCTGGCTGGTAGGATCTCCAGGACATGCTTTGGTTTAAAAACCATAGTAAAAAACGTAAGTGCTAACGCGGCTTTGTCCGCATATTATGCTGATATGTTCTCAAGAATTAAATATGGGATTGTGTTTTGGGGTAACTCTGTTGATGCGGGTAGAATTTTCATTCTCCAGAAGGCGTGTGTTAGGACGATATTTGGCATGAGTAAGAGGGATACATGCGTAAACACTTTTAAGGAGAATATAATACTTACCTTGGCATTTATATATATTCTTGAGTGTGCTCTCTTTGCGAAGATGAACTACGGAGACATCTTTCGGAAATATGAACTCAATCATGATCGCGATACAAGAGGGTTTCCGCAGGATATTGGTTCCGCCACACACCATCTCACAAGAGTGCAGAAATGTGCAATACACCATCAAATTTTATAACTACATACCAGAGAGCATTAGATCATTCTCAAAGTGCCGTTTTAAAAATCATGTGATGGAAATACTACATCAAAGGGCATTTTATAGAATTAATGACTTTTTCGGTCAGACTTTTTGAGCAGTATATTGGTGATGCTTGTACTTTATATGATTTGTTTTGTGTGCGTTTGACGTCCTCTATACAATTGATTGTGACTTATACATTTTTAGAAGAAACTAATTTCAAATATGTAATGCTTATGTATTATATTACAATGTCGCTTGAAACAGCTTGTTGTGCATTGTAGTATACTATGTATGTTCTGGATTTGATACATCTTGACGTTCTTCACGTTATCAGCAAAGATGAAAATAAATAAAAATTATTATTATTATTATTAACGTTGACATATGCGAAAAGTACGTGCCGATCCCATTGCCTTATGATCTTCGGTAAGAGGTTTTGGCAACCAACATGAACAAAATTTGTGGTAACTTAAATGTTCAGTAACGACCTCGTACAAATCTGTACGTAATATTTGAGGGAAAAAGGCACTCACGCCGATTCTTACGAATTTCTTCTTCGACATTATACGTCACAACAGTTGGGCTTTCACTCCGTTCTTCATCATGGACATTAGTTCGTTCTTCTCAAAAGATGCGGCACCATATCTTCTAACCATGGCATGAGTATCCAAAAGTCATGTCTGTCCAGGATACTGTGTGTTGATAAGCTCAAATAATAGCGAAATACATCCACACATTCCGGGATAGGTGTGACTTTCATGAATTTTTCATTATTCTTCTTGGTACAAACTTAGTTTGTCGAAATGTAGAAATTAACGCAACATATTGGGCGACATTTGCATCTAAAGTGAGATTTAATACACATTAGTTCTCATTTACAGTAAGTTCATTGTACTAACTATATATACACAAAGTATAGAAGTGAAAAGTCATATCTGTCCAAGATATTGTGTGCTGACAAGCTCCAATAACTTCGAAATGCATCCACACATTCTGGGATAGGTGTAACTTTTCACGAATTTTTCATTATTCTTCTTGGTACAATTGAGCTTTCGTATTTAAGTTAATGCTACATTAAAACGTGTTTATGAGCGTAAAGAGTTAAATGTATATGTATATTCTATAAAAAAAGGGCAATTCTAAGTACTAAGTCTATTAGGCAGGAGCATATGAAATGTTTTATTTTTTTGGTAATATTTCAAACTATGTATTTAAATTTTAAAAGCAAAGAAAAAGGAATTTATTAGTAATCTAACTAATTTCCACCTATCTAAATACACTTTCACCAACGACTAAAAAGGGTGCGAATATTTAAAAAAATCAAAATCTTTGTTAGCGAATAAAGGTTTTGACACTGGCATTTTTAAATTTGTATTCGTTAAAGATTGTTTTTCTTCAAGAAGACGTTCAGGTGTCTAAATACATTATGAACTAGAATTATGTAGTTATCTTGTCAAGTTCGATATATGCGGCGAGTCAACTCAGGGCATAGTGAATTCTGTCATACACTGACGAGAGCAAGGTAGATCGAAACACCTATCGTTGGTAGTTTCCACTAATAAAATGTATTGCAATATTATGGCGTTTTGTATGGTAGGTTAGGAGTTGTCAATATGCGCCTCCTATGTGCATATATATATATATATATATATATATATATATATATATATACAGTGAAAATTTAAATACTTTAAATAATGCAATTTAAGAATCTTAAAATTTCTTCAATGACTGTACTTATGCATAGGCACTAAAACCCATCCTATTTATGGATTTTTTCCATTCAAATTATAAATTCTATTACCACAGGTACGTTTAATTTAATTTTAATGTCATGTCGCATCATACTATAGTATATTGTAATGTATTGTGTAAAGGGTTCGAGTTCTTTCAATACTTAAAACAGTTTATGGACGTGGATTGAACGATTTGATGTGTCAATCAATATTATGTTGCGAGATATTACTGGAAGACAGAACATAAAACGTTGAACATGAGTTCTGGTAAGATTTATTTGACATTTCTGACATTAAATAAGATTTTTATTTATGAAAGAAATTAAAGAAAAAAAAAATAAAGAAATACGAAAGAGCGTTTATAAAAAGGACGGTTTTGAAATTATGGCTTAAATTTGATATTGCGATTACTTCATTACATTGTAGTACAAAGTGTGCAATATACAATCGCAGAGAAAATCGAATATACTAGATGACATAAACAAATGAATCACCCAGTAAAGGTGTATAATTTTAAAACAAATTTTGTACAAAGGTTTACTGTGCTGAAAGCAATAAACGATCAACTTTTCATTGTCAAATTCGTATCTTTTAAAGAGAAAATCTTATAATGAGTTTTCGCTTCATGTAAATGAATACATTTTTTTCGTCTGGGCATGCTTCTACTAAGATGATCCTGTGAAAGCTCATTCAAACCAACTTGTAGATTATTATGTAGCTGTTGAAAGATTACTAGTGGATTAGGAAGCATACCAACCCTTCGATCTATCATATCCCATACATGTCTATGACAATCATGCAGGCCAATAGATAATATTTATTTTGGGCTCTTGCAGAAATTGTAGTGTAACAATTATGACATGGGGTCAGGCAATGTTTTGCTGAAATGTGACATTATTTATTCCTTTATTCGTATATGCAAATGGTTTTAGAATAAGAATGGATGTTGATGAAGAAAAACCAATCAATACGAAATTGATGGAATTGTATCACCAATTTATAATAGTTACAAAAATCCAAAGACCAAGACGAATGGGAATATTTGCTGAATTTCGGAAGGCAGATTACCAACAATTATTTTGGAGATAATGGTTGGAGGCATGCTGGATAATGAAGAAGAAAGGGGAAGTGAGGAATGACTGATGATATGTAAACGAAGAATCTTTAGGAATATATATATAGCGGGAAGAATGAGAATGGGGGCTGTAGAAGACGAACCAACATGAAATTAATAGAATTAATAGAATTGTACCATGAACCTTTGACAGTTACAAAATTCCAGAGACCAAGGTGACTGGAACATATTTGTGAAGGTCCGAAAGGTGGATTAACAAAAGTTATTTTGGAGGGGGGATAGGGGTTCAAAGAGGACTAAGAATAAGAAAAAAACAAAAACGAGCATATATTGCTTTGAACTTGCCCACAATTTCGTTTTTGATATAACGATCGCAGTTTAGAGAAATATTGTTCTATCGAAACTTCTTTTGCAATGTTGTGTTCTATTCCTTTAGTCTGCAAGTACCCAAAGTATTTATTATAGTGGTTGTTTTCCATCTCAAGAATTAGTTTTTGCCCTCCTTCCACTTCAAACCTACGATGTTCAATTCACTTCCCCTTTTCCATGCAACTTATTTTGCAATTTTGTCCAATCCAAATTTCATTTGGATATCTCTACTGTAACAGCCAACGCAGTTTAGGAGATTGTGAAGATGATTCTTTATCTTAGCATACAACTTAAGATCATTAATGTACCAAAGGTGACGAATTTGTGCGACAGACTGTTGTAAACGGTATGCCTTATTTAGAGAATTTAACAAAGTTGTTAACGGTTTCAAGGTTAAACAAAGCCACATTGGGAATTTGCCTCTTTTAATACTGATTTTACCTGAATCTATACTTTCTGTAGGGGGTTTCATCAACAAACCTGTCTTCCACTTAGTCATAGCTAAGAAAATTAATAAGCCTCAATCTTATATAGCCTAAGAATTTTTATCACCTACAAGTGAGGTACACTATCAAAAGCTTTCTGATAGTCTACATATGCCATGTATGCCATTTTCTTTCGATTTTGCCGCATGCTTCATTACAGCTAAGTCTATTAGGAGCTGTTCTTGGCAACCTCTTGGTCATTTTTTACATCCTTTTCGTTATTCTTCTAAAATATTGTTATTTTCCAAATGGGCATGTAATATTTTCAGATATAATCGACGTAAACATGTTGTATATTGTAGGAAGGCATGTAACTGGTCTGTATTTATAGGGATCTTTATTCGATTTCGAAATTAAGAAGGTGTTTCCCTCCGTCATGAATTCTGGCAGTTCGGTTGGTTGTTATAGCAATGATGATCTATCTAGCACTTTGAAGGTTGTAGGTGCGTTCAAGCTATTTTTTTTAGCCAGAAATTTTGTGTTTTATCTGATCTAGGCGCTTTCCAATTCAACGCTTTTTGGATTGCTCTTTTCACATCCTCTGAACCTATCCGGCAGTTTGCCATTGTTCTGACATTACTTACCTTCCTTCTTTGATCCGCCAGCCATTTTGCGTTACTATGTTGTACCGATGTACTTCATATTCCAGACTAATAATCTGTCTTTTGTTGCTAACTAAATCTGTTGTCCAGGATTATTATTATTTTATTACTATTATTTATGTGAGAGCTCCTTTCGGGAGAAAGGCAGAACAAGTTTTCCTGCATGTCTAGGCTTTGGATATA
This sequence comes from Melolontha melolontha, assembly GCA_935421215.2. Taxonomy (NCBI): domain Eukaryota; kingdom Metazoa; phylum Arthropoda; class Insecta; order Coleoptera; family Scarabaeidae; genus Melolontha; species Melolontha melolontha. Next base: position 18,349,395 of record OW285241.1, on the reverse strand, counting down.
CGATGTTATTTTGCCCTATTTTTTGTTTTTACTATTTTCATATTTTTCCCAATGATCTACTGTAACGTTGTTCTTTTGAATTTCTTTTTTTTTCTCAGTAATCTACGATCATTGGAGGCGTTTAGTTCGTTGTTTCGGAGATATGTTGTTTCGGTTTGAGATGTTGTGTTGGTGGTTTTTATCATGTATTCTGGCTCAGCACCTGACGCACAATGCTCGTTGACTCTAGTGACTATTTTTTTGAAGCTGTTTATATGTCATAGGATGTATGTTTAGGGTCTTTAAAGCCTCATGTAACTTCAGCGGTATTTCACCTGTAACACCGATGACGATAGGTACTACAATCACCTTGTCTTGGCTCCACATTTCTTTAACGTCTTGGGCAAGAGGCAGATATTTCTCGATTTTGTCCCTGTGCTTCTCCTGGATATTCGCTGGCGCTGGTACAAAGATGTCTATGAGGTACGTAGTTATTTTGTTGTGGTCTCGTAACGTCATGTCTGGTCTGTTGTGTTGGACAGTTCTGTCAGTCTGTATTGTCCGATTCCAGTATATCATGGCCTCAGGGAGCTCCGCTACATTTTTCGGCTGGTACTTATAATATGGTGTTGTCCCAGTGGTTCCATCATACAAGTTTGTATATTTCCAGGTGGATTTCGCAACGTTGTTGTGGCGTCTGGTGTATTCTTTTGGGGCTAAAATGGGGCATCCGCTGAGTATGTATTCTATAGCTTCAGGTTTCTCGCCATATATTCTGCATGACGTTTATGCGATGTTTTCTTTTAATATGTGTTTCTTGTCTTGTATAGCCATCATAAAGCCTTCTGTTTCGACAAATAAGTTGGTGTTACATAGTCATTGTCAACGGCACGGTAACATCAGAGCGTTACTTAGGTTTACTACAGAATGAAGTAGTGCCTCATCTCCGTAGCATCTTCAATGAGGAACAACTAGATAATGTCTGGTTACAACAAGATGGAGCTCTTCCTCATTACGGTGTGAAAGTTCGAAATTATTTAAACACAGCTTTTCCACAAAGTCGGATTGCTAGGTGAGAATTTATCGAATGGCCACCAAGATCACCGGATTTGCAAATATTAGATTTCTCCATTTGGGGACATGTTAAATCAAGTATATGCCAATAGACCACAAAATATTGAAGAATTATAAGACAGGATTCGTCAGGAAGCGTAAAACATTAGGAAACTGTTTACGCGAATTTGAGGAGAGATTAGTGCGTTATCAATTCGAACATTTAATACAGTGATTTCAACTTTTATTGTTAATTTGTTTGCTTTTAGTTAACTTTTTGTGAGACTGTAAATAAACGTGCATATTGGTGACAGCGTGGTTGTCGAGATGATTATTTGCAAATAACTTAAAAACGTCTAAGTTGGTAAAAATTACAAATAATAGTAAATATCTCAAGAATGGAGCAAAATAGAGACATAATTGTAGAGGCTGGCCCAAAATGACCTAAGGGGTTTGAGTTCATTATAACTTCTTATTTAAGACATAATTATTAAATTTTTTAAATTTTAAATACAGTATATTAATGGAGAATATTTTTAATTTAATTATGAAAAATTATAGATCGCAAGTGGTGGCCATTTTCTGCTTCGCATATTCGTGATCTTTCCAAAACATTTTCCATAACCTTTCGCAAAACTTCAGGTGTTACGTTGTTGATTTCGTCGCGTATAATATTTTTTAATTGTTGTATGGTTCCAGGCTTATTAATATAGACGTTTCCTTTCAAATAACCCCAAAGGAAACAGTCCGAAGCAGTTAAATCCGGTGAACGCGGAGGCCAATTAAAATCGCTTGTACGGGAAATAATTCGTTCACCAAAGATGTCGCATAAAGGAGCCATTGTGTCCCTCGCAGTATGCGCTGTAGCTCCATCCTGTTGGAACCATACTTGCGGATGGTTTTCCACGGCTGGCCTTAAAAAAATTTTCCAACATTGTCCGATATCTAACACCAGTGATGGAAACGGCGACACCCTGTTCATTTTCAAAAAAATATGGGCCAATTATTCTTTCCGACGAAACACCGCACCAAACGGTACACTTAAGTGGGTGTAATTCTCGCTGTTGCAGTACTCTTGGATTTTCCGTAGCCCATATCCTGCAGTTTTGCCTATTAACGAACCCATTTAATTGGAAATAGGCTTCGTCGCTCATAATTAAATTATGAATAAAATCATGATTTTCTTCTGCTTGTTGACGAAAATAAATTGCATAATCAAGTCGTTGCTGGTAATCTGTCGGTTTCAATTGTTGGACAAGCTGAATTTTCTATGGAAACATTCTTATTGTATGCAAAATTCTCTGCAGCGACCCTCTTGAGAGGCCAAGTTGTGTCGAACGTCTCCTGGTTGATGTTTCTCCATCTTCCCGAATACTCTCCTGTACCCGTTCAATATTGTCATCCGTGTGCACCGTTCGTCGTCTGCCGGCACCAGGAAGGTTCCTTACAGCCCCATGTTCTCGAAAATTTGCAACCAGACGGTTTACTGTTGACTCTGACGGTCCAACCCGCACATTAAAATAGCGACGACATGCACGCTGAGTCAAAACAATGGATCGTTGATTTGAGAAATAAAGTTCAACGATTTTGGCACGTTGTTCAATTGTGTACTGTTCCATTTTAAATTCCCCAAGTCTTCTTTACAAAATACTGAAAACAAAAAAAAATTATAATAAAAAAGTTATAAGGAATTAAAACCCCTTCGGTCATTTTGGGCCAGCCTGTATATACAAAAGCACTTTAAAATCACACTAGGATTTCATCTATGTAAAAATATACAGGGTATTTCGTTGAAAAAAATCAAATTGAATACAGTTTCCATGATAACACGAGCAACACGTAGATTAGAAATATGTTCTTACAATAGATTGCTTAAAACCAAAAAACTTTTGTATGAAAATTTTTTTGAAAATTTGTATGGTTTCCAAAAAAAATTTAAGTGTTCCGGAACATTAGAATAACCCTGTATATCTTAAAGTTTTCGACGTAGTTTCATGTGACTTTTTTAAATTTCGTCCAATTAACACGGTCCGTGATACTGGTTTCGAGTAAACCAACGTAACAAGTCTTTTGGCATCGTTACCACGAAAAAATATGAACTATTTTAAAATAAATAATTATCATCACTTCCGAGATAAACCTCGTAGTAATACAAGAAAAAATGCAATAATAAAGAATAATGGAGCCAAGTCACAACGTTATGGAACACTTATTCCCAGACACAATACAAATGTGACGAGAAAAATGCCAAGAACGTCTGGCAAAAATGCCTGTGAAACCATAAAAATGACTAATATTAACAAATCAACTTGTCTGAATACCAGAACGTTTGAGTGCGAGTAAACACAACTGCACAATCGAGTGTGAAGCTCCTCCCCTTTTTTCGCATGTATTATGCTAAATGGAGCCGGCGTGCACAAGCGTTAAAAAAGGCGACCAAAGGTGCATATTTATGCATGCTTATTAAAATTCTTGGACCACTATTATTGAAGCAAGTGAAATATCGTCGTAAAAATAACGAATGCCGGTAGAGGGCACCTTAATATATCTCTCTCATTGCGTTTTATATACTTACAATGTGCATAGAGAGGTATACATGGATAAGAACGATCGCGTTAGCGAATTGAGACGAACGATAAATTGCTCGTATTGTAATTGCTAAATATTTTATTCACTTTGTCTTTATACAGAGTGCGTCGAAAGTATTGTTTAATGTTATTGAACAGTACATAACCACGTTTATTAATTCTAGAATGTAGATCTGCTTTCGCACATTGTCTTCGAGTAATTATAAATCTCTGTATGTGCTCAAATGTCTTTAATGAGGAACGGAAGAGGACAAGAATAGTATCCCTGTATAAAATAGAAGATCTTGAACTACAGACCAATTTCGATATTATTTTACTTAACGAAGTTTTATATTATAGTACTGTTGGGGCGTATGTGGTTGGATTTGACACTTCTTCAAATCACGGGTCGTAAATTCGTGATGTCTAGTTTTTGTTGAATCGTCGTTGATTCAACTGTGAATAGAAGTTCGCAAAATAACAATACTTGTTGAAGGTACAACACTCTTTAATTATTAAATACAAGAAAGCAATGTTACATAACCCGCAAGCAGAACACATTATTATAAACTTGGTTACATTTTATAAATCTAGTAACGCATGAAGCTGCTTGATCGGAATGGCACGTGTGATTTCGTTGATAGATCTTAACAAACTTAAACTTTTAATTGTAAAATGTTCGCCAGGTAAACAATATGCAGTCATAAAACTCCATCCTATTTCTTATGATTAGTCGAAACAGAATAGGTATATAAGTTTACATAAACTTGACATCACTACATTGCACATTAGGTCAAACGGCCGCTTTTTCTGTGCAAAAGTGAAAAAATCAAAGTTCAGTTTTACTTTCGTTGTTGTTGTTTTCTAATTGGAAACCATTCAAAACAAATATACCTAATTTTTGTCTGTGCTAAATATAAAGCACCGTTATATATATGTCAAAGTCATTCGAAGTAATATTTTTACAAATGTGCTAGCGAGATCAGTATTTATTTATTGGTCAATTTTAACTGTGTGTTTCTCGAATTGTGTTGACGATAATTAATTTCTGTAAAATGCAAAATAAAGAGACAAGTAAGTATAAATGTGTGTCATTGATACTGCTTTATGTTTACGTCGGTATACTTGAAAATTACCCATCAGAGTACATAACCTTAAAATGGTGCAATTTCTCTAAATGTTTGATCTTCTGTAAGCCATACAAAATTTTGCCGAATTTGACCTCTTTGAAATTGAAAACATAGATTAAGCAATATTTAATGAGTTATTTGCAATTTATTTCAAGCTGCTATTTTTTGCGTTTTACGAGTAATGCCTCTTTTTTTCAGGTAACCTTTGTTTTAATAAAATTGAACTGTTAGAAATATGGCGAAAAAAAGCATAAAAAAAGAAAAGTTTGATGCCGTTTTCAAGCATGAAGTTGAAAGAATTGAAGCTAATACGATTTCGGATAAAATGGAGAAACATATAAAGCAAACATTACATTTTTTTGCGGAAAGTTGGCTCAAAAGTGGGAAAAATGTCACAGAAGGATGCATGTGTTTAAGGATCAAAATCATGCGTGGTTAAATTCAGATTTAAATTTTGTGGTGAATGGCACCGAAAAAGTTGTTGGTCGTCCACGTGTGCCATTCAACGCAAAATCAGAATTTGGGAAAAGAAAAGAAGCTGCAGACCTTTCAAATGAGACAAATCTTCTCGATCGTGCAGCGGCAATATCAGCTCGTAAGCACGGTGATGCTGATTTAGCTGCAGTGCTAAAAGAAAGTATTGAAAGCCCAACAGGACCATCAAAAATGCGTAAGGTTTGCTATCAAGATCACCAAAAGCCAATTCCACTATCTGCGGATGAGACTTTAGCTTTTCTTCTTGAATATAATTTTTCCAAAGAACAATATAATGCAATACGCCACGAAAACAAATTACGTAATTGCGATATATATCCACATTATAGGAAAATTACAGCTGCAAAGTTGAAATGTCGACCTCAGGGTATAATAGCAAATGAGACCCTTGCCAAAGTTTCGTTGCAATCTATTTTACTGCATACGGCTGAAAGAATTGTTGACCTCCAAAAAGAAGTTTTTCAAACTGTAATGGAAGCGGAGAAGACGAATTTTTTGGGATCGGTATTAATATTAAGCTATGGATTTGATAGCAGCACTGGTCAGTCGCAATATAAACAAACTTTTAATGAGGCAGGTTCGTCAAATAGCTCAGGTGCCTCTCTTTTAGCTACTACAGTTATTCCTTTAAGGTTACTGCTCTTATCCGGAACGCCAATTTGGAACAACCGCACACCACAGTCTGTAAGATTTTGTCGGCCCATTAAATTGCAGTACATAAAGGAGATAAAACAAGTTGTTTTAAAGGAAGACCTGGATTTAAAAAAGAAATTGACGCTCTGGCAAGCGTAAGAATATCAATTGGTGATGGAAAATTTGTTGAAGTATCATTTAAATTATTTTTAACACTCATTGATGGAAAAGTTTTAAACATTATAACTGGAACTAGATCAAACCAGGCTTGTCCCATTTGTGCTGCTACGCCGAAGGACTTTATGAACACATTTAATTACAAAAGTGAAATATTTCGAGCAAAAGATGAAAACTTAAAGTTTGGACTTAGTCCCCTTCGTTGCTGGATTAGATTTTTTGAATTTGTATTACATTTAGGCTATAAATGGGAATTACAAAAGTGGCAGGTACGAGGAGATGATAAGTTAATTATTTTAAAAAGAAAAACAGACATACAAAACGCTTTAGGAAAAAGCTCGGACTTCGTGTCGACATGCCCAGTTCCACAAATGGCTCCGGTTCCACAAATGACGGAAACACTGCTCGTCGAGCTTTTACTGAGCATGTTATTTTTTCTGAAATAACTAATGCCGACAAAGATTTAATATATCGATTCAAAATCATTTTGATTTGTTTATCCTGCCAGTTTGCAATTAATTCATGTAAATTTGAAAAATATTGCTTTGAAACAGCAAAATGTTTTCAGAATCTATATCCTTGGTTGCCAATGACTTCCACAGTACATAAAGTACTAATACATTCAAAAGAAATAATAGAAAATACAGCACTTCCAATGGGTTATTTTGCAGAAGAAGCAGCTGAATCGCGACATAAGATATACAAAGCCGATAGATTGCATCACGCCCGCAGAAACAATCGTACCAATAACCTGCTAGACGTATTTAATAGAGCTGTCGATACTTCAGATCCATTAATTTCCACAAAATTTTTAAATAGGCGCTTGCAAAAGCGGAAACGTTCTACTCTTCCACCTGAAGCAATTGAACTGTTATGTTGCAGCGAAACCATAGAAGAAATTCATCTTAGCAACCAAGACGATGAAATTAATGAAATTGAAGAGGACCTATTTGATTTAAATTTACAAAACGAATTAGATTTAAGCAATTACTGAATATTGTAGTTTAATTAAAATAAATAAATGAATACTACGTATAATGTTTGCATTAATGATTGCAAAAGGGTTAATTTTTGGTCGCTAATGGGTTAAGTTGCATTTTTTAATAGATTTATTCTTACACAGTAAATTCCTACAGGCTTTAGTTTGAATACCATGGTTTTGAAGAAGTTATTAATTTAGCACAGAAAAAGTGGCTATTTGACCTATAGTGCATTGTATGGAATAGAAAAATAGATAGGTCAGGTATATACGATTTTACCCAAACTCCACCTTGGTTGAATTGTGTGTCCGAAATACTTAGGTCGTCTATAGGCAACTCGTTTCCGAGATATAGAGATGTGCCGAAATTGATTGTAATTTTTCGGCGAAATTTTCGAGATTTTGAAAAATGTTCGATCTTGAATTTCTTCTCAAAATCTACCCTAAGGTTATCGGATTCTGAACGATTTTCCGCTGAAAATTCGCGATTCGGTTACGCGATACGGTTTTTCTGGCATAACTCAAGAAGTAGGCATCCGAGAAACCTTACGGTTTGTACTAGTCGATTCAGAGTATCAAACCTCGTCCGGGGGTATAGGATAGGTCGTCTACAGGCAACTCTTTTCCGAGAGACAGAGATGTGCCGAAATTGAATGTAATTTTTCGGCGAAATTTTCGAGATTTTAGAACACCCCAATTAATGCTGTTTATTTTACAACACTGGTATTGTATATAATAAAAAGAGAAGCATAATATACATACATAAATTATGAACACTGGGGACCTACCGCTCTTTTATACGTAACTTGAACGCTATTGTCTATAGTAAAATTTCATTCATAAAATAAAAATAAGGCCAGATCTAAAAATATTTTATTTATTTTGTGTTTTAGATCATCAATCTTTTTTTGAATATAACTGTATATGTTAAATAATCAAAATATTATAGTATTTGTGTTACAAATATTGACGAATTCTTGGCGCGAAATAATCTAAAATATTCGCTTTTTACAATTTGAAACAGCTTTTTGTTGTTATTTTATCAAAAATACAACAAATATCTTTCATTGCAAGTAAAATAAACACATTTATTTCAAAGCTTATTTACTTAAAAAGCATTTCACAAAGAAAATAGAATTCCTGTGACACACTGCAAAGTCTGAATAATTTTTAAGTTAGATTATGTCTCTTTGGTGATGCAATATAAGTGGTATTAAAGGAACAGTGTCAAGGCTTGATAAAATGTATTCATGGGAAGGAAGAGTTCTTTTAGAAAGCGCACATACTCCCAACATTAACCCTGGCCCCCGACCAAGAACAGTACGCTTATTTAAAATAAGTCTAAGTTGTTTAATGTCTTGTAAAACTAGACGTTGTAATATTGCTGTTGTCCATTTGAAGTAAGAATGCAATCAATAATTGAACACTTCGTGTCAACCATTACTGCCTACGCATTTAGACCCGACAATAATACTGCAGCGGCTCCAGACTTACAGTATCCTTCTGTGAATACTGTCCGATTAGATTTGTATGTTCTAGGACGGAGTTTCAATACGTTTTGTTTTACATAAAAGTTATTGTCTGAATTTTGTATTATGTTTCGAGTTCTTTAAAATAATGAGAATATATGAGTAATTATATATAGTACAGTGGTTCAATAAATATTTTGTAAAATTTACTAAAAGTACTTTTAAAATCATACTTCGTCTGTTAAGGTAATTATATTACATTAAGGTTACGATTATCCAACCCATCTTGCCACTTTTGAAATTCAATTATCTTAGATTTATTAGCAAGGAGTTCTTATACTATAGAAGCACGAGGAGAATAATCACGAACAACTTACATACGCAAACAAGGAGCCAACCTTAGTAATGAGTGGTGATATTTATACTCCCGAATTGAGGCTTTTCGGTTTTTGTATAAATTTCCCTTATGCTTTTTCAAAATCTCATACACCTTAGTAACTTATATGCCAATTTTCAAAACAATTGCGACATTATTATTTTATTATACATGGGCGATATAACGTGCCTTCAAAAACTTTACTCATTAGTAGGGACCGGACACGCGAGGCCCATGACTCACCGCCCACGGGCGTACTATTGAAAATTTGTATTTTTAAAGAGTTTTTAATTTTATTTATATAATTGGAAAACAAACGGGTATCGAGATTTTGATTTTCAAAACAAGTGTTTTGGCAAATTTCCAAAGTGTTCCCGAAGAAAGTACAACTGATTTTTTAAATTTTGAATTTGAATTAGTTCATTGCATTCAGAAATACTTCGAGCATCGTCATTTAAAAATGTTACGAAATTTTGTAAACTATCGAAATTCTCTGCATAAAAACTAGTAGCTTCCAACCATGTTCCCCATCTAGTTATTACTGGAGAGGGAGGCCGTAACAAAGATGGAAGTTTTTTCGCGTAAAGAGCTACTCTCAACGGTGCTTTTCTAAAAACTTTTTTAAAAGCGGATAAAAGTCTATCAACTTCCGGAAAGGTGTCTCTGATATATTCACGGATTCACGGTAATATTGAAGTAATTGCGTCACAATTCAACGACAAAAAAAACATATGTGCGGCTAACCGAATGAGCATGAACGAATTCAATAATTGTGTGTTGTACTTAGCGATGTTATAGACTATTTATATGGTCCATTGGGGTGTAGTCTAGTTAGCCTATTCGCGGTGCACCCAGGGTAACGCTAAATGAACTAGAGTACTGGCAGCCAGTCCATAAAATCTTTATTCTGGCTTTATACTTGGGAAAGAAAAAGAAGTGAATGGTTGGTGATATACCAGATGGTTCTCACAAGAACCAAGAGACTAGAGTCCTTAACACTGTGTATTTGTTTGTATTTCACAAATATGTGTATAAGCTTTTTTTTTGTATTTTCCTTGTAGGCCATGCGCTAAATAAATAAATATATTGTCTATCGTAATTTCGGCCTTTCGTACTCGGTCCCTACTCATTATAAACTGCCATGCTTTTCTTAATGGTTGGTGAGAGTGCTCGTATAATTTTGATAGTTTAGTTTTGTCATGTAAATGTGTGTCATAATTAGCAATTTAGTTTTTGAAAATATATTTATCACAATAGTCTAAATTAAAAGAAAATAATACTAAAGCAAATGTTGGAAATGTTGACCGTATATACACTGCTCAACTTTTGAACTGGTACACTTATATAGCATGCAGTAAAAGTAAACAATCCTTGTAGGCGTTAGACATGACTTCCTATATGATCAGGGCTGTGTTTCGGAATGCAAACAAATGTCTATCGAATGACATTTGCGACTCCATTGTTGTTTGTTGTTATTATCTGTCATAAGTGCAATTACTGAGCTCGCGGATGCTTATACTTTTCTCAAGTTTTAAGATAATTTTTGCTATTTTCTCGAATAAGTTTTAATGCAGAGTGGTTGATTGCATTTTAGAGATGCCATTAAGGCGTTTAAGTATTGAAGAGATTAGTCAAGCTATGGGAATGCTTATGACTGGTGTATCGCTAAGAACTGTTGCTGCCCATTTCAATGTGAGCCACAATGTCATCAGAAGAGTTCGAATTCATTTTAATGATACTGGATCTGTCAAACATAGACACGGCGGAGGGCGAAATCGCAGTACAACAGTTAGGGAGGACCTTTTAATTACGATTCAGTAACGAAGGAATAGATTTTCTACTGCAAGAACACTCCAAATTCAGTTATTGAATGCAACAGGTACTCAAGTATCCACTCATACAGTAAGAAGAAGGCTCCAAGGGGTAAATTTAGGGTCCAGATCTTCTAAAAAATGCCCATTGTTGACCAGAGCCCACAAAAGAAGAAGGCTAGAGTGGGCACATCAACGTGTAAATTGGAATGTTGAAGATTGGGGTCGTTGTTTATTTAGAGTGGGTTTCCATAGCTCAGATGTAAGAGTTAGAGTTTGAAGAAACAGAGGAGAACGCTATATTTAGAACAACGTGACTTACCATCAAGCTCATGGAGGTGGTTCAATTACTGTTTGGGGAGGTATTTCTGCGACTCGTCGTACTGAATTGGTTATGCTTGGAAATGCAACAATGAATAGTGTCAGGTATCTTAATGAGGTATTACAACCTGTAGTGTTTCCATTTGCTAATGAAATAAGCGATGGTTTTGTGTTTGTTGATGATAACGCGCGTCCTCATAGAACAAGACAAATCAATGCATTTCTTGAAGAGAACAATATTACGCACATAGATTGGCTAGCGAACTCTCCAGATCTTAATCCCATAGAGAACGTATGGGGATAATACCAAGAGATTGATAAGATCATGAGGAGTGGATCCAAACAATCACCATCAGTTCCGAACTGCCGTTTTGGAAGAATGGCAAAATATTCCTCAGCATTACATTTGGAATTTGATTTCCAGCATGCCAAGACGTTGCCAGGAGGTCATAAGAGCTAGAGGAGGTCCCACGCATTATTAATCTTTAGGTGTTTGGTTATTTTTTCTTTCCAAAGAAAACTTTTCTGTAATTCTAAAATGACGATTTTGTTATTTTTCTATTAAAACATTGAAATTCGTTATTTAAGATTTATTCTTTTAATTCTTCGCCTTAAAAGTGTTTCCCAGAACCATATACTATCAATTCAGCAAGAAAGTGTTGCCCAAAAAGTAGTAAATTGTTTTTTATATATGTTCTTGTAAGTGTACCAGTTCAAAAGTTGAGCATTGTATATAGTATAATGAACTTACTGTAAATGAGAATCATGTACAATAAGTTCATTATACTAACTATACAGGCTGATTCATTTTCGGCCCTCACCATGGGGATCTCGCTTATTATTGGAGATAGAGTATAGGTTTAAATTTGGCAAAGTTGTTAAATTTTGTGTTTGTTATAAATCCGTAAAGAAAATAGACCTGTGACAAATGACCTTCGTTATTTAAAAAAAAAACGCGAAACCCCATTTTCTTCTTTTACCTGTAGCACCGACATTTGGCCTTGTAGAGAAAAAATAAAAACACATCCTTGTGGCCATTTCTAAACCTCTATCCAGTGGTGTACTCTAAATTTTTATACGACGTTTTGTTTCTTTCTGGCCATCATCAACTATCTAATTTCTTATAGGCGCCATATTGGATTTAGACATCTTCAGAAATAGTTTTTTTATCTGATTTCAACCATGTACCACATGCTGACTAAAGTTTTTGACATTAGGTTTTATTTGAAAGAATAAATTATAAGATTAAATCAGGTAGCCATGGAATTTCAATCTGTCAAACATTTCATTTATTGTTCATTAATAATACAAAAATGTCATACACTAACGAAGAGAAACGAGATATGGTAAGTATTTTTTATCCTTCGAACCGAAATTCAACAGTAGCGAGTACAAGATATCTACAATTATATCCAGTACGACAACAGCCTCATCGTACCATTTTTCTAGATCTCGACAGAAATTTGGTCGAGAATGGATCGTTTACTAAGCCGCGTAATGGTCCAGACAACAGGAATTTAAATGAAAATCGACAAGATATATTAAAAATAGTAAATTAAAAGCGTGTTTTCAAATTTCATGTTAATCTTGTATTTTTATAGATAAATAATAATCCATCAATTTCTACAAGCGAAGTAGCGTCAGAATTAAATTTGTGCCAGTCTAGAGTTTGGAGAACTTTACATAAAAGTAGGTTTAAACCATACAGGATCCATGTTAGTCACTCTTTACTGCCTGGAGATAATTTGAGAAGGCTAGAATATTGTAATTGGTTAATGGGAAGGATAGAAAATAACGAAAACGTTTTTAAGAAAAACCATCTGGTCAGATGAAACAAAATTTACAAATTCTGGAATGTTCAACAGAAATACGGAGCACTATTGGGCAGTACAAAATCCCAAAACAGGGCTAGAAGACCACAACATCGTTTTGGAATAAACGTTTGGATGGGTATTTTGGCAAATCGTCTCTTAGGACCAGTTATGTATGAAGAACATTTAAATGGAGAAAGATATATAAACATTTTACGTACATACGTATCTGACTATCTTGACGACAATATTCCATTAAATCAATTACAATATTTATGGTGGCAACAAGATGGCGCACCAGCACACAATGCAGCTGTTGTTAGAAATTTCTTAAATCAAGAGTTTGCAAACCGTTGGATTGGAAATAGGGGAGTTGTTGAATGGGCTGCGAGATCGCCTGATTTAATTCCGCTAGATTTTTTTTTATGGGGATATGTTAAGAATAATATTTATAAAGTAGATGCGCCACAAAACATTGAAGAATTATGAGACAGACTTCAGAATGCCTTCGATGCAGTTCCTAGAAGAACTATACAAAGGGCAGTACAAAATGCCAGAAGGCGTGCCCAATTGTGCATTTCCGAAGATGGCCAGATAATTGAACATTTACTGTAATTGTTTATTGTCTACTTTTCTATGTCTTTTTATTAATGTTTTTGTTATCTTGTACTCGCTACTGTTGAATTTCGTTTCGAAGAATAAAAAATACTTATCATATCTCGTTTCTCTTCGTTTCTCTTCGTTAGTGTATGACATTTTTGTATTATTAATGAACAATAAATGAAATGTTTGACAGATTGAAATTCCAAAGGCTACCTTATTTAATCTTATAATTTATTCTTTCAAATAAAACCTAATGTAAAAAACTATAGTCAGCATGTGGTACATGGTTGAAATAAGAAAAAAAACCCTTTCTGAAGATGTCTAAATCCAATATGGCGCCTATAAGAAATTAGATAGTTGATGATGACCAGAAGGAAACGAAACGTCGTATAAAAATTTAGAGTACACCACTAGATAGAGGTTTAGAAATGGCCACAAGGATGTGTTTTTATGCCAAATGTCGGTGCTACAGGTAAAAGAAGAAAATGGGGTTTTCGCGTTTTTTTTTTAAATAACGAAGGTCATTTGTCACAGGTCTATTTTCTTTACGGATTTATAACAAACACACAATTTAACAACTTTGCCAAATTTAAACCTATACTCTATCTCTAATAATAAGAGAGATCCCATGGTGAGAACCGAAAATGAATCAGCCTGTATAGTATAATGAACTTACTGTAAATGAGAATCATCTACAATAAGTTCATTATACTAACTATATATACGCGAAGTATAAAATTGAAGAGTCATGTCTGTCCAGGATGCTATGTGTTGACAAGCTTCAATAAGAGCGATATGCCTCCGACCATTCTAGAATAGATGTGAATTTTCACGAATTTTTCATTATCCTAACAATCAGGAAGGTGGCGTCGGGACGTGTTGCGTTTCTGCGTACTGGTACAAACTTAATTTGTCGAAATATAGAAATTAACGCAGCACATTAGGCGACCGTTACCTGTAATGTGATTTTTAATACTCATTGGTTCTCATTTACAGTAAGTTAATTATATAAACTATTGTGTTAAGCATTATGACAATATCCCCCGTATATCCAATTTATATCAACACCTACATGCTAATATTTCTCTCTATACATTCACTCATCAGCGTTACTTTAATGAATTCCGTTTTTATTACAAGAACAATTTTCGAGAGACCCGTGTATACGCAATTTAACATTTAAATGATCGCGAAAAAAGTCGTCCAGCTGCATTTAGTGAAACACCGCGCCCGACTTTCATTCCATATGGACGGCAACTAATTACCTTTGGGTTTTAATTTAGTTTTGCTATTATCTACAATGAGCCGTGTATGTACGTACGCCATCCGGAGCATAAATCATTCAGAACATTCTGCTCGTACGGCAAAAATAGGTATCTGTCCAAGTTAGATGACCGTTGCATTACTGCTATGCGCGTCGTTTGCGGTCTTTTTTACCTTCGCGGTTATCTCGTTCAAAATTAATTTTATTGTAATTTGTTTGTGAGTGAATGCTGTTTTATTTGCCTCCTTTCAAGTGATAAAGAGTAAATTGAAAAAGTAATTAAATTAATATTGTTGATAGGTGCTGTAATTTATACGAGACTAGTAGATCAAAAATTAAGAAATGAGATGGAAAATAAAGTTTGAAGAGGAATAAGCGGTTTTAGAAAAGGAAGATAAAGCCAAGACCATATCAGTGTAACAAAAAGTAATAAGTAGAGTAAAAGAGCTAGGAAAGAAGGCACATTTAGTTTTTGTCGACTTAAAGGTAGCATTAGATACGACCTTAAAAGAGAATATGTGGGAGGCATTGGAGGAAGAATTTAATGTTAATGAGAAAGTCATAAAGGTAACTAAAAGTATACAGGGTTTTCACGCAACCCGTTCATTAGAAGTTTTCTATGTTAAAGCCTTAGGATTTGCGATCAACATAAAACCAGTTAGACACGAAATACACTTTGGAAGTTCCTTCCACCAAACACTACAGTATTACGTCAGTGTTACAACCTATGGACCAGGGAGCAATAGCAAAATTCAAAGCTTATTACCATCGCCGCACTTTTAGCTAACTAATTAATGAAACTGACGGGGAAGGAAGACAGTCTATGCGAGAGTGGTGGAAGTCATACATCATGAAGGCTATTCACAACATAGACGAGGCGTGGAACGAAGTTAAAAAGAGTTGTGTGAACGGGATATGGCGTCATCTTTGGCCAGATGTAGTGGAAGCACTTAGAAGAATTGTCCAGATGCAGAGACAAGTGCTTGAAGACATTGCTGCAATTATTGAGGGGTCTGAACTTGAAGATGTTGCGGTAGAAGATCTCGAACAACTTGTAGCAACGCACGACGAACCTCTCAGCAATGAAGATCTGATCGAGTTACAGAATAATCCCATCGACGACGAGGAAGAACAAGTAGAAGAGAGCGTTTTATCTTCAAGCGGAATACAAAATGCTCTTTCAAAAATTTATTCAGGTTTGGACATATTGCAGAGCATAGACAGTGATGATGACCGTATTTTGACCGTGTGTTAAACAATTAAAAACAACGTTGGGTGTTGGGAACGTATTTTACAAGAACGTAAAAGAAACGCTAGCCAAAAGACAATAGATGTATTTTTCCGTAAAAAAAACATGTAATACTGCATAAAGTGTTCTTAGAATTAAAGTGATTGATTCAAATGATTTGTATTTTTTTGTATTAACTTTTGACTATGTTTAATCGTAAACCCCGATATACGCGAATTTGACTTAACGCGATTTTTTGCGAAACATATCCCTGGCATAAAGCGGGATATTACTGTAATTGGAAATTATTGCCTTGGATTGCCTTTATAAGCCGATCTTCACAATCAATAGCTCGGAAATGTTTTCCAGTCAAATTCATTTTTGGGTGAACACAAAATCTTTTAATTTTGATAATTAACAATCTGATAGAGCAAATTGCAAAACATTAAGAAGTAGCTGTCGAATGAAAGCAAATATAATTTTTTTAGGTTCTCGCAGGCTTGGAAAATTAGTAAACTTGTGCCAGTGTTTAAAAAAGGTGACAAGTCAAATATTACGAACTACCGACCAATAAGTATCATATCCAATTTTAGTAAAGTATTCGAATGCATACTTTATTGTAGACTATATAACAGTCTAGGGCCCTTCCTATCTGTCAAGCAGCATGATTTCATTTTTGGAAGGTCCATCGTTACAAACTTAACGGAGATCGCGCAATACCTCTCTAATGCTATTGATCAACGTAAACAGGTCGATGTCATATATACAGACTTTTCAAGGGCACTCGATTCTATTGATTACAATATACTTTTGGCCAAATTGGATCAAATTGGCTTTTACCCAGCTCTTATAACACTAATGATTTCGATGGTGGTCTTACGTTTACTGAGCACATATCTAGTATCTGCTCTTCTACTAGGTCTCTTGGTTTTCTCGTGAGATTATGTCGAAATTTTTCTAATATGAACTGTATTAAGGTACTATAACGAGCCATCGAAAAAATTCATAATTGGAGTAGACTGCGAAATTGGGTTGGTACTTTAGCCACTTCCACATAATGACATTTATTATTTGGCATTGAAACTATAAGTTTGTGTCAAATTTTTCAAAACTCTTATTAAGAAAATTAAATTTATTTAAAAAATGGTATCCAACATATAACAAAAAGCAAAAATTATCGAATGTTACTTCCGCACAGGTGTGAAAGTAAATGGCGAGTGGCAGTATTCAATTACGGAATGCATGGCTGATTTTAGTGAAGAACATCCTGAATTAGTGTTTGACTACAATGATTTTATAATGTTTTGACAAATTGTGTAAAGTTATTCAGAGAGACTGGTAGCGTTGGTCGAAAAACTGGAAGTGGACGGCCATCTAAACGTACAGCTGTTAATATTGAAGCCCTTCAGCATATTATTGATGAAAATCCAAAAACATCCATTTCAGTAGTGACCCAACAAACAAATTTATCTTATGGTACGTGCCAATTCATTCTTAAAAAAGTCTTACATTGTCATCCATACAAGCTGCAATGTTTTCATGAACTTTATCCAGTGGATTATTTAAGATGAGTGGAATCTTGTCAATGGTTTCAAAATAATCTACACAATCAGGATATCCTTAACACAGTTTTTTTCACGGATGAGGCCTGGTTTTATCTTTCTGGATATGTTAATTCACAGAATATGAGGTGTTGGTCCTCTGAGAATCCTAATTTTTTTGTTGAAAAAACATTGCATTCCCAAAAAGTTGGTGTTTTGGTTGGAATATATCGAAGAAGATTGGTGGATCCCATTTTTACAAGTACACTTACTGCTGCACGATATCGCAATGAGATACTCGGCTCATTCATAAATCAACTGGATGATGACGAATTACAAAATGGGTATTTCCAACCAGATGGTGCAACAGCACATATGACCAGAGAAACACTTCAAAATCTCAGAGAATTTTTTGATAACAGAATAATAAGCAGGAACACTGAAATCCCATATCCAACTAGGTTTTGCGATTTAAACATATGTGATTTTTTCGTACGGCCATACATCAAAAATTCGATTTATTCAACGCCAATTCATAATCTGGAACAATTGAGAATTCGCATAACAGAAAAGTGTGAAGAGATCAACAACTCACCGCAAATGCTGCATAAAGTTTTTGCTGGATTGCGGAGAAGAGTTGGTTTGTGTTTAGATGTAAATGGACAACATTTTCAACAACTTCTGTAGCTATATATTTTGATTATGATTTAGATATTAAATAAATTATTTGTTTTTTTTTTGTTGTAGTATCATTTCAATGCCATAACCTTTTTTTTACAATGAAACCAAATGAAACTGTCAAGCATCAAGTAATGTGTCATTATGTGGAAGTGGCTAAAGTACCAACCCAATTTCACAATCTACCCCAATTATGAATTTTTTCGATGGCTCGTTACTATGCCCTTGTTCGATGCAGGTTTGAATATGCATCTGTCGTCTGGTACCCGCATTATCTACACAAGCAAATCTCGGTCGAAGATGTTCAGAGGAGATTCTTAAAATATAGCAAACGCCAATTAAGGTGGCGCGAGGAGGGGTAATTTCGCGCAGGATTAGAAGTAGTGGGGAGATTTGTATTTGGTTTTACATCAAATGTCAGATAATTCTAACCTCTGAGCGTGTATCACTTTATGATCACGTAGCAAAGACATTATGTTCTGTCAAACGTGAATGACAATTACTGGAGTAGTGGGGGTGGACGTTTTTAAAAGCGGCTTCTGCGCACCCACTCCTCGCGCCAACTTAATTGGCGCTTGCTATACTTGTCGTATAGAAGGACGGCATTTACCCTGCCCATGGCATGTACTGGCTCAGCATAATTTTATGTCACTATCCCGTCGTAGAGAGGATTATTGTGCAAAGTTTTTATGTAATCTTCTAACACAAAGGATTGACGCCCCTTGGCTACTCGCGCAAATAAATTTAAATCTACCAACTCGTACCCCCGCAATTTTAGTGAAATCTCCTTTATACCATATGGTCACTGATTTTAATCAGCTTACCTCTTTGGGTTAGTATTTGTGTGTAACTTGTGTGCGGGTATGCGATCATTTACTTATTTGGTGTAATCTCATTGTTATTATTATTTAAACACATGGGTATTTCTAGATTTTTCTGTGTTCCCCTCATAGTCGAGAAAAACTGCAAAATTTGTAATGGTAGTAAATACATTTTAAATACGAATTTTTTATTTAAATTTTCTACTAATCAGCTTAATAGAAGATGCATAAATTTACATTTCGTTTGCAGATTTATTGAATCGTTACTATATTTAAATTACTAAGAAACTACTGGCGGATAAGTAGGGGAATTGTTATTTAAACGACATTTCTACACGTTTTTTTCAACACAAGCAAATGAAAAAATACTTTGCAATCGAAACAAAACCCAACAATACACATACCATTTGTTTATTTGTGTACTTGACAATTGTTCTTAGATCGAGGACGTCTTTTACAGTAAAATACCGTTCCGTCCGAGCCGTAAATTGAATTCAAATTCTATGCGAGAACAGTACGTCTTTTAAATAATAATAAAACGGCAATCGGTTGAATAATTTTTCGCTATTTTCAGAATTGCACAGTCTGTCGAACTTCCACGAATTTTCCGCCGACGGTCGGGTTTTAAATAAACAGCGAAGACGATTAAAACATTTCTAACATTTATATCCATCTTATTCTGTAGAATAACGACAGCGATCTAGAAAATGTATCAAAATATTTCCATTTCGTTAATATTAATTATTCTTTTTTTTTTTTTTTGTATTCATTTCCTATATCATTTTGCATTTCTGCTTAGGCAAAACAGTATTTTAACTCAATAGAAGATTTTCTTTTAATACCATGGAAGCAGTCCCTATTAATGAACTTATGAATAGAAACTAATATACGGGAGCTGATCCTTTTGCTCCGTCCCTAATATACAGGGTGTCCAGAAACTCTCCTGACAAACGAAGACCGGAGTTTCCTCAGATAATTTTAAGACAATTAAACCGAAATTCACCTAGTCGGAAAATGCTTCCTAAGGGAGCTAGAGTTCTTTGAAGATGGCGCCTTGTATTTAATTTTTTTTAAATTCCTCCAGAACACTTCTATTTAGAAAAAAAAAATTGTATGCTTATTTATCCTCCAGAGATGAATAGATTCCATCAATTGCGAATTTCTAGTACCGGTCATAGGCGTCCGTTTTGGGTAGGTCAACGGTTATTTTAAGGCATAACTTTTTTGTCTTTAACTTTTAAGCATTTGTGACACTAGATTATTAAATTTTCAGGTATTCCAGTACTAAAAGGTACTCTTACTTTAAGTCGGTAGGATACACCGTTTTCTAGAAAAATCGATTTGTAAATTTTTCGTTTTGTCTTCATTAAAGTTCAATTTTTTATTTTTTGCAATAGTTAGCTCTGAACTGCCAACAGAAGTAAAACCTACGTTTTTCATTGTCAAATTGTTGTCAGTTCGCGATGTTTATCTTTTCATTTTTTACTTTGTGTTATTCAAACACAACGATTACAATTTAAAAAAAAATGGTTTTTACTAATGAGGAATACGCCGATATGCATTTAGTTTATGGCGAAATGAGGTGTAACGCTCGAGCGGCGCAACGTAGATACGCTGAAAAATTTCCCAATCGTCAGCATCCCACTCACTCAACATTTACAGCTCTTCATCAACGATTAAGAGAAACAGGTTCAGTGGTCCCAAAAAATAATGAAACAGGGAGACATAATGATGTAACAGCAGAACATGAAGATGTTATTTTAATGGAAGTTGAGGAAAATCCAGAAATTAGCGTTCGAAGACTATCTGCCATGTACCCCACAATTTCAAAATCTTCCGTAGAAAATATCTTACACAAGGAAAGGTGCAAGCACTGCTAGAAGGAGATTTTCCTGCTCGCGTAGAATTCGCTAGATGGTTACAAAATCAGAAAAATCAAGATGAAGATTTCTTCAGGAACATTTTGTTTGGTGACGAAGCTACATTCTCAAAAAATGGAATTTTTAATGTACATAATGCACATTATTATTCGTACGTTGGTGACAATCCCCACGTTGTTCAAGAATTTAAGCATCAGCATAGGTTTAGCATAAACGTCTGGATAGGAGTAGTTGACGATTATCTACTTGGACCTGTGGAATTACCTGCTCGTTTAAATGGTGCTGATTACTTACATTTCCTGCAAAATATTTTACCTGATTTGTTAGATGAGGTGCGTTTAAATATTCGGCAAAACTTATGGTTTCTACAGGACGGCTGTCCGGCCCACTTTAGCAGGAATGCACGAGACTTTCTAGATAATAACTACGAAGACCATTGGATTGGAAGAGGCGGTCCAGTTGCTTGGCCAGCAAGGTCGCCGGATTTGAATCCTTGCGATTATTGTGTTTGGGGATACATAAAAGCATTTGTTTATTCCGTTCCGATACAAAATCGCGCAGAACTCTGGCTAAGGATACAAGATGCTTGCAACGAATTTAGAAATAACTTTGGAATTTTTGCAAGAATTCGGCGTTCTCTAAGCAAAAGGGTAAACTTATGCATAGAGACTAATGGTAATCACATCGAGCAACTTTTGTAACAATCTACCTTTGATACTTGTTCTTTTTTTGTTAGTTTCGTTCCATTGTAATAAATAATTTGTTTTTAATTTATTAAATTAATTTTCATCCATGCCTTGATAGTCCAAGCCAACTTCCGTCGCTAAAAATAAGTATGTACATAATAAATTGAACTTTAATGAAGAAAAAACGAAAAATTTACAAATCGATTTTTCTAGAAAACGGTGTATCCTACCGACTTAAAGTAAGAGTACATTTTAGTACTGGAATACCTGAAAATTTAATAATCTAGTTTCACAAATGCTTAAAAGTTAAAGACAAAAAAGTTATGCCTTAAAATAAACGTTGACCTACCCAAAACGGACGCCTATGACCGGTACTAGAAATTCGCAATTTATGGAATCGATTCATCTCTGGAGGATAAATAAACATACCAGTTTTTGTTTTTCTAAATAGAAGCGTTCTGGAGGAATTTAAAAAAAAATAAATACAAGGCGCCATCTTCAAAGAAATCTAGCTCCCTTAGGAAGCATTTTCGGACTAGGTGAATTTGGGTTTAATTGTCTTAAAATTATCAGAGGAATCTCCGGTCTTCGTTTGTCAGGAGAGTTTCTGGACACCCTGTATTTATAAACAAAAACAATTATTTATCATCACGTCGCATTGTAACTTACTATGTATAGACTAACGCTAGAAACTTACAAGTTTAAACTTTTTAAAGCGTGCCTGCAGTAGACGCCCAAGGTCGAGCGAGTCACATATCAGTATCAAAATAGTGTTGAGTAACGAGCGGTGATTTAAACTCACGTTTAAAAGAGATGACCCCAACTCTAATTTATCAAGATTTGGTGGATACATTAGGGAATCTGCAGTATCATATGACATAGTTAAAAGGTGGAGTTGTGAGTTTAAATGTGGTAGACAGTCGTGTACAGACGAACATACACGTGGAACATCCACAACCGTCACTACCCAAGCAACTGTTAAAAGGTTTATAACTTCTGCAGGATCAACGTGTGACGAAGAATATCCTGCTCTAAATGCAGATTCAATTAAAAAAGGTCTTGAACTGGCCAGTAAATCGGGTAAACATTTTGTTAAACATGATCCTAATGAGGAACGAACTGGAAAGCTTCAACATGATCCGATGTCATTAATGTCGTCTTACAGAGAATTACACAATGACCTAGCCAAAACACAAACAACAATTAATTACTGAATTTGTTTCTAAATCCCCTGAAAGATCGACACCATAGGAGGTTGGTCCTGATTTGGTCAAGAGATTACAGAAAGAATTTCGCCAATGGAGCACGAAGACGATAACCAAGACATTTCTAGTGATAGCAGTCTTACGCAAACGTATGCGTTTATTATCAGAAAGTGACAACGAATAAAATCATTTTGATGTTCAACTCATATTACATATTTTGCCTAATTTCCTCAGATTGAATTGTTCGTGACTTTCAAATGACAAATGACATTGGTGTGAGATTGATTTTCAAATGCTCCGGCGTGATGTTGAGATTGAAATGACCTTGGTCGCTCCGATTCTCACACCTCCTTATTAACCTTGCTCAAGATCAATGAAAAGGTGTCAGAATCAATTGAGATACTCCACTAATGAAATATATTTTTATGTTAAAGTATTTTATAGAAAAGTTACTCTCCCGTCAATAACAATTGTATCAAGGTTTAATTTATGGAGTCGGTGGGAAGTTTCTTAGTTCTAGATTCTTTCCATATTTTTATTTCATAAACATTCTTTTTTATTTTAACAAAAATGAAATTCCTCTAAACAAAATAATTCCGTTGCGAAATATTATTCGACGTGGGAGTCCCTCAGCATCCATCATTAGCACCAATATGTTCGTTAATTGTTAGTCGTCGATAATTTAATCAGTTCTAACCTACATGTACATATATTGCATTCCATCGTACCGAGAATGATATTAAAACGTCTCGTTTATTAAGTAACATGTTCCTCTTATAAATTAGTTCATTCTTATTAATGGCGTTCGACAGATTACGTACATCTGATGTAATTAACAATTTCGGATGCAGTTAATGTCGAAATCGGATTTCGATCGGATTCTTTAGGAGAAATTACGCATTTATCGAACGCGAAGGATACAAGAGAAAAGAGAAAAAAAAGGAGACGTGAAAAGGCAGGAATCTTTCGAAATTAGCCCACAATGTACATGTGTTCTTAAACGCACCCACGCCATTTTCGTTCCACTTAAATCAAAATTTATTTCACGACAAAAAATTACGAAACCGTTTTATTTATAGTCGGATTCGGACAAAGAAAGAAAACCGGAGAAATAAACAAAACAAATGCACGCAAAGGCAGCGTTTCGGGCGGCCGCTGTAAGGCGTATTAAATCGAAGACTTGATGAGAATCATTTCAATTGAACTTGTGATCTATTCCTAGTCTATCAATTTTGAAGCTAATATTATATTTTTATACTTCTTAAATATGTACAAGGATAGTTCAGAAAATAAGCTTATTATGAGGGCTGCTCTAGGTATTTTTAGATACTATACAGGGTGTTATAAAAAAGTTGGTCAATCCGTTAACCATATATTCTTTGGGCTAAAATAATAGGACTTTTTTTATGTCACTTTCTATTTGAACGATTTTTTTTCTAAATACAGGGTGTCAAAGTTAACTTTTTAAAGAGTATACTTATTAATATCTCCGGTGTGTTTTAAGATATTTTTACTTATTTCACTCTGTGTTGCGATTTTGTAACAATTTTGTTAATTTTATAAAATCCATAACATAAATTAGAACAATCAATTGTAAGAACAAGGCGTATTAAATCGAAGAGTTGATGAGAAATGTTTCAATTGAACTTCTGATCTATGCCTAGTCTATCTATTTTGAAGCTAATAATATAATTTTGTTCTTTTTAATACTCTAAATATATACAAGGATAGTTCAAAAAATGAGCTTAATATGAGGGCTGTTGTAGGTATTTTTACATACTATACAGTAGGGTGGAGTGAAAATGAACAAGAAATTTTTTTTTTTAATTTTGAAAACTCCTGTATTGTTAATTAATGACCCTATTAGAAAGCACTATTTATGCAAAATAACAAGACTCTACGACTTTATTTCGAGGTGGCGCATGAAGGGTGAAGTTTGAAAAATAACCTAATTTACATAAAGGCAGAAAAGTACAATTTAAAAATCTTTTTTATCTACCATTTAATAAAGCTGTTGGCAACACTTAAGTTTATTGCTCAAAAACAAAGTTAGGGGATTCCCATGCATAAAATAAAGTATCATCTTAAACAGTTTCTTTCAGTTTCTTCATAGTATTTAGAAGTGCAACGTGTTAAAAAGTTTATAAAACTTAATCAAACGTAAAATTTTTGTTACCAAAAGTTAAAACGTGATTGCTGAGGAAATATTTAAAATGCCTAAAACTAGGAAAGATTTGTGTTGCTCTGTATTTGGAAAACCAATTACATTAAGTGCTAATGTGTTGCCTACGCATTGTGATATTATTAAATATTACCTGTGGCTAAAAAATGATATGCTTGAATTGAACAACCGAAAAGATCCTTCAATTAAGTGCATATGTGAAATAATTGCTACTGATATTGAACAAATGTGGAAAAAGGCATCGATTCCTATAATAAGTCATCAACAAATCTTAGCAAGATTGATTTCTTATTACAACAAATACAAAAATATGAAGAAACTGCGCAGTGAACTAAAAAAATAAAATTTCTTAAAGGAATCTCAAAAACAATTATTTGACATCGCAACCTGTAAGTGCGCGTCCAGAAACATATGTAAATTTGTGACAAAAATACCTCCAGCAGAGGAAACGTTTTTAAAGGACCAACGAAATGAACGTAGAATGTATATTGGCTGTGTGGATAGGTTGACAACAAAATCTATACGACGCAATGAAGTTCGAAAGAGAAATGCAGTAGCACTTCAAGTGAAACATCAGAATTAGATCAAGATGATTTTTTCTTTAATGAAGGAAAAAGAAAAGTTCACAAAAGAGAAAATCAAAAGGTAAATAAGCAGAGGAGACAAAAGTTGCAAACCCTTGCTACAGCTTGTGACAGGACTGGAGTTTCAGATCGATCTGCAGCATTTGTTGTAAACGCAGTAATGGTTGATTTAAACATTATAGATGCGGAAAACTCATCAAGCGTAATAGATCGTAGTAAAATACGTCGAGAAAGGAAAAAAGTTCGAAAGCAGTTGAGCTCTATTAGCAATGAAAAACCTCTGACTTCTATTTATTTTGATGGGCGTAAAGACAAAACTTTAATTATAACTTCAAAAGAAAATAAGTCACAGCGTAAGACTATTACCGATGAACATATTTCAATGGTATCTGAGCTAAATTTTGAATATATTGGACATTTCACAATAGATTCAGGAAAAGCAGCTAATATTATGAGGAATATTGTCGCCTTATTAGATAAAAAGTATAAATGTAATTAATCTTTGGTGGCAATCGGATGTGATGGAACGGCTGTCAACACAGGGTATAAAAATGGAGTCATTGCCTTATTGCAAACACATTTAAAAAGACCATTGCAATGGTTTGTGTGCTTATTACACGCAAATGAATTGCTACTGCGCCATTTGTTTTTAAGTCTTGATGGAAACACAGCAGGTCCTAATAGCTTTTCTTGAGCTATATGTAACAACCTCCTCAAGTGCCTTGATTTTAAGTTACAAGCTTTTGAAGCGATTCCTGCAGAATTGCCGGATATTAATATAAAGTTGCTAAGCACTGATCAAAAATATCTTTACGAGATTTGTTCTTCCATTTCGTCTTGTTTAGTTTCACCAAGTTTAGCTGAAAGAGACCCTGGGAAATTAGCACACTCTCGCTGGCTAACTTGCGCCAATAGGATTCTTCGCTTATACATTGGAATGGCTACACCACCAGAAAATCTTAAGCAACTAGGTAAGGATGCTTGTAGGATATGTTTTGGGTAAGATTTAGCTAATGTATTTTCGATTTAATCACTTAATTACTGCAACACAATTTTATAAAAATTCAACGCGTTGTACCATTTTTAATTACCCCAAGCCAACTCTCTCTTGTTTTTGTTGAATCTCCAGGCGTCTTATTTTGAATGTTTGTTTATATTTATTGAATCTCGTTAATTATTTTATCAAAATAAAGTAAATTACTATTCCCAATCGTTTTGACATTTCACATAAATTATTGTTTTAATTTTACAATAGTTAAAAATGTATTTTGAATGTTAAATCTCCGCTAAATACCTATTTATATTTGGAATAATTCCTGCCTTATCTGATTCAAATTAGGTACAGCTATGACCATGATATGTGACATATAATTCCAATCAATTAAGTTAAATATTTTCGATGAAATAAAAATGTATATGAAAATGACTTATGTGAATGATAACAAGAAATTAAATAAATGCGAGATTCAAATTTGATCAATTAAAAACGCGGTATTAACTTTATTGATATGGCACGTGAAAAATGCAGTTCTAACAGTGACTTATTCTAAATTAACAATTTAAATATTAACTCTGTATTTTTGTTCTAGGCCTCTTATGTACATGGGTAAGCCTCATTACAATATATATATATATATATATATATGTATATATGTTATATTTAATTAACGGCTAAGAAATTATCTAAACACTTATATATATATATATACATATATATATATATATATATATATACATATATATATATATATATATATATATATATATATATATATATATAACAATTGATAAATTATTGGAGTTTTGCGGCTTTAATATGAAATATTTACAAATATCAAATTATAATGTATGTAATTGCAGAGTAAGTGGCTAAATAATAAACTTAATAAACGGCTAAGAAATTATCTAAACACTTATATATATATATATATATATATATATATATATATATATATCTAATCTCTACTTACTTAGGGAGCGCCGTATAGCTAAACGGGCTGGCTGGTGGAATGCAGAGTTAACCAATTTAAGGAAAGGAACTCGCCGGTCATTTAATAGGGCGAAGAAAACAGGTAATTGGGAAGCCTACAAGGCTCACCTCAATAAATACAATGATAAAATCAAAGAGAACAAAAGGAAGGCCTGGAGAAAATTCTGTGAGGACATCGAAGGTGTTCCTAACATGGCCAGAATAAACAGAATTCTCAAAAAAGATCCTTCCAACGCAATTAGATCTATTCAAAAATCGGACGGGAGGTGTACCATTACCGTGGAAGAGACTTTAGAGTATCTTCTGGGGGTACACTTTCCAGGTTCGGAGCGTGTATAGATGATTGTGATACCAATCAAGTTGTCACCCCTTGAAGGGAGACTAGGAATGGTTGGGAGATATCAAACGAGATCTTCAAGCCCCATTTAATTAGATGGGCGATAGGATCGTTTGAACCATATAAATCCGCAGGACCAGACGGAGTGTTTCCCAAGTTACTTCAAGAGGGAATTGGTGAAATTATGGGTACTATATTGGAGATATTCAGGTCTAGCCATGCTATGGGTTATATCCCTAGGGCATGGAGAGAAACTAGGGTAGTGTTTATTCCGAAGCCCGGAAAAGTAACATATATCCACCCTAAATCATTTAGACCAATTAGTCTTACCTCTTTTATGTTGAAGACTATGGAAAAAATGATATATTTAAATATTAAAGATGGGGCTCTGGATAGATCTCCTCTACACCCACTGCAATGGGCGTACCAGATGGGAAAATCAGGTGAGGGTGCCCTGCATAGCCTAGTGAGAGGGCTCGAAAGGAGCCTACACTACAAGGAAACTGCACTTGCAGTCTTCTTAGACATAGAGGGAGCTTTCGATAACACCTCGATGTCTTCTATTATTCGATCTTTAAGAGATCGAAAAATAAAAAACACTACATGCAACTGGGTTCATGACATGCTGCGTAGCAGAGTAGTTCATGCCCAAATGCAAAACAAAACGATCTCCATGAGGACAACAAAAGGGTGTCCTCAAGGAGGAGTATTGTCATCGCTACTATGGAGTCTAGTAGTGGATAATCTCCTTAGGACATTAAATGTCCAGGGAATATGGACGCAGGGGTTCGCCGATGACATTGTCATAGTGTCCCAGGGGAAATTCCCCGGGACAGTGACAAGCATTATGCGAAATGCTCTGCGAATTGTAGAAAGATGGTGCCTTGAGGAGGGATTAACTGTCAATCCTCAAAAAAACAAGTTGGTAGCCTTTACCAACATGAGAAAACTAAATGGGCAGCGTAAAGCTGTTTGGACAAGAGTTAGAACTAACCAATGAAGTGAAGTATCTATATTATGTTTATTTACTTAATGCCATGCTAATCTAGTTACATACTTAAATTAGAATGCGAAGATACAGTAATTAAATGACGACGTGTTACGTTAAATAAGTGTTACACTGAATATGTAGAAATAGGTGTCCTATTTTAGTGATCACACTACCCACAAGGAATTTCCATCATCAAAAAGGCAAAGACGCAAAATTCATATGGATAACTGATTGAGACGGTGTTTTGGGATACAGAAGGAATCTTGTTAATTGAATACATGAAAAAAGGCTTTACAATTAGAAGAGAAGTATATAGGGAAACAAACTGAAATTTGAAAACTGCCATACAGCAAAAAAGACCCAAAAACGTTGCTTAAACACTTTTGTTACGCCTTGACAATTGCAAAGCTCAAAGTTCGAGAAATAATCAACGATTGTGGTTACAGCCCGGACTTTACACCGAGTAATTTTTATCTCTTTCCTAAATTATAAAAAAACAAATAGCGTAGACGATGTTTTTCTTCAAACAATTGCCTGAGAGAAGCGGTGGAGAAATTTTTGAAGACTTTTCAAAATAATTTTTTTTTCGAAGACGTAACTTTATTAGAAAAACGCTGGAAAAAGTGTGTAAGTGTTAGTGGATTATATCTTGAAAAATAAAATGCAGCTTTTCTTATAACGCCTTTCATGCATAGCTTGCTAGATAATATAAAAATCTCCCCTTGTAATTCAAATAGCAGAAGATGTTACAAGCAACATGTTGCCAACAAAATTTCGAGGAAGATATGAAATAGCCTATCAAAAGTTTATGGATTCGAGATTAAGAAATTAAGTTGGATCATTTGCTGGTAATGTAATGCTGGCATACTTTCAAGAATTATAGGATAAGTTTAAACCTTCTTCATTTCAATTAACATAAATTGCGATACCAACAATGCAACATAAATTAATTTATATATAATAAACGGCAGTCAATATATGTTTAAAACATCGATTTTTTGTTACTGGAAGTGTCTAAACAAGACGTTTTCACAAGATATAATTTTCAGAAAAATAATGGTACCAATCGTAAATTTTCCGGTCGCAAATGTACCCGATTTGTCAGGAATTTTAATTTAATAGGAAGAAATTTAACACCAGTGTCTCAGTCGCCTTATGCAAGAGTAAATTGTCTACTTCATTATATAAGAAATCATTATGTATAAATATATTTGTCGTGTATCTAGTACATATAACCCACGCTACTGCTTAAACTGTTCGGACAGACCAGTAAATATAAACACATACATACAGAACACCACGAAAAAACATAATCTTTGTCTTCCGCGCATTTGAATATAATACAGTGCTTACTTCTTGTCTATTGTCATGGTAATTTAACTTGGGTAATTTTACCTAAGTTATTGGTGGCATTAATAATTTTTTTCTCGTTGCTTTTACCGTATTTCTTATTTTCTTTTTTCTTTTTGTGATGGATATACCCTGTGCTTCTAATCTAGTTGTGTTGAGATAAATTAAGGACAGAACGAAGGGTCAATTTAACTTTGATAAATTTTGTTTCGCGATGGATCGCTTTGTTAAATATTTGCAGCGAATTTTAATTAAGACATTAATATGTACTCCCTCCGTCAAGAAATAAGTGTCCGATTTGAGGTTTAATGAAAACTTAATTTATGAAAAATTAAGAAAAGTGCTGTCAGATATGACGCTAAAATTGAAGTTAAGATTAATACGTAATTTGTAACATATTAAAGTTTTCTGCGTTATTTGTAAAATAAAAGTGTATCTTTAAAAACTATTTTTGCAATGAAAAATTTCAAACTGGTTTGGACAATTCAATTACAATTTTACAAAGGAAACTTAATTTGGTTTCAAGCTTATGGTAAGCTCTTTACCATTCTTTGTTAGAACTTAGTAGAAATGGCAAGTTAAAGCGTGGCTCAATCAAAATTACTGCCAGGAAATTCAGAGCATCCAAGGAAACTGTTAGCTGGACATGGCATCGAGAAAATCAATCATTAATCGATGGATTAGTAGTAGCTGATGTATTCTCTCGAAAAAGGGGCTGAATGTTGGCCGAAAACCAAGAATCGAATGGTGGATGTAGTATCAGTCGTAGCATTGAATACTTTCGCTTCTACCATTGTTAGCAACGTATGTTTTATTTTGCATATTCCATTCGAAGTGGACACTTATGTTACTCTCAGATTTGCATATTGATTCGTCGATGTATGCGATTTCATCCTTGGTAACATTTTTTGATTCATTGATAAAGCGTATACGGAACCTGACAGAGGAAGGGGCTGGATTTTGCCATATATTTTTTTTCTATTCTCCACGGATCATAACAACCAATTTTAAATGAACAAAGAAGTGTTGAAAAATATTTGCGTCACTGTCGGTACTGCTTTGAAATTTTTGTTTAAATTGAGTCTACTGTGATCCGTCACAGCCCCATTTGGATATTAACACAATGTTTTGTTGTTCCTCTTCGGAACAAGTTTATACAACCTCTATCACATGTTTATAAAGTCACAATGCAATGTGGTCAATTAATGCTTGCAATTGAATCTCAGAGCAGGTTTCACCTAATACAGTCACTTTTTTATAAGAGAATAGCAAGGGTAGATCCTCTTCTTAGCCCTATGTAGTACTTCTCACTGTCTTCTACGAAAATCGCCTTCCACAAAAATTGCCAGTGCCTCTCTGGTTGTATGTTTTTTAACAGTGATTCGCTTTTGGGCAGAAGTAATAACTTCACGGAATTTCGTAGCTCTGGTTGGCCAGAAAACTAATTCATCTATTAATTTTGACTCGTCATTATTATCCAAAGTACGTTGACTCATCACACTTGCATACGTCAACTTGTCAACAGATACTAGCTCTCGTAATTCCTAAGTTTTTTAATGCTTACTATGGTGACTTAATTATTGGAATGTTTTAGGAGCTGGTTCCTGTATGTTCCGCAGACCAGTAAGATAATTCAATCGTAGATTTGAGCCATTGTTCATTGATTTGACGCTTTTTGACGGCGCGCTGTTAAACTGAGGCGAAAACCAAGAATGCTTGGTATAGAAGCAATTAAAGCAGTTCCATTTAATAATCAGCATACTATTCGTTCTCCTGCACATTCTATTGCCTTTTAGTAAAAGTACAGTTCATAATCGATTAAAATCAGGACAAACAAGACGACATTCTAATGCTATAAGGCCATATTTGACTAATTTCAATAAAATTACACTGTTAAAGTACTGTTTATCAATGCTTAACCCTTAACCACCCAGGTGAAATATTTTTACACAAGCACCCAGGTGACCTCTGACAGACTACTTAATTAAAGACCATAAAAACAATTATCGTTTTTTGAAAATATTGTTCATTGTGTATTTACTAGTTACAAATGAGCCTACTAAGACATCAAACTAAGGAAAATTGGGAAACTTTTTTACTAAAAATAACAAAATAAAGAACTATTTGTAAAATAAATTCAAGCCTTCCCATTATAAACATAAAAATCATAAAAACCTGTCAATGTCTTAAGGCATATTCATTAATAAAAGGTTGTATTAGGTATATGAAAAACTCTAAAATTAATAAAAATACTTTGCGGCAGGAGCTAAACATCGCGGTTGTTTACACATGTATTACAAATTGGCTTTAAGCATTGTAAACAAACTGCTTTTCTACACTGCACACATAGATATTTCGTCATTCGGTTTTTGGCCCTCGGGCACAGATAACATCCTTTGCGTTTTTCCAATAAAAGGTATTCACCACTTGATGGCGCAATTATTTCTGGAATTCCCAAAATTCTGCTAATGCTGGAACGTACTTCGCGAGATACTCGAGGATTTGTTAGTCGCCTTTCCATGTGCTGACGTACTAATTGGGCCGCTAGTTGTTTTGCAAATACCGACTTTTCCCTAATTACCGAATTTCTCGTGTAACATTGATGTAGAATATAAGAATTAACAATAGAAATGTCAAGGATTCTGAAAAATATTGCCAGGGGCCATCTGCAAGTGCGTCGGCTTGACGAACTTTTTGCGCACTTCTCATCAATTGTGTCTACTCCTCCTTTGTTACGGTTGTAGTACATGATAATGTCTGGCTTCTGGGTGTCTGAATCGGTAGATGCACCACTATGCATAGAAGAAACAAGGATGGTAGCCTTTCCCTTTTTTCCCACGTAAGATACCACAGTTTTCTCATCTCTAAATCCATAAAATGATGATCCTACCGCTCTTTTTTTGTTTGGCAAAAACTCGCTTGGTATTTCTCGCTTATTATTTTTAACAGTGCCAACATATATTAGTTTGTTTCTTAGTAAAATATCTACAAGTTCTATAGAACTAAACCAATTGTCGGTAGTAACATTTCGATTACTACCAATGAGAGATTTCGCGAGACGTATTACTGCCTGTGTTGGCTTAGAGAATTTATGTTCTTCTTCGCTTAGTCCAAGTCCATCGGAACCCTTTCTGCTGTAAATGTAGGCATTGTATAAATAGCTTGTTCTGGAATCAGTTAGACACATAATTTTTATGCCGTATTTACACGGCTTATTTGGCATGAACATCTTGAAGTGTGTTCGCCCTCTAAAACTTACAAGCATCTCGTCGATTGTCACCGAATCCCCCATTCCATAGATATTTTGGCAGTTTTCAATAAATTTGTGAAAAACTTGAGAAATTGCTGCCGCTGGATCTTCTTTTTTACGCTCGGTTCTTGTCCTAGGGTCATCAAATCTTAGGGCAGACAGCAGAACTGAAAAACGATTTTTGCTCATCACCGCTCTAAATATATCTCTGCCTGTCCCGTCAGTAGCGAAATTGTATCCATGTTTTCATGATTGGAATTGAATATTGAAGTATAAATCAAGAGTCCTAGAAAGGCCTTCAATTCTATCATGTCTACATCACTTACATGATATTTTTGTGTATAGTTTGATCGCACTTGAAATAGTTCATGATTTGTCCACTCAACTATCTGAACTAGAAAATCCTCCGAAAAAAGTAAATTCCATATAGAAAATGGATCTGCAGTTTGGCCAAGATCACGAGCACTTCCTTTGAGAACGGGAACTTTCAATACAATGTTGTGTTTTCTCACCCGCGATGAAGGAACTACCTCAGTAGTACACCATCTGTACTCGTTTTTTCCATACAAATAATGTTTGCTTGTAGAACTTTCACCATGTTCTGCCACATTCTCATCAACATCACTATAATCAGGCGAGTCTTCCTCCGAAACTTCGGAAGCAGAATCATGTTCTGATTCTATATTTTCGTTCTCTGACGCACTGCCTATGTCACTTGCATCATCGTCTACTTCCTCAAGCCATTTCAAAACAGTTTCGTCAAAATCTTTATCGCCAAACCGAACTCTTTTCGACGGACCCGCCATTTCACGTCACACAATATTTAGTACACAAACACACAGGTGCCGTCTGACATACTATGACAAACTGAATTCTGTACGTAAAATTCGATAACTTCTTTACGAGTAATGATAGACTCATGGGTAGGGAGTAGTGGTGGGAGCAACAATAGAGAAATGATTAGATGGAGCAACCGATTTATGGACGGTCGAATTACAGAAATATCACATAATATATTTATCGCGTAGTCCGTCAGACGGCACCTGGGTGGTTAAGGGTTAAGCCAGAAAGTGTAGCTGATGGAACACCTAATTTCAAGGATATGACTGATCAAAAACATGTAGACGAAAAGTGGTTTTACATCACGAAAACATCCAATCCAATGTTACCTGGTAGAGGGTGAACAGAAACTGTATAGAAACGTAAAATACCAATAAGGAAACGACACATTTTCCAATAAATAGTCACTCTCTTACCTTTCGACGGTTAGGTTACTGGTCATACAGAAATTGCCTATCAAGTCCTACTCTAAGGTCCTACTCCAAGAGCCCCAAATAACACTTTTTCTTTTTTCTTTTTTGAATCATATGAATCATAAATATTATTAAAAATTAGTTGTGGAGAACACAATACAAGTACAAGGTGTGCGAAAATCGCTATCAAGATATGCAGACACGTGTTTCGTCCTACTATGGACTCATCAGTGTATGACGCCTGATTTTACAACACGACTGCCTTCCCGCTTACAGCTGAGGCATAAAAAACAGCGTGGAAAAAAATTAAGCGATGCCATTAATAATCTCAACATTATGCCATTCTGCATAATATTTTTTATATTAAAAAAATGTTCTCGTTTTATATGAAAAAGGGAGGTTTTTCTTACTCTATACTCTATTTTTAAAGTAGAGAGACGAATTTCTGAACAGACCACTTTGACAGTGAAATCTCATTGGTTGAAAGCAATTTAGCAAAGTGGTCTGTTCAAAAATTCGTCTCTCTACTTTAAAAATAGAGTATAGTACCCTACGTTCTAATTGTTTTCGCCTTTTTAATTTCTATTCTTTAATTTCATCTGTTACCAAGGGCTTCTTAATATAAAATGAGACATTCCATCGAAAACAGAGTAATACGAAGTTTGGGAAAGATATATTGTGTGAAGGTTTTGTAAATTTCGTTGTCGTATTGTGATCGCCTACTACGATCCATCGCTATCAATGATGCACTGTGTTAAATACGTTTTGAAATGCGTGTGTCCCACTTCATCACAGATCGTTCGGATCGGTTTACATCTCACAAATTACGAAATAAGAACGGTCAAATGGTCCCTTGTAATTAAAATACAATAATATTGCATTACCTAGCAACTTTGGTGCGCACTATATATATATACACGGATCGAGACGAAGATGTAAGTAACTTGGTCATGTATCCTACCAGTGTCTAACTTACACAAGATATTCCAACGGTTCGACTAATTTGGTTACAAAATCCCGAACCAAATACGGCGCGACCGACTTAATCTATATGTGACATCTCATTGTTCGAAATGTGAATCTGGGCACTTTTTACTTTTGTCAGTTGGCGTTCGCTGGTTTTATTGTTATATATGTATATCGGTGTGGGGCGAGTTACAAGCGGAGTTCGCAGAACGCATAATGAAGAAATTATGAACCATTTTGTATATTGTAATGGTAATAAAGAGAGCGCTTATATTAAATTTTCATATTAAGAAAATAATAATAATTGTAATTGTAACTATTATCGGGATAAAATAAAACGAATTTTAATGAATTTCACTGCTTTTTCTTTACACAGTAACGATTATTTCGTCCCAACCTAAGCTTCGTC
The DNA here is from genome assembly GCA_935421215.2 of Melolontha melolontha. Lineage (NCBI taxonomy): Eukaryota > Metazoa > Arthropoda > Insecta > Coleoptera > Scarabaeidae > Melolontha > Melolontha melolontha. The sequence continues at coordinate 18,313,376 of OW285241.1, read as the reverse complement.
AAACATGTAACAATATACAAAGTGTCCCGTATCGTTATGTTCAAATTTTAGGAGTGTAAAGTAGACTTCATTTCAAGTAACAAAAACGCAAAACATGTATATCCATTTTTATTTGTTTCAAAGTTACAGATCTATGAATGTGATTGTCAATTCATAAAAAAAAATGTAATCCTAAAGTCAATACTAACAGATTTTATTTAAAAAAAGTTATACGATTCAATAACAGGCCTCTGATTGTTGACGTCGCATAATTAAATGTTATCCTAAAATAAATAAACACGTGTCGTAGTGCATATAATAAATTCTTGGAGATCTACAAAAAAGTGTACCGGAAATTGATTTATGATAAAGAAGGTTCTTACTTTTTTCGTAAGTGCTGAATCATGAATATCATACAATAAACAAATCTTCAAATGACTGTTAACGTTGTATTTTTTAATAAAAGATTACATTACGTTTCAGTTCATACAACATCTTATCAGTGAGTGGACATGTTTTCTTTATTCAAAATATCCTAGCGATTTTCTTCTCAACAGTATGCGGACATACATTTTGTGTATGGCTACTGTAACGGCAGTGCACGTCAAGCAGTTATTGAATACCGACATCGGTTTCCCGATAGGCGCATTCCTCATTACAGAACGTTTCTGGAAGTACACAGACAATTTCGAGAATGCGGACTGTATGATTATCTTTTCGACCGAGGAGTAAATTTGCCAGCAGACTTAGAGGAAGAAGCTGTAGCTATTGTTACAAAGGATCCAACTCTCAGTGTACGTCGAATCGCTAGCCAACTAGGAGTGCCACGATCGACAGTTTGGCGTATTTTAAAACGTGAGGGCTTATATCCATATCACTATCGCATGGGACACGGTTTGCTTGAGGCAGACCACTATGCTCGTCTAGTTTATTCTACCTGGATATTAAGACAGTCACGGCTTCATTTTAATTTCTGCAGAACAGTCCTCTAGAGAGATGAATCTACGTTTACGAGAAGTGGTGTTACAAATCTGAGAATCCTGCACAGGTGGTCATCAGAAAATCCCAAAGCTATACGCCCATCTAAATTTCAACATGAATTTTCTATTAACGTTTGGGCGGCCCTAATCGATGACTTGTTGATTGGTCCTGTCGTTCTTCCTAGGAGGTTAAATGCGACAATTACCTTCAACTTCTTATTGACTAACTGCCAGGTCTTTTAGAAGATGTCCCACTAAATGTTCGACGAGACATGTGGTTTCACATGGATGGGGCACCACCACATTTCGGAATTGCTGTCCGAAATTGGGTTAACATCAATTATCCAAGATGGATTGGTCGAGGTGGTCCTGTTGCATGGCCACCCAGATCACCCGATCCTAATCCCCTTGACTTTTATTTATGGGGGTACATGAAAAATTTAGTTTACGCGTCAGTTTCGAACACAAGAAAAGAGTTGTTGGATCGTATTCACCTGGCTGCCGAGCAAATCCGACAAAACAAGTATAAAATTCGAATAAGTACTTCCTCTGTTGGCTTACGCGCACAAGCCTGCATTCAAGAAGGAGGTGGATATTTCGAAAATATTATTAGTTGAACTTTTTTAAATAAAATCAGTTTTTATTGACTTTAGGATTACATTTTTTTCATGATCTTACAATCACATTCATAGATCTGTAATTTTGAAGCAAATAAAAATGGATATACAAGTTTTGCGTTTTTGTTACTTGGTTACTTGAAATGAAGTCTACTTTACACTCCTAAAATTTGAACATAACGATACGGAACACCTTGTATAACTATATATTTAAATTATGTGAAGAAGTACAAACTTCACATGCTATAAACAAACGCTTTCAAACGCCTCTAAATTTTGATGGGCGCGCAACCTTTCACCCGTTCCTTGGCACGTATATCAGTAATCAAACTGCGAGAGAGAGCAGGTTAGAAGTTGTTTATACTCTCACTATAATGGCGGTACCACCTGATAGGAGAAAATTTACTACTTGTCCAAAGGCAAACCGTTAAACGTTATTTCATAAAGCCAGACTGATGACGTCGTAAGACCGAAACGCATGCGGCTTTGGTTGAAATGGATGTTGGTTAAATACGAGGTGTATGACCATGTGTACAGATATAGATATGTGTATGCATGTTTGTATTATTTGTAGCAATGGCGTTGTTGAAGACCTATTATATAAATCCACCCTCGTACTTGAGGAAAATAAGGCAATAGTTAATTCTTGTTTTTATCTGTAAACATGTCGATCTACAAATTTAAAGAGTAAATTGATTTGATTAATATTTTTGTGATCATTTTTACATTAGAAACGGCCATGCTTTTTTTTAATTGTTAGTGACAGTTCACGGTATTACAAATAAGAGCTTCTGGTGGTGGTCCTAATAATAAAAAAAATATTTGATATAAAATAATTAGATGGTGCTGATGAAGTTCCTTCAAAGGTCCAGCACGTGTTTGGTATTGGTTAATTAAAATAAATATACAACAACTTAGTTACTAAATAAAACACATGTTGTCCTTAAATTGGTATATTTAAATAAAAGAAATTGATGTATTTAAAAGTAATTAAATCAGTAATATATACACAAGGGGCGATAAATTAGTAATCGAGAAATTAATATAAAATATCTGAAATAGAAAGGTGAAACAGTAATAAAACAAAGTACTATATACACGCGGAGCGGTGAATAAGTAGATTAAAATATTAATGCAAAATATCTGAAATAGAGTGTTAACTTGCGTAGTAAATTAAGGGTTAATTGAATATGATTAATATAAAATTACCTGTGAGTGGCGATGATGGTCACGTGGCCTTCGAAGATATACCTTGGTCAAGTATATGTAGAGCGATGTTTGGCCGGAAGAATAAGAAATGAGTTAAATTAATATGGATTCACTTAAAAGAATAATATGCATAGAACAATGCAGTTTACCTTAGAAGTTGACGAACACCTGGACGGGGTGACATCGTGACTTGGACAGTACACGAGGTGTGTGTGTAATCTTCGGAGGTACTAGCGAAAAGCCCTGATCGTTGTTCGTATCGAAAGAAAATTAAAGTTTTGAAAAGGGCTGCTTATGACCTAAGTAGAGGGAGGGATCGATAACTCGAATAATAATTAATAAAAAGCGCGACCTGAAGGGGTGGTCTGTCAATGGCATAATTATTATTAAAACAACCCTTGTGACATGAGCTTCCTAACGATATCAAACATGACATATAACAGAAGATGTAAATAATATTATATTAAAACAATTTTTAAAATATGGAATTTATCTAGAAGAAATTCTACATTACGGTTATCGGTTGACGGTCCAGGTAATAAGGGTCGTCGGCGGTCAAGAAGATGACAAAAGAAATGCTTTCTCTTTGTAACGAAAATGTACAGTTTGTACAAATGTAAAAAATGTCTTTGTTAAATATAATTTAATCGAGATATTTAAAGACGAATATGTGTATTTAAATAAATGAATTAAAACTTCTATACGCTAAGCGTAACAACGGAATCTGTCACAAACGTATAATTTTGATAGTTGGTTATGTCATGTAAATGTGTGTAATAATTAAGAATTTAGTTTTTGAAAAATTATTTGTTACACAATTAAGAGAAAATAATACTAAAGCAGATGTTGGAAATGTTGACTATTATTTTGAAGACAAAGTTGAAGTCTACGTTTCATGCTTTCAAAGCGATTTATTAGGATTTTTTGGGTTATGTCGACACAAGAATTCCCAATAGCATTACGAAGCTATTCAATTGTGTGATGTCTCGTATTGAAAATGGCATTCTTTAAATATGGAAAAATAAAATAGTCTAAAATTGTTAAATCTGGAGAACTTGGAGGAAAATTAATAACTCTAGAGTCGAAAAAATCAAGAAAGCTATTTATTGTATTTCGAGATTTGTGCGCTGGTGTTATTATCTTGTTGGAAATATCCTTCCGTAAGTTCATCACTATAAAGCTCATTAATAAACGGCTCTAATAATTCATTTCGATATCTTTCAGCAGTTATGGTTTGATTAAAAAATATAGCCCCAATAATTCTTCTCTTGCAACTTCAAATTAATGAGGGTTTTCTGCAGACCAAATTCTAATATTTTGTCACACCTTAAATGTTAGAATGTTCACTTTTATAAAATTGTAAATCTAATTAGTGAAAAATTCCAATAATTTATTTTATTATGGAATCTTGGGAAAACTACGCAAGGAAAGATGTGGTTTTTACAACAGCTAATTGCGAGTTCTTTTAATCAAACAACCGCCGTTCTGTCGCTCCGTACTGCAATACTGAAATAATTAGTTAAAAAGCGTGAAGTGTTGATAATTAAGATAGATTTGGTGTTAGGCGAAAAAACGAAATTTTAGTGGATGGTGAAATAATTCAATTTCAACATTTTCGCAGTTAATGTAACAATTCTGGAAGTATATTTTTGTCTTCTGAATCGTATTCGTTTTGATTCAAAGTACTGTAAGTGGTACACTATATATTGTAAAGCTGTTAAGAAGGAGATGCCGGGACACACAATATAACGTCCATTTATGTAGAAGGTTTGTGAAAATAAGTATTGTAAAGTAAGGAGTTTTATTATTAACATAATAAGAAACAAATGATGAAGAGCTAATGATAGAAAATTAAGACGAATAATTTATTGTGACTTACGCCAATTGAAGGCCTTGCTACAAGAAGGATGTATCTGTCATTTTTGACCATTTTGGGTTATCTACATAACTGTATACAACTAAATACAGTGTGGTCATAAAGTTTGGAACCAAGCTTATAACCGCATTATTTTACATTTTTAGGAAAAACACTCGGACAGGTAAATTTTCTTTTTTAAAACGCCATCTTTTGGCATACAATTTTTTTCTATGACGTCATTGGTTTTCGAGTGATGACGTTATCAACACTTTCGTTAAATGGCAACCATATTATTTTTTTTTGGTTTTTGGTAGATCTTTATATCCACCAAATAGTGATATAAAACAATTGGTATGTTGCATCACAATTTTTTGGAAAAAATGATATAAATTTAGAAAAAAATACGAAAATTTTATTTTTGTACAAAATTAAAATTAAATTAAAAAATACATCCGAACTTAAATTTATTTTAACAGTTAACGTAAATTTTCAAAATGGACCCCACCAACTAACTGACACTGTACCAGCCGAGTGTAAACACTTCGTATACTCGCCTCAATTATGTCTGGGGATATTTGTGTAATTTCTACGCGAATTCGTTTTTTTAAATATTCTAAATTGTTCGGTTTGTTAAAATCACTTTCGATTTCAAACAACCCCACAAAAAAAGTCTAACGGAGTCAGGCCAGGAGAACGAGGTGGCCATTCTATGGCGCCTCTCCGTCCAATCCATTTATTGGGAAATATTTCGTCAAGATAGTGGCGAACCTCTACACCATAATGGGGAGGCGCCCCATGTTGTTGAAACCAAATATTTGGATGGGGTACATCACCATCCTCGTGATTTGGGAAAATAACAGCGAGCGCTTCAACCAGTTCAAATCTTAAAAATTCTAAATATTGCACAGCAGTCAAATTTCCTTCAAAAAAATATGGTCCTAAAATGCGTCGTCCAATCATTCCATCCCATACGTTAACTTTTCCTCTGCGCTGAGTATGACACGCTTGAGTCCAATGCGGATTGTTCTGCGACCAATATCTGCAATTATGGCGGTGAACAGATCCACTTAGGCAGAACGTAGCTTCATCTGAGAAGACGATGTTTTCCAAGAAATTTTGATTTTGGTCACAACGTAACATTACGTCTTCACAGAACTGCAGTCGACGATCTTCGTCATCCTCATGTAATTCCTGTACAAGTTGAACTTTGTAAGGACGATAGTGTTCTTTTTAAATAAGTTTACGACAAATGAGTGAGCCACCTGATTGGCTAACGCAAGTTGTCTGGTGGAAACATGATGCATTTCTTCTGCTTCTAGAAGCACATTTAATTTCACATCTTCTCCTACTTGAGGTCTACCTTGCCGTGGTCGATCTTTTACGAATCCAGTTTCGGTAAACTTTCTAACTAGTTTTGTCACCGTAGACCTGGTAATTGGAGGTCTATCAGGGTGTTCATGGTTAAACAATTCGCATGCTTCTGCATGCGTTCTTTGTCTGTCCCCATACCCAACCATAATTAAAATTTCGATTCTTTCTCGCTCAGATAAATGTGCCATTTTTTATATTAGCGAAAATGAACAATTTTTACGCAATATCTCAAAAATTTAACGTCAAAAATAGAAGTAAATAATTCAACAATGTTGTCGCCATAGTTTTTGTGAAACTATTTAATGTTAAATAAGATTTTTTAATAAGTAATTGGCCGATTGGGAAGACGAATTTCTTTTGACCTGGAGCGAATAACGCAGATTACTATTGATCGCAAAGCATTTACACTCGGCTGGGACAGTGTCAGTTGATTGGTGGGGTCCATTTTGAAAATTTACGTTAACTGTTACAATAAATTTAAGTTCAGATGTATTTTTTCTAATTTAATTTTAATTTTGTACAAAAATAAAATTTTCGTATTTTTTTCTAAATTTATATCATTTTTTCAAAAAAATTGTGATGCAACATACCAATTGTTTTATATCACTATTTGGTGGATATAAAGATCTACCAAAAACGAGAAAAAAATAATATGGTTGCCATTTAAAGAAAGTGTTGATAACGTCATCACTCGAAAACCAATGACGTCATAGAAAAGTTGTATGTCAAAAGATGGCGTTTTAAAAAAGAAAATTTACCTGTCCGAGCGTTTTTCCTAAAAATGTAAAATAATGCGGTTATAAGCTTGGTTCCAAACTTTATGACCACACTGTATACTACATCATTTGGAACAAGAATGATGTACGAGGGATGTCCGGTTGCAAAGGTACGTTTGCGCGGTACACCGTCTACGTCGCTCCGATCAGGTTTAAACTTGCACGCATTTTAGATGCACATTGCTGTGTACTTTGATTTTCAAAATGGGCGCCAATATATTAAATATGAATCGTTAATTATTAAACATAAATCATCGTACACACATATTTTGTTTTAGACTCTTAACATTGCTCTAACGTTTTTGTTTTACAAAAAGAGTTCCTTGCAACTAGGCCTAGCATCTAATGTAATAAGGAGAGAAATAATACGATAGCATTTAAGTTTAATAAATTTATTATTCACACTTTGTCAACACATACATTAATATTCAATATTAAATATCGTCAATTATTAATAAAACATAGTACACCAATCTTATATCTAGCCAGATAATGTTCACATTTAATATTTAAGCAAGAGTTTAAAATTTCGAGTTCAAAACCCAGATATCAATAAATGTTCGTGAGATTTGTTCCCTATTTACAAGTTAAAGATAGCTGTATTTACCTGTTTTAATACAGAAACTGAAATTGTACACGGTCAAATGAAATGTCCACATAAAACCAATAAATTTATAAATTTAATTTTAGTACTTCAAAGTCTTGTGTTTCCTTGTTACATAGTTTACCTGTCGAATTCATTACTGTACATCTGATCAAATGCCTCGTGATATTGATCCATTCTTAGCTTTCTTACAAAAATAAATAAAATAAAATAAAATAAACCATGGATATATTATTATTATTTATTAATAAATTGAAATTAAATGAAACTGTTTGATTTATAACTAAATATCAAAATTCTAAAGACTTATCAAAGTACATATCCGTCATTGTAAACATGGACGAACACCTCATATTCTTAGCATTTACTTCTGTTCAATACATATGTTTCAGCCATCTAGGCCTCATCGGTTGAACTAGTGAAGCAATGTGTATACAAATTAATACAGATCTGTTAAACAACGGATCTGTATCTGTATCTACATTTACGCTAAAATCGTCTCCAAGCTATAACCAGTTTCGTTCTATCAGGCGACACCAATTTAATCAGCGACATCTGACGGAAGAAAGCGACTAGGCCAGAAAAGGCGATCTTCCGCTCGAATAGCAAGGCTATTACGAAAAAAAGCGGAAAAATACGTATATTGGTGCTGTCCATTAACACGCGCCAGATGGCGGTAAATATACAAAAAAGGGATATTTATCAATACGTTTTTGCCGTATTACGCAGTTGTTATATAATGAAACAGATATGCAAAATACATATCCGTCATTGTAAACATGGACGAACACCTCGTATTTTTAGCATTTACTTCTGTTCAATACATATGTTTCAGCCATCTAGGTGGCTAGATGGCTGAAAGTTCAAGATTGCGTGGTAGAATTTCAAGTTGAGTTTCCACATTTTGTAATAGATTATATACAATTTAAGAATACTTTGGATACTGGATACTGGACTTTAAAACTTTTTTCTGAAACTTGTAGTCTCTTAAGAAAATCAGGCAGCGGAGCAGTTAAGAAACGTACACCTCAAATTGTCAATCGTGTTGAAGAAATAATGGAAAATGAACCACAAACATCTGTTCGACATTTGAGTCAACAAATAAACCTTTATGTTGGTACAACTCACACGTTATTAAAAAAATATATGCAACTTTATCCATACCGTGTCACAGCAGTACAAGAATTGTTAGAAATTGATTACCCACGTAGACTACAGTTTTGTAATTGGTTTGTAAATATGAACAATAATGGAGAACTTTCGCAAAGAGTCATCTTTACTGATGAAGCATGGTTTTATAAAAGGGGATACCTAAATTCACAAAATACAAAAATTTGAAGTAGTGAAAATCCACATGTAATTAAGTAGTTTTTGAAAAAATATTTGTTACACAATTAAAAGAAAATAATACTAAAGCAGATGTTGTAAATGTTGATCATAATTTTGAAGATCAAGTTGAAGTCTACGTTTCATGCTTTCAAAGCGATTTATTAGGATTTCTTGGGTTATGTCGACACAAGAATTCCCAATAGCATTACGAAGCTATTCAACTGTGTGATGTCTGGTCTTGAAAATGGTATTCTTTAAATATGGAAAAATAAAATAGTCTAAAATTGTCAAATCTGGGGAGCTTGGAGGAAAATTATTTCCGAAACTGTTTGAATTTTATATGGAAACAATTTTAAGTTATTTTTTTAAATAGTTTCCACTGAAAAATGTACTTGTAATAGTTTTGCGATTGACTTTTTGGGTGAGTTGTCCATTCCACGTCGAATATTCTCTATGCAATTTGCTCTTCGTTTTTCAGGTGCCCCACTGTCAGGTTTACGAGTTATTGCTCCTGTTTGACCAATAATACAAGCGTTAATATGTTTTTGCAGTTGTGGGTAAGTAACTGGCATATTAGGATATTGTTGACAGAGATTCTGTAAGAACTTTTTAGTGGAATAAACCTAATCTCAATTTTCTAACATTGGGGCAGTTCTATAGTAAGTTTGAATAATAAATATTTTATACTGTATCTAACATTACAGTAAAGTAACTTAAAAGATATGAGCATTTATAATTTGAATTTATGTATGACAACTGTCAGAATTTGAAGTTTTCTGAAGCTTCGCATGTGCACCAATCTTTGATTAATTAATTACTTAAAAAAACAGCCTACTATAATGAGGAAAGTTTTTGAAGGCACGTTAAATAAAACTTGGACAAATTATTAATGAAAGTATTTCTGTCAAAAGTCACACCTTAAATGTTAAAATGTTCACTTTTATAAAATTGTAAATCTAATTAGTGAAAAATTCCAATAATTTATTTTATTATGGAATCTTGGGAAAACTACGCAAGGAAAGATATGGTTTTTACAACAGCTAATTGCGAGTTCTTTTAATCAAACAACCGCCGTTCTGTCGCTCCGTACTGTCACAGTCTGTGTACATCGGTACGTATAGACCTCGCTAGAAATAGCAGCGATATGTTGGCCGTCATATGTTTTACTGTTAGACGTCTTTCTTGGCGATCTTCGTCGTTATTTACCTGTAGAATTTATATTATTTGCTCAAACTCTGGATCTCGATTGAATATTAAAAAGATATGGATTTAATTATAGATGGGAATTTCTTGAATGTCCGCCTAACAAACCTGGCAGGCTCGATTGGAGTCTCGACGGACCAGAGAAATGTCATGTCTTGCTATTAAAGCAATATCGATGTTTAAGAATCGACTTATAACTTTAATAGAAAAATGTTATAAAACTGCTTATGAGCTATTGCACTTTGATTTAAGTGTTCTTCAGTTGATAACTAATACGTTTATCAATCATTTGTTTTCTATCACAAGATAATTATTATTAATTAAAAATAACCATATAAAAACCTTAAAAAGTATATTAAAGTAAAAGGTATCCCAACAGGAACTTGGTGATTTAAATTTCACATTATTTTCAGATAAGGTAACTTAGCAACCTAATATTTGGTATATGTCATCTATAAACTTGTAAAAGTCATCATGCAACGTTTCACGACTGAAGAACGTATCCAAATTGTTCAAATTTATTATGAAAATGGTCGTTCCATTACGAACACAATTCGTCGACTACGCGTTGTTTTTCATCTGAATCATATTCCCAGCAATACGGCAATTAGAAATTTAATGGCAAAATTTCAGCGAACTGGTTCTGTTCTCGATGTAAAGACACCACTACGTCCTCGTAACGTTCGGTCAGTTGAAAATATCGCTATGGTGAATGAAAATGTTACCGAAAGTTAAAAAACTTCAATTCGTCATCGGTCACAGCAATTGGCCATCTCAAGATCATCTCTGCAACGAATTTTAATGAAAGACCTTCGGCTACACGCATACAAAATCCAGTTAACACAAGAATTGAAGCCCAGGTACCATCACCACCGCCGTATCTTTGCCAATTGGATTTTGGAGCAAACTGATTTTGATGACGAATTCTGTAAGCGAATCATATTCAGTGACGAAGCCCATTTTCACATAGGGGGTTACGTAAATAAACAAAACTGCCGCGTTTGGAGGCGTGAAAATCCTCGAGAGATATTGAAAAACCCATGCACCCACTACGTGTCACTGTATGGTGCGGTTTCTCCTTGCATATGTGTGATAAAGTCATTGAAAATTTTAAAAAAAGAATCGCTGTGTGCAATAGAAGTCACGGTGGACATTTATCCGATATCTTGTTCCACATATAATTTTAGGGTTTCTATTTTATGTTTACGTTAATAAATCGTTGAATTTCTAAATACTACGCATGTTATTTGGAATTTAAATCGCCAAGTTCCTGTTGGGACACCTTATACAACAAATAAAAAAAATTATATTATTAAATGTTACCAAAGTAATTTGAAACATACTTGAGTAGGCAAGACCTAATCAAATTTTGTATAAAACAAAACCGTTTTTAATAATATAACGTTGTGTTCTCGATTTTCACACGATTTTCAATAGTATTTTTACCTTATTAATAACCAGAGAGCGGACTGAAGCGATTGAATGACCAATTGCCCCGATAAAATGTTGTGGCGGTCTCAGATATAGTATGCATCTTATAACAGCCCCACTATTTGATTACATTTCTCGAGCAGGTGTTGTTATTTCCGCCGTTATGAATAGTACATTGTGTCTATTCCTTCATAAATTCAATTCAACAGTGGCGTGTAAGATGGAATATGCATTTATATATTATTTCGTTAGACTTCGTTCAAATAATCGCTTAAAAAATTATATCCGCTAATTTCCGAAGTGTATTCTCGTATTTACATGCTGTTATACATGCATATATGTATTTATTGTTCTTAAGATAGTATATTTTCTATTCTCTTCTATAAGGGATTGTTTCTGGTTGTTTCTTTCAGTGTTATTTGGTTACAACGTTTAGTATTTTTTTAAAATCCGTTTTATATTATTATATTGTAACGAGCGATCATTAAAATTTTCACTAGTAGCTGGCCGTGTATATAAAAATTATGTCGTAGCTTTAGTCATTAAGATGTTATTTCAAACATCTGTCAGTGTCAAATATATATTTTAAAGTTTCATCAAGTGAAAAAGTAATGGCCTTTAATGATATGCATAAAGCGTTTATGGTAGAATGTTACTTCCTGACATCTCAAAAAATTGATGGTATTTGGCAGCATTCAATAGAAAATTGCCTTGCGGAGTTTGAAGAGAGATATCCAAATCCTGTTCCTAACTATAAAACTTTCCGTGATACGCTAATGCATTGTGTAAATCTTTTTCGTCAAACGGGCACTATTTTAAGGAAAAAAGGAAGCGGTCCTCCTCTCAAGAGAAGTCGCGGTGTAATTGAAAATGTCAGACAAATTATTAACGAATCTCCTCAAACATCTATTCGCAGAGTTTCGCAACAAGTAGGGCTTTCGTATGGAACATGTCAAAAAATTATAAAAAAGGACTTGCACATGTATCCATATAAATTAACTTCTGTACAAAATCTATTACCTACGGATTATGAAAAAAGAACACAATTTTGCCAATGGTTTATTCAAACAATGACAGACAATATTTTAAATCATACTTTTTTCACCGATGAAGCTTGGTTTTATTTGAAAGGTTATGTTAATTCGCAAAATATGCGTATGTGGTCCAGTGAAAATCCTCATTTCTACAGAGAAGTTCCTCTACATCCAGAAAAAATAGGCGTATGGGTAGGTATGAGTCGTCACCGATTAATAGGACCAATATTCTTTGAGGGCACGATAACATCGGAGAAATATCGTAACGAAATTCTCAGTGTTTTTACTAATCAATTGACAAATGATGAACTCCAGGTCGGATATTTTCAACAGGATGGGGCTACATCTCACGTTACACTTGAAAATATTCAGTTTTTGCAACAATTTTATGCGATAGGATAATAAGTAGAAATACAGCGATTCCATATCCACCACGATCGTGTGATTTAACAGTCATCGATTTTTTTGTGTGGCCCTATATAAAGAATATTATTTATGAAACACCAATTAATAATCTACAAGAGTTAAGACATAAAATCATAGAAAAATGTGAACACATCAATAACTCACCGCAAATACTGATCAATGATTTCAATGCTCTACGAAATAGAGTGCGATTATGCTTGGTGGAGAATGGTCAACATTTTACACATTTTTTATAATATTCTATTACTTTGTACAACAATTATAAATATATTTAATATAAAAGTCAGCATTTCAAATTATTTTTTAACAATCATGATGTTTGAAATTATAATGACAGATCTCCTCTAATAACTTAAGTTAGGACATACTTTTTGTGTACATGGCTTGCTTGAGCGAAAATTTTAATGATCACTCGTTATATTTATCCTATAATTTTTTATAAATATTAAGTTTAATTTACTACCTTATTTTTGGAGTAATTATCGTTTCTTCGTTTTAGTCCATTTCTTTCTGTTCTTAGTATTTTCCTTAAATTTCTTTAACTATGGAGAATTCCCATAGGTCAATCATGGTAGGATGGATTAGAGGCCATACAGATTGGTTGCATATTCGTAATTATACCGAGATATGTTTCAGTGCCTGTTCGTTAAGTTTAAGGCGTCCACAAAAGTGTAACGTGCAGAGATATGTTTCTTCGAAAACTCATCAAGATAACATATGACCATCTGCACCTGACACTTTTAACGAAAAACTGTGTGAAGCTTTCATACCGCCTAATATTCCATTCAAAAGGCTTAACAATCCAGTCCTCAAGAGGTTTCTTATAAAATATACTGATCGTCATATACCAGATTAATCTACTGCAGCGCTACTCTTATTGAAGTGCAATGGTGGGAGTTGTAGATGCGATGATGTTCCGATGATGTTTTAAGTTCCATGAAGTATGGCTTATCCAAATCACGAATTAACAGATCTCTTATTGTACGGTGAAACAGGTGGAAATGTTCGAACTACTAGACGTATTTATGAAGGGTGGTTTCCGAAACCGAAGATGTTCATCAAATGATTTAATTTTACAAACCGTGTAAGATTGAGAGATCACGGTATATTGCATCCAAGTTATGAAGGCCGTGGTCGCGAAAGACCACGTGAGATAGTAGATGCGGAGGAATAACTTTTTGATATTGTAAATGAAAATTCAAACATAAGTACCAGAGCGGCTGTGAGAGAGGTAGGTGTTTCACATACAACAGTCCATAACATACTTCGAAGGAAACTTACACAACAGTCGCGTTTTGCATTGTTTATTGGAAATCTCGTCCTTACAGAACAAAACGTCTGTCTCCACACTTTAATAGTTTTATCTGATCCCTAATCTATGAATTTTTAATCGTTAAATTGAATTATCTATATTCACTGAGTTCATTTGCGGAAATTAAAGTTCCTACACAGTTCCTCAGATATCTTATATAAATATTCAATTACAATGATGAATTTACTGTTTGTTAAATTAAACTAATTATCCATATATGCTTTGAAATATTTGATTTGAGTTTTTACAGACTGCAAACTATTGTGAGCCATTTTACTTACACTCACCTTCGAACTCTTCGTGAAACATGTTTTATTAGATTAATTTAAAAATAATTAATTGAATTAAAAGGAAAAGTCAAAGGAAATAAAATATGATATTATATATAAATAATCAAAATTAAAGTTGTTTCAAATTATAAATAATATGTAAAATGTAGAATAAATTTTATATCTGCTTAAAACCGTTGCTCGCGTTAGAATCCTCTGTCTTGCGGATTCTCACCCTATTATAAGCTCAGTTCCACATAGACTTTTTCAAGTATAGCAAATTTTCACATATTCTATGTTTTCCTATGTCGTCAGTTTCTATAATCCTTGTTTAGCATTTCCTTACATCCAATCACATTCGGGTAACAACAGGATTTATTGCACAAATTTTTAATTGACTGTCCATCGTCGCGTACAAACAGATCTTGTATTACTCTCAGTCTTACATGCCCTTTTCCGTATGTCCTATACACCTGTAATAACTTTAAAATTTCTAACCTCTGTGGTCAAAGGTGCCTGTTGTCATCTTGGTTTGTTTACAATATACACATATCATGCACCATTAAATGAGTTATTAAACATTGTAGTATACCCTTGAAGCTTATACAGGGTGGCCCAAAATGACCGAAGGGGTTTGAGTTCATTATAACTTCTTATTTAAGACATAATTATTAAATTTTTTTAATTTTAAATACAGTATATTAATGGAGAATATTTTTAATTTAATTATGAAAAATTATATCTCGCAAGTGGTGGCCATTTTCTGCTTCGCATATTCGTGCTCTTTCCAAAACATTTTCCATAACCTTTCGCAAAACTTCAGGTGTTATGTTGTTGATTTCGTCGCGTATATTATTTTTTAATTGCTGTATGGTTCGAGGCTTATTAATATAGACTTTTCCTTTCAAATAACCCCAAAGGAAACAATCTGAAGCGGTTAAATCCGGTGAACGCGGAGGCCAATTACAATCGCTTGTACGGGAAATAATTCGTTCATCAAACATGTCGCGTAAAAGAGCCATTGTGTCCCTCGCAGTGTGCGCTGAGGCTCCATCCTGTTGGAACCATACTTGCGGATGGTTTTCCACGACTGGCCTTAAAAAATTTTCCAACACTGTCCGATATCTAACACCAGTGATGGAAACGGCGACACCGTGTTCATTTTCAAAAAAATATGGGCCAATTATCCTTTTCGACGAAACACCGCACCAATTGGTACACTTAAGTGGGTGTAATTCTCGCTGTTGAACTACTCTTGGATTTTCCTTAGCCCATATCCTGCAGTTTTGCCTATTAACGAACCCATTTAATTGGAAATGAGCTTCGTCGCTCATAATTAAATTATGAATAAAATCATGATTTTCTTCTGCTTTTTGACGAAAATAAATTGCATAATCAAGTCGTTGCTGGTAATCTGTCGGCTTTAATTGTTGAACAAGCTGAATTTTGTATGGAAACATTCTTATTGTATGCAAAATTCTCTGCAGCGACCCTCTTGAGAGGCCAAGTTGTGTCGAACGTCTCCTGGTTGATGTTTCTCCATCTTCCCGAATACTCTCCTGTACCCGTTCAATATTGTCATCCGTGTGCACCGTTCGTCGTCTGCCGGCACCAGGAAGGTTCCTTACTGCCACTTGTTCTCGAAAATTTGCAACCAGACGGTTTATTGTTGACTCTGAGGGTCCAACCCGCACATTAAAATAACGACGATATGCACGCTGAGTCAAAACAATGGATCGTTGATTTGAGAAATAAAGTTCAACGATTTTGGCACGTTGTTCAATTGTGTACTGTTCCATTTTAAATTCCCCAAGTCTTCTTTACAAAATACTGAAAACAAAAAAAAAATTATAATAAAAAAGTTATAAGGAATTAAAACCCCTTCGGTTATTTTGGGCCACCTGTAGGTATTATCGATTTCTTTCTGATAACCTGCTAGGCTTGTATTATTTCATTTTATATTCCGTTGAATACATTATTTCATATTTACGAACGTATGTTAATTTTATTGTTATTAAACAATTTTATTAACAATAAAATTCCTTAATTTTCAATTCTTAATTCTCCTCAAACATAATTCGCATTTGCGAATGTTACGAGGTGTTTATTATTTACAGATTACACTATGAATGGATTCTTTGTTGTGTGGATTTTTCATTTATAAATTAACAATACATTACTAAAACTATATTATAAACATTGGACAAACCTACAAGTTGCACACTAGATATTGAAGTTAAAATACTAAAAATGATTTTTAACATTACTTTTTATTTATTTTTGATATAAAGTTGTATTTACTTTAATTTTCTTAAAGAACGAAACCCAATTAATTAGAGCACGCAAATTTAAAAAAAATAATGCCTCTGTTGATGTCAAGTTAACAAATACTTAAGTTTTATCACTACACTGGCTTATTAAACGTAATGAACTGCTTCTTAGAGTTGCTGCAAGCAATTTTTTGATACCTCTAACAGTTTACGAGAAAAGTGCCGGTTAAATACTATAATCACCCATACCATGTTTGTATTAAAATTAGAATCGAAGGGTTCGTTTGCCTAGTGCAATTTGTGTTTGTTAAATAATTAATAAAATAATAACCAGCATTGGTTGCTATTCGAAAATAAAAGATAATTCAAGCCTGTTTGGTTTAAAAATGTACACGCGGTGATAACGGTATCGAAAGACGTATTTTCTTCTGCACAAGCTTTCGCAAAAATGACATAAATTACCTCGCAATTCCCATAATACACAAACACATGCATACTTATACACAACACACAAGTAAAAAGACCCAACGACTGACCGTGTTTGCGACTATCATTATAACAAAACATTCCGTCGCTCAATCTAAATTATCAGTTTTTCCCTATTTCTTTTTCTTCTTTTTCCCTTTTAATGTTCTTACCTTCTTTTTCATCGTCTTCTTCGTCGTTGTTTTCTTTTCCGCAACGCGCTCTCTGTCTTACTAATATCATCGCGTCCAGTCGCACTTACTTCGTCCATCATTTTCAACTTAAGTCGGTAATCATTACATTTTTGTGCGCTATGCGCGGTGCATTACCGTTTTGTCTCTCTTTCTCTTTTTCTCTTTATATATGAAAGCAACCAATCGTCAACAATTAAAGATAAAAGCTTGTCATAAATAAACACAAATTGTATGAGTGTTTCTCAAACTTTTGTGACTTGGTTGTTTGTGAATTGATTGCACACTTAACGAAGGAATGTTTTTAATTTATTTATACAGAGTGAAGCAAGGGGATTAGGGAAATATGGAAAATGACAATAAGCAATGAATTTCGATATTATTTCATAATTTTCGGGAATCGTCGTACTCAAATTCTTCTATAGTCTGTTTTTTAATTCTACGGAGTAACAAAAAACTGAAAATGTGACGTCGTTGCCCCGTTGGCTCAATTCGAAAATACCGCTTAAAAGAGACAAGCCCGACACAACAAGGCACAAATGAAGAAACTTTGACGTACGATTTATATTTTGTGCGAATATATATTTTTATATAATTTCATCCCACGAGATTCTTTTCACATCTTTTTTAAACTGTTCTTTTCAGTATAAAATAGGAATGAAACTAATGGTTAAAATCTTGACTTTTTTAATACGTAATCGTAAAACAACGACAATTGTTTCGCCAACACAGTGGCTTCATCAGGTATTTACAGCTAAAGAGCACGTTACAAACGAATTTGTAACGTGCAGATACCGGTATTTCATTGTTGTTACAAATCATCAGTACACGTTATCCGGGAATAAATATGATTTTCAATAGTTAATTGAAGAAGGAGATACTTGTTGAAACTTCACTATAACGCTAAGAAATAAGTAATTAAACTTCTAGTTTCAAAAATTCTTTTATTGTAAATATCACTACAATATTGTTTCGCCATACAATGGCTTCATCAGGTGGATGAAATACTTCCTGGTGATGAAATACTGGATGAAATAGTATTTCATCCACCTGATGAAGCCATTGTATGGCGAAACAATATTGTAGTGGTATTTACAATCAAAGAATTTTTGAAACTAGAAGTTTAATTACTTATTTCTTAGCGTTAATATGATTTTCACACATTTTTCATATGTCCAGACAACCTGGACGGTTGGCGTCGCGACGTGTTGTGTCTGCATTCTTAGGCAAATGTGATTTTGTCAGTTGTAGAAATTAATACAGCAAATTATAGCGACAATTGCGTGTAATATGAGAATTTAATAGATATTAATTCTCATGCGGGTGAAGTTCTTCATATATATATATGAAAAATGTGTGAAAGTCGTATCCACCCGGAATGTGCAGATACCGGTATTTCATAGTTTTTACTAATCATCAGTACACAATTAATGCAACAAATTATAGCGGCAATTGCATGTAATGTGGGAATTTAACGGTTATTAATTCTCATTTACATTGCGTTTTTCATATATATATATATATATATATATATATATATATACATATATACATAAAGATAATTATTTCTTGACCTTAGTATGTTATGATAGATTCAATTAGTTGGCGATTAAAGGTCTGGTTTTACTTCAATATGTATATATTTAAAACAATCTTACATGTTTAGGCATATGATGCGTTTTTCAAAAAAATTTGAGTTACTTATATTTCAAATTTCTTTGAAAAAGGCATCAACTAATATATATATATATATATATATATATATATATATATATATATATACCGATAGGACCAGCTCTCAACGGGTCATACCGAGCAATAAGTGGCAACAGGTAATCCCCTCTACGCGCAATAGCTTACATTACCATACATTGCAGAGTTATGAATTTAGTAAGACTTAAACCGCGCAAGGATATAGTCGTTTGCATATTCGTTCTGTATACGTAATTTGCCCATTTGTTTCAGATATAAAAAGGTCGTTATATCTCCAAGTTATTATTATTGTATTCTTAGCTGCTACGGAAAAGTAATTTTAAGTAATAAAAAAACAATAACGTTTTCTAAAAGGTAAAAGTAAAAAAATCAATAATTCTGCAGAATAAATTTTAATTCTAAGAAAGTCATTAAATATAGGATTCGAAAATACCGCCCTCTCTCCCCAAACAATAGCCGAGCCTATTGTAAAACTCCCGCCTCACTCCCTCGAGATTTATAGGGGTTACTGTCTCGAAAATTCTAAACAGTTGAACTTGCAACTGTTGCAACCTTTACACTTGCACAGCTAGATACGAATGACGGGCAATCTATCTGGCGTCGTACATACGTTGCCACATCGCATTACGTTCCATACGTATATTGTTCCGTATGGCCCGTTGCGGGCTGGACCTATCGGTATATATATATATATATATATATAATAACTTCGTGACCTTGGTATGATATGGTAAACCTAATCAGTAGGCGATTAAAGGTCTGTATATTACTTCAAAATATATGTATTTAAAAAACTCTACATGTTTCGGCTGTATACGCCTTTTTCAAGAGAATACAAAATATGAATGACAGGATATAAATTATATCCTGTCATTCATATTTTGTATTCTTTTGAAAAAGGCGTATACAGCCGAAACATGTAGAGTTTTTTAAATACATATATTTTGAAGTAATATACAGACCTTTAATCGCCTACTGATTAGGTTTACTATATATATATATATATATATATAACAATTGATAAATTATTAGAGTTTTTCGTTTATATATATATATATATATATAAAGTGTGTATAAATTGTCGCAAAAGCTACACACAGCGACGTTCTTCGTTTGGTCCTGAATAAAAAATCTTAATGTTAAAATGTTGTATCATGCTTCGTATGTTTTCACGGGGTTCTTGAAGTTCAGACTTTTAGTGCGTAACTAACCTTTGCTCTTCGATATCTGTTAATAGAGATATATGCAATTTAGTTTAAAGAAAAAATGTTTACTAGTATTATTTCGTAAACGTTTTCTTTTTGATTTAAAAGCTTGTTTTAAACATTTATTCATTAACGTACTTCCACGAAAAACACATTTGGCAACGTTGTAGAACAATAAGTTTGTATTTCAAAGTGAGTTCAATCAAAATCATTACTGTCAAATTTTGACATTTACGAAATTACGAAGCATGATACGACATTTTAGCATTAAGATTTTTTATTCAGAACCGAACGAAGAATGTCGCTACGTTAGCTTTTGCGACAATTTATACACACCTTGTATATATAATGTAGTCATTAATAATTAATAATATGATGTAATAATGATATTAATAAATGAATATTAGTAAATATTAAGCGCCAAAATGATTTTTAAATTTATATATCTCAGCCATCAGTTAAACGATGAAGTCACTCTTAAGTCTTAAGTCACAGATGTCGTGGAGAGCATGATTTTACTATATGTATCCCAGGATCAGCGTCTGTAGGCATACAAATATAGTGGCAATAGTGACTTAATAAGATTATCATTAATGTTGAATACTATCTACATGAATAAAGAAATAATACAATTATATTTTATAATCAAAAACTATTTATTCAAATATAGAAATCTATATAATTATAGGTAGCTATTCAGTTACAGCTGCTTGCTGGCGAGTTTTAAAACTATTCTAATAATTGCTTCGATATATCATAAGAGGATGAATATTAATAATATAATAAATTTATTAACTTAAAATGGATAAACAATTCAGGTAAGTTTATTTTAAGTATTTTAAGTAAATATTCAGTAATTCAGTAAAATATAAGTAAGATCAAAGCAGTGTTGAACTGATTTTTATATATCTATTTGAGTTAATGCTTTAATTAATATGTGACCTTTATTGATTTAAGACAAGGTAAAATAATGTTTGAATTACAAAAGACCTGTGATATAAATAAAACTATAATTATTGCTCAAATTATAATAACTAAAAGCAGATAAAGGTTAGAATTTAAATAAATGAATTTATTATAATAAGTAATTTGTAATATTTCTTCTTGTACATACAGGTGCTACCAAAAGTAGATATCATATATTCTTCTATATACCTTTATCACGTAATTATTAAAATGTGACGTTAGTTATATAAATTACAAAATTGTAAACGGCAATATGTACAACAGATGAAGGAAAATTAACAATAATAATGTGTGAATGGAAAAAACATGTGAACATTCCAGAATTATATACATGAATATGTAAAAGTAAAGAGACTCGCACAGAAAACACGGGTTACAGACGCAATCGGTGTTGTATTCTCTAAAACGGCATTCACATGGATTGGATTCCACAAATTCTCGACGAGTTTGGACATTGAATTAGTTAAAGACGGGCATAAAATTTGGTTGTCTGATTAAAATTGTATATTTCGACTACAGTAAGAGAACATTCTCGGTCCCAGAATGAAATAAATAAGTAGGTGTATGTTTGTTTGTGTGTATGTTTCTCTTCCGTAACAAGTACTATTTCAAGTTGACTATATTTTCGATTTTTATTACTATTGTTGCAATTATAAAGAAATATTTGAACTATTTCGATAGATATTTATTAGAAAAGTGATATCCAGAGTGTAATAATGGGTGTGTATTATACATTTTTGTTTTCTAAACAAAGAAAGATATTAAATATCGTTGACCAACATTGAAAATGTTTCGCGCTCAAAAATAACTGATTTTTATGCATTTAAATTTTGCATAGAGCTGGAATAAAACAGTAGATAACTTTTAAAGACTTTTTCAAAGTATTCTCCACGAAGATTAATGCACTGGAAGCAAGTCCTGAAGCAGTTATTCCACTTGTTTGTTGGTGCAGTCAAAATTGCGTTTTTGAAGGCATCGATTGCTCCTTCTGACGGCTGAGACCTTCGACCACGCAGTCCTTGATTTTCAGAAATGTAAATTCCTTGAGATCTTGGTTGGTTCTGTACTGAACTAACAATTCGACGTTTTGTTTCGTTAAAAATTTAATTGTCTTGCGAAATGTGCGCGAACTTGCATTGTCTTGGTGGAGTATGATTCGTCGTTGTGGGTTAGTTTCTCGGAGCTCATCTATGACTTGCAGCAAACAAATGGTTGTACCCAATCGGCAGTAATGTAATGTAAATGTCACAACCATCTTTTTGGAGACTACCAATTCACCCTAGCTGTTCTCTGTTCTTCAGCCAGAAGATATCCAGCGGGGAATTAATTTTTTACTCCCAGTTCTTCATGCTAAATTTTTTGAATTGAGATCCTGGAAATCCTCAATGATGCCTCAATTTCGCGATATGTCACATGTCGATCATCGACGTTGTCCTGAGTGACTGCCATAGATGTGTCCAATCAGTTTCAGTTGGTGGTTGTTTTAAGATATATTCTGAACGCGAGACCGGTTGAAAGATTTTGGAAATTTCTTCTGCCTAGTGGACATGATGCTAATTCTTTATCTGCCTCCATCCTTAACGAAATTAGTTTGCTTGTTGATGACCCAGAAAAACTGATTGCACAGAGCAATGATGGGGCAGCAGTCATGAGTGGTAATATTAACGGCGTGCAAAGACATGTCTAAGACCAGTATCCAAGGGCTAATTTTGTACATTGTTATGCACATCAGACAAATCTAATTATGTCACATGCTACATCGAGCAGTAGTAATTGCAGAATTTTTTTAGCCAATCTGACGGGATTATGTAAATTTTTCTCCACTTCACTACAACGAGCTGCAAGATTGGAAGAATTCCTTCAGAGAAAAAGCTTACCTCGTTCTTCAAAAATAAGTTGGAACTTCAATTCTAGGACAGTGAATACAATATATGAGCACCGAGAAGAAATAATTGAAGCTCTAGAACAAATCGAGGGAGAAGCTAGTTTACAAACTACCATTCATCAAGCTAGTGCCAATTTGCGAATTTTAGAGGAGGAAAATTTTATCTATTGGTTAACTTTCTTTCATACAATTATGCCACATGTGGACATATTGTTTAATCAATTACAAAATGTCAATACAGATGCATTAAAAATCAAGAATAATTTAGATAATTTTGAACGCGCTATTGGAAAAATTCGAATCGAAATCGCTGATACAGATAATCAGTTGGTTAAACAAAATGACCCAGAACTGACTTCTCGACCATCAAAGCTGCGAAGAGTCACTGATGGTAGCCAAAGAAGGAGGGAAGTGTGCGATATTATTTTGCTAGAAATAAAAACTAGATTTCAGTATACAGGGCACTTAATATTAGCAAACTTAATTTCTTTTAAAAAGTTCACCTCTTTTCAAAAAAAAATTCCGGAAGATCGCCTTAAAGAAGCAGTAAAATTTTATCCATACCTCAATGAAAGCAGACTACGAACTGAATTAAGCGTTCTATATTCTAGAGAAGAATTTAGGCAAAATATAGAAGTCGGTGCTGTAGGTCTGCTAGGTCTTCTGCTGGATGGATTAAGCGACACCTTTAATGAAGTTGTTACGCTTTTAAAAATTGTCATTACAATCCCAATGACAACGTCGGAAACGGAACGCCAGTTTTCACGGCTGAAAAGAATAAAAACTTTCCTGAGAAATACAATGAATGAAGAAAGATTAAATGCCCTTACTATGTTATCTTGTGAAAAAGAATGTATAAATGATTTCCCGAACTTTAATGAAAAAGTGATAGAACTGTTCTGCAAGTCAAAGACACGTAAAATGGACTTCGTTTATCGTCAGATGTAATTAAACTGTGCAGTGTAATATTTACTATTCCCTCAAAACAAACTCTACAATGAACAGTACCTGTCTGGAACAGTACGTCGGTGAAATTTATAAGGATTGGGTAAGCGTTTTTGTATTACACTTTTTAATTTTGAAATTATGCACTCCCTATGTGAACCACCCCGAGCCGCCACTGATTTTTAGTATCGACATTTGATTAGTGGCGTCCTCTATGTCCCAGTACGCAAAATATAAAAGACATCCCTTGTATTTCTACCTTTTGAATTCAAAAATCACAATAAAGTTGTGCGATTAGCTCTTGCTTTGGAGGTACAGTGACATATCATCTTGTAGAGCCTTCATTTTCAGTTTGCCGGAAATTTTTCGTTTTTAGCAGTAGTCACACCTGCCAACAGGCGAAACACAATATCCTCCAGCTGGTTGTAGGTTATAAACATAATTAATGTTGCTGCGACTGTGGGTGTTACATTATTTCTGTTGTAATTAGTGCAGAATTTTTGGTTTTGGAGTGCTTTTGAAGTATAAAATTTGATAAATCAAAATGCCACGAAAATGTGTAAATTTAGTGAATAATTTTTGTTACATTTGCGTTGGAATAACATTGTCGTCACAGAGACACAATCTGAGGCCTCTTGTGAAGACTGCCAATCAGCATTATTTTAGTATGAAGGTAGAGGATCAGGATAAGTCATGGGATCCACATATATGTTGCAACTCTTGTTAAGTTTTACGCAGCTGATTCACTAGTTCTTCTCCACCACATTAAATGACTTCGTTTTGTATTCCATTGGGGCCAAGCGATTTTTTATTTTTTAATCTCTTTATTTCTTCTGTTGTTTCTTCTACCGTTCTTCTTCTTCTTCTTCTCTGTTTTGGGGTGGACGCCACCACGTCCAGGCACTTGAGCACACTGCCCTTTGTACTATCCCCAATAGATCTCTCGATTCCACTCTGTTAGTCTTGTGTCCTCGATAAAAGCCACTATCCTGAGTACACTCGAAGGATCCAATAGATCTCTCCCGAAATATTTTTGTCTGAGTTCCTTCAGTTCCTCACACGTGCATATTACATGAAGGCTAGTTTCCTCCTGTTTTTCACATCTCCTATACCAGGGCTCGCTAACCTAGCCCATGTGTTACGCATACAAATACACTTTCCTGCATACGGCCTATGTAAGTGCAAGTTTTCTCTATTATTTCTCTTAAAACCCTCGTAGCTTTAACATTTAAATAAATTTCTACTAATGATTTTTAATTTGCTTCAAACTCCATTTATCGAACAGTTTAGACCCTTCAACTACTATATTCTCAACCCATTTCATTCGTTCTATTCATCTTGAAAGCCTTTGTATATTAGCAAGCGGTCATCTTCTTAAATTCCCTATCCGAAATGCTCGCAAGATTTTCACTGCTAACTCGCTAAAAGTCACACCGAATTTCAAACCAATTATGTAGGAATTTTTGCTTTTAAATATAGATCTTCTAGACGCATCTGTTTTTGTTAAATATTGCCTTTCTATAATTAATTCTAGTTTAATTTTTAATTACAACGCTTATTGCGCCATCTCCTTTTCGTTGTTCGCCCTCTGCGACAGGAAACTCACTTGCCGACTCCTATTAGAAACTTGCGTCTCTGGTCATTAAATTATTTAACGTTTTAAGTTTGGTTTGACACTTTTTGCGATATGAGATCATCCTCGAGATTTTGAAAACTATATCCTCTTCTTTCTTTACTTCCGGCAATTACGATGACGTGTATCCGGCATTTTACCTCTATATCGATACGGCAGCCATTGAGACTTAAGCTTCATAAGCGCTGTGTCGTGTTTGTGTCACGTGTTATTTAAAACTAGATTTCTGCGGTGAGTTTTTGAAATCCCCTTAATAATTATTACCATTTCGCATTTTGAACTTTCAGGATTCTTATAAACGTTTTATAAAACGAGGTTTTCTCTGAATTTCTGAGAAATATTTGGATATCTATTGTGAAGCGTAAGGCGTCTCACCGGTAATTTTAACCTGTGTTTTGGGGCATAATTTTGCTGATCGAAATACTTCGACGCAGTTCTGAAACTCCCTTAAGCCGTCCGCAACCTGTGAATTTTGGGGCACATTTATTCTGCAAGACCTTTTTGGATTAGGAGAAAGGGACGCGGTTCATCCATATTGGATTCCCGTAATGGCGTCGCTGTGAAACCTGCTCGTGAATAAAAGAATTGAATTGCCCTAGTAAGCGATATATTGTACTTGGAAGGAACGAATTCTGTTATTGTATCCTAGAAAAAGTAGGTGTTGCCTTTTAATTCTTGCAGTCCTAAACTTATAGAAGATCATTTAAATATCGAATAGTGTTTAGTATTTTCTAAATTAATATTATAATCAAGCTGTTACTCTCCTTAAGAGACGCACACCTTGTGTGTTAGTTCAAACTGTTAATTCAGTTTATTTAGAAGGGTTCTTTTCCCTATTTCAAGTTTGTTTTACTGTGTCATTCGAGTCTGATTTTGTAATAAACCCGTTGATAGTCATAAATATCCCCGGGTACTGGTACAGAAACTTAATATTAGCTCCAGAAGACCGACAGCTTCACTGTTTGTCACCTGTTTAGATTTAGTGTCATTTTCGAGGCCAGATCCTTCAGATCGGTCCCTTAATTGTTTGTTTCGATACCTGAAAATCGAAGAACTTTCTGTAGTTTAATGTACTTATTTTGTAATAAACTGTACAGAATCTAGTTTTCGTATACGGAATTGGTATTCTAATAATTACTTTTGATAATTAATTTCCTACAGGTTTTTCTGATTTAAATTATATTAAATATTTGCACACCTGATATACAGGGGGTACTCCAAAAGTTCTGCCAGGAATATTAGATCTCATAATTTTGTAACTTTTCTTACCTTTATTATTTTGCTGTAATTAAGGCATATCTTTGATTACTTTCATGAGGTAACCTTCCGTTTCGCTTGTGATTTTGCCATTCTTGTAATTGTTCGCGTTGACGTCTATTGAGACTTCTTTTGATAACTCGTTCGTGGTTTCAAGATTTTATTAACCTGACGAGACAATTTTGGAATAACCCCTCTCGCCTCCCGGTTCAAATATACAGGGGGAGAGAGTTGCTAACTTTTCCGTACTCAGTATTATTAACTCAAATATCAAGTTGCTATCACTTTTGTTTGGTTGAACAGGGCTTCACCTTTTAATTGCTTCGAAACATTTTAAGTGTCTGTTACTATATTAGTTTAGCGTTTTGACTTTGAATTTTGATGTACGACTGTGTCTAGTTTTAGATTGATGTTGGCCCATTTGTAGCCTTTAATAAATTGTAGAATTGTTGATTGTGTCTTGTTCCCTACCCTTCCACTAGTTTTATGAGTATAACAAAGTTTCTTGCTCTGCAACGAGTGATAAGAGGCTGACCCTCTGGTGTAAGTTGGAGCTACCAGGTCCCGCCTGCTCCCGTTATAGCTGAATCTCTGCAGGTGGATATAACGGTGACGTCCATTTTCCAACTCGCGGCCTTGAATCCGCGACGTTCTCCGAAACAAGAGAGTTAGCCGGCAGAGACCTTCCTGGGGACATAACATCAACAGGTAGGTTCAGACCAGAGAGGATCAGCGAGCGTTCACTCCTTATCACTCGTCACATATTTAATTTTACGCCGCGTTGGTGGCACATGGTGTATAAATGCTTCCTTAAAGGACAATGTCCGGTTATTAACCCGGTAATTATTTTAATTTCTTTTTTGCTACTACGAATTAGGTTGGCTGAAAACTTCCCGTCCAGCCCCCTTAGTAGTGTTTTGGTATGGAGTTGACTTCTTCTACTGTTATTTCCACTTCAGTGCCGTTTATTGGTATATCTATTTCTGGTGGCTGTGTTGTCTAGCGCAAACTTTTATATCAACCTTCCAATGCCTTTCAATCTTCATTCATAATATTTCTTATTTGTAAAGGCCGGAATATATGCAAAAAAACCTGAATATATGCGCGTAAATATGCTGATGTTTTAGCCTAAATATGCACTTCCTTATGAAAAATATGCAGCTAAAAAATACGAGGAATGGAATACTGCAGAAAAAAATATTCTATTATGTTTACTACAAGTTTATTTAGAAGATTTTACAACATAATTAACTATGAAAACAATTTACAATCACATATATCTCAAAGTTTTCAAAAGAAAAATTGTGATGTTTGTTTGAAAACATGTATTTATATATTGAGAAGGTTCGTTCTACGTCGACACTTGTTATAGGAGCATATTTCAAATTAGAAATATCATCTATTGTCAACTCAATATTATCTACTGAATCACCACATAAGATTTTAGCAATGTCCTTTAGCTTTCTAAAACCCTCATTTTTTCCTATTACATGTAAACATTTTTCATTCACTGTCACACTCCTCCTTTAACATCAAAACATGACTTTTCAAATTTGTTTATTATTTCAACGCTCTTGATTAGCGACATAAATTGTTTTTCGAACTGCAATATAGAAGTGGAAATAAAACTGTAATCGGCTTTAACCCTAGAATGGTATCGTTATTTTCTAGTACATGACTAGTACAATGGTGTTGCATATGACACATCATTATATCTTTAACTTTTATATAGTTATCGTTCAAAATAAAAACAAAAGTATAATTTTACATTAATTTTATTATAAAAAATAAAATGGTACAAAAATATAAAACAGTTATTCTCACAAAAATACTAATTACAGTTCTTCACTGCAGGGAGGACAAATAGGCCTTCTGTGTTCAGCACAAATGTGTTCACCGCATCTCACACATAGTTCTCGACCTTTTCTGTTGGCATTTCTAGGGCAAATATGACAACGTTTCTGACCGACAGGTTGATTTCTTTTTTCCAAACTAGGATTCTTTTCTTCCACACCTAAAATATCCTGAATTAGTAGACGTAAATATCTGGATTGTTGGCACATTCAGTCTGCTTTCTCAGTTCTGCAGTCTGCTTGAACTGTTAATGGGGCATTTAAAAATACTTTCTTAACACTACTAATTAAAGTATTTACTAAGGGAAAATGTTTTCTGACTTCTTTTGCAACACTATTTAGTCCGATTTTCAAGTTGAAAGCTGCCTTCATCATGTATGGTGCAGCATTCGTTGAACAATAGAATTTTCTCTATTGGAATCGATTCCGGTAAGAAGAATGTTGAAGAATTATTTGCCTTTTCCAACTGTTTGGATGAAATTAAATAAGATTTAGCTGGAACCGATACGTTAAGGATACCAATCATTAAACGAACTATGTATCGGCACACACTATCAGTAGTTTCATCTACGCATATATAAAGATAATTGTTTGCAACAACCTTCTTAATGCTATTCAATGTTTCTGCATAGATACAGCGAATATATTTTTTTCTTAAGTGCTCCCGTCGGGTATGTGATATTTGTTGATGTACTTTTACAAAGGAATAATTAAAAACTGAATTAATTAATTAATAAGAGGAAATAAACTTAAAATTTTACTCACAATCTTGCAGCATTCTACGCAACACTTTTTCTCCATCCATATGCAATTCTGAATAAGGTGCAATCCATCCAGGCACAGTCGCTATTTTCG
The DNA here is from genome assembly GCA_935421215.2 of Melolontha melolontha. Lineage (NCBI taxonomy): Eukaryota > Metazoa > Arthropoda > Insecta > Coleoptera > Scarabaeidae > Melolontha > Melolontha melolontha. The sequence continues at coordinate 18,283,740 of OW285241.1, read as the reverse complement.
GCATTTTTGCTATTAAATATCACAACTCACAAGTTTACACTTCGAAAAGCCAACGTAAAATGACGTTTAAAATAAATTACTTTCTAATGTGTGAATAAATTCCTCCGAATAGCAAAGAAACACATATAATCCTAATTTTCTAGTAAAATGTATTTTTGTATTTATTTAGAAGTTTTAAGGTATTAGCTTTTCCTGGAATTTTGTCTCGGCCAGGATGTATGGGAAGAGCATTAATAATTGTTGGAGACGCTTATAGGAAAAGTAACGGGAAGAGGCTTAATAAAATGCTGTTTTTAATTTAAAGAGGGCTGTTTAACTTTTGTTTGTTTGTTACATCCACGACATATTTTTAGTAATGCCTATAATAAATTTGATTTAGTAAATAAATTAAACTCGGATACTTAAAATATGCAAAAATGTTGAATTACTATAAAATTTGCAAATAATATACATAATGCATATAGGTATTATGCAAATATGCATATTTATGCAAACTGCATACAATCTGGTACTTATTGGCATATATTCAACCGTCTCTCTATTTTGATATTGTATTGTGTTCCATATAGGTCCGAATCGAAAACTTTTCTAAATTATTTCCATAATGTTTCTTATGTTTGAATTTACTTTGTTTCTAATTCTTAAATACCGTTCCTATTGCTCTGGTGTAGAGGTAATTCTACATTTTTAAGTTGCTGAAGATAACACCTTTATTATCGTAATAATATAGATATTTTACAGTGGCTAAGGATTATAATTTTATTAATGTACTTGTTGTCTACGATTTAATAACATTAAAATTTTATTTGTTTTTGTTAAATGCTACCCCCTCATGCCAGAAATTTATTTGCTTCCATTAAATATGTGTGTATAACAGATTACAATACATCACGATTAAATAATTCGAAATTAAGCGTATAGAGGGCAGACAGTGTAAGGATCTATCTGTCTCGTTCTCTATCGATGTATGAACAGATAAATATTTTAACTGCTATCCAACATCTCACTCGTTTCGATTTTCAGCGTTTCAAGGTCGCGAAAGACCAGCACTGTGGACTCTGACAGCGTCTTTTCGTGAGTTGTTCTCCCTAACTACGTCCAATTAATAATGAAAAATGACAAATGACGATATTACTCGTTTAGCATTTGTTTAATGGTGGATCGTTTCTTAGTACAACACAGTACAATGCCTATTATGTCATTTTTTTTTCAGTTTCTTGTACCTGACGTCGTTGACCACTGACTAGATATCCAATATATAAATATATAAACATATATAGATGATTTTTTTTTAATATTATTCTTTTCATGCTTTCAAGGTTCTGTGGAGATTCTTGTGTTAAACTTTCTAAAATATCAATTAGCATACGCCAGTACTTTTATATGATTTATTGGTGGAATTTTATTGGGCTATAAAGTGAGTTGTTCGAGATTTTCACTATGTATAGTTATAGGTGCATAGCTATATATCTACGGACGTATGTATAATATAAGACGTACAATAAAGAATGCAAATGATCATTTATATGCAAGTTATTCAAAGAATTAGATTTAGTATATTTACTGTCGATTAAAGACGGAAAAAAATTGTAAGCACCACCATGATCAATTACAAGTTCTCATTTAGATTAATTACCTGGTTATTGTAAGAAAAAAGTAAAATAAATCATTTGAAATCTATTAGAATGCGTGCATTATATGTCTGTCTTGTATTAGAAATTTATATTAGTCTGTTATAATAAGTAGAGCAGACCAATTTCCGTGCGCGCCATGAGCGCCGGTATGGGAGTGTAATTCGTAATATATTAGAATATGCGATAGAATAGGGACGCAACATGAGCTTGTTACCGATATAAGTATAGAAGTAGAGACATTTATTTTATCAGAAATAATTAAATATACATTTGGTTTTCTGATATTAAAGTAATATGCATAGACACACGAAAAATAAGAATAGTACATATTAGAGCAGCGTTGTATGTACCTATAAAGAAACGGAAAATGTATGAAATCAGTGATTGTGTGCACGACAGAGGATTTAAAAAAACACTTACCGTTTTAACCGTCTTCCAAGGATTGACAAACTGGAGAAACTCGATTATATATTTTCAACATCAGGTGCGTTTCTAAGGTTATTTCTGAAAAACATGTCCGCCGTGAGGAAAAAATATGTTTATATTCGGAAAATGAGCGTTCTACATCTAGTGATGTTATATTCGCATAATCAAAATACTTTTTTAAGCAACTTAACGCATCTGTAGACGAGCCCTCACAAATACGTGTTAAGGTTTCAAAATTTGCATTTCTGTCTAAAACACTTTCAAATTTAATTAGAACACTTTCACTTTTTGCTTCTACAGCACACAGTTGTGCGTGAACATCTTTAACGATTTGCAGTGATTCCTCTAACGACAGCGACGAATTTTCTAATTTTGTTATTGCTTCTTCTAGTCCCAAGCAATTCTCACGAATACTTTGTAAATCCATTTTAATCTGGGCATCTTGAAATTTTTTCTGGCTTGTATTGATAGCTGCACTTTCTTTCGGATCGAATGATAAAACCACGTCCTTAATTTTTTCAAAATGTTCATGATAGTAAAACCCCGCCCGTAACCATGTACCCCAACGTGTCAGAATCGGCTGTGGTGGCTCAGGGGTATGGGGACACAATTCGTGAAATTTCCGAATACGTTTTGGATATTTCAGGAATACTGCCTTTGTACTCGATATTAAAGCATCTACATCTGGATAACATCTACGAACCTGTTCTGCCATAAGGTGTAGAGCATAGAGTTTACAAAGGACTTAAGTTTTATGTAAGTATGATTCAGATAACGTCAACACTATTACGTTATCTATAGCTAGTTTTTGCATTTTAAAAACTATTAGCATACTAGATGAGGAACCCTAAAAGACTAATTTGTAACCTAATCTAGATTCAAAAACGGAGTAATAGTAAGTCGATAATATTTTCCTTTCCACCATATAACGTAGTCTGAATAGAGCGTAACATATACTTGCCAATTTCTGACGTAATGCCTATGTATGTCGATACCACGTCAGCCACCAAGAAACTTTGTACATTGCACTTGTATAGATTTCATATCAATTCTTAACAGCAAATATGTATCACTAGTCGAGGGCTTTGCAGAAAAGGTTATGAACACTTTTCCACCAAATAGCTTTCACGGAATCAGTTTCCAAAGAAATTCAGCATCCGTTGGGTCGAAGTTCTTGTCTCGTTCATGTAACCTGATCCACCCAACTAAGTATTATCATCAGCGTACGTGGTAATTGAGTCTATTGACACTATATTCGGCAGGTCATTTACGAAGATCACAGAAAGAGGTGGACCTAGGACAGAGCCCTGCGGCACACCGAAGCTAATATTGTAGCTTTTTGGTAGTATGCCATTTGAATCAATGACCTGCTCTCTGCCTGTGCGGTATGACTGAATCCATTCGTTAACGACTCGAAGCATATCATACAATCCCAACTTTCTTAACAAGCCCATGAAAACGCCGGCATTATGCAAATACAATTCGTTCATGGAGCTTAAGACGGTCGTAGATTCGTTCTTCTAAAAATTACGTTGCTCAGTATCGATGACGTTATTTCTTGAGCAGAAAAATACAATCTTCTATCCCATTATTTTTTCAAAAATTCATCAATATATCCATGTGTATGTTTTAGCATATTTTGTATTTTACACTTGATGTTAATTAAACATCAATATACTATCATTTATAAACGGTGAGGTTTTACCCACTCAAGTATGTTTCGAATAGTTTTTGTTAATTATTGGTTATTGTGCTTTGGCATGAAGACAAGTATTTTTCTTAAGTACTAGGTCTAACTCTTATCTCTTTTTTTGCCTCTGCATGTACAAAATCGATATAAAAAAGAAACACTAGAGGTATCAGATACATTATTACAAAACATGTTTTAATAACAACTACCAAAAAGATCGCACCATCGACGATGGTTGCTACGAAATTTTAACATTACATACATTATAATGTATGAATACTGAGAAATTTGTTCGAACAATTTTTTTTATGCATTATTATTATTAACAGGTACGTGGATTTGAACATATATTAGTAATTTATATATGAAATATGGTCTGGCCACGCTGGAAAGACATTAACAACACGATGTATTAGCATAAATAATAAATGCTCTAATGAAATATATCGTCTATCATTTGGTTTGGTATAGGTACGTGGTGTTTCGACGTGCCACTAAAGCAAATGATTGAAAAGAAAATTTTAATTTTGTTATTTGTACTTGTTATATAAACCACTTACAAATACAAATTCATCATATATATATATATATATATATATATATATATATATATATATATATATATATATATAATATTAGAAGGAATTTATTATTTTCTTGGCCGCAATTATAATACGAGATAAAAGTAATATTTTTTGGCAGTAGCGGCCAGGTAATTAAAACAATATTTAATTTGATGTTTCGATACTACTCGTATATATAGTACTTTTTTAAAAACTGTAAAATTTATTTAAATGTTAATTAAATAAATTTTTGTGTATTGTATATACTGTTACGTATTTGTTATGCATTTTTAAATGTAACTAAACTTTTTGTATTGGCAGATTTATTTTGATGGGTGGAAATAATGTTAGCTTTGTCAAAACTTTTTTTTGGGGGGGTGGTTTAACTGTTCTCGGACATGTGTTTTTTTATTTTATTTTTATTTTTGTGATGTTTATATTGTTATTATACGGGGGGTGATTATATAATGGGTTGATATATACCTGACATGTTATTTGAATCTGTTCGGTTACTTATTGAATTTGAATTTTTTTGTATACAAAAAATACAAATACATACTTAGGACGTTCCATACTTTTTACTAAAATACTATATACATATATATATATATATATATATATATATATATATATATATATATATTGAGGCATTGCAAGAAGGGCTCTTTCTCTGAAAAAATACAAAGGATACATGTAACTGTAATGTCTGTATTTACTATGTAATTTAATACCAAGAAGGGGAAAAATTGATTCAAAGTATAAATACTTTATTATGACGACAAATTTGCCTTGAAATAATTAACTTATTTTTTTTTTATTGTGATGTTTATATTCATTTCTATTTCAAATTAATATTTAACGCGATTTTATTCGAACATATTTAACGTATTTATATTTAAATGTATTTGAACAATCAAGCCCCGCCCACAATTTTAACGGTGCAATAACCCGCAAAGAAACAGATGTTGACAGAGTGATTGTAAACACATCAACATATGTTACCTAACTAAAGTTATTTTATAAATCTAATTGTAATTTTTTTAACTGTTTTACACTGTAAAAATGTTTAATTTAATAATATTCAAAAAGATAATGCAAGTAAAGAATGGAGCGATTTGCGGCAAGTTATGTAATTAAAAACAAATGAAAAGATTGGCGTCGGTAATTAGTAGTTGCAACGAGAGGTCACGTTTTTTTGTGCTCCGGCTTAATTAAAATAATTTGGCGGAAATATTCAGTGCTCGAGATTTTTAAGTCAACCAAACGTTTCACCTACCTAAGGACTACCTGTAGACCAAATTTAACATCTTCCGACCAGACCGTTCAAGAGTTAAGAATTTTTAAAGTTTTCGATACGAAAACTACCCGCCCGAAATTTTATCGTACATCGAACACCATCTTTGATCGCCCGAGATCGGTCATCTGTTCAAGCCGCCGTCGGACTTGGAGATTTTGAAAAGTTCACGTCATCCCGAGGGATAGTAGCAGAAATATTCTCCAGTTTCCCGCTGTGAAGACTTCTCCAGAACACATGCGCAGGAATCACAAGAGGCTATCCGAAGATTAAGGTTTTTTTTTTATTTTTACGAATATTATACGCGCCATTTTTAACTTGCTTATGAACACTTCTAGAACTTTTTTTGTTTATTCTATACATAATTATTTGCATTGCTTTCACTGATGTTAAACATTGTAATTCATATTCAAAACTTATTTAAATATTAGTATTCACTATTTTTAATATTAAAACTTGAGTCAATTTCACCTTTATAAAATATTTTAATAAATCAACAATTATTTGCACATGTCTTACACCATATTGCATTTGTACTGTAAGAATACCAACTGCTAAGTGTGTCTCCCTTATGATATGTGTGTCACGAAAACTGTTTTTTTTTAATATTGAAACTTTTAAAGATGTTTACTTATTAATAAAGTTAATTGTTAATATTTTACTTTGGCATTTTTTTTAAGTACTTGAGATATTGTTCCATTTCTGAGTAATTGGGCTATGTAAGTAAATTCACAGTGGAGAGAAGTGAACCTACCTTAACCCTGAGAGAGAAATAAGCTAGCCGATAAAAAACAGTTAAGTATTGAATAAGCCCAATTTAAATAATTATTGTATACAATATACGTTCACAGTAATATAACATTTGTCAACCCAACTTTTGGGGCAATATAAATCTTATGTCAATATCAATATGACATTATATTAATCAATAATAAACATTTTATATATTAACGCCCATCGACATATTACAATATATATATATATATATATATATATATATATATATATATATATATATCGGGTGTCTCAGTTATGTGGTTACAATGGCGTACCTCCGTTATCTAAGAAAATAAAAATTTGAAATTTGGGGCATCTGACATACACCTAATGTTCTTTAAACTGAGCCTAACATTCATATTCTTTCACTTCCGGTTTAACCGGAAACTTTAAATATTTTCCTCAATATTTGAAATTACATTTTTTTTCATAATCTGACAATCACATTCATAGATCTGTAACTATGAAACAAATAAAAATGGATGTACAAGTTTGGCGTTTTTGTTACTTGAAATAAAGTCTGATATATGGCACTTAAAAATTCGCGTGCTGTGTGACTGAAGTGAGCCGGTGCACCGTCGTGCATGAACCACATGCGTCCTCTAACATTTAGTGGAACATCGTCCAGCAAACCTGGTAAGTCGTTTTCTAAAAAATAACGATAATTCTGCCCAGTAAGTCGTGGTGGAAGTACAAAAGGACCAATCACAAATTCGTTAATAATTCCGGGCCACACACTAAATGAAAACTGCGCTTGATGTCTGGACTGAATAATAGCATGAGGGTTTTCTTGTTGCCACTGGTGTAAATTATGAAAATTGACGATACCATCTCTTGTAAAGCCACCTTCATCACTAAAGAGCACACACGACAGAAAGAGATGATCGGCGGCGCATGTACGTAACAACCATACACAGTAAGCTTCTCGTGATGGGAAATCATTCTCACTAAGTCCCTGTACTCTTTGCAGGTGGTAAGGAAAAAGCTGATTAGTTCTTAAAATACGCCATACACTCACATGATCGACATCTTCCGCCAATGCCATTCTTCGAGTACTAGCACCTGCATTTTCTTCAACACGATCCAACAAACGTTCTTCCAATTCCAAATTTCTTGTGGTTCGTGGTCTGCCGCGATCTCGGACTACTGGTTTGAATGATCCTGTTTCTCTTAATCTAATATGAAGCCTTTCGAAAGTTTTTTCATTTGGTAAACGTCGGTTTGGGAAATATTCTGCGTAAAGTCTTCTTGCTTCTGCTCTGTTGCAATGTGCCAAACCACACATTAAATGCATGTCGGACATCTCTTCGAAAGAATAATCTGCCATTTTATACTATTAATTAGAAAACAGTACTAATCACAAATGACTTAATCAACTTTCACGACTGACAGCAAAAAACACGGACTGCCTACTGAATATGATTAACATAAGTTACTCACTTGTCGGCGACTTGTTCAAACATGCAATACGAACGCTTCGCGTCTGCGCGATAATTTGTGACGAGATACACACGTGTCGGACATGCAATACGAAAAACTTCAAGTGGCCGTAACTCAGTAACGAAACATTATAGGACACAAATTTATTTAAACTTTTTTGCTTATTTTTAGTTGTAGAAACCGTCTATGTATAGTCAGCCCTAAATTTTTGTAACATCTGAACGACTCTTTTTTTAATTCCAAATCCCTTTTGGAACAAGACAAATTCTAATAATTGGTATAAAAATGTTCCAATAGGAACAAATATGATATCTAAAAAACTTGTCATTTACGCGAATCCAATAAAATAAGACAAAACAATTGCTCAGCATGTGTAGAAAGCAACAAAGAAAATAATATTAAAATTAGTACACCAAACCAAACAATTTATAATAATTGTACATTTAATAACTGTTCTCCTGCTTTTAAATAAAAATAATTATTTATTATTTATTTAAATCGTTAATTTATCTTGCCAAAAAACACTCGAGCTTTTCTTTCACCGATTAATTTTCTTTTTAACTCAAATTTTTCCTATCAGTAATTTTTCTCGAAAAACTTGTGTTGCTTCGCGTGGAGGTCATTTTGAACATTTACTATAAGAAACATAAGAAACTCCCGTTTTCTGTAAACATTTCTAAAATAAAAATAAAAAAATCAATTGGCCGTAATTCAGTAACGAACCATTTTAGGACATAAATCTATATAAAATTTTTTGCTTATTTTTAGTTGTAGAATCCGTCTATGTATAGCCAGCCCAAAATTTTTGTAACACCCTGTATGTGTGTGTGTGTGTGTGTGTGTGTGTGTGTGTGTGTGTGTGTGTGTGTGTGTGTGTGTGTGTGTGTGTGTGTGTGTGTGTGTGTGTGTGTGTGTGTGTGTGTGTGTCGGTTATAAATTCTATTTGTCGGTTTTACATATAAATCCTAATAAAATTTATGCTTGTTAAGTTAATTGATTAGCAAATAGCTGTAAAAGATGTACGAACGAAGAAAAGCTACCTTCTTTATTACAGGTAATGTTTCTGCAAAGCATCAGTAAATGCCAATTGTATTGTTCTGTTATTACTAATATAAATCTCTATTTATAACACCAACGTTCATAAAAAAGATGGGGAATGTAAGTATTTACATGTTTGGTGTTACGATCGTTTTAGAAAATTCAATTTTACAAGTTGTAAACCATTCTGCATTTATAGTACTCATAGTTTGCAGTAAAATAATTTTAACGAGCTAAAATTGTAAACTCATAACAATAACATATATGCCTGATGTTTTTAGAAATTTATTTAAGGCGTGTCCGTAGATGTTTTCCCTGATCCTTCCATTCCATTGAGTTATTTTAAGTAATTGTATAGTTTGAGTGATAAAGTGCTTTTTATACTACTATAAAAAATATTTAAAAAAGATATAAAATTATCAATGCCTCACGTTGGATGCGCCAAAATATTATGTAACAACGCTCCACCCAAAAATAATACGTAATCAATATAAATCACCGATGATATTGTTGGAAACACCAGCATTTATCCGTCTAATGTGAGAGTCTGTATTTTACTCGAGAACAAAATTAATCTTTCGTCAAAAATTTTTTTTTTAATAAACATTTCGTTCATTTGCAGAAGTTCTCGACATTACTTTGATGTTCTTTTCATTTATTAGTATAATTTCGTAACACAATTCATACCTTTTTCTCTTATTTTTCTTGTGATGTAATAACGGTAACCAATAATATAAACCACAACAGTATTGATCCGATGTATTGAAGTCTCTTAAAGAATGCTTTAACATTTTGTCATAAGAAACATAACAATAAACGCCCGTTCCTTTTCATTAGCTACACCAAGACGACATACCAAAAAAAAGTATCAAACTTTTATGGATATCCAGTGTGTCAAGTTGTTATTGATAGATTTATGACATTTATGAAATGAAATCCAAAGATTTACGTCTTGGGTTAAAGGAACGACTTACAAATGACTTAACTGCGAACTATATAGGCATATTTTACCCGCTTACATCGTATATATATATATATATATATATATATATATATATATATATGTATATATACATATATATCGATGAATAGGTATAAGTAGTGGGAAGCATGCGAGACAGAAAGAAACGGCGATAGTAAGCGGTCTAGAGGCAATAAACGTTCTCCTAAATTTGAATAATTTCATAGCATTGTGTAGACTTTTATGTAGAAAATAATAAGTATCAGCTATTGGGAAGGAGAGCGGCAGACAAAGGATCTATCATTGTTAAGTGATGCTATGTTACAGGACTAACAAACGAGAAATGAATCTTACGCAAATGATTTCAATTTTCACGATAATTGGTTTTGCACAAGGGAGGTTCGGTAATAATCAGTGTGCCTAAACAAGAAAACAAACTTTCTTTGGGAAAGATTTATTTTATTTTTCAACTTATTCTCCGAGTATCTCGTTACTAGGGACCGGACACGAGAGGCCGATGACTCATCGCCCACGGACGTACTATTGAAAATTTGTATTTTTACGGAGTTTTTAATTTTATTCATATAAATAGAAAACAAACTGGTGGTGATCTATAAAATACGAAATACATTTCTATTTGTTCATTTTGTAGTTCAAATTGACTAAAAGAGTATTAATATTAACCAGTAACACTTTCTCAAGATTCTCTTCTATAAAATTTGTTCTCCTTGAATGAAATACATCCTAATAGATAGAAAACAAGAATCACTCCTGTTCATAAGAAAGGCGACACAGGCCGGGTAGAGAACTATAGACCCATAGCAATTATTAATAACTTCGCGAAAGTATTCGAAATCTATCTGTATACCTATATCTTTCCCAGTGTTCGATGCCACTTGTCTGAAGATCAACATGGCTTTATCAATAGGAGATCGACAGTTACTAATTTAACAATTATGTCGCAAACGCTGGCTGAAGCCATTGACAACAAAGGACAAATTGACGTCGTGTACACGGATCTCACCAAGGCTTTTGATCGAATAGATCACGACATCCTATTACAGAAGCTTGACGCTGTAGGATTCTCTCCATCCATGACTTGCTTTATGAGGTCTTACATCTGCGACAGACGGCAGTTGGTCACATATCGTGGACATTCCTCTAAAATATTCTGTCCAACATCGGGAATACCACAGGGCAATAACTTGGGACCACTTTTATTTTTAATTTATATTAACGATCTTTGTGGCGCGATTGCCTGCGAGAAGCTGCTATTTGCAGACGATCTGAAACTATACAAGGAAATTAACTCAATAGAGGATTGCATTGAGTTGCAAGAGGATATTGACCAACTTCTTGCCTGGTGTCATGACAATAAGCTGGCGATGAATGTGCCAAAATGTAATATACTTACCTATACTCGTAAGTATCAACCAATAGTGTATGACTACCAGTGGGGCGGTACATGTATGAATCGGGGTTCGACTGTGAGAGATCTGGGAGTTGTAATCGATTCCAAATTGTCCTTCTCGGAACACATACCTTACGTGACGTCTACATCTCTCAAGACCTTGGGGTTTGTTATACGCAACTCGAAAAGCTTCACGTCTACTGACACCATTATTCAGTTATACAGCTGTTACGTGAGATCTAAATTAGAATACGCTCCTCACTGGTATGGTCACCTATATATACAACTCATATTGAGTCACTTGAAAAAGTGCAACGTAGATTTTTAAAATATCTACATTTTAAAGAATATGGCGAATACCCACGGCAGGGATATGATCACACTACTTTACTACGTTACTTAATTTCGATTCACTGGAACACCGTCGCAATTAACCAGCATTACATTCTTCTGCAACTTGCTACACAATAACATTGATGCCCCCAAACTACTACGTAAGCTGCCTTTCGCGACACCACAGCGCTCCGCGCGTACGTACACCGCATTATACTGCCAAACTCCTAAAACTAATACTTTGCGGAAATCCCCAATCTATTCAATGTGTACCATTTGCAATGAAATTCTCACAGCCAACAAAAGTATTGATCTATTTTCCACCCCTCTACCCATCCTATTAACTAATATACACGCTCCCAATAGCTTTATCGTATAGTATTGTATCAACCACCTCACAACACCTGTTATTTACTTCTGCCTTCTTTAAGTATATGTAACACATGAACTGTATTATCAAATTCTTAAATTGTCCTGTAATTAGATGTATATCTGTTGGGCAAATATATCTATTATTATTATTATTATTATTATTAAAACGTTCTTTCTACATTACAACTGGTTATAGGTGCATACTGGAAATATTCTTTTATTTCAGGGTATTTAAGAATCATCCGATAACATCAGTAATACCTTGTCACTTGGAACGGCATTCGGAATATAAAATTTCGTTAAACTATCGTTTATAAATTTTGTTATAGTTAAATTATTTGTTTTCTCCAATTTTTCTTTAAATTTAAAATGCCCATCAATAATTTGGCAATATAGCGTCAACAACTGTCTCTCATCGACTACGAAATAAATTATAGTTTATATTATAGTTTACTCAAACAATAGATTAATATACTCTTTTCTTGTAGTAGTAGTGAGTAGTAGTGAGCGAGTAGGAAATGACAGTTTCCTATACTTTAAAAAAAAATTTAAGCGTTCAATTATACAACTTTGAAAGTTTGTTCTATTCTGTTCTATATTTTTACTTTTTAAAGTAAATGATTGATTCAGAGTAACTTGTGGTGCATTTTTAAATCTTGTGATATATCTTTTATGTAAGTAAGTTCCTAGATGCTGCCTTAATTGTCGCATAGAATCTACAAAAATTAATTGCAGGTATTAAAATATGAAATTAAACGTAAACAAATAAAAACTTACAATTTTAATGCAATACTTATAAAGCACTTTGCCATTAGCTACACAAAATTCAGTATAATCTTTTATCCAGATCGACACATGTGAATATAATTTCGACATATAAAAAATGACAAGGTAAAATTACGTGTACATATATTTTCGAAAACTAACTAAACACAACTGTCGATATTACTGATCTATAGGTCAACTTCTTTGCTCGTAGATTCACTGGAACATTCCCGACTTGATAAACACAAATCTGGGAGTTTCCGCTGTACGGAAATGCTCATGCGGATTGTTAGTGTAATTCTGATATATTATGAATAAATGGTTTTATATATTTTTTACGGTGCACTTATAAAATATGAACAAATATGCAATTGTATATGAAATATGCTCAAAGCCGTATTTATATGCAGGATATACAAAACAAAAGTAGATCTGCAAGAATTTTGGTAAGCATTTCATAAATAAAAAGTGTGAATTTTCATATAATCCCAGCTTTAGAAGTAATAAATCATTACATTAATTACACAGGTGATTTTTGTTTGTTAAGCTCAGTTTTTATATAGCAATAACTAATTAAAATACAGTTGGTCTCTACCACCCACAGATTTTTTTTTGCACAAAAGAAAAAGAAAAAAATATAAAAAAATCTTATAATAGGCGTTTTAATACATTTTAAAATTAATGTACTACTTCAAATTCTAGGTATTAACCCAAAAATAATTTTCTGTTGTGGTTTTAAAGAAATTTGTTAAATAGGCTCTCATTACCTGATGTAAATCTTTTATTACATGTATTAATTTTGGACAAGATTTCCGGGAATTTTTACCTGCTAAATCCTATTTATTATGCTTTCACTTTATTAGTACTGCGAAGAAGGATTTCAAGTTTATCACTCCAAACAAAATGTATATTTAATGTCATTTACTTCATTATAGCTCTGAGTGTCGATCAGTAAACAAGTAAAATTAATTTGTCTTTAGTGTTGTGCGTGGTATTTGATAAATAAACATTGCTTAAAAATATGTCTAGCCGGTGTTGCAAAAACAAACCAGATGATTTCTGTTATATTTGTGGATATTTCGTCTTGAAAAAGTTTAAGAGACCAATTGGTGAATTTGTGAAAAATGCATATTATGCTTATTTCAAAATCAAATTAGGAGATCAAGATAAAGATTGAAGAAGGTTTAAGACATTGGACCAAAAGAAATAGAAAAAGCCTTCCTTTTGGAATACAGATGGTTTGGAGAGAACCGCAAAATCATCATGAAGATTGCTACTTTTGTCTTTGTGATATTAAGGGGTATAATAGAAAAACTTTGAAACATATTTTGTACCCAAACAATATTAAATCAGCTATCAGACCAGTTCCTCACAGTGATCATGTACCTATACCTATACCCCCCAAAGTACTACAAGAAGATATTTAAACCTCTTCAACTTCCGGCTCCTTACAGATGGATAGTGATTTTGAACCATCAACCACAGGTCAAAACCAATCTCAGCTATTTTCACAAGCCGAACTGAATGATTTAGTAAGAGATTTGGGACTTTCAAAAGATCTTTCTGAAGTTACTGGGGTCTAGGTTGAAACAAAAAAAATTGCTTGCCCCAGAAACTACCTTCTCTTGGTATAGAAATCGTGAGGCTGGATTTGTAAAATATTTTGCACAAAACGGACCACTCGTGTACTGCCAAGCAATTGCTGATCTACTTACTTTCCTCGGAGCTCCTGAGTACACACCTTCTGACTGGAGACTTTTCATCGACTCTTCAAAAAGGAGCCTTAAAGCTGTTCTTTTACATAATGGCAATGTTTTTTGCTTCTGTTCCGGTCGGCCTTTCTGTTCATTTAAAGGAAATCTATGAAAATTTACAGGAATTACTTTTAAGAATACAATATGAAAATCACAACTGGGAAGTGTGTGGAGATTTAAAAATTTTAGGCCTTCTCTTGGGTCAGCAGTCTGGATATACTCAATTTCCATGTTTCCTGTGCGAGTGGGATAGCAGAAATCGAGAACAGCATTGGATAAAAAGAGACTGGCCACAAAGGGTGACTTTAACACCTGGAACCAAAAATGTAATTCGCGAAAGTCTTATTGACCCTCAAAAAGTGTTACTTCCACCGCTTCACATAAAAGTTGGACTTATGAAACAATTTGTTAAGGCATTAAACAAAGAAGGAAATTGTTTTAAATATTTGTGTAAAACATTTCCGACTCTGTCTGAGGCAAAATTAAAGGAGGGAATCTTTGTAGGCCCGCAGATTATGAGCTTGGTGAAAGATCAAGAATTTGAAAATGTGATGGAAGATAAGGAAAAACATGCATGGCATGCTTTTAACGAAGTTGTACATAAATTTCTAGGGAATTATAAAGACACAAACTATGTTGAGATCGTTGAAAATATGCTGGAAAAATTCAGGATTCTTGGTTGCAATATGAGCATAAAAATTCACTTTTTACATTCCCATTTGGACTATTTCCCAGAAAACCTTGGAGACGTGAGTGAAGAGCAAGGAGAAAGATTTCACCAGGATATTAAAGAGATGGAAAAAGATACCAAGGGCGCCGGGACACAAAAATGATGGCCGATTACTGTTGGACATTGAGAAGAGATCTTCCTTTAGCGGAATATGACAGAAACACAACCAAACGAAGCTTTTCTGAAAAACGAAAACGTTTTGTTAAGAAGCATAAAGAATACTATTTCTACTAGTTTCTATGTGTATATTTTTGTATTTTTTTAATATAATATAAAACTAGCTTATAAATCAAATAAATCGTGTTTTTTCTATAGTTTTTGATTTTACTGGTTTGAAAAATAACCTTACGTGATACAAAAAAAAACTAAAAGCAGATTTGAAATAAGCGCTACCCAATTACTAGAAAACAGTTAAAATTTTTAAATCAACTTTCAAAGTGTTGAAAAATGCAGGCCTGTGTTATTGTATGAAGATACAAATCCCTGGATTTATATAAATGTTTATTTCAAGCAACTTCAGTTGAAGCTGTTTACAAGCAATATAATATATATGTATACTTATATTACTTGTAAGCAGTTCTATTTTCGTAAGTTGGTAACTGTCTGTCGTCATTTGCGCCATCGAACTTATATAAATCAAGTCGGCCGTGTTACAACGACGACTGTCACTTTTGAAAACAAATTACTAATGAAGCTATTAAAATATTGAATTCGAAATGCTGAGAAATTCCTGTCTTCTCTAAACACGTACAAATGAACTTATGTAGAATGTATTCAAAATCTGAACTTCATTAGTGATTAAGAAAAAATGTTACTGGTTAGTTGTTTATTTGGTAGAAAGGTGCGCGCTTTTGCCGTTTTTTCCATGTTTAACACGAACTCTTAGCGATACTTTAGTTCATTCTGTAATACCTACACCTACGGTTCCAGATTTAGACGCTAGTTTTTTTCATTTTTTTATTGCTGAGTGGTTGACTTTTTCAATGTTTTTTTTTAGAATAAAATATGTGTACAATATACATATATCAAATTTAATGAAGTGAAGTTTTTTTTTTAATTTGAATTCTCCTGGTGCCTGCATGTATACAGGGTTTGCGAAACGTATCAGAACAACACGTTGATATAGGTACCGTATGTGTTAAATATCATTAGGCATAGAGAATCAACGTATGAGTACATACAATGTATACGTACATGAGAAAGCCAGTTCTATGTCTGCGAAGACCGCGACGACTGACGATTGTCTCCGATACCGATTGACTGGAAATTTTGCACTCAGTCTAGCTGCGGCCGTTACACTTTGAAAGCGTACAATAAAATTAATGTATAATGGCTCTTTATACACCCACTGAAAAGCTTCAGTTAGTAAAATGGTTTTATGCTGGCACGTCTGCAATGGAGTGCATGAATTTGTTTGGGCTGACTTTTGCAGACCGTTCTGTACCTTGCAGACAAACAATTTATAATATCATAAATAAATTTGAAACTTGTTTCTGTCCCAATAACTGTACGAAATGCAAACCAAGAGAGGTATCACCACAAAAAATTGAGGATGTATTAATTTGTAGTATTGTGGAAATTGATAACACGAGATCTACTAGAAGTGCTGCCGAGGAATTGGGTACAAGTCACACAACTATTTCACGTATTTGGAAACGTAATGGTTTAAAATGTTTCAAATATTCTAAAACTCAAGAAATATTTCCCGAGGACAATTTCCGGAGAATGGAGTTTTGTCAAGACGTTATGGAAAAGATACATCGAGATGAAAATTTCGTTCAAAATATTCTCTTCACCGATGAATCAACTTTTCCATTACACGGAAAGCACAATCCCTCTGTTCGTCGTAAAGCGTCGTAAAGTGTAGAAAGAATATTTACAATTACATTACTTCGCAAAGCCGCAATTAATTTATACAACTGCCGTACTACGGGCAAGATATATTCATCTGTTTCCTTTGATGTAACTCAAAGCATCACCATAAAAGTTTCAAATTCACGCCTTAACAGCTCAGTGGTCGACCAATGGTCCGGCAAGCCAGAGGTCGTGAGTTCGATTCCTACTTGAGGGCGAATTTTTTCTATGAAAAATTCGAATAAAATAGCGTCGTAAAGTGTAGAAAGAATATTTACAATATATGTACATTTCTTAAATTAACCTGAAGAATCGGCCCTCTCAATATTAACATTCAATTATGAAACATATGATCAGAGAGCGGACTCGAGCGATTGATGATTCATAGCGCATAGGCGTCTGGCTTGTATTCGCAATAGGTTTGTTTCTGTAAGCGAGTTTCGACCAATTTGATAAGTGTGGTCAGCTGCATAAGTAGCACATACCTACATATGCAGTTAATATGTATCTGTCAATGCACAACAGAGCGAATGTAATAAACGGTTTGGTAACCGGCAGCAACTACTGCTGAAGCAAAAGTAATGCTAACAAGCTAATTGCGTATCGAATTTTGAATAAAAATAATTTACAAAGAACAAAACTCAAAACTATCTATTTTCTGTGAAACATTGATAGTGTAAAACATTACCTTAACATCCAAAATTTCTTCAGGGTGTTCCTGTGTTAAATTAGTTCTTTTAGATGTTAAAACGTCTTTAAAAATAGAAAATGTCCGTTCCACATAACCACTTGTTGTGGGGGCGTGATTAAAATGTTGCAAAAGTGCACCATACTTCGAATGTATAAATTTTTCAATCGGCTTTGGGCAGAATTGATATAATATAGTCAAATCTGGATTTCTGCTATATATGCCATCAACTTTTTGCCTCAGCTTTGAGAGATATCTTTTTAAATAATGAAACTAACTTATTAACATTTGGAAAATGACCTCTGATTTATTCAGTCAAAAATAATAGCATCTTGTCTTTATAGTTGTTATCCGATGACAGAATATTCTGAATACATTGATCAATTACTTCTGCAACTGTTTCACCATTTACCACTGGCAATATTTTAGCTGCAATTAAGTATGGTTGGTATGAAGTTGTCGGAAGAAGAATACCAACAACTACATTTAACACATATCGTCCCATTATATCCGTTGTCTCGTCTGCACTTACCCAAATATAATGACCAGATAGGTTTGTTCGTATTTTTTCAGTGGTTCTCAAATAACATTTTGGTATATTTTAATCATGCAATAATTTGAGACCGGACACATCAGGCCGAAATTACGATGGACCATATAAATGGTCTATAACATCGTTAAGAACAACACGCAGTTATTTAATAGCACTATTCATTCGGTTAACCGCACATCTGTTTTTTGTCGCTGAATTATGACGCAACTAGTTGAATGTTACAGTGAAATTCCTTTCTTCATAGGTGTAGATAGAAGCGTGAGGAGTTTTTATAATATATTTGATTTATTAGTTTATATTTCGTATGATAAATAAAGTACGGTGAGTTAGTTTATTTTCTTCATTGTTTTAACTGCTAATTACATACTTCGTAATTTTTGTAATAGATCCTGTTTAATATCGTTTCATCGAATCTACTTCTCCCAATTATTTTGACCTAAGTGTCCAGTGAATTTCGTTAAGTTGCAATAACTTCCACATACATTTTTAATTTTCATTTATTTAGATCTAACTTAAGTTACCCATATACGGAGATAGAAAATGGGCACCTGTATATATATATATATATATATATATATATACATATATATATATATATATATATATATATATACATATATATATATATATATATATATATACATATATATATATATAAGGTAAACCTAATCAGTAGGCGATTAAAGGTCTGTATATTACTTTAAAATATATGTATTTAAAAAACTCTACATGTCTACAATATGAATGACAGGATATACATGTCAACTTGACATGTATATCCTGTCATTCATATTTTGTATTCTCTTGAAAAAGGCGTATACAGCCGAAACATGTAGAGTTTTTTAAATACATATATTTTAAAGTAATATATAGACCTTTAATCGCCTACTGATTAGGTTTACCTTATCATACCAAGGTCACGAAGTTATTATATATATATATATATATATATATATATATATATATATATACATATATATATATTAAGCTGGTACAGCCTTCAGTATACTATTTACGTAAATATAAACAATTTTTGATATAATTACAAGTTCTAATTTAAATTAATACCATATAATTCTAAGAGAATGTCAGATCGCGCCATCTATTTAGGATCGACATAAGTAGGGTTATAAGATAGCTATCTACAATTTTAAAATGTCAATTAATTTATTAACAAATTGTTTTATTATTTAGGATAAGGTGTTTAGTGAGCGGTCACTAAACACACGCACGAGCGCGCCAACATACAAAACCCTACACTTACGCGCTCACACAAACACAAAACCACACACCCAGAGAGAGACACAAGCTGCCAGTAGCAACCAACACACAAGTTCATACCCAGAAAGAGACACAAGCTGCTAGCAGCGGACAACACATATATTCACACCTTGCTATCTGTTTTTGGAATACTAAGGCATGATTTATTATGAATAATAATAAATTGGAATGTATCTTTGAATAATTTTATCCATAGCAACTCAATTATTTGACATTTGTATACTGTCATTTATATTTGATATCCTTGATAAAAGCATCATTGCCGAAACATGTAGGGTTGTTTTAAATATATATACTTTGAAGTAAAGCCAGACCTTTAATCGCCAACTGATTGAATTTACCATATCATACCAAGGTCACGAAAATATTATATATATATATATATGTGTATATGTATATATATATATGGTATTTACGTAAAGTAGATTCATGTGGTATATGACGATCAGTATATTTTCTAAGAAGCCTCTTTATGACTGGATTGTTAAACTTTTTAAATTGGACATTGGCCGCCATGAAATCTTCATACAGTTCTTCGTTAAAAGTGTCAGGTGCAGATGGTCATATGTTATCTTGATGAGTTTTCGAAGAAACATGTCTCTGCACATTACACTTTTGTGGACGCTTTAAACTTAATGAACAGGCACTGCAATATATCTCGGTATCATTATGAATATGCAACCAATCTGTATTGCCTCTAAGCCTTCCTACCATGGTTGCCCTACGAGAATTCTCCATAGTTAATGAAAATAAAGAGAAATACTAAGAACAGAAAGAAATGGACTAAAACAGGAAACGAAAACCAAAAATAAGGTAGTAAATTAAACTTAATATTTATAAAAAAATATAGGATAAATATACAATATAACAATATAAAACGGATTTTTTTTAATTCTAAAAGTTGTAGCCAAATAACACAGAAGGAAACGAAACCAGAAACACCCCAGTGTAAAATATAATTTTATGAATGAATAGACACAATAACGACGAAAATAACAACATCTGCTCGACGAATGCAATCGAGCAAGCAAACAGTGGGGCTTTTATAACATGCGTACTATACATGATACCGCTACAACATTTTATCGGGGCAATTGGTCATTTAATCGCTTCAGTTCGCTCTCTGTATATGATATACAAAAATAAATACTTTCTCTGGTCAGATCGATAACAGGTCACTACATCCACGTGCCAGTATCAACAACAATACTAGTACTATCGACTACTCATAAATTCATAATTTTCATTCCAACTTTTACTTAAATTTTCTATCCGTGTCTTATTATACAGTCACTTTATCTCTCGCTTTATGCTTTTATTAGACACATTTATATTTAATATACGTAAATTACAAGATAATTCCCATTTAATATTCGTTAAATATTTATTTAATATCCCTATTTTCTATAATTCCTAATACATATTCGGCATTTTACAGCCGCCAATGTACCTTTTAAAGTTTAATAATAGTATGCCAGTATAAGTAACCGCGACTGGAGATCGTATCTATCGTGTAATATGATACCGATGCATCAAAGTGTTACACAGTGAAAAAATATAAATGTAGTTTGTGGAACGACTTTTGGGGGCCTTTCTCGTCAATGTATTGCACTGAAGAATTGTTTCACTGTGTGTACGGTACGGATTCCCGTTACATCTCACGAGATGTTACGGATGGCCCAGTGGTGATGAAAGCGTTGAATTAACATTGTGTTCTGTTATATCTGATATTTATGTTTGCATTTTTTATCTGCTCGGAAGATAAATTTAAAAGTTAGTATAGGATGTTTAAATTATAAATTTAAAGATGTAAAAATTGTTTTTTTTTAATTTTCATTAGCTTCAGTTTCCTATTTTTACGTGAATATGTTTGTAATGACTAAATTTCAAGTTTATCAATATCTTTCATGTAGTAATTTTCATATTCGTTTTCATATTTATAGCGGAAAAGTATCGCCGAAGAAAGTCATCAGATGTCACATCAGAATCTTTTTATAATTGAAGAATTCTAATTCAATATTTCAAAGTCTTGTATTGTTTCTTATTCTTGATGTACCGGCCGTAAAACATTTGATGATTCTGCCAAATCGGAGTTGATGACTAGAAAGTCGGAGCTACATGATCTGGGCATCCCTTTTGACTCGCAACTCATATTTTCACATATTTCTTGGATCTGCGTCTCAGCTCCAAAATCATTGGGATTTCTTTTTAGGCCGTGTAGAAACTTCAACAACATTGCTTCAGTTAAGAATTGTATTAGGCCTTGGTAGGATGCAAGCTGGAGTATGCCTCTTTAGTGTTGTTCCCTTTTCTACATCAATTTTTATTTAAATTAAAAAATGTTGCCACTCATCGTATTGAACAACTATCTTCTATTTTGGACACAATCCTGGCTTTCATCAGTTGATTTAAATCAACGATGCACATACCGCGGCCCGCGGGCCGCATGCGGCCCACTGTCGATACCTATGCGGCCCGCCAACGAATAAAAATTGTTCGAAAAACTACAAAAGTAGGTAAAAATCCATTCAAATCAATATTTCTTAACTTTTTATTTTATTCTAACTTTTGTAATTGTTAGTAAGATATGTATCTTTAAGCACCTACTACCAAGCGTGCCAAGCGTATTGTTACGAGACTAGAAATCTGTAGAACCAACTAGATTACTCGAAGATTCGCAAAACACGTCGGTATTATCCACGAACAATGTAGGAGGTTCTCGATGTTAGGTAACTCGTATAAATACAACGCATCGTCCGCTATCGGGGCAGTTAACTTTTAACAACGGACAAGCGAACGTTATATTGTATGAATTGTAATCTGTGAAGAATAAATATTTCGTCTTTCGAACTTGGCATCTACCTACGTAACAATATAATATCAATTTTGATATGAATAAACTAGGCCCCAGCAAAAAACGTAGTCGTAAGGTTGAAGATGAAAATCGACAGTTTCAAGATATTTGGAACGAAAAATACTTTTTTATTTCTCGCATAACAAAAGTGTCTGTTTAATGTGCAAGAGTAGTGTTTCTATTCCGAAGAAATAATATAATGTGAAATGGCATTATGAAACCCAGCCATCATACTTTTACCAAATTAAAAGGCGTAAATCGAACGCAAAAAATTTCCACTTTACAAAGGGAACTAATAGGCCAGCAAGCTATGTTTACAAAACCAATTCAAGATGCTGAAACAGCTACTGAAGTTAGCTTTGAAATATCTCGAATAATAGCGAAAATTTGAGATGGTGAGTTTGTTAGCAGTGTTTAGATGTCGCCGCAAAAAAAATGTGTCTGAAAGATGCAAAGAGGTTTGAGAAAATTCAACTAAATCGGATGATTGTTCAAAGAAGATTCACCCCATTAGCAGCTAATATAGAAGAGCAATTAGTTACGAAATCGAAAAGTTTTGAGTATTTTTCTATATCACTCGACGAATCTACAGATAGTAGTTCCACTGCTCAACTCTTAATATTTTTACGAAGTTTAACGCAAAATTTAGAAGTGAGTGAAAAACCAATTGGTATGAGCTCTTTGACAAGTCAAACCAAGGGGAGTGACATTTTGAAAGCTCTTCTGGAAAAATGTTTTATAATGGATTTGGATTTAACGAAATTATCTGGAATTACGACTGACGGAGCACCTTCAATGGTTGGAAGGAAATCTGGGATAATAACTATGTTAAAAGAGTATTTACAAACTAAAAACATAGATACCAAGGAATTAATGTAGTTTCATTGCATTATACATCAAGAGGCCCTCTGTTCAAAATTATTGGGATTTGAAAATGTGATGAAAGTTGTAGTACCTACTGTAAACTTTATAAAATCACGAGGTCTCAATCATCGACAATTCACACAATTTCTCGAGGATATTGAAAACGAATATGGTGATCTCCTGTTTTACACTGAAGTAAGGTGGCTAAGTCATGGGTTGTCACTAGAGTGGTTTCTTAACTTGATTGAAGAAATCAAAATATTTCTGGCGGAAAAGAAAAAGGACGCCTCCGAACTCGTCAACTCTGATTGGCTGTGTGATTTAGCGTTTCTTGTAGACATCACAAATCACTTGAATGTCTTAAATACGCAACTCCAAATCAAAGATCAATTGATTTCGCAGTTATACTGTCATGTTTCATCCTTTCAATGCAAATTGAGTCTTTCCAGGACACAAATCAATTCAGCCAATTACAGCCAATTTCCGAACTACAAAAAAATTATGGAGAAATTCAATAAAACTGATGTCAATTTCGCTTATGTTGAAAAAATTGATATTTTACTACAAGCTTTTCAAGATTGTTTTCTAGACTTCAAAAAAGTTAAACCTCTATTAGACATTTTCAGCAATCCTTTCAACATTTCACCCGAAAATGCACCGGAATCAATACAGCTGGAATTGATAGACATGCAAAATGATGATAATTTATGAAACAAGTTTAATGAAGGTAATTTACTCAACTTTTACCGCTGCGTTGACAAAACCGCTTATAAAGAGTTGCGAATAAATGCATTGAAATGCGCAAGCTTATTTGGATTGACGTATATTTGTGAGCAAACGTTTTCAGTGATGAAACTTAACAAAACAAAAAATCGAAACCGTCTGGCAAATGAAAACCTGGAAGCAATTTTACGTGTGGCGACAAGTAATGTGGAGCCAAATATAAACAAAATTGTTAGGTCAATGCAATGTCATGCATCAAAATAATAAAACATGAAATATTACATTGTAATGATTAAATTACATTACGATTACATAATTACAACAAACATTTTTGAATGTTCTTTTATTTTTATCATTCGTAGTAATTCATACTATTTAAAAATAAAAATATTTGTGTTAATAAGTATTCTTTGTAGTGGCCCGTCCTTGGCTTATAATTTTCCCGAGTGACCCCTGTTCCCTATAAGTCTGTGCATCTCTGATTTAAATGTTGAGGCACCTATAATGCTGTTTTAATGTTTAGATAATTTATGGTATATAATTTAATAATTTTAGCTAATGTCTGAAAATTAAAAAAAAAACTGACCATGACAGGACATTAAGTCAATTGACATTCCATGAGCATGAGACCTTAATTACGTAACTTAAATCTGGGACAATTCGTAATGCCCATGTCTAGTTACTGTTACTAGTAGGTACATGAGAATTTGACTTATATAGTAAACCAAAAATTTAAATAATATGCAATACCAAAACATTATTTTTATAACGGAATAAAATAAATAACCGAATAAAGACATAGATAAAAGCAATGAATATATTTAATATTTATATCACTATTTGCGGCAGTGACTATCTTTAGGATATACTAAACTAAGGGCCACAAGTAGCCCTTAGTTTAGTATATCCTAAAGATAGTGCTAATTTTAAACAATTTGTCTCGTTAACTTACTTCGGTAAAATAAGCGAGCAAATTGGAAATATAATTTCAAAAAATAATAGTAATGTTAGTATAGCTTACAAACCATATGTAAAAACAAGTAATTTGATTTTTAACGCAAAACCTAAAACAGATATCAATAATAAATCAGGAGTGTACAAATTATATTGTAGTGATTGTAAAAGTGTATATATAGGTCAGACTGGTCGAAGTTTTATTATACTGGTAAAAGAACACATGAGGTCATATAAACTAAAGAAGACAGATTCAACATTCGCAAACCATCTTATTACAGAAAGGCATACATTTGGTCACCGTAAAATATTGCATTTGGCCGAGAAAGGTCGTAAATTAAATCTTTTAGAGGCCCTAGAAATTTTTAAAAGCCGAAACAACACAATAGATATCGTTTTAAACGACCAGCTGGATCTTATATATACACCTCTTTTCCAATGTTGTATATAATAGTTAAGTATATAGTAGTAATTTTAAATAACATCATAAACCACCCCCATATATTTTTGTGTCATTTATAAGTTCTATGTAGGCCTGTAACTTTTGCAGTTTGATAATGACATTGTATGTCGAAACCGCGGTCACGATTATATGTGAATAAAGTGGTATATATAACAAAGTTATTGTTTTATTTTATTTTATTATTATCAATGGTTTGTCTTTTTTTTTTACTTTAAAGGTTGTTTATAAATACCTAAATAAAAGTTTATTCCTTAAAGAATTTGTGTTTTCCTTGATTTGTCTAATAGTGGTCCTAAATGGGTTAATGGTATTTTAATGTTTAGAAAATTTCAATTATGTTACTATATAATGTCATAATTTTAGCTGTCTGAAAATTTACGGAACAAAATGACATTGACAGGACATTAAGTCAATTGACATTCCATGAGTACGAGACCTTAATTACGCAACTTAAATATGTTTGTCCCAGATTTTATTGCACATAACTGTAGATGCGAGTGTTTTGGAAAATACATTTCTGCTATTGCTTCAGTTTCTTGTTTTAATTTTAAATTTATTTTACGTAATTCTAACCATAAATATTACAATTAATCATTCGATTTTACAACAATCATGTTGACTATTTTTAAATCGTTCAATAAATCATGCAGGTCTTTATCCTGGCGACGCAATCCCAGCGTCTATCACACAGAATCCAAACTAGAAAGAACCGTCTCTCGTCTTCTTTTCGTATTAAATAACTAAACAAATGAATGCACGAAAATGACGTACATACAACTTAGAATTAGTCTACTTGGCTTTTTATTCGATCAGGTATGCCGTGACGGGCGATTCGGACGTTTATGGCGGCCTGACATAGGGAATAACCCATTGTTGCCACCTTAAAAAAGGATCCACTAATGGTGATTGATGGGCATGACATATTTGTGTTCATTTGGCGGCCTCTGGCGTTCTTCAATGCCTTAAATTTGAAGAAATTAAAGGAGATGAGTAGGGGGAGAGGTCAGGAGCGACTATTTCGAGAAAGAAGACGCCGTTTTTTTCCCCCGTCCGCTTCGTCGTTTTCTTCTCAGTCTTCCTTCTCTCTGCTTCGTATCTGTATCTGTACGTGTGTGTATGTGTGAGTATGTATCTGTATTTCATCCTCTTATTGTGCTTTTTTTTTTGCTTGAGCCGCTAGGCTGTTGGACAGCGTTTTTCGTTTGTTTCCGTCGGGTTCGATGATGTATTCTTCAGAAGACGGTTATTATGGAGGTATCGAAAGCGAAATCTGAGGTAGATTGATGTTCACGGTATATAGCGGCTATCGTGTTTGTGTCGGTCAATTTGGTGTTAAGACTTAAGCAGATACGTTTTGTAACTGACCAACGGCAATCGTACATACGAGATTGGCGTATTTGGAAGCACTTTGACCTATATTTTCCCATGTTTATGATCTCGTGTACATTGTCTTTGATTACTTAAATATTTATTTTTGCCGGTCTTTATAGTTTAAAATTAATATAAATTATGATACGAAGAAAGAAGATATAAATAAATGTTATAAATTGAAAAGTTTTTTTTTTTTATTAGTAACATTGTTCAACAACAAATTAATTGTGTTTTCGCGAAGTAATGTAATTGTAAATATTCTTTCTACACTTTACGACGCTATTTTATTCGAATTTTTTCATAGACGCCCTCAAGTAGGAATCGAACCCACGACCTCTGGCTTGCCGGACCATTGCTCGACCACTGAGCTGTTGAGGCGTGAATTAGAAACTTTTATGGGGATGCTTTGAGGTACATCAAAGGAAACAGATGAATATATCTTGCCCATAGTACGGCAGTTGTACAAATTAATTGTGTTTTCGCGAAGTAATGTAATTGTAAATATTCTTTCTACAATTTACGACGCTATTTATTCGAATTTTTTCATAGAAAAAATTCGCCCTCAAGTAGAAATCGAACCCACGACCTCTGGCTTGCAATTATAAGATGTGTTGTTTAATAAATAAGGCAAGAGAATATATAGATATTTAACTAAGATCCAAGCTTTATGTGTATAAATGTAGCGTATTAAAGTTATACTTTTTTAAATCGTTGATTTACGAATGAGATACTTGTTGAAACTTGATTATAACGATAAGATATAAGTACTAATATTCATCAGACAAATAATATACAACGAAAATGAAATTTAATTGTAAGTAGTGCATGTAACCTTGCCTTTTATAATGTCAAGTTTATCTTTTCGGGTTCTTAAATAAAACTAACGATAACTTTAGACACACACTATATTAACAATAAAACGAATAACAATATAAAAACTAATTACTAACAATAAGCACATTGATGTATTTATATTTATGTTCACTCCGTGAGGCTCTGGTATCGAATATCTCAATCCCTTCTTCGACGGCATATATATGAATGTGAAATTTCTTCTCGAGCGTTTTGCATGCCTCGAGAAAATGCTAGAGGTATGTCGCACGGCGCATCGTTGGATGATTCATCACAATAATCAAGTTCAATTGTAATTACTATTACAGATATATAAAAGAAAACATGTTCTGATGAAGACACTATGTAAAATAAAATAGTTGTCGAAACGCAAACACACTAATTTATTTATTTAACAAAAAGCCGAAACTCCAAGAATTTTATCAACGTTGATATATATATATATATATATATATATATATATATATAGTAAATTCAATCAGTTGGCGATTAAAGGTCTGTTTTACTTCAAAGTATATATATTTAAAAGAACCCCACATGTTTCGGCAATGATGCCTTTATCAAGGATATAAAATATAAATGACAGAATATAAATGTTAATGCTTTGAGTTACATCAAAGGAAACAGATGAATATATCTTGCCCGTAGTACGGCAGGTGTACAAATTAATTGTGTTTTCGCGAAGTAATGTATGTTTCTACACTTACGACGCTATTTTACTTGACTACCTACTTGAGGGCAAATTTTTTCTATGAAGAAATTCGTATAAAATAGTGTCGTAAAGTTTAAAAAGAATATTTACAATTACATTACTTCGCGAAAACGCAATTAATTTGTACAACTGCCGTACTACAGGCAAGATATATTCATCTGTTTCCTTTGATGTAACTCAAAGCATCCCCATAAAGGTTTCTAATTCACGCCTCAACAGCTCAGTGGTCGAGCAATGGTCCGGCTAGCCAGAGGTCGTGGGTTCGATTCCTACTTTAGGGCGAATTTTTTCTATGAAAAAATTCGAAGAAAATAGCGTCGTAAAGTGTAGAAAGAATATTTACAACTGGTCAACAAATTTCCATTTTTTTAAATTTTTCTTTTAAAAACTATGTACCATTTTCGTTTCGTTTAGGTCCAGTTTCATAATTATACCCTTAACGGAGAATTATCTAATTGAAAATTAAAGTTAGTCCTGTCACTAACAGCCCATTAAAATATTTGAGATTTATAATATGTGGGGACCAGTTTGTTTGCTAATGCAACAGTTAAAGAAATTAAAGTTATGTTGACAGCCCTGAATTCATTTCCCCTAACTTTTTAATATCATTTAAGTTACCTGTTTGTTATTTTCTTGTTTATATTTCTATCAGCTGTTTTGAAAATTAACCTAACTGATACATATTTGAAAAGTAAATTATTTTCGCTGCAAATAAATGATAAATAAAACTTAATAAATCCTGCGAAACAAATTCGTTGGTGCAATTTTAACAATCAAGATGAATTATTGTTGTTAGATTTAAATATAAATCCTTGCGATGCAAATTTAATGCTAATTATTTCACGAAAAATTGATCATATTAGGAAATTAAGAAAAGTTACACATGTGTAACATTTATTATAGTGTTTTGCACTCTGTAAATAAATGAAGAGGATAAAAAGTTACCCCAAATTTTAATTTGTTATAAAGTAGTGTCTACATTTATTGTTAAAGTTTTTGCAAAACGAGTATTATTCTTATAAAAACATATTTTTGGATAGGATATTAAATTATACTCTTTCAACAACAAATATATTTTATTTTCTAGTAAGATATTGTGCTTACGAGTGTCTTAGAATACTAAACAAAAAATAATAGGAATTGTTTTTTTATGTTTTATTTATTTGTTATCGATAACCTTTTAAAAATGCATGTATTTCAAACAAATAAAATTAATATTGTTGCTGATCTCTAAACACGCAGTAATAGATTCAAAAAAGTACACTTGAAAAGCGAACAAAATAGAGGTTAACTTAAACAGGCCATTAAATCTTAACTGTTCATTCTGTTGTCATTAGTACTAACCGAGAATTAAAAGATAATTACGGATTATGAAACTGATATTATTATTTTAATTCAGAATTATAGTTAATCCTCCAATTAATTCTATTGTGAAAGCGGGCCTTATAGTTCTAACAATAGTAATAACAACAAATTTATTCTGACTCGTTAGGTTTTGAAAAAAAAGAATATTGAAAAGTAAATGAAATAACGGGTGTAACAAAAGTTTTCGGATTATTTTAAAACGTTTTCTTCGAATACATAAACACAGTTTTGAAGAGTAAGCTATGGCAGTGTGTTACCATGGTTACATAGTATATTTATTTCACATGTCATTTTTCTACATAGTTGTAGCAATATGGCTTACAAATTAGAGCTGCGAAAGCATATTTATAATTTAGCTGGCAAAATGCTTAAATGGCAAATTGTACACCTTTTTGAGAATGAAAATATTTTGCTACCTACGTGCGCACAGGGGCAGCGATGGCGTTATGAAGATGTCCGAAAACAGATCGGAAGCGGTAATCGTATCACATAAGTTTTATGGGAGCTTGTATTTATTGTATATGCCCTTTGTCAGTGGAGACGACGTAGGTGACTAAACAAAAGATGTTAGGGAACACCACTCAATTTTATTTACGGAAGCTCAAATCTGAAAACGGAGAAAAGGAATCGCGCGATCGTAGGCGCATGCGCATATAGACTACTACGTAAAAAGCGAACTTTAAAACGGTGAAATGCTCCACAGGATGGCTACAATCTGAAAAGAAATTTCAAGCAGCCAACATACTAGAGAGAGAGAGATAAAGGCAAACCAAAGGCTAGAACACGGTTAACTCGTATATTAACAAATTAAACAAAAACTCAACGCTAAATGAAAATGGTATTCAGTAACAACCATAAAACAAATAAATATCTTGTTCAAAAATAGGATCGCTCTGTATATAAAAGTTTTGAAATTTAAACGTTACAAAAGAGTGGTTTATATAAAAAACCCAATCATAAAATGTATTGAAAGCACATTAATAAATATCTAAGGAAAATAGAAAACTGAGGTATACATATTAGTTAAATATTTACGCAAAAAATAAAATTCCAGAAATAGTCTGGATTTACAGGTTTAATTAAACAAAAGTCCTTTCTATGGATCCGTAGTAATAACCGTACAATATAATACATTCAGGTTATGTACATAAAACATTTTACGTGTAATTCAAAAATTTTAAACAAACATATTTCTAGAATTTTATCGACATTATCGCCAATGAAGAGAAGTTTTAACTAAGCCGGAGTTCCGCCATAAAGGTTCTCTATATACCAGAAAGGAAGTTTTTCCCTTACAAGCTACTCAAACTTCTGAATCGGCATTCGGAAATTCTAAAAAGATTTCACGTTCTACGATCCGCATAAGCGATTAAAACACACAATAGTCGTAGAAATAGTGAGAAAAAAACTTTCTCTCATACGAAGATTCACACACTACCACTCTTAACTGGATTCGTTAACCGGCCCAGGTCGAATGACGCTCCACGCAGATGCAAACGGAAGCAGAAGGGGGACGATATCATTTCAATATATAAAAATCAGAGAACGATACTAGACGCGTTGAACTAAATATAACTCGTTACTGAAATATAGTATACCGGAGCTCGATTGTAAGAGTATAAATTAAAAGAAAATTAGTGTAACAACTTCTCCAAGTACCATTTATCAAACAATCCATGAGTACGAGGAGGGTATATCCTGTTAGAACCTACCGAAAAGTGCCCGACCACGAAAGTTCGTTGCAGCCAGAAATCAAGAAAGACTTCTTCACTTTGCTGAAAACTATATTGGAACGTCTACCCGTAAATTAGTTTGCCGTTTTCATGTTTCTAACGCCACCATTGCAAGAGAAATTAAAAACAAATAACTTAAAATATATAAAAAGGCAAAATTGACTAAAATGCACGACAGCTCAACTTGTAAGAATTCCTAGATGTTGTCGAAATTTGAGACAAGAGCATTTTGCTGGAAACAAAATAATTATTATGGATGATGAGAAGTATTTTCCGGTTAGCAATACGGAAGCTCAGGGTAATGCTGGTTTTTACACAAGAAATATGGATGAGACTCCTGATGAAGTAAAGTATAAAACTAAGGCAAAATTTACAGAAAAAATGCTAGTTTGTTGCGCTGTTTCTGAGGCAGGTATTTCTCGACCTTACATAGGGAATGCGAGAGGAGAAGCAGCAACCGCCAATCTTTACATTCAACGTTGCTTGCCAAAATTGGTTAATTTCATCAACGAACATCATCCAAATGATGATATCATGTTTTGGCCATGACTTGGTTTTAAGTCATTACGCCAGAGAGACGAGACAATGATTGGAAGTGCAAAACATACCTTTCATGCCTCGTGCGCATAACCCGCCAAACCTAGTGAGGCATATTGAAACCTTATGGGCTTTATTATCTCAGAAGATCCACCAGAATGGTTGGGAAGCACAAAATGAAGATCAATTAAGGAACAGGATCCGAATTAAACTTCGTGATATTCCTGTAGAGTACTGCTAATGCCATGCGAGGAAAACTAGGTCGCATTCAACAATTACGACCGTTAAGTGTTTTATAATGTTAAGTTTACAAAGTAAAAATTTTGTTAAATATTGTGTGAAAAATTCAAAATATCAAAAATTGGTGCACATGCGAAGCTTTAGAAAACTACAAATTCTGACAGCCAAATTATGAACGCTTATATTTTTTAAATTATTTTAGTATAATGTTAGAGTTACAACATAAAATATTTATTGTTCAAAGTTACTATAGAGTTGGCCAAAAATTAGAAAATGGAGATTGGGTTTATTCCACTAATCAGTGCTTACAGGATTTCCGGCAACAGTCTTCTAATCTGCTAGTTACTTACGCATAAATACGAAAACATATTCAAGTTTCTGTTATTAAATTTGGTGAAACAGGGACAATAACTCGTAAACCTGGCGGTGTAGCACCTAGAAAACGAACAGCAAATTGCATAGAGGATATTCAACGTCGAATAGATCACTCACCCAACAAAAACATCAATCTCGAAGCTTTAACAAGTTCAGTTACCAGTGGGAACATGTCATACTATTTTAGAAAAGGACTTACAGTTGTTTCCCTATAAAATTCAAGTAGTTTCGGAACTCAAACAGGTAGATGTTGTTACGAGAACTTGGTTTTTGAATAACATAAATAATAATGACATTTTTGACAAATGCTTTTCTTCGCATGGGGCTTGGTTCCATCTGTTAGGATATTTAAACAACAATATGAGAATTTCGTCTGCAGAAGACCCTCATGAATTTGTGGAAACATAGGTGTCTGGCTAGCAGTTTCAGGAAGATGAATTATTGGGCCTATATTTTTTAGTCAAACCATAACTGCTGAAAGATATCGAAGTGAATTATTAGAGCCGTTTATTAATAAACTTCATGATGGTGAACTTACAGAAGGTTATTTCCAGCAAGATAATGCACCAGCGCAAGAATTTTCGATACAAGAATATTAATTTTCTTCCAAGATCTCCAGATTTGACAATTTTAATCTATTTTTTTTAGTTTTTCATATTTAAAGAATACAATTTTCAAGACCAGACAACGCACAATCGAAGAGCTTCGTAATGCTATTGCGAATTCCTATGCTGACATAACCCAAGAAATCCTAATAAATGGCTTTGAAAGTATGAAGCGTAAAATGTGTTTTGTTAACTGGTCTCTAGATTTTCTGCATTGAAGATAAGGGGAATGAGTTATAAGGGAACCAGCAGTACTTGCGCCCTTAGCTATCCTCAAAAAATGGCTTCGCAGAACGTGACATACACTAAATATGTGTTGTCCGGGAAAATTCACGAATCAGTGATTTCCTTTTATAATTTTTGCCATAGAGCAAAAGAGAGAAAGAGAGTTGAAGAGAGTGAAGAGAGTTGAGAATTTATTTTCAAATAAATATGATTAAAAGGGAGCGCAAAAAAAAAAAAAATGAAGACAAACAAGTAAGCACAAAGAATTAAAGACAAACAGTCAAGCGAACAAAAAGAATTGAAAACAAGAATCGAATGCGAAAAATTTAAAGAATGGACAAGAGTTACAAACTGCGTAATAAGTCAACTATTCCAAATTACTACTACATGTTATGAAGATAGAAATTTAAGCAAACAAACTTGAGACAGTGTACAACGGCCCTTTGAAATTTATCATTTACCATTTCAAGTTTTATACAATTTCACTATTTATCTTAGACTATTTATCATTTTAATTATACAATTTTACAATTTAAAATGTACCATTTAAAAATTTATCTTTTACAATTCAATATTTACATGTGTGATATATAAATAGAAATACTTTTGTAATAACGTTAAATAATTTTACAGAACATTTGTAATAGATAGATAGTAGTGTCAAATAAATGTCGAGTATTTAGAAGAAAAGTAAATGTAATAATGTAAGTTATATCTGCATTTAGTAAATAAGAAAACATAAGTAGGTATAGAAATTTCTAGAAAAAGAGAAAAAAATCAAACAAACCCTGTTGTTTTTTTCTTTCTCGCTGGGTGGCAGGTGTGATAACCTGATTGGGTAATGTTTGTATTCAAAAACATGACCTCGGTCCATCTGTTTTATTAGACACAAGCGTTCTCAATTACAAGTTGCACACTTGCACCTCTTGTTGATAGTTAAGTAAGGACATAGTCAAAAGGACGGCACTCTAATGTATATAAGACGTTCTATCAGAGAATGAGGAATCAGACATAGTTAGATAGACAGTACCACATAGCGAGTGCGAGATAGAACTCTCCTTTCGACTACTGTCCAATTAATAATTATGTATATAGTAAATGTTATATCTTTATAAGTGTTATTTAATTATACGATATTAAACCAACTTTATTTGCCTACCCTGTATAGACTATACAGTCTATACAGGGTTGCAGTGTATAATAGTTGTGCGGAAGCGTTTCTCTTGTTTAACTGTGCCCCATGTGCGACTTTTAATTAGTAGTTTTTACCTACTGATGATGACAACTTAGTTGTCGAAATACGTATTTAGGATACGACTAATAATTGTGGTAAGGGGTTATATACCTTTTTTTAAATTTCAAAATAATAGTCAACATTTCCAACATTTGCTTTAGTATTAATTTCTTTCTAATCTTGACAATTGTAACAAATATTTTTTTAAAAACTAAATTACTAATTATTACACACATTTACATAACCTAATCAAACTATTAAAATTACACGTTTGTGACAGATTACGTCCACTGTCACCAATCATTAAAAAAGCATGGCTGTCTCTGATGAGGAAAGTTTTTGAGGGCACGTTATGTACCACATGCGTGTACACGCAATTTTAATCACGCTGTATATGTAACTTGTACATTTCTAGTTTTGCAGAACGAACGAACGCAATGAGTTAGCAAGTTGCAAAACAGAAGAGAAACAACTCAAGACTAACGAAGAACAACGCGAATAGGTAACACGGTTAAGGAGAAAAAGAGAAAAGGATACAGTGAAAGAAAAAAAAAACAAGAACACGTATTATAACGAACAAATGAATAACGATTTGTGATTCAGAATTTGATATTAAAAGTTTATATCATGGTGTTTATTTGATCTAACGGTCCGTTTCTATCTCTCGTGATGCTGTTCGGTTCTGAGATTAAAGAAGTATGAAGAGAGAAGAGAAAAAAAAACGAAATCATCGATTTTATCTGTGCCGTCAATTTTTTTTCCTGATGCTGTATAGTGTCTTGTAGTACGGTGTTTTTAAAGGTTGGTAACGCGTGTAC
The DNA here is from genome assembly GCA_935421215.2 of Melolontha melolontha. Classification (NCBI taxonomy): domain Eukaryota; kingdom Metazoa; phylum Arthropoda; class Insecta; order Coleoptera; family Scarabaeidae; genus Melolontha; species Melolontha melolontha. The sequence goes on along the minus strand of OW285241.1, from coordinate 18,248,251 downwards.
ATATATGTATCTATGTATAGGTATGTACTGTTTAAACTATAACATTGTGTGCTTGTGTTTGTGTTTGTATCTGTATATGTAACCTATCTATAGGTAATATATAAACATATGTCGACTAAAGTGTGAGAAAGTATCTCTTTTGAAGTGCAAGTATTCCGAATGAATTTGTTATAATAACTATTGCGATGTTATATATATATTCTCGTTATTGTTATTGTGAATTAAAATATATAATAGGACATATAATGTTCGATTTATAAGCACAAGATGTGTAGCTTTTATGTGTAAAAGTTACATTATGTTATAATCTTATATACGTATTTAAGAGTGAATTGGTAATGTTAAATTTTCTCGCACAATCACACTTCAAAGTATCCTAGTTTACAGAAGGTATCCTAAGTCACCTGAAGAAATAATGAAGGAGATCAAAGAAAATATTAACCAATAACAGACGTTAACTAGTGATGTCTTTTATGTTTCGCATTCTGGGACATAGACGGCGCCACTAATCAAAAGCTGAAGAAAGCTATAAGTAAACTAACTTTTAAAGGCTGCTTTTATACTAAACTACGTGCTAGGATTATGAAAAATAGGAGGTCATCATACAAATTAATACAAATTCGTTAAAACATATTGTCGTGAACTTTTCCCCGAAGAACAATTTAATTAAATAATTATGTATTATGTTAAACTTATTTTCAAATTTATTATTGCGTATATTTTGAATTATGTTTAAATATTTATTTGGATTTGTTTTGTTGACCGCGCCTCTACATTTATATGAAACAGGAAATAGTTCGACTAGGGGAATTATATTGAATTATATGCACCTGATGTCCGATTTTATTTTTCCGGCTGGTGACAGAGATATCTTGTGTGTTGAACGATATAGTCTAGGAAATAAAAACTCATTTTTTATTTCTTTACTTGATTTAATTTCGGTTTATTTGCTTGTTTTGCGCTGATGTGTATTTAATATCATTATCGTTTCATTTATGAGTTTTGCTTATCTCGTATTTTTAATGAATATGTGAATATTACTTGATATCTCTCGTATTTAGTTTTTTTGTGTGTGAAAATTACGTTAACGTAAGTAAAAAGATTTTCACATTAGTTTTATATAAATTCTCTTCACTGTAATTCTATAATATTTGTGCCTATTTGTAATCTTGAATTTTTGTTAATATTATTAGTTTTAAAATATAGATAGTTAAGAAAATTATCATATTTTTTTTATGAGGGAGTTTTTTGTCACGATATTCTAGAATATATTTTTGAAAGTCCGGTTCTGGAGGGAGATTTTATACTTGTGTTAGTGCGCACGAGTGAAGTTATTTTACATGTTGACATTTGGTCTATTTACGAATTGAAATGTTGGGGTTTATTAATTAAATTTTTTAATTTGAGAGTTCTCTTAATGATCTATTAGATATATTTTTGCTCGCGATTCACAAGAGGCTTTTCTTTGTGTGCGTGTCTTTTATCACACAAATTTTTTCCTCTAAGCTTTTGTCTAACGACGCATTAGCTCTCTTTACATTCTGTAAAGAATATTTTTTTATTTTTTTTTTAAATAAAATTGTAAATTACCACTGTGATTTTTCTTTATTGACATATTATTTTTTCCACTTTCTCACTCGAGGGAGAGAGAGCCCTGGTAAAGCAGTCTCAAGCAAGAAGAATTTTCGTCAGAACTAGTTCGGTAATATTGTGTGAATGAACAGTGGACTATCCATTAAGCAAACCCACAATTCACAGCAATATGTGTATCTGTGCGCCTACACAATGCATTTAACCAATGGTTACTTCAACATACTGACTAAGCTGTCATTAGTACAGATTAACTAAGAGATATCTTAAAATTCACAATTTCAAGTTTTAATAGATGATCAAACAGGGGTGAAACAAGTAACTAAATTGAAATACTTTAGGACATGTGTGCACAAGAATGGGATAGGTAGAACCGAGTTACAACAGCGCTTTCAAAGTCGAAAGTCGCTCGAAAGATTATAGGCCCTCTTAACTCTATTTGGTGGGCTAAACAAATTAGTATTAAAAACAAAAGAATAATATTGAAAGTAATGGCAGAGTTAGTACTTTGTTATTAAAGTGAAATATGGGCTATAAAAGAAGAAATGAACGGAGCCATCGAGATAAAAATTCAAATCGAAACTGACATCCAACCAACATGTAGAACTAACAACAGGCTGAACCTATCAAAGACAGTCATCCTCCTAACCACGGGCATCCCTTATCTATACAATTTTTGCTCATATGGTACATCAATCCGTCCTCATATTTAATAAAAGTGGGTCGTAAAATTAGGCTACATTACGATATAATTTCAAAATTTCCAAAGTGACCGATTCCTGGTAAATTGTGCCTACTGCAATAATAAACTTTCGAATGTTTAACAACCTACTTTTAATATACAGGGTCCGGCAACGAAGCGGGGACGGAAGATTACACGCGTATTTGAAAGTTAGTCAAATATTTAGTCATCGGATATCCTTCCGTACCATTAAGCGCACGTTTTAAAAATATTTTGTTTTATACAGGTTGTCCCAGATGGAAATGCCAGACTAAAGTTGCATTTTTTTAAATGGAACACCCTGTATATTAATAGATAAAATGATTCGAGATTGAAAGCTGGTTACATCGATATAATGTTGTATGGGTCTAAAGTTGATAGTTTCTGTGTAAATAATTATTTTACTTGATAAATTGATACATTTCAGTAGGCTATTCTGCATAAGGAAAATCAAAAGATCCGAAACCAATAGAATAGAATATTTTCTACTAGTATGCACTTTCGTTGCTACGTGAAATAAATTCTGCAACTGCTCGCGTTATACAGGGTGTTCACAATTTCGCAAAATCGAAGAAATCTCGTAATTTTTAAATGGAACACCCTGTATATTTTTATCTCATTGAAAAGCCCTTTTACTACGCTTTCTATTGATACCTAATTTGATGCACCTAGGATGGATCATTTGCTTATTATTCCTTTTTAGAGTTGAATTAATAAAAAATGCTTGTATTTTTAGTAGCTAATTTGCTGTTTTAAACCTTCTGTAAGATCGGATATTCAACAAATTATCCATAAATGGTCTATAACAAGAAGAAACCCCATTAAGTACGAGAAACAGTTGATTTTCACTCAGCGGTGAAAGCAAACATTAAATTAATATAAAGTTATATAGCATTTTCAATAGATTCACTGCCGATTAAGTTATCTGGTGTTAGTTTAATAAAAAATTTGCACTAATTAATTTGTATTTTTAAGAATTTTTTAAAACCAACTGTTTTACGAATACCTAATATGAAACAAAACATACCTAATTAGCTTAACATAAATTGAAATCATGTAGGAAAGAATCAAGTACAAGTAGTATTAAAAGTTTGCACTATTTTAAATAAATACTAATTATTAACCACAACATCAAATTTAATTAACAAAAGTAGTAGCACAGTAAATAAAAATAAAGTAAATGTAAATAGTAAATGCAAATAAATCAAAGAAAACTTTTAAATGTCCTTCCATGTCTCTCAATACATAAATGAAGCCGCCTGGTGACATTCTGTTGAGCATGCTGTAATGTTTCTTGGCGAACATTTCTAAATGCCTCTCTTATGCGTTCCATCATATTTTCCCTTGTTGTAGGAACTTCCACATAAACTAGAGCCTTGACATATCCCCAAAAGTAGAAGTCCAAGACAGTAAGATCTGAACTTCGTGGAGGCCAAGCGATTGGACCACCTCGTCCTATCCATTTGTCTTCCTTCCATCGCCCTAGAAACTCCCTAACGTTAAGGCTGTAATGAGTAGGTGCACCATCGTGTTGCAACCAGAAAATTTGTCGGGTGTCAGCATCCACATGCTCAAGTAAACTAGGCAGTTCGTTCTGCAAAATGCCAAATACGTATCGCCTGTAACGGTTCCATCGAAAAAGTACGGCTCAATGATATATGGACCAAGTATACCTCCCCAGACGTTAAGAGACCATCTATTCTGATTGTCTACGTGACGTGTCCAATGCGGGTTTTCTGTTGCATAATAATGCATGTTATGTTTATTTACCGCCCCATTACTTTTGAAAGTAGCCTCATCGCTAAACAAAATCTTTGTTAAAATATTTGGCATTTCTCGCATTTTATTTAACAGCCAACCACAAAAGTCTGTTCTTTTAATGAAAGCATCAATGCAATTCCTGATTTAATTGCATATGGTACGGATGATACTTATGACTTCTTAAAATTCTTCGTACGCTCCTATCTTCAATAGCTGTTACCTTTGAAATACCGTCTATACTTATATGTGGATTTTCCTGTATTGTTAATAATACGGCCAATTCGCTTTTTTCATTGATTACCGGCTTATTTATTTCTCTCTTCTTGTAGGTTACACTACCAGTTTCTGTAAATCTCTCTAATAACCTTTCAAATGCTTCCGGTCTTGGCTTTCTTTCAAGGTTTGGAAATCTCTCTGCATATACTCTACTTGCTAAGAGACAATTTCTTGTACACTCCCCAAGAATAAATATCATATTACTAAAAAATTAATACTAAAATTAGTCATTATAGCAATTTCTTTTAAAGATTGAACGAAATACTGTGTAAGATGGAACGAAATTTTTGACAACTTGGTTATTAAGTATACAAGTTTAAAACAGATAACTTAATCGGCAGTGAATCTATTGAAAATGCTATATTACTTTATATTAATTTAATGTTTGCTTTCACGGCTGAGTGAAAATCACCTGTTTCTCGTACTCAATGGGGTTTCTTCTTGTTATAGACCATTTATGGATAATTTGTTGAATATCCGATCTTACAGAAGGTTTAAAAGCGCAAATTAGCTACTAAAAATACAAGCATTTTTCATTAATTCAACTCTAAAAAGAAATAATTAGCACATGATCCATCCTAGGTACATCAAATGAGGTATCAATAGAAAGCGTAGTAAAAGGGCTTTTCAATGAGCTAAAAATATACAGGGTGTTCCATTTAAAAATTACGAGATTTCTTCGATTTTGCGAAATTGTGAACACCCTGTATAACGCGAGCAGTTGCAGAATTTATTTCACGTAGCAACGAAAGTGCATACTAGTAGAAAATATTCTATTCTATTGGTTTCGGATGTTTTGATTTTCCTTATGCAGAATAGCCTACTGAAATGTATCAATTTATCAAGTAAAATAATTATTTACACAGAAACTATCAACTTTAGACCCATACAACATTATATCGATGTAACCAGCTTTCAAGCGCGGATCATTTTATCTATTAATATACAGGGTGTTCCATTTAAAAAAATGCAACTTTAGTCTGGCATTTCCTTCTGGAACACCCTGTATAAAACAAAATATTTTTAAAACGTGCGCTTAATGGTACGGAAGGATATCCGATGACTAAATATTTGACTAACTTTCAAATAGGCGTGTAATCTTCCGTCCCCGCTTCGTTGCCGGACCCTGTATAGTAAGTGTTTACTAATTATAAACCAAAGTACAAGGTGGCGCAAAACAAACTCCACTATTTTACACAAATATATTTTATATTTATGAACAAGTTAGAAAGGAAATAACTAAACATTTCTCAAGCCCTGGTAATGCAGTTTTAAGTTCTGAATATTACATCTGTAAGATGGCTTCCGTTGTTGGCAGCACATTGCCTTAAACGATTTATAAAGTTTTCGAACATTCTATTAAGAAGCTCTTGATTTATTAAGCATATTTCGTTCCGAATGCTTTCTTTTAATTCTTGAAGGGTATCGTAGCCATGGCGAAATACCTGCTGCTTCAAATACCCCCTCAAGAAAAAATCTGGCACTGTTAAATCCGGCGAACGTGCCGGCCACGGAGTTTGACCAGAACGTGAAATAACATGGCCAAATGTTTCCCTCACTACAGCCATACTTATTCGCGCTGTATGCGCCGTCGCCCCATCCTGTTGAAGATAAACATTTCGTGAGTCAACACCAATCCTATGTAGCTCAGGAATCACAAAATGCTGAAGCATGTTAACGTACCGTTCAGCAGTAACTGTAACGGTACGATTTCCTTCTTCGAAAAAGTATGGTCCAATTATTCTAGACCTTGTTACTCCACACCAAACAGTTACTTTTGGACAATGCAGTGGTTGCTCGTGTAAATTCCGTGGATTATCTGTTGACCAAAAGCGCATGTTCTGTTTGTTTACATACCCGGACAAATGAAAATGTGCTTCGTCGGACATCATTAGCAAATTAATAATATCGGGTGTTTCGTTTAACATGTGCAGCATAGTATTGCAAAAAAGTACTCTATTTTGTCTGTCCTGAGGATGTAATTTTTGCACTATTTGTAGTTTATAAGGATGCAATTTTAACTCGCGCATAATTCTTTGGGTACTTCTTCGTGAAAGTCCTAACTCTAGCGCCTGTCATCGTACCGATAAACGTGGAGCTGCTCGGACTGCTTCTCTAACTCTCTCTACATTTTGTTGGGTGCGTACACTCCTTGGTCTACCATGTTTTTCGTCTAAAACGCTGCCGGTTCTGGCAAATTTATGAATCCAACTCAATATTGTTTTACTAGTGGGAATCCGTCCACGTCTTGGAACTTGAAACCTATTCCGAAAGTGTCGTTGTGTTTGTATGATAGATTGTGTTTCGTAATATAGATTTACTGTTGTAGCACGTTGTTCACTTGACCACCGTTCCATTGCTATTAGCCCAATGAAACGGCACGATGTGACGTTTACACTGACAGGTATATTAAATTCCAATCATACTATCAGTCCTGCCAGTCACACGCTGAAATAATGGAGTTTGTTTTGCGCCCCCTTGTATAAAGTGAACGTGGATTTAGGAAATAATATGCAGCTATAAACGTTGTATTGAACGCCCTCGTTAATAAAACATTGCCGAAATACAAACGGAGTAATAAAAATTTGCAAATATAAAAGATGCCGGTTCTTAAATTATTGATAAAGTTTTACAATTTAAAAATCGTAATATAATTCTGTTTATACAATGGTTTCAACTAGTAAGTGATCATTGAATATTGATAAAATTGTTAATAGTATACATATTTGAATTCTATATCCTACATTTAATACATTTAGCATATCTACAAATGACCGAACGTCGTTTTAAGGCGAAACATTTAGTATTTTATCTACATTATCTACCTCTGATTGGTAACGCAGCACGTATTGATGGTTGTGTTATAAATTGTGTGTATATTTTAAGTACAAGGGTAATAATTAGAACACTTTTTTTTTTAAACAAAATTGCAACTTCCCGCCAGATCGTCGAAAAGTAAAAATAAACGAATAAACGAGTTGAAATTGTATGTGAAGTTTTTTTTCTGCAACTCCATTGGAATAACAAAGTAGGTTTTAATTTGAAATAACTGTGTAAGTGACAGATATAAAGCGTTCGTTTAAATTTAGTTTGCAAGAAGGGAATCAACAGAAAACGTCTTATTCACATAAGTGAGTGAAGTAATTTGCTAATGCTCTTTTAATGTGCTTTTTGCTATGACCGCAGGTAATAATAATAACATATTCAATATCCACTAAACGAATACACTCTACTTAAAACCGCATTTCATCCGAGAGCAAGTTTAGTTTCGCCGATCTTTCGCTTCTTTATTAGTGATATCTTACCTTAGATCTGAGAAACTATGTAACAGAAAAAAAGTGGGGAGTATTTCGAACAGATTAGAGCAAATTATTTGTTTGTAATGAGATCGTGGTCAGTAATACATTGATTTTATTTAAATTGGAAAATAAATGAGAATCAATTCTATGTAAACATGGTAATTAAGATAGGTTAATTAATTAAAATGAGATAAAAGGACTTGTCGGACTGCTTTTCGATAAAAGCAGATATATTTATTAAATAACTGTTGTTTTTTTGTTTTAAATAGTATTGAATTTAATGCATATGAGATTTAATAACTATTAAAATCTCATTTTGCATGCAATTGTCGCCAAATTTGTTAACTTAATCTTTACAATCCGGCAAAGTAAGTTTGTACCAGAATGCAGAACGTAACACGTAGCGACGTCAACCTGGTTGTCAGGATAAATGAAAAAATGCGTGAAAGACACGTCCATCTCGAAACGTGCAAACATCAGCATTTCATTCTAATTAGAAATCATCAGTACACGATATTCTGGTACAGATATAACTTTCACTTTTATACTACGTATATGTATATGAAAGTTCAACATATTTAGTATATACAAAAAGGTTTTAAATATATCTATACGTTAAATGCACGTATAAGGCTTTTGTTTCATTATGAAACAGACATGTAAATAATTTACATATCAGTAACTGTATACTTGGACAATACCTCGTATTTTCAGCATTTACTTCTGCTTAAGACATATGTTTCTGCCATTTATAGGCGTCGTCAGTTAAGCTAATGAAGCAATATATACAAATGATACAAATCTTTATAAATAGATCTGTATCTGTATATGACATTAAGCCGAACCGCCTATTAGATAAAGCAAGTTTCATCCTATAAGGTGACACTTATTTATAAGCGACATCTGACGTTTTTGAAGGACTACCCGTATTGCTTTCGGTTCGTACGAGCATAGCTGGTCAATCGAAAGATCGCTTTCTTTGGTAAAGTCTCTTTCGTCCGTCAGATGTCACTTATAAATAAGTGCCACCTTATAGGATGAAACTTGCTTTATCTAATAGGCGGTTCGGCTTAATGTCATATACAGATACAGATCTATTTATAAAGATTTGTATCATTTGTATACATTGCTTCATTAGCTTAACTGACGACGCCTATAAATGGCAGAAACATATGTCTTAAGCAGAAGTAAATGCTGAAAATATGAGGTATTGTCCAAGTATACAGTTACTGATATGTAAATTATTTACATGTCTGTTTCATAATGAAATGTTTAGTATATTTATACGCAGTTTAGAAGTGAGAATCATGTCTGTTTCCGAATATCGTGTATTGATGATTTATTATTAGAATGAAATCATGATATTTGCACGTTTCGGGATGAACGTGGCTCTCACGCATTTATTCTAAGTAGTAATTAATATTAGAATTTCTGTTGATCATAAAAATTGCTAGATATCGCTATTTTTTTTTATTATAATTATAAAGCTTCATTCAAATCCCACACTAAGTCGTTGTTACTTCTTGCCTTGTGATTTGTATTCTATGTTCAAAGAGGTACGGAAATTTTGGTGGAAAAAATACGAGTGTCTACTATCATAAATGAGAATGGGTAAGTAGAAATTAAAAACTCCCATATTCTTAAAATACACTAAGATTTTTATATTTTTTTTTTCAAAAATTCGATAAAATTCCGTTTTCTTCGGAAGCTTCTTATTGTTAAAATTGGAAAAAACTGTGAAAATGTAGTCATTTCTATAGTAAGTCAATTTAATGAAGAAAAATTTAATTTTAGACATATTTAAATAACGAAAAACTATTTAAAAAAATATTTAAATTCATGTTTTTTTTGTTGCGAAGTACTAGGAGAGTTTTTTATGTTATCTACCTAGCTATGAAAACAATATGCTATCGTGACAATTTTCTTACGTCAAGTTTCTGTCACATTTTATAGTATCATCTCCAAGTTTGGTTCGAATCAGTAAATATTTGTTACTTTTACATTCGTTTAAAGCATTGATTCCCAAAGTGGTCCAGGTGGACCCCCAGGGGTCCACGGGAGACTCGACTGGGGTCTACGTTGGCGTGATAAAAAAATGGGGGTTCACAATTCGTAAGCGGAGGTCCACGAAAATTTATCTGGTTTCGATAGTGAAGAACTAAAATGTTGGCTTGAGTTCACCTATCAATGTAGGCAGATAATATTTTAAGAAGCTCAGCGACTGTTACTTGTAAAAACTTGCATATTCCATATTCAGTACAACGTGTCGAGACTTGCAAAGCGCTGCCGCTGCCGCCGTCCGCAATGCTTGTTCAGACGTGCAAAGGGACGAAGTACGACTTGTGGTGTGTGTGCTTGCAATCTTGCATGAACTTGTTTGATTCTTCATCAATATAAATACGAATGCCACGGATAAACGTTATTCATTTGTTTCCCGAATTTAGAAAAGAAAAGTAAAGTAAAGTGAATCGATGTTAGTGTTTGACACTGTCGGAAAAGTAAGTACTTACCTGCCTATTTGTTATACATACTTTTACTTTATTTATTATTTATCTATTTATTTTACAATTTATTGTACACGTAAGTAAACAAAAAATGGACAAATTACAAAAAAATACGTAGGTACAAAAGGTGAGGCTTATTCCTAAAAGAAATCTCTTCCAACCCACTTGCGATAGGAGATATATTTATGTTGTAATAAGTATATTTGTAATGTTTGCGTGTAGTAGGTACGTATTAAAAATTAAATACTGAACAGAGCCATTATTAGATACTTCCATAAAAGAGTATCAACAAAGTAAAATTACGTGTACATATACTTTCGAGAACTAACTAAGCACAACTGGGGATAGGTCAACCTCATTGCTCGCAGATTCACTTCCCCGACTTTTTTACTGTACACTTTAGAAATAAATTATAAAATATTAACAAATGTGTAATTTTATATGAAATATGCTCAAAGCAGTATTTATATGCAAGATACGCAAAACAAAAGTAGTCGCAAATTCTTTCTTTTTACATGATCCGTATAGATCTGCAAGAATCTTGGTAAACGTATCATAAATTAAAAAAATCGTTTTCATATAATCCCAGCTTTACTTATAAACGACAATATCTACTAATGATGACAATTTAACTGCAGAAATATATGTTCTGTTGACCTCTTCAATGTCATCGCCTGACTTTTTGTTAAATAATCACGTTAGCACTGGTAATAGGTAATGTTAATTTTCCAATACGGAAACATCAATTGAAGAAGAATAGAACAGAATAAACTTTCTCGGCAATTATAAACTTAAGCCTTGATCCTAACCTCAAATTATCACGATAACCCGATAGAATAATAGCTAGGGGAGGTTAAAATGAGCGTTCTCTCGGAGAAAAACGACGAAAACAAAGTACTAATAAATACGGAAATAGTTCTTGTAAAATTGTGACGAAGAGCATAGCACGACGGTTAAAGACCGGCCGATGATGATCGGGATATTGCCATTCGATTTTTCCCCTTAGTCGACCAATTCCACGAGTCCGTTCGGTCTCGTCGGAGCAAAACAAATCAGAAACGGTCCGAAACGTGACTTCCGCGCGTTGCTCTCTGCTCTGCCGGCGTCAATTTGAACGGAGCAGACCGAGAACCTAAGAAGAAGGAAAGAAAAGAGATTTGTTCGAGACCGCGCGCGATGCGAAATACATAATTGTTTCGAAATTTATTCATCGTTCTGTGTGTTTCACGGAGAGAACTATTGTGGAAAGAGAGATGAGAATACAGCGACCGATTTGGGCCGGGGTTAGGTCGTGTCCACCTTTGACGTGCGACGAGGTAAAACGATCCGTCCGGCTTTGCCGAAGAACCAAATAGGAAGAAGTATCGTGAATAAGTCAAAGTCGTCGGTCGTGTACAGAACGACATCTATCGTTTAATTCACGAATTGTCGGTATAAATAAGATTGTTGCCTTGGGAACTGTACGATGCTATCCTTTGATGGTATTATTTCTATTGTTAGATTTTCAGGTTTCTAAAATACATTCCTAGACCATAACAGTATTTAATTATCCGACTGCGAGTCTCAAAACTAAGCGAATTATATAAATAAGAATGAGTTAGTAGCAATAATTAGTTAAAAAGCGTGAAGTGTTGATAATTAAGATAGATTTGGTGTTAGGCGAAAAAACGAAATTTTAGTGGATGGTGAAATAATTCAATCTCAACATTTTCGCAGTTAATGTAACAATTCTGGAAGCATATTATTAAGTCTTCTGAATCATATTCGTTTTGATTCAAAGTCCTATAATTGGTACACTTAATATTCAGAATAATTGAAACATACATGAGTAGGTAAGCCCCACCAGTTTTGTATAATACAAAGGTATTTTTAATAATATAAAATATTATTAAAAATCTGGTGTGAAGAACACAAATACAGGTTCACTATTAATATTTTTCTGAACGTGTCCGAACATATCCCTCACCAGAGACGTAGATACGTATTTCGGCTGTCTGACAACAGGCAGCGCTGAATTTACTTCTGTGCCCGGTCTGGATAATTTCTGTGATGCGGCGATGTGGTTCTTTTTTGTGAATGTGTCTGAAGATATCCTTTCTCCAGCAGGGGTGTACCGATGAGCCTGTAGAAAGGCGAAATACGTATCTGCGTCTCTGGGAAGGGATATTTTCGGACACGTTCACAAAAAATATTAATAGTGAACCTGTATTTGTGTTCTTCACACCAGATTTTTTAATAATATTTTATATTATTAAAAATACCTTTGTATTATACTAAATATTGTAAAGGTGTTGAATCCGCCATTTTATAGACAGCGGAAATCATTGAACAAGGTGAGTGATTTCGAGAATATCTTGTAGAAGCCCTGGTAATCCTAAAAAAGGCACTAGTTTCATTAAATAGAGTATTTTATTTTCTTATATTTTTTTCTCTCTTTCTTATCTAACAAAGCAAATTGGTAAGGGCGTTAATAGTAATAAGGGTTTTAATTAATATATTGTTGAATTAACTTAATAGAATGAGACTGTATGTCTCTTGTTGCTAAGTATGATACTGTTGCTAGTGTAAGACTCTGATTGATACTGTTCTGTGCTGTATTGCAAAGTAGGTAAAAATCTACCACTCCCCAATAAACTATTAGATAATTAAAGGATAAATTATCACGAACTAAGGGAGAAGGTGTCTATAAGTTAATATGCCAATGTTGGAAGAGCTATGTCGGACAAACGGGAAGATCGATTGGACAAAGATTTGAAGAACATCAGAGCGACACAGGAAGAAAAAGAATTGCACAATCATCAATTGCAGAACATGTACACGAGAATGGATAGATAGTAAATTTCGAAAAATCATCGGCTACAACGACGAATTATTAGAGAAGCTATCTAAAACTTCAACCGCGAGGACAGCTATAGACTTAGCAACACCTGGAACAATCTACTACGAACTATGGAGCAAGACGGTCACATACCAGTGAACCAAGGCCATATATAAGCGAAGAGATCTTTTATCAGTCTGATACCAGATCCTGAAGAAACTAGCAACATGAAGAACGAAACGAGCGAAATTACGACAGAACAAGAGGATTGTACTAACTATTCCATATTAATTAATATTATTCTGGAAGGTAATAGCGTCATCTGGTTCATCAACACACACACACATGTTAAATAAACTCGTAAAGTATACGAGTAACCAGAAGCAGAATAGCATCCAGTTATCGCAGACCTGAAGATGGCAAATGTGATTTTGCCGAAACTTCGTCCAGAAACCAGCACCGGTCTTTACGAAGACCAAACAGTGGAAACGCGGAAGGAAACCCGAAATCCAGTTAAAACATATATATAGATACGTTTCTTAATATTTTAAATACTTTATGTATGAACTTTTAATATTTCTTAGTATGATATTATGTTGCGGTTTATTCTCTTGATGATCGTGATAATGTTAAATGAGACGTAAAAAGTAATATTAATTGTAATGTAAAATGTTGATTTTATACTTAACTTAGAAATGGGCTTATTATTCTTTTCCTTTTTTTTTTTATTATCGACGACTATCTCAATGTTTCGTATCTCCAGGGTTCAAAGTCGGTTCAGGTATTTCTACTCCTCTCTTAGCTTATTTATTTTAATAGATCAATTCGAACAACACTTCAAGCAATTAAAATAAAACCAAAAAATAAAATGATAAAAAAAAACATTAACTTTATTGTACAAACAAAATTCTTAAAAATTCAAAAATAAGTCGGTATTTCGTGGAACACAAGCAATGATACATGCGATAAAAATTGGTACTAATACAAATCTTCTTTACTCTTGTGAATAAACATGTGTTTAACAATATCAGTCTAATAAAATTGTGAATATTGGAAATAATAGATTAAGTTTAAATAGTTTAACAAGTGCAAAGTGAACTTCAATCTGTTTAATAACAGTATACAGTGTATGAGGAACAAATCGTTAACTGTAAGTACGAGTAAGTTGAGAACAACCAGTTCTATATGTGAATATGACTATTTAAAATGGCGTGTAACAATTAGTATATAAAAAAACCTGTATTTTCGGGAATTAACTTCGGTGATCTCTGTCTATAGGTTCTGGAATGGTTCTTGAGTCAGAAAAACGGATATTAACCAGATCGGTTCCCTTGGGATGGCTTGTTCGTGATGTTTCCAAAGTCCGACGACAGCTGATTGCTTGGCGGCGTTCGTGTGCTCCGTTGAATGGCTTGATCTTCGGTGAACCTTTTTTAGTAGTCTCGTTGTATGATTTATATGTCACAAAATTTCAAAAATTTCTATCTCCGGAATGTGATGGTCTGGTCTTTTGTAACTTTTTCAGTGTGTTGACGACAGGTATTGTAAGCGTTTTAGATAAATTTAACACTTGGACTAAATAGCTTGTTTTTGTATCCCTTTCAGAGGAGGAGCCTTTCTTGTAATGCTTCAATATATATATATACAGACTGTCCCGTAAAAAACGCCAACATTCATAATTCCGTTATTTATTGTCCGGTTTTATTTAAACAAAAAGTAAATTTAATAGCATCAAAAACACCATAAGATAGCAGTGTTTTATTTGTTTTCAATTGTTTTCATTAATGTCAAACGACAGTCAAGTTTTTTATTTTAAATGGCAACATATATATTTTTGGCTATATTCGGATTGTATTTTTTTTTCTGAATTCAACGATGTATAACATGTTTATTTTTGATAAACGTTTATTGCAAAAAAAACTTTATAAATTTCATCTTTGTCTTCCATTATTTATAAATATTCGAATGTGTCATGAAACATTTGAAATGTAAGTATTATAAATATTATTATAAGAAACAAAACACTTTACAATAAATGTTGAAATTGCCCGCCACCTTGTTTAACACATATCGCACATCTCCTAATAATAAAAAATAAAAAAAGAACTTTATAAATTTCATCTTTCATTATAGTAGACTTGGCCCAGTCCACTAGCATTATGTCAATGTTCCTTAAGTGTCAGTTTGACTTTATTAAGTTTTCTGTATTATCCTGTTTGAACGTTTTGCCGCAACAAAAAGCGTATTTTCGTTAAAAATGAATAACAATGAATTAACGGACATGTTACAAGTGTTCTTTGAATGTAATAAAAATCGCCTTCAAGCAGTTCGTCGGTACAGTGCTCGTTTTCCGGACAGAGAAGTTCCAGGTTCGAAAATATTTCAGAGAATTGAAAAGAATTTAAGAAATTATGGATCATTTACCAAACCAAAAACACAAAAACGAAAATTCTCCGAAGATAAGGAATTAGATGTTCTTCTTGCAGTACAGCAAAATTCACGAACTTCGATTCGCGAAATTGCACATAATATTGGGGTATCAAAAACTACAGTTCATGGTATTTTAAGAAAACACATACTTAAACCGTACATAGCTCGAAAAGTTCATGCATTAGAACAAAATGATCCTGGCCGAAGAATCCAGTTTTGTCGTTTTTATTTAAATGCATTAGAACAAGACCCGAATTTTTACAGAAGGATAATTTGGTCTGATGAATGCACTTTTAGCAACAACGGTATTTTTGATAGAAACATACATCGACAGTGGAGTGCAGACAATCCGAGATTTGTAATTGAAAATAATTTTCAAAGACGTTTCAACGTAAATGTTTGGTGTGGCATTTTAGGTGATCAATTAATTGGGCCATTTTTCATAGATGGTTGCTTAAATCAAGAAAAATACTACACTTTATTACACGAAAATCTCCAAAACTTTTTAGATGAATTACCTTTGGCAAATTTAAATAGAATATTTTTTCAACAAGATGGGGCTCCCGCGCACAACGCCAGAGTAATACTGATTTGTTGAACACCCAATTTGGAAATAGGTGGATAGGAACATCCGGTCCTATCGAGTGGCCTGCGCGTTCACCGGATCTTACGCCCCTCGATTTTTGGTTGTGGGCTTATCTACAAGATCGAGTTTATTTAACAACTCCAGAAAATGTTGACATTTTAAGACAAAGAATTATTAACACTTGTCAAGAAGTACCTGCCGCTTGTCTTTTAAATGCGACCTTTGGAGTAATTAGGAGATGTGCGATATGTGTTGAACAAGGTGGCGGGCAATTTCAACATTTATTGTAAAGTGTTTTGTTTCTTATAATAATATTTATAATACTTACTTTTCCAATGTTTCATGACACATTCGAATATTTATAAATACTGGAAGACAAAGATGAAATTTATAAAGTTTTTTTTTGCAATAAACGTTTATCAAAAATAAACATGTTATACATCGTTGAATTCAGAAAAAAAAATCCAATCCGAATATAGCCAAAAATATATATGTTGCCATTTAAAATAAAAAACTTGACTGTCGTTTGACATTAATGAAAACAATTGAAAACAAATAAAACACTGCTATCTTATAGTGTTTTTGATGCTATTAAATTTACTTTTTGTTTAAATAAAACCGGACAATAAATAACGGAATTATGAATGTTGGCGTTTTTTACGGGACAGTCTGTATATATATATATATATATATATATATATATATATATATATATATATATCTTTAAATCATCGGTATGAGCTACTTCAGGACATGTCACGTACTCCAGATACTCGTTAATGAATAACAAAATGAGAAGGGGTTTCAAGTTAGATCTACTAGGAACTCCAGTGTAAGAAATAAATTCGGAAAGCAATAACTTTAGTAACTAGAATATTTTTGATAAAAAGTGCAGATTCTACTCCAAAACTGTATAATAAACAGAGTCTAAGGGGAAAATTAGTACATAATTTATTAAATTAAATCAAAAATTATGAAACTGATTATAAAATATTCTTAAAATAAATATTCTAAGCACAGTTACAAAACAATATTTTTATTTAAATTTCTATTAATCAAATTCTGAACACAACAGCTGGCATAACACGAAACTGTATGCATTATAGTATATAAAAAAATAATAATTTTGTCCACATATAAAAAACTGTCTGTAATTTCCTTGATAATATATTATTAAGTGATATATTACATATTTACCTCTATAAGAATAACGCTAACCTTTTGTGAATACCAATTATCTAGGCATTCATGTTCCCATTGTATATACTTGCCATACGGACCAAGCTTTTATTTATAAAGTCACAGCTCGGGCCGTATAGCGGTGCCATCTGTACATGTACGTCCGTAATGTCACCAATACTTCCTCTATTATTATGTGAAAATACAAATTTCACTTCCTTGTATGATGGAAAATAAATGAAAGATTATATCGTGTCAAAAAGGGCTGTGTTGAATGACATCTAAACACAGAAAAGCAGTTAAATATACATATTTTTATTTAAAGGAAATATAATTTTATAATGTGACCAATATTGATTATTTTGTTATAATGTTACTAATAATACTTAATAAATAGTTTTCTTAAAAGGTAAGCGTTGTTACATATTAAAAAAAAAGAAGAAAAAGAATCGAATGCGCTTGTCAAAACTATTTTGACACTATAAAACATCAGGAAGTGTAATGTTGTTTCATTTAGCAGAAGACAGCATCCTTCTTTGGCTTCTTACGCTATCAGAGACATTTTTATAGTGCGTTGTTATACCATTAAAGATTTGGGTATCATTTGTGACAGCCAACTAATTTTTAAACAACATATTGCTGTAAAATTCCACCTTGATAGAAATTAAATAAATTAAGTATAGCATAAATAAATTAAAACCTAATCAAAACAGGTTGTTTTTGTATGCACCTGGTATATAGCGAGATAAAATTTTGAATTAAATGGATAATGGCAATAGATTATAGGTTTTGATGAAATTCGATAATATTTATAATCTAATTGGATATAAAACTCATACTTACGTACCAAAATTTTATGAAAAAATACTCAAAAATCATTATTTGCATATTAGCTCTAATGTAGTTATCTTAGACCTGTTGATATTTATGAAAATGTTTATTTATTGTTTGTAATATGAATTTTACAATGTCTAAATTCATTTGGGATAGGAATAAATCCATAAATAAAATATCTAGTATTAACAGCAGGTATAGTGTAATTTGAAAAACAATAAATGTCTATAAAAATGTGAAATATATTTAGAGAAATTTAAAATAGCAATAGTCAAATAGTAGGTACGTTCAAAAATATAAACAAAGTTAGTGTCAAAGCCGTAAAAATAAGTAAAGGCAAAATTCGTCAGAATGCGCATGCCAACAAACATTAGATGCGAGAAGGTTTAAGGTTCATCATCATTAATTACCACAAAACAAGGGATCGTGTAGAAAGAAGGCTTTCAAATAACAAAATAAAAGATAAATTCGCATATAGAATGAAGATTTAGGCAAGGGTTAAAATGGAAATAATGTACGAAAACAAAGAAAATTGAAATTAAACACAGAAATTGGGAGAGAAAACGAACATTTTCCAAGAAATATAAAAGGTATTGAATATATAAGGGTGAAACAGCATCAAGAGGAGATTCATTAAAGATTCGTTCATCGTTCATTCAGCATTCATCACTAATTTTCTGATTCTAACGGTTTGAATAAATATGAAAGTTTATATTAAGAAAGTTTAGGAATAATTTATGATATATTTACGTATATAATTATAAGTATTTTTTATTTATAATTATTAATATAGTATTCCATAATATTTTCTTTTGCTCAATTATTTTTTATTTATCATCGTGTTGAAACTCTAGTCAAATAAAGTACTACGAAGAATAGAAGACTAACGTAAGTAAAATAACGCACAATTATATTTGAAGTCTATAAAACTAAAATCAAATATTTTAAAGCATGTATGGATTATTAATTTGAACTAATTAACATTAAATCACCAATGTGAGTGTAAATTTATACAAGATATTTAAGCATAGATTTCCTCAAGCAACCTTACGATATCTGCGTGATTGAATTTTGCAATCAAAGACTCATTGATAGCCATAAAATAAAACAACATACAGTGTGGGGGTGTTGTTCTGTAGGAACTCTACTTCCGCTAGACAACTGTCGAATAATACACTTTCTTACAAACTAGATATGAGTAGAATCAAGATATCCATATTTCAAAGAGTCAAAACAAACACCTTGAGTCCTAACTTAAAATTAGGAGGGTATATAACATTGGTTAAATGAAATATTTGAGCGTGGAAATTTTGAAAGATTTAATAAAATCAGAAGGACTTCAAAACTATATGTGTTTTAAACAATTCTAATGATGATATGATGATAATTAGGATTTTGGTTTAATTAATGAGATATCATAAGATTTAAATAAATGACTTGTGAAAATACAATATACAATAAAATAATTTTTACAATTTACATCTTGTATTATTTCTTTACATTTACATTGGATGCTAGGCATAGTTAAGTAGAACCCGAAATATAGCACTGAGACACATTAAACTATAATATAGAGTCTAAAGAGAAATATGCTTGAGTGATTGCCTACACGACAATCACTTATTTCTCTCACACCAAGCAAAACTCACAGCAATATATTTATCCAATACGTACATCACAGCATTAAAGTCTTTTAAATTTGTAATAGACAGATACAAGAATGATCTTTAACCACAATAAGTTAATAATCTTCTAAATACATATTTAGACAACTAAGTTGCTATCTTCAGTAGAACAATCCGATTCAGGCCACAGTCTCCATCAATTCGGATCTTTTGATTTTGTCACACGTATAACCAGGGTCTTTACTGATTCATTGTATTTTTAGCATTATTCAATGTATTTGCTAGAAGCAAATCGGTATGTGGTAGCATTATTTGGTATCCGTGTTATAATGTGCATAGTCAGATAATTGAAAAGGTTTATCGTAAGCTTCTGAAATATTTATCATACAAAATAGATGGCATTTATCCAGAATATGATATCGACTATGGACTTTTGCTCAAATGCCATGCAATTAAATCTCTGACAGGCTGGTGAATGGTAAGATAAATTCTCCCTGCTTGTTGGCATACTTAAATATTGATGTTCCTAGGATGTCATTTAGATATAACAATACTTTAAAGGTCTAAGAACTATCGTTTTACGTAAAGGGCTTCTTGTACATTCAATTGTGAATGCAAACTTAATTTATAGTGACATTTTTAGTGCTGGTGTTAATTAAGTGAACCAGAAATCATATTTTTTTTGCTTATTTTTAATTTTTTTAATGCTTCGATTTAGTAAGTGAAATTCGGTTGCTGTCCGCAAAGTTATACGTGTTCAGCGGTATGGCATAAGTGGTAAAAAATTACGGTGGCAGTCTATAAGAGAGGTGTCGCTAAAAGATTTCGCTACAGATGGATATATTTCAGAAGAGTGTTTCATCATAAAACGAAATTCATTATATTGTATATTATTATGTTAGATATAATTAAACCTAGGATAAAGAATTTAACTATAACATTTACAAATTTATAAATATTCAATGTTCATTTTCAAATCTAAACCACTCTATAACATAATTTTATTATCATATTCAAATTATGAAACTTTCTCTAGATTCCAAGAAGTGACATCTTTTACATTTGCAAATTTATTACTTCATGAGTTAGACCAGTTGTTTTATTACATAGGGTTATTAGTGAACAAATTCAATGGACGGTATTTAATCCGACCCTTTATTGTTAAGAACGTTGGGTCACGAAAACAACTTATACAAGGAGATAAGTCTTGAATGTGTATAAATTTGAGCCTGTAACTGTTTCATATTTGTTCAATTATAGTTATACAACATAATAAACGAATACTTAAAGGTTTCAATGGTTATTTATGAGAATAACAATAAAAAAGAAACATAATATAAAACAAAACATTTTGTTTAACCTATTAAATGCAATTTGCATTTACAAATTAAACAAACCACTCGTTCAAATTAAGAAACAATACAACTTGTAAAGCTAAAGACCAAATGTCAACGTACCATTTCGTTAGTGGGTAGTAACACATGATATAAGTCCACGAATCCAAACAATGTCTTGCATCTATTGATTGTAAACCGAAAGGATTATGGTATTTGGTTATTTCATTTCTAAACAATATGATTTACATTCAATGGGATTGATTGCGAATACGCGCGGCTTTTGGACTGGGATTAAAATCACCTTCTGTCAAAGTTATTAGCCTATTATTATTAAAACGGGGAATGAACCTATGCAGAGGTAATATTTGCATTTTCTAATTATTAAGGCTTGTTTCTCATGTGTGTGTGTATGTATGACTCATGTTCAATATCGAGTGATATTGTTGGGTATGCATTTCATTTGCGTGCAGAGCGGAAATTATTCCGCCTTTGTTAGTCAATCATGAGAGGAATAGAGATATGAAATACGGTAATAGATAGATAGACTAATTGATAATTTATTGCTGTAATTTTACAAAAATCATATTATAAACCAGAAAAGCTAATTTAATATAAATATTATATATATATATATATATATATATACAGGCTGTCCCGTAAAAAACGCCAACATTCATAATTCCGTTATTTATTGTCCGGTTTTATTTAAACAAAAAGTAAATTTAATAGCATCAAAAACACTATAAGATAGCAGTGTTTTATTTGTTTTCAATTGTTTTCATTAATGTCAAACGACAGTCAAGTTTTTTATTTTAAATGGCTACATATATATTTTTGGCTATATTCGGATTGGATTTTTTTTTCTGAATTCAACCATGTATAACATGTTTATTTTTGATAAACGTTTATTGCAAAAAAAAACTTTATAAATTTCATCTTTGTCTTCCATTATTTATAAATATTCGAATGTGTCATGAAACATTGGAAATGTCAGTATTATAAATATTATTATAAGAAACAAAACACTTTACAATAAATGTTGAAATTGCCCGCCACCTTGTTTAACACATATCGCACATCTCCTAATAATAAAAAATAAAAAAAAAACTTTATAAATTTCATCTTTCATTATAGTAGACTTGGCCCAGTCCACTAGCATTATGTCATGTGCCTTAAGTGTCAGTTTGATTTTATTAAGTTTTCTGTATTATCCTGTTTGAACGTTTTGCCGCAAAGCGTATTTTCGTTAAAAATGAATAACAATGAATTAACGGACATGTACAAGTGTTCTTTGAATGTAATAAAAATCGCCTTCAAGCAGTTCGTCGGTACAATGCTCGTTTTCCGGACAGAGAAGTTCCAGGTTCGAAAATATTTCAGAGAATTGAAAAGAATTTAAGAAATTATGGATCATTTACCAAACCAAAAACACAAAAACGGAAATTCTCCAAAGATAAGGAATTAGATGTTCTTCTTGCAGTACAGCAAAATCCACGAACTTCGATTCGCGAAATTGCACATAATATTGGGGTATCAAAAACTACAGTTCATGGTATTTTAAGAAAACACAAACTTAAACCGTACATAGCTCGAAAAGTTCATGCATTAGAACAAAATGATCCTGGCCGAAGAATCCAGTTTTGTCGTTTTTATTTAAATGCATTAGAACAAGACCCGAATTTTTACAGAAGGATAATTTGGTCTGATGAATGCACTTTTAGCAACAACGGTATTTTTAATAGAAACATACATCGACAGTGGAGTGCAGACAATCCGAGATTTGTAATTGAAAATAATTTTCAAAGACGTTTCAACGTAAATGTTTGGTGTGGAATTTTAGGGGATCAATTAATTGGGCCATTTTTCATAGATGGTTGCTTAAATCAAGAAAAATACTACACTTTATTACACGAAAATCTCCAAAACTTTTTAGATGAATTACCTTTGGCAAATTTAAATAGAATATCTTTTCAACAAGATGGGGCTCCCGCGCACAACGCCAGAGTAAATACTGATTTGTTGAACACCCAATTTGAAAATAGGTGGATAGGAACATCCGGTCCTATCGAGTGGCCTGCGCGTTCACCGGATCTTACGCCCCTCGATTTTTGGTTGTGGGCTTATCTACAAGATCGAGTTTATTTAGCAACTCCAGAAAATGTTGACATTTTAAGACAAAGAATTATTAACACTTGTCAAGAAGTACCTGACGCTTGTCTTTTAAATGCGACCTTTGGAGTAATTAGGAGATGTGTGATATGTGTTGAACAAGGTGGCGGGCAATTTCAACATTTATTGTAAAGTGTTTTGTTTCTTATAATAATATTTATAATACTTACATTTCCAATGTTTCATGACACATTCGAATATTTATAAATAATGGAAGACAAAGATGAAATCTATAAAGTTTTTTTTTTTGCAATAAACGTTTATCAAAAATGAACATGTTATACATCGTTGAATTCAGAAAAAAAAATCCAAACCGAATATAGCCAAAAATATATATGTTGCCATTTAAAATAAAAAACTTGACTGTCGTTTGACATTAATGAAAACAATTGAAAACAAATAAAACACTGCTATCTTATAGTGTTTTTGATGCTATTAAATTTACTTTTTGTTTAAATAAAACCGGACAATAAATAACGGAATTATGAATGTTGGCGTTTTTTACGGGACAGCCTGTATATATATATATATATATATATATACCGTGTGCCCAACGTCGTGCGATCGATGGATATATAAGTAATGACTGGCCAACTGCAAGTATATTGGCCTTGCTTGAACACAATGACCGACTGATAGGAATATTCAATGTGTTAGAGAGAGATTATTTGATTCGTACTTAGATCGTATGTAGAATGTGTTGGATAAAGAAAGGGAACGCCCGTACAGTTAGACAGTAGAACCCGATTGAATATACTCTCTCAACCCTAACCACATAAACTCGCTATTCGTCTTCGTCTTACTACATTGTGGTAGATCAATCACTCCCAGGCGTTCGTACGGTATGTATATATATATATATATATATATATATATATATATATATATATACATATAGTAGAATTAATTAGCTGGCGATTTAAGGTCTGGTTTTACTCAAAAATGTATATATTTAAAACAATCTTACATTTTTCGGCAAGTGATGCCTTTCTCAAAGAATATAAAATATAAATGACAGTATATTAATGTCATAATTATACAATTGTAGTTGTCATGGATAAAATTGTTCAAAGATACATCCAGTTTAATAATAAATTATGCCTTCGTACTCAAAAAATAGTTAAACAACAAAACCGGAGAATGGCATGGCATGAGTTATTATTATGTATGCGCCAGTGGAGCGGCTTAAGATGTTAAGCTCTCGGCATTCGTCTTAAAAGAGAAGGAAAACCACGAAAACCTACTCGGACAGCCAGTCAAGGATTCAAACACGGAACTGTCAGCAGGATAAGAAAATGTACAGATATTTAAATAAAACATAAGATATACATTTATATAACAGCAACATATATTATGATGGTAAATTGCAGATCGTTACATAATTAAGTTGTAGTATATACTGCTTAAATTTTTTATATCACTTCTGTTGTTAATTTAATTTTTTTCCTGTTTAATACTAATCATTTCTTTAATTTCCCTTTTGATTGTGTGTTGTTCTTTATCAATTATCTGTGTGTTTTCAAAGTCGAAATGGTGATCGCGTTGTAGTTTGTGTGTAAATAAAGCAGTTTTATCTGTTTTAGAGTATTTGTGGGCTTGTATTCTTTTGTACAAATATTGTTTAGTGTTAAATTTGGAACACAACATCGCCATATGCCCCCACGAGCACTAGACTTGCGCTGACGAATACTATCCTAAATCTACCCAACTTACCTTCAACTTCATGGTTGCCCCGGAGATCTTATGGCTAAAGGGCTAACTCAGTTATAGAGGCGAGTTGAGGGGAGGTTCTCACATAAAAAAGGGCGCCACCATGTTTTTTCTTTAGCCAACAGAGAACACAGACTCTGCCGTAGTAAGTGAATAAATTAGTACTAATCAATAAGTTGTCAATAAAATAAAAGAAAGACATAGAGTTCATAACAATAACAACTATATTTATTAATTAAGAAACCTCATTAACAGCTTAGAACAACGAACAAAACAATGTAATATGCTATTGCACTATCACTCACTAAAATTGTACACTGAGTGCTTAAGGTTGAAAACAAAAATATATGCTATACCAGAGGGGTATATGTATGGAACAAAACAAAAAAAAACACTATTCCACAGTTGGAATACCATTGATCAAAATTAATTATCGTACCTAAAACTATATGGTATTGCATCAGTAATTCATTAAAGCTTTAATCAACCTTACACAGGTTCGATACACACAGTATATGCAATACGTACTTAGGTGGTACACACAAATAGAAATTAATAGTTCAATAAATAATTAACCGTCAATGTATTCATATAATTGGATACTCCAATCAGATAGTAATCAAAAAGGTTCACCTGTACATGCAAAAATGTGTTTAAGATATATAAAAAATTAACTAAAATGTTATTCTATAGTTGTGAATGATTATCAATACATGGAAAATATATTTACTTAAACAAAATTTAGCTATTAAAATTACAACAGAATCCGTTACGGATTAAAAAAAAAACTAATTTAATTTACTCAATTTTCTTTACTCTAAACAATCTGATATGCGAGATTTGAAAATTTGAACTGGAAAACTGATTACGCGATTAATATATGAAAATGGACTTAGTTAAATTTTGCTCTCTACATATTACCTTGAGTGAAAGACGATCCTTAGATCCGATTACGCTGATTTCCTGTGTCCGGGTGATTAGTAGTCTAATTAGTAGATTTCACCTACGGAACTCACAGCATAACCAGTCTAACGTAATTCCGCCTGTATTGCCGTTATTAGCAGATGCTAACAGCCCTAAATAAATGAGAAAAAGAAAGAGACTAAGTGGAAGATTCCAGAGTAATATAACAAAATGGAGAACAATGCCGTAATATAATTACAGCCGTCCCCTTATCTCAGAACTCACCTGAAGCAAACACGTGGGCGTAAAACTTTTCCAATCCGGGGAACAATACCCTCGACTGAAATATCACTACTATTAGTGAATTTATATGAAACAAACCAATTTGTCAAAGCCTGCCTTCAGCAGAACAGATAACACTGTATCAATTCAAATTGACTTCCAAATTTGACACTCGTCGACTTACTTCAAAGCGGGACTAGCAAGAAGAGAACGCCAAGAATGATTGTCCTTTAATTTAAGCAGAATAAACTGATACGTCATTGTTAACAAAAAAGATACTACCCCCACGGGATATTGAAATAAAATATTGATAATTACTCGGATATCATGACATGATTAAAAAAGCAAATGAGGAAGCCACAACCAAAAATTCATTAATTAATTCGGATTAATTAAGCGACTAAAATTATACCAACCGTTACAGCGATTTAGAACAAATAGTTTAGGAGAGTCTTACCTAGATGGCTCGCCAAACAAACGAAAAATGTAAAGACTTAGATTAACTGAAAAATGGTTATACGACATGTTAAACGATCCTAATATGTTTACAAAATTCTAATAAAAAATATAACGATGTCCTGTTTACCTAAAATTGCCTCAAAAGGAACGATAATGAAATATAAATTCAATTGTACGAACTCGCATAATATTTCAAGATGTCTAACTTGCGCATGAGTAGATCCAATGCTCCGGGTTAAAAATAAACGCATTAAATAAACGACTCCGGGAAAACAGTTATAGTGACATCCAAGATATTTTAATATACAAACATTACATGAAAATATTAGAGTTTGAAATAGCCTATGCTGTTCGATAATTAGCAATTAAAGTAAATAAATTATATTAGATGATAATATTGAATTTTGAAATAACCTATGATGACTTAGAATTAGCACTTAATTTAAATAAATTATTAAAAATGCCCAAACGGTGTAAGGATCATTTTTAAAGTATAACAACATTTACAAAAAACTAAAGTTTTAAAACGAGATTTTAATTTAAGTAATTTTGGAGGAGGATGCATTTTTTGTCCGAGTAAAGATTTTCTTCGGCGTTAAATGTGAGATATTTGCTAAATTTCATGTGTTGCGATAATTGTTTGCGCACTGTATTACATTGCTATTGCGAATTCCTTAATAAAAAACAGCGCTGGAAGATACAATTTATGTATGTATTAATATTTTGACAAGCCTTTTTAAACACCATAATCACCTTTATTAATATTTAATGATCTTTTTTGTTCTAATCTAATTAAGCCGTATTTAAATAAAATATCTAGGTAGTACACAGCAATAAAAAATCCTTAATCTTAACACCGCAATTTCAACAGAAATAAGCTTTATTTAAGTACCCAATTGTAAGTAAAAAAAAATTTAAAAGAAGAAATATAAAAGTGAATTAAGCAGGAACAGGAGAGAGATTGTATAATGAAAGAAATCTAACATTTCAGACGTAGCTTTTTTATGGTGTTATCGACTTTTTTTCTCTATTTATAAGTCTATTTCTCTCCTTTTTTGTTGTCAGTAGTTTTAGGAGTATTATAAAAACATTCAAAATCAAATATTTACTTTCCAGTGCTGCCACAAGATACACACACTAGTACGCGCACATTCATACAAAATACACAAATTTAAGAGAGGATCCCGATAATCAGTGTGCAATAAAAACAGTCGATTAAAGGTCATAAATGAAGTCATTTCTGATCATAAAATCCGAGATTTTCTAGATAAATATCTACTGAGGAATAAATCCGGTGATATTCCTTTTATTTTCCCCTCTTTTTATGTGTGTACCGAAGTTTTGTGTACAAAATTATGATCCCGCATTATTTTCTCAATGATTATACGAGGAGCCGTTTTTATCTGCTCGACTAGGCAGCATTAAATTTTAACTGTAATTTACAATTATGTCTTTTTAAAATCACACATGGCTTGGTAACTTGTGTGCCAATTTAGAAAACATTTGCAACATTATTTATTTTATTATCTGTCAGTTTGTTGATTTTATATCAAAATGAACGAAATCGAATATAGAGTCGCTATAAAATTCCTTATTATTTAGCGTATGGCTGACATGGATTATACAGGGTCCGGCAACGAAGCGGGGACGGAAGATTACTCGCGTATTTTAAAGTTAGTCAAATATTTAGTCATCGGATATCCTTCCGTACCATCAAGCGCACGTTTTAAAAATATTTTGTTTTATACAGGCTGTTCCAGATGGAAATGCCAGACTAAAGTTGGATTTTTTTAAATGGAACACCCTGCATATTAATAGATAAAATGATCCGCGCTTGAAAGCTGGCTTCATCGATATAATGTTGTATGGGTCTAAAGTTGATAGTTTCTGTGTAAATAATTATTCTACTTGATAAATTGATACATTTCAGTAGGCTATTCTGCATAAGGAAAATCAAAAGATCCGAAACCAATAGAATAGAATATTTTCTACTAGTATGCACTTTCGTTGCTACGTGAAATAAATTCTGCAACTGCTCGCGTTATACAGGCTGTTCACAATTTCGCAAAATCGAAGAAATCTCGTTATTTTTAAATGGAACAGCCTGTATATTTTTAGCTCATTGAAAAGCCCTTTTACAACGCTTTCTATTGATACTTCATATGATGCACCTAGGATGGATCATTTGCTAATTATTTCTTTTTAGAGTTGAATTAATGAAAAATGCTTGTATTTTTAGTAGCTAATTTGCGCTTTTAAACCTTCTGTAAGATCGGATATTCAACAAATTATCCATAAATGGTCTATAACAAGAAGAAACCCCATTAAGTACGAGAAACAGTTGATTTTCACTCAGCGGTGAAGGCAAACATTAATTATTATTAAATTAATATAAAGTATATAGCATTTTCAATAGATTCACTGCCGATTAAGTTATCTGGTGTTAGTTTAATAAAAAAATTGCACTAATTAATTTGTATTTTAAAGAATTTTGTAAAACCAACTATTTTACGAATATCTAATATGAAACAATACATACCTAATTAGCTTAACATAAATCGAAATCATGTAGGAAAGAATCAAGTACGAGTAGTATTAAAAGTAGTATTAAAAGTTTGCACTATTTTAAATAAATACTAAATATTAACCACAACATCAAATTTAATTAACAAAAGTAGTAGCACAGTAAATAAAAATAGTAAGCAGCAAAGTAAATGTAAATAGTAAATGCAAATAAATCAAAGAAAACTTTCAAATGTCCTTCCATGTCTCTCAATACATAAATGAAGCCGCCTGGTGAAATTCTGTTGAACATGCTGTAATGTTTCTTGGCGAACATTTCGACTACTTTTGTTTCTCATATCTCAAATTTAATATAAAATTACATATTCGTTAATATTTTATAATTTATTTCTAAAGTGCACCGTTAAAAATATATATAAAACCATTTATTCATAATATATCAATATTACACTCCGCAGTCCGTTTATTAAAAGTTGGGGAAGTTCCAGTGAATCTACGAGCAATGAGGTCAGTCATATCACCAGCTGTGTTTAGTTAGTTCTCGAAAGTATATGTACACGTAATTTTTTTGATATGTCGAAATCATATTCACATATGTCGATCTGGATAAAGGATTATCCTGAATTTTTGTGTAGATAATGGTTTTGTAAGTATTGCAATCAAATTGTTGGTTTATATTTGTTTACGTTTAACTTCATATTAAAACGTATTAAGAATGACGAAGGGATACGTGAAAATCGGTATGGGAATCAATGGAAAGACAAACTACTACATAAAAAGGAAAGTGTTGTTTCCTTTATAGGGACGTTTAAAGCACGCGGGTCACAATGTAACCGACAAAAATACCAGAGGCTGTATTTATGAGCGAGTTAACGATTTCTAAAATGCGTATAATGTACAATTCCAGAGTTAATGAATCTTTACAAGTAAATTATGGCTATTTTCATAAAGTGTTTTCAAGTGAGTTCAATTTTGGATTTGGATCACCAGCTAGCGATATCTGCAGCTATTGTGAAAGGCTAAAGCATCAAGCATGACAAAGCATGACAACAGCATCTTTTGTGGATACAGAAAAGACTGCGACCCGTGATTACAAAGTACACAAGATGCGTGCAAAACAGTTTCACTTGTTGCTGAATCAACACCAAAATTATAATGTCCTAACATTATGTTTTTACCTCCAACAAGTCCAAGTGCTCCCAAAATTTCCAATACAGGAAGCATTCAACTGTCAATGTATTCTGCATTGTAGATCCAACAAGTCTTAGTCCAGTGTTTTATACCTGGAAAGAGAATCTTTGCGGCAAAGGATTCAATGACACCGGTTCCGTAATCTTCTATTTCCTGAAAAATCAGGATTTCACTGGTTTGACAAGATTCGTTTCTTCAGTGATGGATGTGGAGGCAAGTATAAAAATTGCCACATAATCCATCCTTTAATGTAATGGCTTGATAATGAAGCTCCTGCATCTGTTACAAGAACTGATCTTTTTTCGCTCTTACTGGACACTCTTATTTACCAGCGAATCGATTTTTTGGCGGGATCGAAAAACAACGCCGAAGAAAACCTGAGTGCATTCTGCCTAAAAATTATGAGACTGTTTGTAAAACATTTGGCACTGTCAATGTATAGCAGAGGGATTGGATTGCTTACGCCCAAAAAGCCCTACTGGACACATTTGAAAAGATTGAAGGAATTCGTGAGAAAAAGAGTATGTATATTAGGAAATCCACTAACAAAAACGGTGCGACAATAATCGAATTTAACAGCGATATTCATTATAATAATCAACGGCGATTCCAAAAAATGACAGTTCACCAACAGCTACAAAAAGAAATTGGCGAGCAATGGACTCAAAATCCAAATTTGAAGTAATACTTTGAATTGCTCATTGAAGAGCCGATACCACAACCAGTTCAATATATTAAACATGTTTTATTGTAAAATTAATTTTTGGGTGCCCTGTAACGTTTCGTTTGTTTTTTCTAATAAATGATTTTTCCTGAACAGTTTTTTTCTCAAAGTCAAACAAGTCACGACTTTTTTTCAAAATGTGTCGAACACTTTTTTCTCTTTTTTGTTGAAAGTAGAGATTTACCAAACTATGTATATAAAGTGTATAGGTCAATACCTATTGAACAAAACAAAATTGTTTGATTATCTCAATCCATTATTGAGAAACATGTTTTTGCTATTTACCTCGAAAACAAATTTTTGGATATATTGCTGTTTGAAAATAAACTCCTCAAATACACTTTCTTCACGAAATCACTTACTTTGCTACTTTGTTGACTTTTAACAGTGTATTCGCCACAAATAAAATAAAAGTTGTCAGTAGAAATAACACAACCACTTGGGACCATAAAACAGGGTGATTCCAAATATACGCGACAAACTTTATGGGCTGATTGCTAAGGTTATTATGATCATAAAAGTTTAAAGTTAATCTTAATTTTAAAGTTACAGGTTGTCTAATAGTAAATTAAAGTAAATTTTACTAAGATGTTGGCGAAGACGGGCAAATATCGAATGATGCAGGATGACACGGTTTGGGTCTCGTTCTTCATAAAGGCGTCAATCTGCACGTGAATTACCATTGGCAAACCACCACCATTTTTCTCAATAATTTTTACATACGTAAATATTCAAACTTGTATTGTACATATTCAGTATTTCATCCACCTGATGAAGCCATTGTACGGCGAAACAATATTGTAGTGGTATTTAAAATAAAAGAATTTTTGAAACTAGAAGTTTAATTTCTTATTTCTTAGCGTTATAATGAAGTTTCAACAAGTATCTCCTTCGTCAATTAACTATTTAAAACGAAATTACAAACTCTAAAAAAATCTACTAGAAGCAGTATAATAATCCTATGTATTTTTTTGATTGCAGATTTGTGTATAATAAAAAAAAAGTAAAATATTGAACTTGAGAACAAAATATAAGAACCCTATCAAAAGACTAGAACCACAAATCCTTTTTATTAAAATCGTAAATATCTTCAGATTCTTTTTTTCGGGTTTCCTTTCCTCATTCTAATATGCGATTTGTTCAGTATTAATTTCTGCAGTAAAAGATCTACCGATCAGATAACGACCAAGTTTTATTTTATATTCGACTAACTAAAGACATTCTGAGTTTCCAAATTCCGATGTATCAAATTAGCGAATTATTTAGATAACGATTATATAACTCGGTTTATTTTTTCTATTTTAACATTTTGTACGATCGTATTAATTCTTTTATTTTGGTTGTTCTTTAGTTTTTTTCCTTCGATTTGTTACCGAACTTTTCGAAGCGTGTAATTTTTGGGAGATTTCTTCTTGTTTTATGGCTTGTATATTTAGGTTTAGTTTTTTTTTTTTTTATTGAAAGGATGTTTTGAATTAATTTAAATTTTACGTTAAATTTATTACCGTTTTGATATTTAATTAATTTTTTTTTTTTCTTATGATACGGTTACGATTTTTCAATATTTAATGTGAATGTAAATTTGGTTTTTTTTACATATTTATGAAGTTATTATAAATTGTAATTTACATTATTTTACATTGGAGCTAGCATGTTTGAACATTTTAGTAAAATATTCTTATTTATAGCCCACAAAAAATTATTACCACCGTTCTACAAATTTCCTGCTATAATTAAAATACCGCACCCTTTCCGCATTCAGAAATTGTTAAAATAGCTCACTTTTAATCGCGGTATTTTATTTTGTAAGAGCATAGTTAAGTAAGGGGACAATTTATTTTTTAAATTAAAAGCCAGAAAATGCGTTGAGCATTGAAGCTAGACAAAATCTTCTTCACAATTTTTTCCTAATTTGTAACTTATCTGTTCAGTAGTTGAATGTCTAGTGATTTTAACAGTGTTTCGAAAATATTGAAAGTGGCAAATACTTTGCGCTCTGTCTAGTACAGCGATGCACATACTGCGGCCCGCGGGCCGCATGCGGCTCACTGTCGATATTTATGCGGCCCGCCAACGAATTTTAAGAATTGGTCGAAAAACTACAAAAGTAGGTAAAAATCCACTCAAATCAATATTTCTTAACTTTTTATTTTATTCTAACTTTTGTAATTGTTAGTAATATATGTATCTTTAAGTACCTACTACTTTCTTGTTCAGGTTTACTACGTAGGACAGGTATGCTCCTCGTCGTTCCACTAGATTACTCGAAGATCCGCGAAACACGTCGGTATTATCCCCTAACAATATGGTAGGTTCTCGATGTTAGGTAACTCGTATAAATACAACGCATCGTTACGGCAGTTTTACACGGACAAGCGATCGTTATATTGTTTGAATTGTAATCTGTGAAGAATAAATATTTCGTCGTTCAAACTTGGCATCTACCTACGTAACAATATAATATCAATTTTGATATGGATAAACCAGGCTCCAGTAGAAAACGTAGTCGTAAGGTTGAAGATGAAAATCGACAGTTTCAAGATATTTGGACCGAAAAATACTTTTTTATTTCATCGCATAACAAAAGTGTCTGTTTAATATGCAAAAGTAGTGTTTCTATTCCGAAGGAATATAATGTGAAAAGGCATTATGAAACCCAGCATCATACTTTTACCAAATTAACCGGCGAAAATCGAACGCAAAAAATTTCCACTTTACAAAGGGAACTAATAAGCCAACATAGCTTGTTTACAAAACCAATTCAAGATGCTGAAACAGCAACTGAAGTTAGCTTTGAAGTATCTCGAATAATAGCGAAAACTTGTCGGCCTTTTAAAGATGGTGAGTTTGTTAAGCAATGTTTAGATATCGCCGCAAAAAAATGTGTCCGAAAGATGCAAAGAGGTTTGAGAAAATTCAACTAAATCGGATGACTGTTCAAAGAAGACTTACCACATTAGCAGCTAATATAGAAGAGCAATTAGCTACGAAATCGAAAAGTTTCGAGTATTTTTATATAGCACTCGACGAATCTACAGATATAAGTTCCACTGCTCAACTCTTAATATTTTTACGAAGTGTAACGCAAAATTTTGAAGTGAATGAAGAACTAATTGGTATAAGTTCTTTGACAAGTCAAACCAAGGGGAGTGACCTGCTCAAAGCTCTTCTGGTAAAATGTTCTATAATGGATTTGGATTTAACGAAATTATCTGGAATTACGACTGACGGAGCACCTTCAATGGTTGGAAGTAAATGTGGCATTATAACTATGTTAAAAGAGTATTTACAAACTAAAAACATAGATACCAAGGAATTAATGCAGCTTCATTGCATTATACATCAAGAGGCCCTCTGTTCAAAATTATTGGGATTCGAAAATGTGATGATAGTTGTAGTACCTACTGTAAACTTTATAAAATCACGAGGTCTCTCTCTCTATTGAAAGCGAATATGGTGATCTCCTGTTTTACACTGAAGTAAGGTGGCTAAGTCGTGGGTTGTCACTAGAGCGGTTTCTTAACTTGATTGAAGAAATAAAAATATTTCTAGCGGAAAAGAAAAAGGACGAAGGTCTCCGAACTCGACAACCCTGATTGGCTGTGTGACTTAGCGTTTCTTGTAGACATCACAAATCACTTGAATGTCTTAAATACGCGACTCCAAGGCAAAGATCAATTGATTTCGCATTATACTCTCATGTTTCGTCCTTTCAGTGCAAATTGAGTCTTTTCAGAACACAAATCAATTCAGCCAATTACAGCCATTTTCCGAACTACAATAAAATTATGGAGAAATTCAATAAAACTGATGTCAATTTCGCTTATGTTGAAAAAATTGATATTTTAACACAAGCTTTTCATGATCGTTTTCTAGACTTCAAAAAAGTTAAACCTCTATTAGACATTTTCAGCAATCCTTTCAACATTTTACTCGAAAATGCACCGGAATCAATACAGCTGGAATTGATAGACATGCAAAATGATGATAATTACGAAACAAGTTTAATGAAGATAATTTACTCAACTTTTACCGTTGCGTTGACAAAACCGCTTATAAAGAGTTGCGAATAAATGGATTGAATGCGCAAGCTTATTTGGATCGACGTATATTTGTGAGCAAACGTTTTCAGTGATGAAACTTAACAAAACAAAAAATCGAAACCGTCCGGAAAATGTAAATCTGGAAGCAATTTTACGTGTGGCGACAAGTAATGTGGAGCCAAACATAATCAAAATTGTTAGGTCAATGCAATGTCATGCATCAAAATAATAAAACGTGAAATATTACATTGTAATGATTAGATTACATTACGATTACATAATTACAACAAACACTTTTGAATGTTCTTTTATTTTTATCATTTGTAGTAATTCATACTATTTAAAAATAGAAATATTTGTGTTAATAAGTTATTCTTTGTAGTGGCCCGTCCTTCGCTTATAATTTTCCCGAGTGGCCCCTGTTCCCTATAAGTCTGTGCATCCCTGGTCTAGTATGTAACAAACAATTAAGAAATACTTCTTCAAGTCGATTAAAAATACATCAACATTTCTGTAAAATGTTAAATTCTAATAATGACGAAAAACAAAAATGTAATAAAATGCACAAAACACTTGAAATAAAACATGTGTTAGAATTTACAAAATTCTATTAACAAAAATATAACTGTAAATAAGTAATACGTGTACTAATTAGTACAATTTTGAAGGTAATTTTGCAGGGAATTTGCTGAAAATATCTAAAAATATAGGTTCCATTTAAAAAAATCGAGAGAAAAGCGTTTTAATTTCGATAAATGTGGCACGACCTATTTAATACCCTGTATATATCTTTTACATTATACCATCTTGAAACATATAAAGTATTAGACCCCAAATTGATATCCTAAGAATAATTCGATGTACGATACCCATCTTCAGCCTACGTCATAAAACGTCATAAAACTGTAGAATTTTTGACAAAAATTCCAATATAACCAAACCTAATTGTCGGAAGTGCACATAACCATATATCACTGCAAAGGTTATTTAGGTGGCTATCAAAATAATTTATAAAAAATATAGCAACCCATTTAAACTAAAGAAATTAAAGTGGGTGCGGTAATTTGTAACACCCTGTATATTCGTAAATAATTTTACAATGTGCGCTGTGATATACTACGAGGGAAACCTTTTATATTTTTACAATCGACCACTAGATGGTGCTCTTGACGTATGTAATCACTATATTCTTAAAGTTTGACATTTATCAATGAGAAATCCGCGATAGCCTAAAAATTGAGTCAGTGGTTTGTTGACAGTGACAGTTCTAAGGCAGTGAGTTTGTAAAATAATGGAAATTACTCGTGAAGCTTTTCGTTGGATGATTTTTTACCATTATAAAAAAGGCCTAACTCTACAAGAATGCATTATATCGCTTCGGTCAACTTTTGGTAATGAATCACCATCACAGAAGGCAGTTTACAAGTGGTTTGCAGAATTTCGTCATGGTCGTGCCTCAGTGAGTGATGAATCACGCAAAGGTAGACCAAAAACTGTTGTGATTCCAAAAAACATCGATACTGTGCGGAAAATGATAGAATACGATCGGCATGTGACTTACATTGAGGTAGAGCCTTCTCTGGGCATATCGCGGATTGTAATTCATTCGATTTTACATGAACATTTAATTGTAAAAAAAATATGTTCCATATGGATTCCACATAACTTGACCGAAGCACAGAAAGCAGCTCGTGTCAATTGGTGTAAAGAGATGTGCAAAAAATGCGACGTAAGAACCGCAACATTCGCATACAACATCGTCACAGGTAACGAAACATGGATATATGCGTATAAGCCGGAAATCAAGCAACAATCTACTGTATGGGTGTTCCAAGACGAACCGAACCCCACAAAAGTTGTTCGTGCAACGAGCACTTCCAAGAAAATTATCGCTTGTTTCTTCTGTTGTACAGGACATATCACAATTCCTTTAGAGGATCGAAAAACGGTTAACGCTTAATGGTATGCAGTAATTTGTTTGCCAAAAGTTATAGATTAAATCAGGAAGAACAACCGAAAACGTCACATTATTCTTCATCACGACAATGCGAGTTCCCATACAGCACACTATTTGAATGAGAAATGTGTTGAAATAATGTCTCATTGTCCATATTCACCTGACTTGTCGCCGAATGATTTCTTTTTGTTTCCAAATGTGAAACAAAAAATGCGTGGACAGCGATTTTCAACACCTCAAGAAGCAGTCGAAGCCTTTGAAAACCATGTTTCTGAGATACAACCTTCACAGTGGAACAAATGTTCTGAGAACTGGTTCGTACGCATGCAAAAGTATATAGACCATAAAGGCGAATATTTTGAAAAACTATAAAATAATTTGTTCCCAAAAATGTTGCTTTCTTCCAAGATTTTGTAAAAATATAAAAGATGACCCTCGTATTGTGGTATCTGTAGTTCACTTCCGGATGTCGCTGAAAAGTAACATGAATTCCTCCTACTCCTTCCTTTGAAACTCACGGTCGACCTGGGCCTTTTCCTTTACACACATACATCCTCTCTCTGTAAACTGTTGATCCATCGTTGTATGCTCTTTGTAGAGATCGGTTCAACGTCAAATTGCCTCTAAAAAGCACGCTACAGTGTAAAAATCGAACTTGGATTCCGCGGTTTCCAGAATGCAGCATACCTTTTGTTTTCGACTTGCTATTTCAACTGTAAACTAGCAGCTGCGGTACTAACATCTAATCTAATTAATAATTTTAAAAGGAATTGGCAGTGTAGATCTTAGAAGGAGACGTGAATTAAAAAAAAACATCGTGTTTCGTTCAACTTTATCATCCCGACAAACTAAATTAAACCAAAATACCGTACCTAAAGATCCTACCCAGAACCACCAACACAATGTCTACACTTGTACAAATCGTAGCGATCTTACACTTGGACATCTGCATCTAAAGGATACGTCGGTCGCTTTTGCATAAGCGGAACGATAATAATGGTCGAGGTATGATAACAAATTTAGTTTGTCCGGCGAATTATTCAAAAAGATACACGAACAGGCTTGGTTGGATGAGAGTCGAGTAGAGAAATTAACTCCGTATCCATACTAATAGGCAGGCAAGATTCTCTTTTTTTTTTACTTTTTATGCGGTGTTGAGTCGGATTTTGCCATGTTTATGTGCGATGTTTACATATGGATATGAATATGTTTCAATGTACAAGTTTAAAAACAAGTTATTTCGTGGAAAATATGTGCATTAATGGAAATCTCGTTAAGTAAGATGTATTTTATGTTGGTTCTTTTTAACTGCACACAATAAGAAAGATATATTGCTGTGACAAAGCTTGGCAGCGGTAACGAATTTTACAAGAAACAAATCGTAAAATGCCTTCAAACAGTATCTTAGTAATTATATTTGTTGTAAATATATATACGAGGCTGACTTAAATATGATCTGCATTTTATTTTATTTTTTTGGGCGATACAAACTTCTTCTTCTCCTACTTATTGAATTGAAATCTGGTTGATCTATTAATTCCGAACTTAACTCTGTAAAATTTCCTGGGATGTGGATTAACAGCTGTCCCTGCACCTCTTTGATGGTGTTCCAGCTGAACGGTTGCTTGCTGGTCCACCTTCTAATACGACGCGTGATAGTCTGTCGTCTGTCATCTTTTTCACGTGGCTATAACACTCTTTTCCCCCTGCTATCCCCATCTCACTATATCTTGTACATCGCACTACTCTCTGGCGTCAATGTTTCTTAAGCGATCTCTTCTTGTTTTCCCGACTATCCTTGTTAGTACTGTCATTTTTGCGACGCGCAGCGTATTCATGGTTTTGCTGGTATCCTCTCTTACTTCTATTCCATGCGTCATTATCGACCTTACGCATGTCTTTGTATATTTTAATCTTACTCTCTATGAATAAGGGTTGGTCCAGAAAGTTCCCATTAGGCAGCCTGATATTATAGCTGATTTGTTAATCTGGCTCCTTAAATCTTTTGCCGGATGATGAGCACTAGACAAGTCTATGACGGGCTATTTAAATTCTATAATTTGCTCTACCGGTTTGTTCTCAATTACTCGCTTGAATCTGAGTGGCTCCCTTGGGATGTTCATGCTATTTGCTATTGAATGGAATATCAATAACTGTCTCTTCAGGTCGTTCTCATTTTGTGGCTCGTATGAGTAAATCCAAAATTCATCACCACTTACTATGTTGTGTACACGTTTTTAGAGTATCCTGTGTTGAAAGGGTGTAGAGTTTTTTGACACCAATTCATCCTAGCTGTAACATGTGACATATCGCGAAATTAAGGCATCATTGTGGATTTCATAGACCACAATTCAAACCATTTTGCCTGAAGAATTGTGTGTAAAGAAATTCATTTCCCCAGAGATACCCCATCTGTTGACTGAGGAACAGAAACTACATACCCCTTCAACGTAGGAAACTCAAAAAACATGTCCATTTTTCGACTAACATATAAACTTTGATCGTTCGTTGTAGATACAACACTACACCTATCGAGCTTGAGGCCAACTAAAGATGGAGGTTAATTTTTAGTACTGACATTTGATTAGTGGCGCCTTCTATGTCTCAGTATGCAAAACATAAAAAAAACATCCCTTGTACAACTGACAGTATTGACACGATCAAGTTGCAATTGCTTATGGCGTTAGCTAGGATGAATATAAAACCACTTTACAGTATCTCTTCAATTATGTTCAGAAAAAAATAACATTCAGGTCAAATTTGAATTGCATTCGTGTTAATTATAAAAAAAAACATTGCAATTAGGCCGATTAAAAGGAAGATATCAATAGTAGTTATAATTTATTTAACTGGGTATTGGAAGTTATTAAAAAAATCATGTAGTAATGCTTGATAAACATAGAAGGTGTGGCAAATTACCGATGCATATTAAAACTTGGAACGTGCCGATGTGTAAAAAGTTTATTCAATGTCTCAATATAAAAACCTTTCAGATTAATAACAAGTATTTTTTCTAAATATACAAAAAGGTTTTAAGTATATCTATACGTTAATGTACGTATAATGCTTTTGTTTACAATATGAAACAGACATGTAAATAATTTACATATCTGTAACTGTATACATGGACAAACCTCGTATTTTCAGCCTTTACTTCTGCTTAAGACATATGTTTCTACCATCTATAGGCGTCGTCAGTTAAGCTATTGAAGCAATGTATACAAATGATACAAATCTTTATGAATAGATCTGTATCTGTACATAACATTAAGCCGATTAAGCCATTATAGGATGAAATTTGCTTTATCTAGTGGGTGATTTCGGCTTAATGTTATATACAAATACAGATCTATTCATAAAGATTTGTATCATTTGTATACATTGCTTCAATAGCTTAACTGACGACGCCTATAGATGGCAGAAACATATGTCTTAAGCAGAAGTAAATGCTGAAAATACGAGGTTTGTTCATGTATACAGTTACAGATATGTAAATTATTTACATGTTTGTTTCATAATGTAAACAAAAGCATTATACGTGCATTAACGTATAGATATACTTAAAACCTATTTGTATATTTACCGCCATCTGGCTCGTTATTAGTGGACTACTCGTATTGTTTCGTTTTTTGTATCAGCATAGCTGGTCGAACGAAAGATCGCCTTTTTCGGCAAAGTCTCTTTCGTCCGTCAGATGTCACTTATTAAATAAGTGCCACCTTATTGGAAGAAATTTGCTTTATCTAGTAGGTGATTTCGGCTTAATGTTATATACAGATACAGATCTATTCATAAAGATTTGTATCATTTGTATAAATTGCTTCAATAGCTTAACTGACGACGCCTATAGATGGCAGAAACATATGTCTTAAGCAGAAGTAAATGCTGAAAATACGAGGTTTGTCCATGTATACAGTTACAGATATGTAAATTATTTACATGTCTGTTTCATAATGTATTTTTTCTAATATTGTTTCCAATAAAAAGATAGAATAAATCCAATATCGTAAAGTTTAAACAGAAGACGGTTATGAACTATGTAAACAAAAACTTTTATGGAATTTAAACTGGACAAACCAATCATAGCAAGCGGTTTTCCATCAGCCGCAACTGACGGAAATTGCATTATCGTGTCCTCACTATAAATCGGACAGCTACGACAGCGTATATAAAAACAAAAAGAAATGGTGAGATTTCACCTCGTTGTTTCGTTGGGTTGGATTTCATAATGTTGACATTAGTTAAAGAGCAGCGCTGAATGTTCTTGTATATTGTCTTTCATTACTTGTTTGTAAGTAGTAATGGAGTTATTTTTATGAGATTTTTCTATCCTTGCGTTATACACTGACGAGTCCATAGTAAGACGAAACACGTGTCTGCATGTCTGGATAGCAATTTTCACACAAATATGGACTTATATTGTGTTCCTTGCACTCGATTTTTAATAACACTTATCAATAATAGTCACCCTATTAGCCTAATAGGCCTTTGGGGTATTAAGTTGATTGACTTGCTACAATTTGAGCCGTTCGGTACACTAAAAATGTTTTTGATTTGTACGAAAAAAATGGTAAGATTTTATTCACTCGAGTATGTTTCAAATTGTTTTATTATTAACTAATCATTTAGTAATTCACTAAAGTATTAAATTTTTTAAGGAATTTAATTAATCACTACAATTTTCGCGCTAATTCTAAAGACAATGACAGCATATTAGAAAATAAAGGCAAATTAAGAAACATTCTTACGTTAAATATTTCTTTTTTGTACATTGTCGATAATGGATTCATGTTTCTGCTACACTATTCAATTAGTTTCAATTAGTTTCAAAAACAATGCACGTAAATCTAGTTTTAAAATTATCATAGACTTTCTAAACCACTTTTTACTGGAATACCTGTTACACAAACAGTAGTTCCTTATTTGTGCGAATATTTTACCACATTTTTGCATTAATAAATTCACTTTTTTTTTAATTGGAAGGATGATGACACGAATTCAGTGA
The DNA here is from genome assembly GCA_935421215.2 of Melolontha melolontha. Classification (NCBI taxonomy): domain Eukaryota; kingdom Metazoa; phylum Arthropoda; class Insecta; order Coleoptera; family Scarabaeidae; genus Melolontha; species Melolontha melolontha. Next base: position 18,206,325 of record OW285241.1, on the reverse strand, counting down.
AACTGTGTATTAATAATTGACTTTCATAGAAGAAAGAAAGGGTTGCGGATCGAATATAGATGGAATTTCATTTCAACGTAATGGAATTACAGCATTTAAAATATTTTTGCAATTAATTTAATACTGAAGTAGAATTAAAATAAGAAATAACGTAGACATTTTTATATTATTCGTATTAGATGTAAGCGCCATATGTTCTTGAACTGACAAGTTTATACATGTTCAAACATGTTCAGATTTTGTTGTGTCATAGTTACATATGCGCTAAGTCAGTGGTATAAATAGTACAGTTCTACGAAGAAGAGATCAATCTGCAATCAAATAAAGTCGATTGTGCATGAAAATGTGTCAGCGAAAATTGAATTTCTGGCGTATTCAGCTCAATTTAAAAATGAGTAGAATACACATAATTAAATTAAATAACTCAAAAAAAAGGTACAAAACTCCTTATCACAATTAATATTCGTATCTTAAATTCGTATTTTGACAACTAGGTTGTCATACTCAGTAGGTAAAATTAATAATCACAGTATTGACACTTTATACTTTACAAGGCGTTCACGTATACGATATGATTTAAGGAACTAAAATTAGGTCACTTACCCCTCTTCAGAAATGATACACATGTGTTTGTTCTCCCACCCTCTTCTCATGTCTCATATCTTCTACTTTTTTAAGAATTCGAATAGGCATGTAACTAGAACAGGACCCCTGTCGACGTTATATCTGTTACTTTTCTTTTTAGTAATGTGAATACTTTCGCATATATCCAGCTCCCTTGAGTTGCTTATATTTTTAAAAAGTTTTAAACAATCTACCGTGATGTTATGATCGGCTTCTAACGCATGAAGGGGAACACTCGATTTTTCCGGTCTATTAAATTTAATATGCGATATTTGTTCTTTATAACTGGTAAGTGTGTGTATGTAACTTCAGTAGAGGTGCGCAATTACATTCTGAATATTGTGAATTCATTGGCGGCACATATTAGAATTTTCAGGGGGTTTTTAACTTTTGGGTTCGCATCGTAATTGACTCACAATATTTCTGGATTTATATTCTACGAGGGGTCGTTTTCATATTCCCGGACTAGGCATGAAAGAAAAGTTTCGAACACAATAAAAATTTTATTTTCAATATAGCCCCCTTGCTTTGTATACAAGTACATCGTTTTAATAACATCTTTAAACCATTATAAAAAAATTCCTTTAAATATATTTGAACGGCCACTATAAGTTCGTCATCGTCCATAAATTATTTTATTACCCCTAGAGTTCTTTTGAGATTAGGAAACAAAAAATTTTCACACGGAGCGAGATCTGGACTATAAGATGGATTGTCTATTTCTGTGAAGCAACAGCAGCTTTTGCAAGTCTTGATTTGTGGACTGGTGGATTATCGTGAAGCAACAGGCCACCCTACGTCAGTTTCCCGGGCCTTTTCGTTTTAATAGAATCTCTTAGGCGATGTATTAATCTTGCGTAATACTCTTCTGTTACCGTACTACCCTTGCGTAAGTAATCAATCATTAGTATTCCCTGAAATCTCAAAAAATCGTTGACATTATTTTTCTTGCGGAAGGGGTGATTTTAAACTTCTTGTAGAACCCTTAATATGCCACTGCATTGATTCTTGTTTTGACTCAGAACCAGAATGGTGGACCCAGGTCTAATCTGCGGTGACAAGTCGATTGATAACACAGGCCTGCATTTTTCAACTCTTTGAATGTTGATTTAAAAATTTTAACTGTTTTCTAGTAATTGGGTAGCGCTGATTTCAAATCTGCTTTTCATTTTTTTGTATCACGTAAGGTTATTTTTCAAACCAGTATAATAAAAAAAAAATAGAAAAAACACGTTTTATTTAATTTATAAGCTAGTTTTATATTATATTTAAAAAAATACAAAAATATACACATAGAAACTATTAGAAATAGTTATTTATTCTTTATGCTTCTTAAAAAAACGTTTACGTTTTTCAAAAAAGCTACGTTTGGTTGTTTTTCTGTCATATTCAGCTAAAGGAAGATCTGAAGGTAGTTTCTGGGGCAAGCAAATTTTTTGTTTCAACCTAGACCCCAGTACTTCAGAAAGATCTTTTGAAAGTCCCAAATCTCTTACCAAATCATTCAGTTCGGCTTGTGAAAATAGCTGAGGTTGGTTTTGACCTGAGACTGATGGTTCAAAATCACTATCCATCTGTACGGAGCCGGAAGTTGAAGAGGTTTCAATATCTTCTTGTAGTACTTTGGGGGGTATAGGTATAGGTACATGATCACTGTGAGGAACTGGTCTGATAGCTGATTTAATATTGTTTGGGTACAAAATATGTTTCAAAATTTTTCTATTATGCCCCCTAATATCACAAAGACAAAAGTAGCAATCTTCATGATGATTTTGCGGTTCTCTCCAAACCATCGGTATTCCAAAAGGAAGGCTTTTTCTATTCCCTTTGGTCCAATGTCTTAAACCTTCTTCACATACCTTACAAACAACGTGTGGTGCCCAATCTTTATCTTGATCTCCTAATTTGATTTTGAAATAAGCATAATATGCATTTTTCACAAATTCACCAATTGGTCTCTTAAACTTTTTCAAGACGAAATATCCACAAATATAACAGAAATCATCTGGTTTGTTTTTGCAACACCGGCTAGACATATTTTTAAGCAATGTTTATTTATCAAATACCACGCACAACACTAAAGACAACTTAATTTTACTGTTTACTTGTTTATTGATCGACACTCAGAGCTATAATGAAGTAAATGACTTTAAAATATACATTTTGTTTGGAGTGATTAACTTGAAACCCTTCTTCGCAGTACTAATAAAGTGAAAACATAATAAATAGGATTTAGCAGGTAAAAATTCCCGGAAATCTTGTCCAAAATTAATACATGTAATAAAAGATTTACATCGGGTAATGTGAGCCTATTTAACAAATTTCTTTAAAACCACAACATAAAATAATTTTTGGGTTAATACCTAGAATTTGAAGTAGTACATTCATTTTAAAATGTATTAAAACGCCTATTATAAGATTTTTTTATATTTTTTTCTTGTTCTTTTGTGCAAAAAAAAATCTGTGGGTGGTAGAAACCAACTGTATTTTAATTAGTTATTGCTATATAAAAACTGAGCTTAACAAACAAAAATCACGTCATCACAAATTTTATGCAGGCCTGTGTAATTAAACCTGGTTCGATTCCACTAAGCACCAACAATTTCTCATACGTCTCCATCCGCACACACATTTGGAATGGCGAAAGTATTCGCGGAACCCATTTGGCACTATCTTTTGTCATTCCAAGCTATTCGTGTAGAATTCTGAAAACCGTGATTTCTGACTAGAACTCCTAATGAAGTTGCTAATTGTCGCTTCTTTAATCTTGCATCCTCCACTACCAAACACTTGTTTTTTTCAATAACATTGGAAGTTATCACATCTACAGGTCGACCTGGACGGGCTCAGCATCCAGTGATTCTCGGCCATGTTTAAGCAATTTTAACCATTCGCAAATAGTCGACTTTGAAGGATAATCTTCCACGTATACAGCCAACATTTCTTGACGAATAATTTTTGGAGATTTTCCTTGTCTTTTCAAGAATTTTATAACTGCTCGATATTCAAGTTTGGGCATTTTGATACGTGACAACACAACCTGACAGGTATTAGAACTAATACTGCTGCAATTGTTTTGTAAATTGTCAAAGTCGTTGCCAATGCATGTATGGTAATAAAACACTATAATGAAAAATTATATTAAAATTGAAAAATGTCTAGTCCGGGAATATAAAAACGACCCCTCGTATATAAATAGATCTATCTATTGTTTATACGTTGTCCATTAATTTATTATATTTATTATCACACAATAGTGTTTGTATGTGTGATGAATATTTATTAATAATTATCATAAAAATAAAAATTTGGTTTCATAATCGAATATTTAATATATACTACGAGATTCTTATAATTTATTATTCCGGGTTTGAAATTATTTACACTAATGTTTGCCTAGAAATTACTCCTCTTTAGGTCAAGGTATCTTGAAAATAATTGCCGTGTAACATAATATTAAACTGAAATAATGACATGCCATTTTCTTTATATTTAAAGCACTCAAATACTTCTTCGCCATAGGCTTTAACGTATTTATTCCATCTTAGCTTTGTAAATTGCAAATTTTAACTGCAAAATGTTATGTTAATTTTTAGTGCCGTTTGTATTTGTAGTGGATGTTTATTATTTTAAATAATAAAGAATTTTATTTCGCGAGCGCAAGAAGATTTGTAGAGCTGTATAGATTTATACTGCTTACACCAAGCCATGATTGTAGACATACATTTTTTTTAGTTTTTTCTTTAGTGTACGATTTTTAAGAAAAAAATGTCACAAAATATAACACTTTTGTATGCTACATTTATATGATACACTAATAAGGGAAGGTTTCGAACCCGAAAACTATAGAGGGATATAGCAAGCGCCAAATAAGATGGCGACCGTAGGGGGTGTGTAGTTGTGAATCGTTTTTAAAAACGTGCATACCCACTTACTCAAGTGATTGACAGAATATAATTGTCAATGATGGAACATAATGTCTTTGCTAGGGGATCATAAAGCGATGTATATAGTGAGAGTGACAGTGATGACGACAACTTCAGTTTCGAAGAAGATTAATTTGTTTAATCTATTGCACTGTTAGTAATAAAGGAATAAACCATTTATAAATAAAATATTCTTTATACGTATATAAGCAAATGGATTTGTGTTTTGCGATATTCTTAACTATCTGTTTGTACATTAAAATCTCATTTAATGTGTAAATTGTTTAATTAATTATAACATCAAATTGCTGCCTCTGTAAATTTATACTGTTTTAAAAATATTCTTAAAAACCTGTTTATACCTAACAATCTCGTGAAAAGTGTTTCTTTGGAGACTGTGGTTAAGTAAAAACTTAAAAAAGGTATATAACCCCTTGCCACAATTATTAATCGTATCCTGAATAAGTATTTCGACAACTAAGTTGTAATCATCAGTAGGTAAAACCACTAATCAAAATGTCGCACATGGGGTACAGTAAAGCTAGCACAACTTTACCGGCGTCCACGTATACACTATTTAAAAATACAAATACATCGACTAAAAATTACGACAAAATTACCTCTCTTAAGGAAACAGCACCCACATGTGTTTACTCTCTTTTCGAACCGTCTACAACATTTCTACCTCCTTTTCTAAGAATGAAAAGATACAGCTATAGGGGATCGGTCCCTCATCTTCGTTCGTGCTCTGTTTCTTTCTAGCGATATGAATGCTTCCGTATGCGTCAAGATCGCGGGGATTATTAATAGCTTTGACAAGTTTTAACCCTTTAATCGACATATTGTGTAGAGTATTTAAAGCATGGTTGGCAACGTTAGATTTTTCTGGTCTATTGAATTTAATACGTGATATGTGTTCTTTAAACCGGGTTTGGCCTATGTATTTCAAATTACAATCATCGCAATTAATTTCGTATATACCTGATATCAAATTAAAATTAACTTTATCTTTGGTATTCCGCAGGAGACTTTTGATAGTATTTTCGGGCCGAAAGGCTAATTGGGGACCTCGTTCTTACACAACTCTATTAATGTTTCTCGTGACAGGGTGGTATAGTAAACACATGTACTTTTTCTCCTGGTTACTTTGAGTTACCAATTAATTTCGTTTTTATAATTAATTATTGATTATTTTTATGTCAAAGCCATTATATTTCGCGATATTTTTAACGAAATCTAGTTCTATTTCATATCTCTCTTTTGTTAACGGAAAATTTAGTAACCGATTGACTAAGAAATTAAAAGAAGCTGTCTTATGTTGAAAACTATGATTTGAATCCGCGATGATGAATCTATTAACATTGGTTTCTTTTCGAAAAATATCGATTTCTATTTTATGTTTCTTTCTAATAAGTAAAGTCTCTAAAAATGGTATCCTGTCATTGTTTTTGTTTTCCGCCGTGAATTTAATCGTAGACTAGAAATCGATATTTTATGTAAAACCGAAAACAAATTTTCCCACCACTTCTAATGCTGCGCGTACTTACTCTCGCCGCTCGCCATCTTATTTGTCGCTTGCTATACTTTTGTATATCTAATTTAAAATGACCTGTACATAAATTTCTTCTAAGCACTTTACATGAATTAATTTTTAAATTATCCTTTACACAAGATTTGTATTAACTCTTGAAGGTAAAGATAACAATTCTTACAAAATATCAAAGTATATCAATTCTTTAATTTTAAGAAATTAATTTTAATAATAAATTCTTAATTTCTATTAAAGTATCTAAAGTGATTTATTACACCCGACAAATTGCTTAAAACACGAAACTCTATAATCACCTAGTTCCAGAAATAATAAACGGTCTTCAGGGTGGGACGAACAAACACACAGGCCTTCCTCCCCGAAAACAATATCACTTATATTTCTACATTAATTGCCTTGGATCCTTTCCTTTCCCTTTTCTTTAGAAGACAAAAAATGAGAGGAAGAAGAAACAACGACTCGTTGGAGATAATATAGCAATTTTTGTGACAGAACTAACCCGAAATTTTAAAGAAGGAACAAGAAGGAAAAAAAATGTGGTTTTAAATGCGCATTCACTCCATTACGTTCAACGAATGAAGAACGAAAGAAAAAAATACGAACGAAGGAGTGTTTGAATTGTGACAATCAGTTTCTCGGAATATTTTACCATTTCTCAGATAACATTTAAAATAAACACAGAAGGGGGCAGATAACTGAATGAAGGTGACTGTATATTATACAGTTTGGGTTAAGACTGTGAAAGAAAGCAAATATTTCGTTTTATATATTTCGACTTACCTGCATTCTAATCTTTATAAATATATGTATGTATGTATATATATATTTGGAGAACAGGGTGCAATGTTAGGTCCGTTTTAGTTTGCAATTACAAATTAATTTTAGCATTTCTAAAAGTGTTAATTTTGGATAATTTTTTATAGCTTCTAGGAAAAACGTTTCAGTACTTTTTCTTGTTTATAAAATATCCTTTCAATATTTAATTCATTCTAATATCATATACAAGTGTCCCGTATCGTTATGTTCAAATTTTAGGAGTGTAAAGTAGACTTCATTTCAAGTATAAAACACGCAAAACTTGTATATCCATATTTATTTGTTTCAAACAGATCTATGAATGTGATTGTCAAATCATGAAGAAAATGTAATCCTAAAGTCAATACAAACTGATTTTACTTAAACAAAGTTATACGATTCAATAACAGGCCTGTGATTGTTAACGTCGCATAATAAAATGTTATCCTTAAATAAATAAACTCGTGTCGTGTCGTAGTGCATACATTAATTTCCTGGAGATCTACAAAAAAGAGTACTGGAAATTGATTTATGATAAAGAAGGTTCTTAATTATTTCGTAAGTGCTGAACCATGAGTATCATACAATAAACAAATGTTCAGCTTATTAGTGAGTGGATGCGTTTTCCTTATTCAAAATGCGTTACCGATTTTCTTCTCAAGAGTATGCGGACATGCATTTTGTGTATGGCTACTGTAACGGCAGTGCACGTCGTCAAACAGTTATTGAATACCGACATCGGTTTCCCGATAAGCACATTCCTCATTACAGAACGTTTCTGGAAGTACACAGACAATTTCGGGAATGCGGACTGCGTGATTATCTTTTCGACCGAGCCAGCAGACTTAGAGGAGGAAGCAGTTGCTATTGTTGCAAGGGATACAACTCTCGATGTACGTCGAATCGCTAGATAACTAGGAGTGCCACGAACGACAGTTTGGCGAGTTTTAAAACGTGAGGGCTTATATCCATATTACTATCGTAGGTGACACGGTTTGCTTGAGGCAGGCCACTATGCTCGTCTAGTTTATTCTACCTGGATATTAAGATGGTCACAGCTTCATTTTAATTTCTGCGGAACAGTCCTCTGGACAGATGAATTTACGTTCATGAGATGTGGTGGTACAAATCTGTGAAACCTGCACAGGTGGTCATCAGAAAATCCCAAAGCTATACGCCCTTCTAAATTTCAACATGAATTTTCTATTAACGTTTGGGCGGCCCTAATCGATGATTTGTTGATTGGTCCTGTCGTTCTTCCTGGGAGGTTAAATTCGGACAATTACCTTCAATTTCTGATTAACGAACTGCCAGGTCTTTTATAGGATGTCCCACTGAATGTTCGGCGAGACATGTGGTTTCACATGAATGGGGCACCACCACATTTCGGAATTGCTGTCCGAAATTGGGTTAACGTCAATTATCCAAGATGGATTGGTCGAGGTGGTACTGTTGCATGGCCACCCAGATCATCCGATCTTAATACCCTTGACTTTTATTTATGGGGGTACATGAAAAATTTAGTCTACGCGTAATCTTCGAACACAAGAGAAGAGTTCATGGATCGTATTCACCTGGCTGCCGAGCAAATCCGACAAAACAAGTATGAAATTCGCATAAGTTCTTCTTCTGTTGGCTTACGGACACAAGCCTGCATTCAACAAGGAAGTGGACATTTCGAAAATATTATTAATTGAACTTTTTTAACTAAAATAAGTTTTTATTGACTTTGGGATTACATCTTTTTCATGATCTGACAATCACATTCATAGATCTGTAACTTTGAAGCAAATAAAAATTAATATACAAGTTTTGCGTTTTTGTTACTTGAAATGAAGTCTACTTTACACTCCTAAAATTTGAACATAACAATACGGGACAGCTTGTATAAGTAATATAATTAGTTAATCTACAAGCCTAAATTTTAGTAAATTTATTTTAATTATTTTTATTGGGATATGAAAGTATACGGGTATTCCTCGAAATGTAAAGTGTTGTTGAATTGTTTTATTCAGTTTATTCAGTAGTCGTGTTTGATCTGTTGTAACTACTAGAGAGGTTCATTCGAGTACCATCCAACCGCCGGTTCGTCCTAGCGCCCATATATATTTTGTCAGTCGCCGTCCGGACACTTCACTGGTTTACAGTTAGAAATAATAATTTTACTATGTCATAAATAGCCAGAAAGAGACCGTTTTACTATGTAGCTCATAAATCGACAAAGGAATACCGAATTTAATGTACAATGGCGGTATAATAAAGTGTAAAGTGTGTAAAGTGTGTTTACCCCTAATGTGTTCAAGGAAATTTCACTGCGAAAGGCGCGTAAATAGTGTAATGCATAATCGCAAAAAAAGTGGCGAGACGTTTCTGTTTCGTTTATATGTAACTTTCATATTGTGTAATGTACCGTTTAAGTTAGTAGATAACGATAACGGTATTATTGAGAAGCCTAATACATACTTATTTTATAAATCCTAATGTCATAGTGAAAAAGAAAGATTCTTCCTTAAGAATATGTTTGGATGCCAGATCTTTAACCCTTTCTGTACCATAGCCGTATATATTAGTCAAAGTATGAACGGTTCCTCAGGACCACTGCCGTATATATACGACCAGGGTTGTAAGAGTTGTATGACTTTATGTAGACCATTGCCGTATATATGTGGCAGTATTAGATTTAGCGCCTTTACTAGGACCACTACCGTATTTATGTGTCGCTTCGTGCTGCATCTGTAAGCCCAATGCTGGATAAATAAGGTACCTGAAGCAGTAACTGCTGGCCGACTGCCTCATATATACGGCACATTTGCCCAACACTACAAAGTATAGTTATTGTGAATTAAATAGGTGGGGGTATCAGTGTACAAGTTGGGACATGTTTTTAGTATTAGGTAAATTGCAGTATACAGAAGGCGAGTGTACGCTATGGCTTCAAGTACGAGTGCTTCTACAATTTATACAAGTGGTCTAGATGTAAAAGGAAACATGACAATGACAATGTAGGGATTTGTGGAATGACAACAGCTGAATATGAAAGCATATTAGCGAGTTTAGATTCTGACGAAGAACCTTTCGTTGACAGCGGCAGTGAATACGAGCCTGATCAAAATGAATCCGATGCAAGTGATGACAGCTCGGATGAAACTGAACTGGAACAAAATAATAATGTTACAGCTGATGATGATAATTCTGAAATTAAAGAACAAAGTGCACAAAGAAGATTTTTATCACTAAATTGGCGTAATACAGCGTTCAAACCCACAACACATACATTCGACGATAAACATTCTGGTTTACAAGAATCTCTAGAAGACAAATCAAATGCACTTAGCTATTTTCTGTTCTTTGTAAATTCAGAAGTAGTGAAGCTAACTGTAGACGAAACTAATAAATATGTTTCGGAAAATAAGGAGAACAAAAACCTAAAATGGAAAGAAATAGATGAGGATGAATTTTATGTATTTTTAGCTGTTATGTTACTTACTGCACGTCATAGAAAAGATAATATGGAAGAACATTGGTCTACGGATGCACTACTTCACACACCAATATTTTCGCAGATAATGCCCAGAAATCGTTTTTTAGCGATACTGAGAATGTTACATTTTTCAAATAACGCTGATCAGAAACAAGGTGATTCTTTCAATAAGATACGAGAATTGTTAACTAAAATGACAGCCCGTTTTTCTGAATGCTTTTATCCGTTCGCAAATCTTGTGATTGACGAGAGTTTGGACGTTTACATTTTAAACAGTACATCAAATCTAAACGCCATCGCTTCAGTATCAAACTTTTTCTTTTATGTGACTGCGAAACGGGATACGTGTTTCAAGACCTAGGTATATCCGGTTCAGTTGTGGCACATCTTATGAAGCCGTATTTGGAGAAAGGCCATTCATTGTACACAGATAATTGGTATACAAGTCCAACTTTATCAATGTACTTACATGAACACAAAACAAACTCCTGCGGAACAGTTCGTCCGCATAGGAAATGTATGCCGAATTTGACAACGAAATTAACCACAGGCGAGACGGTCTCAACATCTACTGAGCACTTACTGGCCGTTAAATGGAAAGATCGTCGCGATGTACATATGCTTACTAGTTTCCATGAGGACAAAATAATCTCGTCGGACAAGTGGGATTTCAAGACTAAGGAACCTATCATGAAACCAGCATGTGTTCTGGATTATAATGCAAATATGGGTGCTATAGACAGGTCGGACATGATGTTAAGTTCTACAGAATGTGTGAGAAAAACAGTAAAATGGTACAACAAATTATTTTTCCACATGGTGGACCTAACCATGCTCAACGCACATGCATTGTATCAAACACAAAATGCGAGAGAATCTTTAGCAAATTTTCAGCTGGAAATCATAAGACAGCTTATTGAGCGGTAAGTTTCAGTTAGTGAGAAAACTTTAGCTTAATAGTTTTTGTGCAATTTTAGATACAATGTACTACAGCCTAACCAAACCAGAGTAAAATCTATGACGAAAAATCCTGAGCGGCTTATTGGGCGGCATTTTCCTGCCCTGGTACCTGATAATAAAGTACGGCGATGTATAGTTTGCATCCAAAGCACGCTTCACGCAAAGAAAAGAAGTGAGTCTAGGTACATGTGTGCAAAATGTAACATTGGTTTGTGTGTACAACCTTGTTTTGAGGTGTATCATACAAAGCACACATTTTAAATATACGTACATATGCTGTTTAAAACAATACTATTATAAATAAATGAATTTTTGCACATTTTAATTTTTTTACACCTGACGCATATATTCCGCACGTGTTCTGGTGGCATGTAAAAAAACCTGGTCCTAGCGACATACATTGTTATTTCAAATCCGGTACTGAAAGGGTTAAACAAAAGCATAAAATCAGAATTCGAGATTCCTCAGAACATTGATATACTTTGAACAAAATATTAACAAAAGAAATTTTACAGAAAATTAGACCTAAAGAATGCCATTTGGTTGATAAATACTGTGAATTTTTAGTAAACGGTATTTCGCGTCTGCATTTTTGGTTTAAAAACTTCACTGCTGCACTTTATCAGATTCTTACAACGAATATTGGACGAGTACGATAACTTTGCCTTACAATACCTTCATGATATTGTAATATTTTCAGTTTAGAACAACATTTAGAACATATCAGAATTATTTTAAATACTTTGCGTACAAAAGGTATGAAACTAAATGTAAAAAAATGTCAATTTGTTAAAACCAAAGTCAATTAAATAGGATTTATAGTTAATGAAAATAATATTTTACTCGACCCTAGTCGGTTAGATGAAATTAGAAACTTCACTAAACCTAAAAATTTGAGAACTTTGTGAGGATTTTTAGGAGCTTTAAATTATTACCGGAAATTTATATCGAATTATAGCGAAAAAGCGTTACCGCTGTTACAACTGCTAAAGAAAAACACAAAATGGAATTAGTTAACTTTGTGGAAAATTTACAATTATACCACCCCGATTTCACTTTACCTTTCATTGTTAGAACCGATGCGTCCCATCAAACAACCGCCGCCGTGTTAGTATAGATTCGAGAAGATCTAGAAATTTTCATTCATTTCGTTGCCGGAACACTTAATGCTCGTGAAACACGTTATACTATCTCTGAGAAGGAACTGCTCGCGATAGTTTTCGCATTAACGAAATTACGTTATTATTTAATAGGAAAATCATTTATCTTAGAAACTGATCATAAAGTGCTAATCAACATCATGAGTTCGAAGTGAAATAATAGTCGTATATATCGTTGGACGTTGCTAATTCAACAGTATGAATTTGTAATCAAATACAAGCCGGGAAAAGAAAATTATCGCAGCCGATGTGCTTACAAGGAAAGATGGGGACGTAGAGAAGCAAAATATCTGCATAAATTTGGTGAATCTACAAAGAGAGCGTTGTAAGAAAATGTACCGTTTAAGTTAGTAGATAACGAATCATTTCGTTCTTTTTGGGAGCACTAGTAAAGTAACGTTACCTAACTGGAAAAGATTACTAAATTTTCTGCAATTCTCTCTATGAACGTATTGAACATATAATTAAATCCGAATTGAAAAATAAAAACTTTAGTTATCTGTTAACGAAACGACAGATTATAAGAAAAAAATGTTACCTACAATGGAACCACATTAATCGCCACCTTCTATGTGAGTGTTAATGTTTGTGAGTGATGGTGCCACAAACATGCTCTCTGTAGATCGGTTTGTAAAAAAAATTATTCAAACTTGTTACATATTACGTGTAAAGTCCATGCTTTACATCTGGTGGCAGAAACTATTCGTAGATGCTGTCCGGATGTAAATACATTAATTGCAACTAAAAAGGATGTGTTTCTCAAATCCCCAAAACGTGATCGCCAATTTCACAGACTGTGTTCCAATATTCCTGAACCACCACAGCTAATTCTTACATGTTGAGGAACATGGTTACAGGCATAGTTTTTCTGTTATGAATATTTTAATAATATTAAGACTGTGGTTGTCAAATTCGATACCAAAGATGCTGCAGCTGTCAAGAAGAGCCAGTCAAAATTTTAAAATAATCAGGTCAAAACAGATTTAAAAACTATTCAGAACAATTACGTGGGACTAGTGGAGGCAATAGAAAAATTAGTGGAATCACGTTAGAGATGATATCGTAAGATGAAGACACCAATATCTGAAAGATATTTCATTATAGAGATCCAAGAATTGATCGATTTTCTATTTGGATAAAACCGCCATACAGTGCAGATGGTATGGGTGGACACAAGTGCTTTAAGCCATAAACAGGAGTTTGTGGAAGGACTTACAACAGGATTAAAAAATCTGTCTGGTAAGGGACGTCGCCTGATAATATTACATATTGACAGTTCGGATGATTTCATCTAAAATGGTTTCTTACTGTTTGAGGTGAAAAAAACCTCTGATTATCATGAGGAAATGAATGCCACAGTGTTTGAGGATTGGTTCACAAAAATATTACCTTGTCTACCAGAGAATGCTGCCGTAATGATGGATAATGTACAGTATCATAGCCGCAAGGTGAAAAGACACCAACAACATTGTGGAGAAAAGCAGACATACGAAATTGGTTACGAAATAAGGAGATAGAGTATGAGGAGGATATGGTTAGAGCAGAATCATTGAACTTGTAAACACGGTCAAAAGTAAATACAATTCATATGTAATCGATGAAATTGCGAAGTCAAAAAAAAAGACTGTTCTTCATTTACCTCCATACCACTGCGAGCTGAATCCGTTTGAACTTGTGTGGGCACAAATAAAAAATGTGGTAGCTGCACAAAATATAACTTTTAAATTAAATGAAGTTAAGCAACTTTTACATAATGCTATCAATAATGTAACTGCAACAACTTGGCAAAAATGCACAAGCCATGTTATTAAAGAAGAAACTTGGATGAAAGATATTGTCGGAATTATCGACGAAGTTATAGAACCATTCATAATTTGTCTTGGACACGACAGTGATAGTGATGATTCCATTGCTGCACCAACGTCAGACTGAATTCAACAATTTTCAAATAGTTTATAAAATAAGATATTTTTGTTTTTAACTTGTTAATCCATTTTAATTGGAATTAATTGTCATACACTGTTATAGTTGTATAATTTAAGCTATTTCCTACTGTATTGCATATTATGTATTACATACAATGTTTATCAGTAAGGACGTGTACTATTTGATATTTTTTTTCAACAAATAAATGAAACAACATGTTTTTTTAGACAAATTTACTTATTTTCATGTGTTGTAATTACTACATGTACCACTCTACTGTCTTAACTGTGGATTTATCACTGAAAAATCCATATACAATTTAATTTGCTACAGATTTCATATTTCAGACAGATTTTCAAACTTGAATTTACCGCGTATAATTAATGTATAGGTTGTAATTAGGGCTGGGAGTCTATTCAGAATTTTATATTTCTCTTTCTGGAATATACCATAGTAGCTATCATACTAACTACCATATTACCACTAGATTCGTGTCAAAATAATTTCGAAAACTTCTGACAACTGAGGAAAAAGTGTTTCTAATAGATTACTATTTTGGATCATAAATCGGGAAATGGACAGACTAATGGCAGAAATTTGAAACAAGTATCTGAAGAATATCGACTACATTTTAACAAAATAACTCAGTAAAAGTATAATGTTAACAAGTGTAGAAGAATTTTGTCATACTGATAGTGTCTTGTGTCAGCGTAAAGTCTCTTTAATTTGTCGAAGAGCGTGTACTAATAACAACGAAAGATGCGTTCTTGTCCAGTTCTTGCAATCTCCACATGGAAGACTATGACGAAATGTTTATAAAGTGAATGTCAGTGAAACATCTATACTTAGAATTACCGGTGGTTATCCATTCCGCATTCAAACTGGACCATAACTAAACACGCAAGAGAAATTGATTGTGGACGTGGGTTGAATCTAGTGTATGAAGATGTCGATTTCGTGAAAAATGGATGGTTTTCAGGCGAAAAATACATTCACCGGAGGGGCTATAACAATAGATTCCTTGAGTTTGAGCGTCCAGGTATTATTGTAGAAAAACCACTTCACAATGCCCAAGTTAACATTTGGTGTGTTGTATCTGGACATGGTATTAATGGTCTTTATTTTGCCGAAGACGCCGATGAACAACCAGTTGCTGTAAACTAAAAGCGTTACTGGTAGAACGTCATTACGACTTTTATGAGAGATTTAAAATCTTTTTTCGCGTACGAAATTTACAGGTGAGCAAGTACTGGTTCCAATAGGATGACGAAACGAATTATACAGTCACATACATATTCTTTTCTTCGTGAACATTTTGGAAACAGAATAATTTCTGATACAACAGACTAAAAGTAGCCACTTCAATCACCTGATCTGTTGCCACTTGCGACATACATTTAAGCTGTGACGAAAGAGTCAGTATTTCTTTCAGAAGATCAGCCAACGAATATTGTAGAATTATGGTAAGCAATTATATAGTAATTTCAGCGAATGCATCAACCACTCTTTAATAATATGTTCAATGATTTGCTAAATTGTTATGGGCCACAACGATGCTCGCGGTGCTCAATGAAAATGTTAAGTAAAAAAGTATATACAATTGCATTTTCGGTACTGTTTATTTTGGTAAGTGCTGTATTATAAACAAACAAGGTGTTAGGACCATTATTATTTGAAATTATTAATCTATTTGTGTATTTTTCAAAATTATGTAGTTTCTAGTTCAAATTTTATGGCACCTTCCTTATTTATTACTATTTAGGTATCTCCTTTAAACACCTTTTTAAGTTAATTTTCACAATATTTATTAACGAACAGGGTGTTAGGACCACTATTATTTGAAATTGTTAATATATTTTTGTATTTTTCAAAATTATTAATTTTAGATATTCTTTTTTGTGGTTGCTATTTCAAATTTGATGTGACTTTTATTATTTATTACATTTTAACTACCTACTTTAACCCTTTTATTTTGTTTATTTCAACAATACTCATGATACCTTATAATATTAAAATAAACTTAAATTTTAATAAATTTATCGTTTTGTTTCATGAAGTTGTGTTACAAAAGGACAACCCCTTATCCTTTTGTAACACAACTTCATGAAACAAAAAGATAAATTTATTAAAATTTAACTTTATTTCAATTAATTAATTAAAATATACCCCCGTATATTTTTATTTTATAACTATTAATAAATTTTTGCATTTTTTAAAGCATTAATTTTAGATAAATTTCTTACGATCTCTAGATAAGATGACAACATAAGATTTTCTTGGTTATTACTTTTTAAGTACCCTGTTTTAACTTTTTTAAATTATATTTCAAAAATACAATTGATAAGTTTTAATCAAACATAATAAGCAGATTCTAGTAAAATTGTTCTAATTATTTTTAATATATTATGAAAATATTGACATTTTATATTAATAAAATATTATCGAATTTTTAAAAATTATTAATTTTAAATAATTCTTTTATAATTACTGGGTAAAGTCATACTATGTTTTTTATTTATTATTTCTTAAGTATCCAATTTAAACCATCTTTTTAAATTTATTTTAATAGTATAATTAATGAATCTTAATAAAATTGCAATAAGCTAATTCGAGATAAATTAATTATAATTATTTTTATATTGACAAAAAACAGTGGTACTCTGTTAGGATTATTACTATTTGCAATTTTTAATAAATTATTGCATTTTTTTTAATGCAGTAATTTTACTTAATTTTTTAATTGTAACACTAAATCAAATTAATTATTTTTTAAGTGTCCCTTTTAAACTGTATTTCAACGATATCCAGAAATATTTATAAAATAAAAATTTAAAAACATAATTTTTAACAAATTTATTCTAATTATTTTTTATTATATTATCAGAATATGTTACAAAAGAACAAAGGATAATATTAGGATCATTGTTGATTACAACAATTAATAATTTTTTGTATTTTTTAAGCTATTACTGTAGATATTTTTTTGTTATCTAGATACTAGTGAATAATTTTGTATTATTATTTTATTCGATATAATTTCGTTATTTTTTTTTTACATTATTAAAATATGGTGTAAAATAATAGGATGCAATAAAGAAATAATTTATATTTATTTACATTTTTTAAATGTATTAATTTTAGATAATTTCTTTTGGTACCCCTTTCAACTATTTTAATGTTTATTTTATTTCAACAATATGAATCTTTATAGAATGAAAACAAATTTAAGTTTTAATAAATTTATTATAATTATGTTTTTATATTATGAAAATATGTTACAAATATTTACAAATAGAAAAGGACAAATATATACATAATTAATATTTGGTCTACAGAGACTGGTCGTGACTTCTTTTATTTAAATATATAAAACTATACAAAAAAGTACTGTTAAGAATAAATACATTTTTTTTTTATTTTAAAATTTTTCTTTATTATAATTTACAAGTCTTGGCAATTTTTTGATTTACGATTTACATTAAAAAAAAAATCTTTAAATATCATTATATATCACAATATTAAACGTGTTCCCTTCTTTATTTAAATAAATTCTAATTTTTAAATAGTTTTTATAAATCACGTTTCATTTTTATAAAATAATAAATTACATATATATATCTATAAAAAATTAATTTAATTAAAATTAAATCACAGATGTTTCTTCTCTTTTGACAATAATTATATTAATATACAATCTACATGACACATTTTAAATATTTTTTAAAGAATTTTGTATTACGATTTTTTTAGGCCAGGAAAAAAATTGTAATATTTCCTTCTTTATTTTGATATTTTTTTAAAAAATAAACTAAACTAGAAAAATTTCACTCACGTCAGTTTGTCGGAAAACATGGATTCACATTTTACAATCTGATTATAAACCTTTTCAATACGTTCGCTTAATATTTTGACACTTTTATCTGGCAACGTTGGCAATACGTCTTTGATCTTGGCACTGTTTAGTTTTTCAAACATATTTTTCAACAAATCACCTATGTTATTGTCTCTTTTCAATTGTTTAATAATATCCGCGGTTTGTTTTCTAAACACGCATAAGTTATCTAACAGAACTAGATGGTATCTTTCATACTTTTCCAAGAGTCTATAACCGTGTAGCAATCCAGATTCGTTATCGAGGAACACCAATAAATTCGTGTCTAAATTCTTGGCTAAATTATGCGCAGGAGCGTCCATAATATTGACGTTCCACTGGTAATTAAATAGGTTATTCACTATTCGATCCAAGTTAGCTGTCAGATAGTCGAAAATTATCAAATCCGACCATTGAGCAAGTTCGACAAGATTATTCAGCAATTCCCCGTTATCAGTTGATGTTTCCGTCATGTTAGCGACGTCGTTTTTATTTAAATGCCTTTCACTAGGTTTGAAGATTGGGGGTATGTTCGCTGAATCCAAGTTCGTTATGAATTTCGTAAGGACTATAGGCCTGTTGGAATTCCACTGTGCTAATGTTATATCGTGGGCGATATTTTGCCATAAAGGTGACTTCAGATTAACTACACTAATGACGGAAGGGGCTAAATTTTGTAACTTTAGAATCTGCGCTAAATAGAAACTAAATAACTCTCCTTGGATTTGATCTATATTTTGCCTGTACCTTGCGCAACCCTTGGATCCGTCTTGAAAAGTCACCAGTCGATTCTGCATTCGCCCACATCCAACTTCCAATTTAACAGCCACATTGTTATCGACATAATTCGCCCAGGATGCGTGTTTTGTTTGGTCGTATCCCACCGGTAAGAGATCCTCGATTTTCTTACCCCAAAACACTCCATTATCTAAAAGGGAATTTAATGAATTTTCAACGATGTATCTCTCTATAAAAGAAACTGTTGGGTATTCATTTATATCTTTCGTTACGTTCTTGTGACCGTAACTATTATTAACAAAAACGTTCTTGATGGCCTCCGCGGCCGGCACGGAAGGAGCTGGTCGCGGCAGCGTCACGTTCTTCAAGTTCTGTTCACCAAAATACACCAACGGTATCAAGATACCGACAAATAATCCGACGGAAAATGCAAAAACGACACTCAACAGACACAAGTTCCTGTACACCGGCTTCAATCGATTCGACTTCTCTTCGTACCAAACCGGTAAAGTCTTTTTGTGATCTCCGAAGCTGTTGTAATGCACCATGATTGATTCTCAAGTGGCTATTGGTCGAAAATGTTTAATTCTCAACGGGTATTTTGAGATCATGTAGATATAAATTTGTTTTTAGATTCGTTGAGTCGGCCACAGGAAAATTTATACGTTGGTGAGTCGATGAGTGAATTGAAATAGAGATTACAATGTCGAATTTGGTGTTGAAATCAATGTAAAATCATCTGTAGGGTTTCTAGAAGATTTTGCGATGATAATTACAGGAAATTTAAACCGTTTTAAAAACGTTGGTGTCTTCAATTTCTCTCGAGGAAATATGAACCGATTCTAGTGAGTAATAAGAAGAAGCTATATTTCTACGTTTTAAGTATCAAATTTTTGATATTTCCAAAGATTTCAGAGTTCAAATCAATGGTTCTTTTCCTTAACTCATTGTACACTATTTCCGATAAAACTTCAACGTGACTCTGGTAAGCAAAACACACGGCATCCTCTTCATCGATGGTGTTATTATAACTGAGAACTAAGTCGCTGTGAGCGTCTTCATGAAAACTTCTTGTATTTTATAACCACTTCGCGTTAGTCACAGAGCTTCTATTATTTCGAGTCTTTGTAAATCTCGTGAATTTATATAACCAATACGCGTTTTACTATCGATTTACACTATTTACTTGTAATCTTCCAATACAAAATTAAAAACAACGAGAGATTGTCGCTCGGGAACGTTCTCGGATCGCGTCCGCTACCTCTGAATTACATCGACTGACTGAAGTCTTAAAGCGGCAGGCACCGATTCTTGAAGCGGTTCCTTAACAATGATCCAGAGAGAGACAGTAGGCATACCTGACATATTTTGATAGAAGGAGAGGTATTTTTACGTACGGCGTTGTGTATTGGAGTGAGATAGGGTCAGAGTTGTACCGTGGCGATGGCGAGAGATGGCGCTATTGAAAAATAGTGATGTTGGAGGAGCGTTCAATGGGAAGATGGATTTATTGACGGCGGTTGGGGAGGGAAGAGGACGGCATGCAGCACAGAACAGGTATGTCTCATTGTGAGTCCCGAAGTTCCGAAGGTCAGTGCGCAACCAAGACGGGAAACATATAAATATATATATATATATACATATATATGTATATATTATATATAAAAAGGATATGAAGTAGATATAGAAGAACGCGGTCTGCGACGATAACTCTGGCTTATAATATCGAAATCTATTACAAAGTGTTGTTAAATAACTCTTTCCTTGAAGAACAATAAATATTATATTGTGATTATAGTATTTACCTATTAGATAGTGATTAATTTTAATATTCAAAAAGCAAACAAAAAGAAAAATTATTTTGAAATCAAAATAAAGCAGCTGAACTTACATTCAAACACTGGACGTATTTGTAAAATATCGTAACTTTTAAAATTAAAAATATTTTTATAAGACGATGTTTTAATAGTGTTTGATTTTAATATTCATACAAGATAGCAAACAGATCACTCAAATAAAAATAAATAAGATGAATCTATACATAAATACATGAATACATAAATAAAATCTGTATTCCAAATATTGAATAACTTTTTGGATATTT
Organism: Melolontha melolontha; assembly: GCA_935421215.2. Classification (NCBI taxonomy): domain Eukaryota; kingdom Metazoa; phylum Arthropoda; class Insecta; order Coleoptera; family Scarabaeidae; genus Melolontha; species Melolontha melolontha. Next base: position 18,185,191 of record OW285241.1, on the reverse strand, counting down.
AAAAAAATAGTAAAAACAAATTTGAATCTTACCTTCTGTAAAACTAAAATATTTTTTATAAGATGGTATTTCAATAGTGTTTGATTTTTTAATATTCATGCAAGATAGCAAACAAATCACTCAAACATTAAAGTAAATAAGTTGAATCTAGTTAAATCTAACAAAATATATATACGCAATTAAAATCTGTATTTCAAATATTGAATAACATTTGGAATATTTAAAAAAAATAGAATTGAATCGATTCTGCCTTTACTTGATGTAAATCCATATCAAATGATAAAAACACACAATGTTGTATTAGATTTACACTTTATTTATATATATATATATATATATATCTGAAGAAACCGTTGTACGGTGAAACAGCTGTTATATAGTCATTATTAAATATTATTAAATAAAGTGTAAATCTAATACAACATTGTGTGTTTTTATCATTTAAAAAATAGAAATAAATTTGAATCTTAACTTGTAAAAATCTAAAATAAGCTGAATATAGTTAAACATAACAAAATATGTATATAAATACGTAATTAAAATCTGTACTCCAAATATTGAATAACTTTTGGAATATTTTAAAAAATAGTAAAAACAAATTTGAATCTTAACTTCTATAAATCTAAAATATTTGTTATGAGATGGTGTTTTTATAGTGTTTGATTTTAATATTGAATGACTTCTTGAATAATGCTAAGAAATAAGTAATTAAACATCTAGTTTCAAAAATTATTTTATTGTAAATACCACTACAATATTGTTTCGCCATACAATGGCTTCATCAGGTGGATGAAATACTGAATATGTACAATACAAGTTTGAATATTTATGTGAAAATTATTGGGGAAATGGTGGTGGAAAAATTTTTACAATCTTAAATTTAGTAGAGGGGAGTTGTTTAAATCTAGTTGGTCATTTCAAGCTAATCCTAAACTATTGTATCTATTAATTTCTAAGTTTTCTAACAGGTTAAGTTTTTTACTTTTATCTTGAATGTGTAAAATTTTGAAATCTATATTAAATCTATGATTGATATCTATACAATGACTTGCGAAAGTTGAATCTGTTTTCTTTTCTTTATGGCTTCTCTCGTGTTCTTTCATCCTAATTTTGAATGTCCTCCCCGTTTGTCCTATGTATACCTTATTACAATCTTGGCATGTTAACTTATATACACCAGAGTTTGATTCTTTGTCTATTTTATCTTTGTTGTTTTTAATAATGTTCTGTATAGTATTTTCTGTTTTAAATGATATATGTTCGTTATTAAGTTTTTTAATGAAAGTACCAATTTTTTCCGAAATTTTTCCTAAGTAAGTGATTGAATTATAGGAATTAATTATCTTGTATTTTAATTTTGGATAAACTAAGGAAAGGGTTGTAGATTTTTGTTGGCTATTTAGGATGTGATTGACAATATTTATAGAGTAACCATTGTTTAATGCTATTGTATATATTCTATTTAGTTCAAGGTCGAAATTACTTTTGCCCATAGGTACATGAATTAATCTATATACCATTGATTGGTATGCTGATAATTTGTGTGTTATAGGATGAAAAGAATTAGCTTGTATTGTGGTATCTGTATGTGTTGGTTTATGGTATATAGCGAACTCGTGTTTATTAGTTTTGTGTGATATGGTTAAATCTAGAAAATTAAAGCTTTTATTTATATCTGTTTCTATATATGTATTCTCTTCTTGAATATTTTAAAAAATAGTAAAAACAAATTTGAATCTTAACTTCTATAAATCTAAAATATTTTTTATGAGATGGTGTTTCTATAATGTTTGATTAACAAACATGAAAGTAAATAAGCTGAATATAGTTAAACATAACAAAATATGTATATAAATACGTAATTAAAATCTGTATTCCAAATATTGAATAACTTTTGGAATATTTTAAAAAATAGTAAAAACAAATTTGAATCTTAACTTCTACAAATCTAAAATATTTGTTATGAGATGGTATTTCTATAGTGTTTGAATTTAATATTGAATGACTTCTTGAATATTTTAAAAAATCAAAGTAAATAAGTTGAATCTAGTTAAATCTAACAAAATATAAATACGCAATTAAAATCTGTATTTCAAATATTAAATAACTTTTGAGATATTTTAAAAAATAGTAAAAGCAAATTTGAATCTTAACTTCTATAAATCTAAAATATTTGTTATAAAATGGTGTTTAAATAGTGTTTGATTTTAATATTCATGGAAAATAGCAAACAAATCACTCAAACATCAATGTAAAATAAACTAAATCTAGTTAAATCTAACAAAATAAATAAATACGTAATTAAAATCTGTATTCCAAATATTTAATAATTTTTTGGATATTTTAAATAATTTTAGTAAAAACAAATTTAAATCTTAACTTTGATAAATCTAAAGTATTTGTTTTCGATAGTGTTTGATTTTAATATTCATGCAAGATAGCAAAAAAAGAAACACTCAAACATCAAAATAAACTGACTCTACTTAAATCTAACGAAATATAAATAAATAAATAAAATCTGTATTTCAAATATTGAATAACTTTTTGGATATTTTAAAAAATAATAAAAATAAATTTGGTATTAATCTGAAATATTTGTTATATGATGGTTTAAACAGTGTTTTATTTTAATATTCATGCAAGATAACTAACTATTCAGTACTAGTCACTCAAACATCAAAATAAATAAGCTAAATCTAGTTGAATCTAACAAAATATAAACAATTAAAATCGTTATTACATACAGTGTGTTTCACTTTTCATGGGGACACCTAAATAACTTTTTTATTTTGAAAGCAATTACTACAAAATTTTAATCAGTTGTGTAGGTCACGACAGCGCACCTTTTTGTATGAATAGAGTTTTTATAAAGTCAATATCTAGCCAACTATAATTAAAATAAAAAGTAGTGTTCAAGTAAAGTCATACTAGCGATTAAGATAGAGCAAAAGGGTATTAGGAAAAGTTTTTGCAAATCACTCAAGAACCCCTGATACCAAATTTTGCTAAAAATTTTTCTACATTTTTATGTTTGCTTATCTGTAGATAATACTTTGTTATTTCGATAATAAGAGTGCCATGAACAAGAAAATAATTTGTCAGTTCAAACGCCAAACGTCAGTTCACTAAACAGTTTACTTCAGAATTTTGCTGAGCAATGCCCGACAGACATTTAAGTATTGCCCAAAACGTAGAAATTATTCGAATTGTTGGTGATAATGTACGTTCTACCCGGGAGGCTGCTAGCCATATCCGTAAGCTCGTGTGAGGATTATTACTACACCCTGCTAATATTACTGTATCGAAATGGTGTTCTCAAATATACAATTCTCGTTGTCGTGGATTAGCAACATTTCCAGTAGTGTTGAAAATGTTATTCAAGTATGCAACAGTTCGATGATGGATGGGTGGACGTTCAGGTAGAACATACAGTACTGTTCTAATAAATCTGGGACAATTTTAGTTTTCTAATGTTATTTAGGTTTAAAAATTCAACAATATTTCCATGTTACAAATGAAACAGACATGCAATATACATATCTGTAACTGTACACATGGACAATACACCTCGTATTTTCAGCATTTACTTCTGCTTAAGACACGTGTTTCTGCCATCTATAGGCGTCATTAGTCAAGCTAGTGAAGCAACTTCACTAGCTTGACTTAACAAAATATAAATACATAAATAAAATCTGTATTCCAAATATTGAAAAACTTTTCGTATATTAATATATTATAACACAAGAGAAGCATTCAATTTGAAATCAATATTTTACAAAAAATTTATTTGTCAGGAAAAAAACACATTTATTTAAATTGTTACAGGTACAACAGGTAACATACATACTCACTCAAAAAGGTATAAAACAACAATTAATAATCGTATCCTAAATACGTATTTCGACAACTAAGTTGTCATCATCAGTAGGTAAAACCACTAATCAAGTGTCGCACAAGGGTACAGTAAAGCTAACGCATATAAACGCGCAAATACTTGACACGGCGTCCACGTTTACACTAACTTTAAAATAAAATTTACAGACTAAAAATTACGGCAAACTTACCTCTCTTAAGAAAAGCGGCATCACATGTGTTTACTACCGATTCTCCGGACTCGACATTTTCTGCCTCTTTTCTAAGAATGAAAAAAGGCAACTCTACGGAATATTACCGCTGTCCAAGTTCAACGCTTTACTTTTATTTTTAACGATATGATTGCTTTCATATGCGACAAGTTCTGATCTGTGCGTTGGGCATTATAAGCTACCCTAGATTTTTCTGGTCTATTAAATCTGATGTGCAACATACATGATGTCGTTTTTCCTTTTCTTTGTCAAGATTTACAGTAATCACTCAAACATAAAAATAAATAAGCTAAGTCTAGCTAAATCTAACAAAATTTAAATACATAAATAAAATCCGAATTCTTAATATTGAATAACTTTTTGTTCGATATAGTTTTCGATTACTGGCTAACGAAAAATCCTGAACATATATTATCTAAATACCTCAATAAGGCAATAATTAGTTAATATGCACGTGTTCAGATCTGTGCCTTTGAGATATTTAATGATATTCTCTAAATAACTTAAATAAGTATTGTAAATATATCGTGTCAATAATACAAATTAAAATATTAAACATACCGGTTATTATTGTTGTAATAACCGTTACTATAGCGTTTTATTTAATAGACAAATACATGCAGGTGTTTAGTATTATGGAAAGAGGTATTCAAAAATATAAAATTAGAAGTATAAATAGGTAGACAATTGTGTGAAAAATCACACAAGTCAAGAATTCTTTTATTTGATTGAACTAAAAAAAATTCATAAATTTATTTATGCACACAAAAATGAAGGATTTAATTTTATTACAATATTTTATTTACAATCTTAAAAAAGTTTAATTTCTGTGGAAGCAGAAAATCAACACTATTTTAATATTAATATTTCTTAATTAAGTTAAATTTCATTTTATAAATTGACAAATATAGAATTATAATGTGCTAGAAATATATATATATATATATATATATATATATATATATATACAATGTGTCCGGGAAAATTTGGGAAATCTCTCGGATTCAGATAGAACATTAAAAAATAAGATGACAAGTTCCCATAATTTTTTTCCTAGCGGCCCTCCCTACGGAGATACGGCCTCCTAAAGACGCCACTGGAAATCAATTTTTGTTGAATAACTTTTAAACTACATATTATAATTTAATGAAAATTTAATATAATAAACAGTAGTAAGGACTTCTTAGAATACTGCCCTTAAATTTAAATTAGCTTGTTTAGTTTACCAGGGGCGGACTAGGTTGTACATTTTAATGCTTACATTTTTAACACCCTGTATGATAACGAGTTAAAAAAAACAAATTTGGATACCTTGAACATTAAGCTAAAGAAAAGGTACTCTTGTTCATTGTCGATAAAATGAACCGTTTTTGAGGAAAAAAAATAAAAGGATTAATGTTTTATTTCTATTAAAAAGAACATTGTTTTTTTATTTTTTTTTGTCTGCAACAAAGTGTGATACAAAAGTCTGAAATAAAACTGTTTTCAGTACTAAAAAACGCATTGTTTTTACAAACGTTACTATGGTACCCACGAATTAATAAATTGACGTGTAAATTTTAAATCTTGTAATCTTTCATATTGTTAACACGTTGATCCTTTACTTCGATATTAATTTATTGAATTTTGAATATCTTGGTAAATCTAATTTGATAATGGGATACACATTTAGTGAGTATGCAGATATGCATCTTATGTACGGTCTTGCATCTTGCAATGCTTTGGAAGCAAGAAGGTTGTATGAAGAAAGATATCCTAATCGCAATATTCCAAATCAGAAAACATTTCAGCGACTTGACCAACGTCTAAGAGAGACTGGTGGGCGATTCCAGTTAATAAGGTAACATTATTGACTTTCTTTAACGTTTTAGGAAGTTTTGCGAAAAAAAGTACTGATGCTGGTGTGAGAAGAACACTACGTACGGTGCAATTGGAGGAAAATATTTTGGATACTGTATGTGATACTCCTTCAATAAGCAGTCGAAGATTAGCCGCGCAGCTTAATAAGTCAAAAACGACAATTCATGAAGTACTTAAAGAACAGTTGTTTTACCCTTATCATCTGCAAAAAGTGCATCTAGTACTTCCTGAAGATTTTCCTCGTAGAATCCAGTTCGCAAACTGGCTGTTAGATCAGCAACGAACAAACCCAAACTTCATTAGCACTATTCTTTTTACCGATGAAGCAGGGTTTACCAAAAATGGTATTGTAAATTTACATAACTCGCATGTATGGGCTGATGAAAACCCTCATGCCACTGTCGTTCATCATTATCAACATCAGTTCCAATCAATTAATGTTTGGGCAGGAATAATTGGCAATTTTTTGATTGGACAATGCGTATGCCGCCGCGATTGAATGGTGAACTTTATTTACAGTTCCTTCAGATCGCGTTTCTGGATTCAATAGAGCATTTGCCACTTGCAACCCGCCAAAGCATGTATTTTATGCATGATGGGGCCCCACCTCATTTTAGCGTTGCTGTACGCGACCACCTGAATAACGTCTATCCAAACCGTTGGATAGGCAGAGGAGGTCCACGGTCTCCCGACCTAACGCCAATGGATTTTCACCAGTGGGGTCATCTCAAAACCTTGGTGTATTCCTCTCCGGTTGATACTAGGGAGGAACTTTTACAGAGAATCACATTTCATTGTGATATGATAAGAAACAATGCTGGGTTGTTGTGGCGAGTACAGCAGTCCTCTATTCGTCGTGCCCGCGAGTGTATCAGAGTTCACGGAGCCCATGTTGAACCCACTTATGAAGTTTTTAATTGAATATTTCTAATTAGCGTATTTAGATTCAATCGTTGCAAGCTTTAGTGAGTACATTTCTAAACATAATTTTTGTTAAGGTGCCTTTCTGGGACAAAACTGCAGTGCTAAGAATCTTTGTAATTTTGTCGTATTAAATAACCTAAACTAAAACTTTTTAAAAAAAATAAAAGACATGGTTCTTTTTAATAGAAATAAAACATTAATTCTTTTATTTTTTCTTCCTCGAAAACGGTTCATTTTATCGACAATGAACAAGAGTACCTTTTCTTTAGCTTAATGTTCAAGGTATTCAAATTTGTTTTTTTAACTCCTTATCATACAAGGTGTTAAAAATGTAAGCATTAAAATGTATAACCTAGTCCGCCCCTGGTAAACTAAACAAGCTAATTTAAATTTAAGGGCTGTATTTTAAGAGGTCCATACAACTGTTTATCATATTAAATTTTCATTAAATTATAATAAGTAGTTTAAAAGTTATTCAAGAAAAATTGATTTCCAGTGGCGTCCTTCAGGAGGCCGTATCTCCGTAGGGCGGGCCGCTAAGAAAAAAATTATGGGAACTTGTCATCTTATTTTTTAATGTTCTATTAGAATCCGAGAGATTTCCCACATTTTCCCGGACACATTGTATATATATATATATATGGTAAACTTAATAAGAGTCGGCGATTAAAGGTCTGGTTTATTACTTCAAAGTATATATATTTTAAAATATCCCAACATGTTTCGGCAATGATGCCTTTGTCAAGGATATAAAAAATATAAATGACAGAATATAAATGTCAAATAATTGAGTTAATAATTCTGTCATTTATATTTTTTATATCCTTGACAAAGGCATCATTGCCGAAACATGTAGGGTTGTTTTAAATATATATATATTTTGAAGTAATAAACCAGACGTTTAATTGCCGACTTATTAAGTTTACCATATCATACCAAGGTCACGAAAATATTATATATATATATATATATATATATATATATATAAATATAATAACTTCGTGACCTTGGTATGATATGGTAAACCTAATCAGTAGGCGATTAAAGGTCTGTATATTACTTCAAAATATATGTATTTAAAAAACTCTACATGTTTCGGCTGTGTACGCCTTTATCAAGAGAATACAAAATATGAATGACAGGATATAAATGTCAAGTGACATTTTGACATATATTTTGAAGTAATATACAGACCTTTAATCGCCTACTGATTAGGTTTACCATATATATATATATATATATATATATATATATATATATATATTTAGTGTTTATAAGAATTTTATTTTTCTTATTTATTTTATTGGCCGTGTCTTAATATTAAAAATAATAGACTTTTTATTGGTTTAGCGACCTTTTATTGAATTATGATGTTTTATTCTACGACGTTTCGACTTTTACTATTTTTCAGTCTTTTTCAAGTATCTAGAAACAAGAATTAATACAATGAGAATATGAGAATTGTGTTTGCTTTTGTGAGATTGAATTAACAATTAAATTAACAATTAAAATTAAAATTAGATTAAAGACTGAATTACCAATTAGATTAACAATTAGAGTTAAACTTTAAAATTAGATTAATAATGAGTAAGGACAATTAAAGTGATTACATCTGTATAAATGAATAGAAAAATTTGAATTAAGCTACAATACAGTAAGGTAAATAGAAACAAGAAATTACTACACTGAAAACGTGAGAGTTGTGTTTGCTTTTGTGAGACTGAATTAACAATTACATTGACAAATAGAATTAAAATTAGATTAAAGACTGAATTACCGATTAAATTAACAATTAAAGTTAAAATTTAAAATTAGGTTAATAATGAGTAAGGATAAATTACAGTGGTTAAATCTGTATAAATGAATGAGATGTTAAACTTTTGATGTTTAACTACATTACATGAACAATTAATGACAAAACTCACCGTTTCTTTTGGTTTTCAAAATCACGCATTCTGTGTAACATGTGTGTCGGGTACCCGAGACCTTTTTTTGTCACGAACCGATCGCACTGGTTGGAATATTGTAAGTGTTTGTGGCTTTGTTAAGAGAGGTTAATTTTTGTTCTGTTTTTGGAATTTAGCAAATTGATCAGGACCGTGTTTAGGGGTATGTAGTAAAAGTATTTACAAATGGGAACTGATAAAAAGTTTTTTTGTTTTTTTGTTTTTTTGGTTTGTGTTTGTGTGTGCGTGGGGGGGGGGGTTGATTTTATCTATTGTTTAATCAGTGGGTAATAGAGTTTAGACAGTCCATATATATATATATATATATATATACCGGGTGTCTTAGTTGTTCCAATGAAGTACCTCCGTTAAATAATAAAATAAAAATTCGAAATTTTTGGTATTTTATGTATTTAATGTTAAAATTGAGCCAAATGTTCTTTCATTTTCGGTTTAACCGGAAACGATCGTAACTTCTTTATTTTAAATAGTACCCTATATATTTTCCTCAAAATTTGAATTCAACGGAAATTTATGTTTCCCGTGACACTTTGTATTTAGACTTCAAAACAAATTGGGATTGTAAAGAATTATGAAATGTTCATAATTTCGTATTTGAATTTAAAGTAGCAAAAATACACTACACAAAAATGCATTTGTAAGATCTCTGTTAGAAGGTATATTCATTTAGACAAGTGTTAATTACATGTTATTGAAAGTCAAATAACGGAAAAATAATGTTAAATGAATCACAAGAAATATTATACTTATTAATTTGATTTATACAAGAACAGTATTTATTAATCTTTCAGTGGCAACAAACTTAATCCGTGAGCGCCAGAAAAGGTGCTAAATAAAATGTTCAAAATGTTGTACATTTGCTGCAATGCAACATTCAGCTCGATGCAAAAGTTCACCAGAGCAATACTTCTTAACAACCCGGCATTAAGAGCTGCGCCTTCATTCGAAATTCTATTTTTTAAATTTTCCAAATCTGCAAGAGGCGTGTGGAATATACTATTCTTCAAATGTCTTCATAGAAAATAATCTAACAGCGTTAGATCCGGCGATCTTGTATCTTATTGGTCCATGTGTGTCTACCCACTTATTAGGAAAAATCTGATTAACATAATCAGTCACAATTCTAGAATTGTGAGTGGGTGCCCCATCATGCTGCAAATACATGTTGGCACGTATATTCAGCGGAACATTCAAGAAACCTGGAAATAAAATATAAATATAAATATATATTTTAAATTTCTTTGAAAAAGGCATCATATGCCGAAACATGTAAGATTGTTTTAACTATATACATATTGAAGTAAAACCAGACCTTAAATCGCCAACTAATTAAATCTACCATAACATACTAAGGTCATGAATTAATTATCTATATATATATAGTAAAAATGAATTTAAAGGGTGAGCGGTCTGTCAAATGAAAAAATCATTTATTTCACTCTATATTTCACAAAGATTTCTTACTTCTTCTGGAGTTCTATTAAAAGTTAAAATCAACCGTTTAAATTTAAATAAAACATTAAATTAACAGGATGTTTCTCGTCAAAAATCCATTACACACTGTATGAGCGACAATCAACACAACGTGTGTGCTCACGCCAAATGTCAAAGTACTTGTATGCGAATTTATATCACGATTTGTCTAATACACAAGTAGGGGAACCTGTCCTAAAATGACATACTCCGGTAAAATGACATACTCGGCTTATTTCTTATATTGAACGCAAGATGTGGCAAGCGAGGCGTTTGGCATGTGTCTGCAGTTGCATACCACACATATTTCCGACGGCTGTTGATTTAAACCACGTTTAGTGCTGAATGCGAAGGTTTGTTGTAAACATACATCGAAAAGTTTTGTACGGCAGAGAAATTATCGTTAGTTTTCTTGTGAATCTTAAAGTTAATCTTAAAAACCGAAACGCCAACACGTAAGTATATATTTATGCTGTATTATCTAGTAGATATTTTTTGGTTTTATTGAATAATTAAAATGCATCAGTACTATTAACCTCATCGTGTAAATGCCGGTAAAATGACACACATCCCACTTCGATAAAATGGCTTACTATGTCATTTTACCTGAGCAGCATTTGCTACATGTTTAAATGCATATTTATCAATTTATTTTTTTTTTACATTTTAATTTAATAAGGATGAATCAAACATTTAATTATAAGATCTAATAATAAATAATTTTTCCAGAAACTATACTTTTAATGACCGTGTTAATTTTTGACGAGATTTAATTGGTGTGGACAATACATCGTCTCTTAATGTAAAAGATGTGTATTACGTTCCGGGCAATAATTATTTGCGTTTTATTTTAACATATAGTTTTTAATAATATTTGTTTCTAGTTTTATTATATTATTATCGGAATATGGGTGAAAACCAATTAAATCTCGACAAAAATAAATTATTTTTATTATTATTTTTCAGGCTATGATGGGAGTCTACAAAAGAAAAAGTAATCGCCAGTCATGGGATAGGGAGAACATGCAGAAAGCCATAGATGCTGTAAACAATGGCGAAGTTGGCTGGCTTAAAGCATCAAAAATGTATGGGGTACCACAATCTACTCTGAGACGCAGAGCGCACAATAAAAACAAGCAAGTTTTGGGAGTGGAAAAAAGACTCTGTCGTTTTGCGATCACATTTCCGTTAGGGCTTGAAGAGGAACTAAAGTAACATATAAAATTGCTAGAATCTCAATTGTTTGGGTTATCATGCAATGAAGTCCGTCAACTAGCATTTCAGCTTGCGGAAAAGAATGGAATTGAGCACAGGTTCTGCAAGGATACAAAAATGGCAGGTTGGGAGTGGCTGCGTGGTTTTCGTATGAGACACCCAGATATCTCACTGAGGCGGCCTGAGGCAACATCATTTGCCAGAGTCCAAGCTTTCAACAAACCCCAAGTCAGTATATTTTTTACGATTATACAGGACACCATGAAAAAACATAATATCCATTGCACTAAAATCTGGAATATGGATGAATCTGCACTCACTACAGTGCAAAAACCTAATAAAGTGTTTGCTACAAAGGGAAAGAAGCAGGTTAGTGCTCTTACCAGTGCTGAACGTGGCCAACATGTGACTGTAGTTTGCTGTATGAGTTCATCAGGAGGTTTTATTCCTCCAGCATTCATTTACGCAAGAAAAAGGTGGAAGAATGAGCTTATTGATGGAGCGCCAACAGGAACTGTGGGACTTGTACAGGATTCTGGTTGGATGACTGGCGAGCTGTTTCTAAAATGGTTGATGCATTTTAAGGAGTATACAAATCCCACTTTGGAAAACAAGGTGTTGCTGCTGCTCGATGGTCACTCGAGTCATAAGCATGTCGATGTAATATCATACGCCAAAGAACATGGTATACTGATGTTGGCTTTCCCACCTCACTGTACTCATCGTCTGCAGCCTTTAGATGTTTCCTTTTTTGGCCCGCTGAAGACGTACTATGATTTGGAAGTGACAAAATGGTTGAAATGTAACCCTGGTAGGGTTGTGACCCAATACCAAATTGCTGGCTTATTTGCTCAGGCATATGGAAAGGCAGCTACCAATCAACATGCCTTAAGCGGCTTTCGAAACACAGGAATCTGGGCCTGTAATCCAGACATCTTTTCTGACCATTTATTTTCTCCTGCACTGACTACTGACAGAGTCATTGACGGAGTCGATGAAAACAGTCCCAGAGTAGTCGAGAATACAGCCACCACTACGAGTAAAGGTGATACTGCCCCAACTCAAGCTCAGAATTATGTAAAACCAATTGACTTATCACCAGTGCCATGTGCTTCTCAGTCCCGGCAAAGAAAAAGAAATCATGAGGGATCTCAATTACTCACAATCAGGCCTTATTTAGAAGAGCTTAAGGCCAAGGCAGCGGAAAAAAAGAAAGTCGAAGAGCGTCGTGCTGCAATACGGGCTAAAAAGAATTTAGCTGCAATGAATAATGATGCAAATGATGACGAACCTTATGCAGATGAGATTGATCAAGATGCAGCTTGCCTATATTGTAATGGACTCTACAGTCAATCTAGGTCAAGGGAACTGTGGATGAGGTGCATGAAGTGCTCTTTGTGGGCTCATGGCGAGTGTGCAGTACTATCTGCTAGAGCAAAAACCTTTGTGTGCGAAGTTTGCCAATAGGAAATGTGGATATGTCATTTTACCCACAGTAACTAGGATAAAATGACACACTGAACCTTTTGTTTAATATTAGAAAATTACTATTATTAATAATGTTTTGAGAAATTTGTTTGCAGTAATGGATATGTAAACCATTTGTAATAAAATATTATGTGTCAAGATGTTGTTTATTAAAAAATAACCAAATTGAAATTTTTTTGTTTAGGGTATGTCATTTTAGGACAGGTTCCCCTATCTCATACAAATTCTGATACTGGTGCCCAATTTAAACGCGCCTTGACGAGCATTACGACCCTGAATTAACGTCTTAAAGTATGCAATGGTAGCACAGAAGCAGTCCAAAACTGCGAAAAGCGCCTGTAAAGTGATGCATTTCATTCTTTTTATAAATTGAGCGTTATTTATGATCACATTGTATGTACCTAAAGAACATAGAGTAATTGAAGAGTACTATTCTAATATACTTAAATTAAAGAAAAAAGGGCCTCTTTATCAAGACATCGGTTGGATTCTACATCACGACAACGTTCCAGCCCACAGACCAGCGATTTGTCATCTAACACTTAAAGAATTGAGGGTGGAAATTATGGCTCACCCACCCTACTCACCTGATCTTGCTCCTTGTGACTCCTGAAGTCAAAAAAGAATTGACAGGTCGAAAATTTGAGTCGAATTTAGAGTTCAACAACATACTAAATAGACTTTCAAAAAAAAATTTCTCAGATGTTTATGACAAGTGGACAAAACGATGGGACAAGTGATACATACTTTCTGATATTTCCCCGTATATTTACTAACAATACTCAATACTGATTCTTTCAAAATAGAGATTTTTAAAGCATATTTTCGCTTGGCTATAAATTATTACGAAAATTTATGGACAACGGAATTAACTCAATTCTTTTTGTTGTTTCCACTTTTATTTATGATATTTCCTCGGTGATTTATTGCGCGTAGATTATGAATCAGATACATTCAGCATTAGAATGTGAAAAATGTTAATTCGTAACTGATTTACATATAATCTCCCTGTATGAATCTTGCATTCCGATTTAATAATATTATTATTATACAAATAACAACGACAATGAAGAATAAATATTTATTCTCTAGTACTCGGGTTTAATTTAAATACGAAATTAGATAAATTAAACATCCCGTTTGCATTAATTCTTTTCTATATGTTTTTCATCGTATAGATCTAGGCAGTATTTTGTGTAGGTTGTATGACTGACGATTTAATCTGATTATTAAATAAAAAAAAAGGATGACAAATATTAATATAGAATAATATGTGATATTACATATTCATTAAATTTTTTTTTGTTTATTGATAAGCGTATATTTGATTTGCATGTTTATAATATGACGACCATATATTATTGAATATATTTTATTAATAAACGAGACAAAGATACTGGTACTAAGATTATAATGTAGAGGTAATTTATCTAATACACACACACTTCCAACTTAAAGATTTGTAATAAATATCTTCTGTTTTATAATAACAGTGGTCAACAAAGTTTGGTTTTCTTATACACCAATAGGTGTAGTTGTCTATGCTGATTCTGAATTTGATTTCAAATTTACTCCATCACGTCAGGATTTTGGGATATTTTCTTAAAGAGTTTTTTCAAAATACGCATTAAATTTTACAAAATTTCAAAGTCACTTTTATATAAGAAAGATACCATTAAAAATATTGTTCAGTCGAACATTGATTAGGCATGTCTGAACATGTCCTACGTCTGAGCATTTAAACCACGTCTATTTTTGCTCTGGAACCAATCAAATTAAGAATTAGTAGATATCTGGTTATGTGTGAATATAAAGAGCTACATACGGATCTTTCGATTCAATGTAAGTCGGTTTGTGATAGCTGAACGTCTTATTTTATAATGTCGCGTACGTCTATAAATAATCAAAACAGTTTCTGTTATGTATGTGGAGAATTTTACTACCCACCAGCATAAGGGGAATATTACACCTTTTCGTAGACCTGGAAGGATACACCTGGAATTCATAAAATATGGACCTGAAAAGCTGCTAACATTAATTACAATATTACAAACAAAATTATACTGCAATCAAAGTTGGAACATCATTGACTGAATCCTTCAACACCAGAAAGGGACACAGATAAGGGTGTTGTCTGTCTTCTACCTTATTTAAAATATACCTAGACTGATCCCTAAAAGGCTGGACACACAGATGTAACGTCATGCTGTTGAAAGTTTTGAGGCATAACTTATTATTAAACTTGAATGTATCTTTGAATATTTTATCCATGACAACTATAGACATATAAGTTTGACATTGATGTACTGCTATTTATATTTTTAATTTCTTTGATAAAGATACTATGAATTAAAACATGTAACATTCTGAACTTACTGCAAATGAGAATTAATGAATATTAAATCTCATTTTTACATGTAAATGTCGCCTTATGTGATGCGTTAATAACTACAATCCGACAGACTAAGTTTGTACCAGTATGTAGAACACACCACGTCGCGACTCCGACCTTCCTGGTTGTTAGGATAATTAAAAATTGCTGAAAAGCCACGTCTATTAACGGAACGTACAGATGCGTTTCGCTCTTATTGGAGCTTGTCAATGTACGGTATCTAGAAGACGGACATGGCTTTTCACTTCTATACTTTGTACCATGTAGACTTTAGACTTCACGTAGCCCCACAGAAAAAAGTCTAATGGTGTGATGTCACAAGATCTAGTTGGCCAATTTACTGGTCCGAAGCGTGAAATTAAATGTTCACCGAATCGTTCTCGCAGTAAAGCCATAGTTTCACGAGCTGTATGGCTAGTAGCGCCATCTTGTTGGAAGTAAATGTCTTGTAGACCACGGGTGTCAAGTTCAGGCAGCAAATAGTCCCTTATCAAGGCGCGATAACGGTCGCCATTCACAGTCACATTCCGGCCGGCTTCTGTTTTGAAGAAATATGGACCAATTATTCCACCGGCCCATAATCCGCACCAAACAGTTGTTTTGTCTGGATGTAATGGTAGCACATCAATCTCTTCAGGTTGCTCATCACCCCAAATACGGGCATTTTGCTTATTCACGTACCCATTAAGCCAGAAATGGGCCTCATCGGAGAACAAAATTTTTGTCGAAAACAGTGGATCTTCTGCAAGTTTATCAAGAGTCCAACGGCTAAAACGCAAACGATTCGGAAGGTCGGTCGCCTTTAGTTCTTGCACTAGTTGAATTTTGTATGCTTTTAAACCAAGATCCTTTCGTAAAATACGCCAAGTTGTTGCATACGACAAACCAAGCTGTTGAGAACGGCGACGAATTGATTCTTCCCGGTCTTCGCGTACACTCGCTGCTACCGCCGCTATATTTCCTTCACTACGTGCTGGATTAGGTCTATGTGGTCGCGTATTATCCATTATTGTAAATTGAGTTTCAAACTTATTGATGGTATAGCGAATTGTGCGTTCGGTAGGCCGATTATGTGGCCCATATGTTGCTCTAAGCGCACGATACACATTCCTTGTAGAACGCCCATTTTCGTTATAAAGCTGTACTATTTGTAGACGCTGTACCGGGCTAAGTCTTTCCATTACGTAATGTCAAATAGTACTGAATAAGAATGCGCAGTCCGTTGACGCGTCGCATGCGCGCTCAGCCATTAAATCCCAACCTAAAACAGTACCTCCAAATGAATCACCCATTATATATATATATATATATATATATATATATATATATATATCAAATGATATATTTAATGAACGGCGAAGAAATTATCTAAAACACACACACATATATATATATATATATATATATATATATATATATATAATATAGATAATTATTGCTTGACCTTTGTATGTTATAGTAGATTAAATTAGTCGGCGATTTAAGGTCTGTTTTACTTTGGTATGTATATATTTAAAACAATCTTACATGTTTCGACACATAGTGCCTTTTTCATAGAAATTTAAAATATAAATGACAGTATACCAATCTCAAACTTATATATATATATATATATATTTAAATTGTTATTTCTGTTTTGATAGCCAAGCAGTGAAACAATATACTTCCTATTTGCTTTCAATTATCATCATTTTCTCTATTATCATTATTATTTGATTATATAATAAACAAATTTACATACGTGTACACACAAGTACAGATACCATTTTTAGTGTAACCTCTTAATTTTTTTAATAAATTTTGTCGAGTTACCATATTATCGAAATAAACAAAATAAACGCGAGGAGCACTTATTGTTAGTCCTGTAGAATAAAAATTAATACTTAATACTTTTATGATTTCCGTGCCGATATTATAATCATTGTTTACATTTCTCTGTGTCTACATCAGTACGCTATTTTTTTGTTATTTGAAAGGGACAATGATAAATCTTAAACGAGACTATTTTGAATTAATAAAATTTTGTAGTGAATATTGTGCCGTTTTATATGGTAGGTTAAGTAGTTATCAGTACCCCCTACTATTGATTTTATTGATAATACTCCCAGTTGTCAGTTTTACATTATAACCTTTGATTATTTATGACATCCACTTTGTAAAACTCCAATCGACCATAATATGTTGTGTACACAAGAACATATTGGGTATTATCACATTAGTACCTAGTATTTAAGGCATTAAATATTCAATAGAATCGAGAAAAGGAACATTACGATCCCATAATAGCCGTGTTATTGATTTAACTGTCCATTTTATAATCTTCACATTAGGCTCGCGTACTAATCACATTAAAATATTTTTTTTTCAATCTGTTTAAGCGAAATGTCAGTCAACAACTTTTTTTTTTTCAACATTTTCTCTTAACACCAATCTTCACCACGTACATGTTTGTTTAACACTTAGCGATATGTGGATCTCTGTATTAACCATAACTATATACATACATCTAAGCGCATGTATTCTTATATCTCTTTTCGCTTTTCCAAGTCTTCCATCTCTCTCCGATATTCTAATTAATGTTAATATTCACTAATTCATCCTATTTTTTTATTTGGCGGGTACAAATGAAATATAAATACATAGTACGTGTTACGTGCGCCGCTGATTGGTGCTGATGAGGAGAATTTCAAACCATACTAAAGTATAGAAAATTTGCTGTTGCTTGAGGCTTGTCTTCGAGATTTTCTAAAAAAAAGTGTAAGAATAATATACTCATGGGCACAAAATTCGATCCATATACTTTTTATCTTCCTTTTTTTCGTTTCATCCACAAATTCGAAGGTTATTTTTATCTGTCATAAATAAAGACGCCAGACTATGTGCCCCAGCAGTAGCGTTGCGTGGAGAGTTTAGCAGAATAACAGTGCGCTTACTTAAAAATAAATATATCGAATCCCTATACAAAACGTTAAGAAAAAACATAAATAACTTACCCAACATGTTTACATTGTTGCAAAAAAATGCGGATGTGCGCGATGAAAAAACTGCACCATAATATATGTTTCTGTATTAGTCTCGGAAAGGTTCGTACGTAGCGACGTATATATATGTTTATATACAGAGAAGGATTGTTCGACGTTGAGAGATGTTATATTTGCATAGTTAAAGCGCTCTTTGTATCTGTACAACGGATCTTCAGTATTGATAAAAAGTTGCCCTAATTTTGTAAAATCTACATTTTTATCTAATACATTGTTAAATTTTTCACGGACACAATCACTTTTTTCATCTTCAAGGATATGCAGCACTAGTTTTACGTGGTCAATAATTTGCTAATGAGTCCGATAAGGACAGCGCAGTGTTCTGTAAATTTTTTATTGCGTCCAGTATTGGAACGTAACTGTCGTAAATAATTTTTAAATTTGCTGCAACTTGAGGATTGTTAAATTGAACCTGGCTGAACCGTATTGCAGCTGCTTTTTTGGCATCTAGTTGTAAAATCACTGATTTAATTTTTTCAAAATGTTTATAATTTATAAACATTATGAAAAAATTAAATCAGTGATTTTACAACTAATTTATAATTTATAAACATTTTGAAAAAACTAAATCAGTGATTTTACAACTAGATGCCAAAGAAGCAGCTGCAATACGGCTCAGCCAGGTTCAATTTAACAATCCTCAAGTTGCAGCAAATTTAAAAATTATTTACGACAGTTACGTTCCAATACTGGACGCAATAAAAAATTTACAGAACACTGCGCTGTCCTTATCGGACTCATTAGCAATTATTGACCACGTAAAACTAGTGCTGCATATCCTTGAAGATGAAAAAAGTGATTGTGTCCATGAAAAATTTAACAGTGTATTAGATAAAAATGTAGATTTTACAAAATTAGGGCAACTTTTTACCAATACTGAAGATCCGTTGTACAGATACAAAGAGCGCTTTAACTATGCAAATATAACATCTCTCAACGTCGAACAATCCTTCTCTGTATATAAACATATATATACGTCGCTACGTACGAACCTTTCCGAGACTAATACAGAAACATATATTATGGTGCAGTTTTTTCATCGCGCACATCCGCATTTTTTTGCAACAATGTAAACATGTTGGGTAAGTTATTTATGTTTTTTCTTAACGTTTTGTATAGGGATTCGATATATTTATTTTTAAGTAAGCGCACTGATATTCTGCTAAACTCTCCACGCAACGCTACCGCTGGGGCACATAGTCTGGCGTCTTTAGTCATAAATATAGTGCCAATTACGCTTTGTTGAAATGTTTTGGAACTGTTTAAAACCTTTTTTTAACATTAAAAGGGTGCTTATTCCGTTGTTAGTAAGTGTTAGTTAAATTTAAATTGTTTTTTTTTAATTTGGTTTATTTTTTAATCGTTCATTTAGCTATTTTTAATTGAAGATGAAACCATTCAAATAAATATGTTTATTATTTTTATTAAGTTTTACTATCAAAGTAACTTACAAAAAAGTGGAAAATAATTTAAAAGTGCACGCTTTTACTTTTTCTTTTATGTTCATAAGTACTTTCTCTCAATAAACCCCAAATATAGTCTCCCATCATGTTTTCATTGTATTGGCCTTGATAACGTTGTTCGAAACTCATAATGTCCTGATGAAAACGTTCTTCTTGCTCTTCTGAATACGCTCCCATGTTGTTTTTAAATTTATCTAAATGAGCATATGTACTTTTAATGACATGCTGCAGCCCATGGCCTTAAAATTTTTTAGCATATCCGCAACTAACTTTTCGTAGTTTTCAGCTTTGTTATTTCCTAAAAATCCAGAAACTACTGCTTTAAAACTGTTCCAACTCGCTTTTTGAGTACAATTCAGCAGCGTTGGAAATTTTTCATCGGCGAAAATTTGTCTAATTTGCGGACCAACAAAAACCCCAGCTCTACCTTTTGCTTCTGATAACTTCGGAAAAAACCTCTTCAAGTATCCAAAAGCTTCTGAAGCTTCATCCAGTTTTTTAACAAATTGTTTCATCAACCCTAACTTAATGTGCAGAGGTGGCATTAACACTTTTTCCGCTTCAAAAATCCCACCATTTTAAAATCTCCAATCAGCTGCCAGTTATACTCGCGATACTTTACAGATTCAAGCAAGATTTTAACACTGTCATAATTTTCTTTAAGATGTACCGAGTGAGCGATTGGAAGAGATGGGAATTTATTTCCGTTGTGTAATAGAACAGCTTTTAAGCTTTTTGTAGAGCTGTCAATGAATAAACGCCATTCGCTAGGAACACAGGGTATGCCAATTTCTTCGAACATACCTTTTATGTCATTGCAAAAACAAAGTCCATCGTCTTTTGTGAAAAACGTTGAGAATGTTTCATGCCTAGTCCGCTGATCCGTGATATTAACATTATCAAGCAAATTCCACTGTTTTAAGTGAAAGCCTAAAAGCTCTGCTTTATTTTTTGGCAAATTTAAATCTCTTATAAAATCGTTAAAATCTTCTGTAGTAATAAGATGGTGTTTTGGTTGTTCTGGTGTAAGTGAAAACTCCTTATCGGAATTACTTTTATTAGAACTAAGAGTTGAGCTACTTTTCTGCGATAATTTTTTCCGTGGCTCAGGTACTGGTCGTGTCAGGTCGTGTGCAATTGGAGCAGAAGAAGATTTAAGGTCAGGATATTCAATAGGTTTTGCATTTTTACCCGTATTTTTTTACTCGTATTCACAATGCAAAAATAGCAGTCATTGACGTGGTCTTTTGGTTGTCGCCAGATCCTTGGTATTGCAAATTTCATGGACCTCTTCTCACCTCGATACCAACCTAAAATGTAGAAATAAAAATTAATATGTCTATTATATCTGATTCACCGCTTAATTAAAAATTGCTTACCTTCCAAACATCTTTTACAATAACTACAAGCAACACGTGGAGCCCATGGCTTGTCTTGATGCCGAACAGGACAGTCAAAATATGCTTCGTAGGCTTCACAGAGAACGTCATATGTCTTTAGTTCGTATTTTACGTCTCGAACTTTAATAAATTGACCACATATATAACAAAATCCATCAGCATCATATTTACACTTTCGCGAAGACATTTTAAGTTTTTTTAGACTTGTGCAAAATACCTGATCGTTGTCTATCACTCGAGTGCCATCTAGCGGCACTATGTGGACGTAAAGACCTCACTCTGATCGCGCGGTATTTTTGAATGTATTAAAATTAATTAAAATTTATAAAAAAAATCAAAAATGAGTATTATTGCTATAACTATCACAAAAGCAAACTTTATACCAAAAAAAGCTATTTTCTTTTCGTTTTTGTACATAATTAACCGAAAAATCATAAAATAAAACTTTAGGACAAAGAAAATTTTTTTGTAAAGTCGTATTATTATTATTATTATTAATAGCTAGCCTATTAGTTGCTAGATAATCTAAACGAATTTCTTCATTGAAACAAAGTATTGTGGTCCTTTTAAAGGCATTTAAGTTACTTAATATTCTCATATTCTCATGATGAATATATTGTAATTGTAATCGAAGTAAAATAAAGAATTTAAACAAATTAATAAGATTGGGAAATCTATAAATTCTGATATAAAAACCTGAAAAGGAATCTGAGATATTCCCATCACTATAACAGACACACACGATGTCCTTAAAAATAATTTCAAGCGATAATAATACCAACAACACAAAGAATATTTTATACTCATTACGCAATTGCTCCGGCTCGAAATGCTATTTACTTTGCGGACGAACGTGGAAGTGTTTACATAACATCAACAACATCGCGGTGGACTCACGGAACAAAACAAATAGCCGTATTGAATGGTAATTTTATTCTGCTGGCCTTTTTTAAAAAGTGTGGTGTATTAAGGCAGCCCAGCGTAATGAACTCGCGAGTTTAACATAAAAACATCTGTTCTTGAGTGTCTGGAGTGGTGTATGTACTGATGTTGCGTTGTGTTATGTTATGTTGCTGTTCCCGATGTTGTTCTTCTTCTTGTTGTTGTGAGGATCATCTCGGAGGTGCGCATCATCCATTTCATTTAGTCGTAACGCGGACCGTCGCGTGTGCGTGAATGTGACTATATTCTGCATTCCATTGTACGTAGTGCTTTTAAATAGTCGAGAATTGTCATAATATGTTTTAGGTACCATGAATGTTGCACAATAAAGAAATGGATGCTTATTGGAATCTTAAAGGAAATAAATTGATACAAAATTTTTAATCTTACTTCTAGATAATATCATAATGGTGTTTAATAATAATAATACATTTTGTCCCATCAGGCAAAGGGTATAGAACATGTTAAATATAAAAAAAATATATCAAGTGTATAAACAAAAAATTAAATAGTGTATAACAAATAACAAGTGTTCATTTGAAAAGTCAATCTAGTAGCTTGTGATTTACTGAGAACATTTTGAAGTATGTCGTAAATTAAAATTTACTACTTAACCTACGAAGTCGTATATTTTGACAGTTTCATACGTACAAATAAATAAATAATAGGTATTTATTGAAAACTATAATAAATGTTGAAAATGTTGTCCTTCAAGATCAATGCACTTTAAAATCCTCCGTTCAACATTTCTGATGATACTCTGCAACATTACTGGATTGTTATTAATTTCCATGCATTTCTGTTCGATTCTCTGTAGCATATCTTTCAAATTCAATATAGGTGTTCGAAATATGTTATTTTTTAGATAAGGCCACAAAAAGAAGTCGCAAGGTGTTAAATTGCATGAACGTATAGGCCAGGCAATTTCAGTATTTCGACTAATTATACGCTTATCAAAAAATTCTCTTAAATAATCCAAAAATTCTGCAGTACAGTGACAAGGTGCTCCGTCTTGTTGGAAATATGCATTTTGAAGTTCATCATCATGCAACTGATTGACAAATGGTTGTAAAATTTCCGTACGGTACCTTTGAGCAGTTAACGTTCCCTGAAAAAATATTGGTCCAATGATTCGCCTTTGGCTTATCGCTGCCCAAACACCAATTTTCTCTGGATGTAGCGATTCTTCATTAATTACATGTGAAGTTGTGGATTTTCACTACTTCAAATTCTTGTATCTTGTGAATTTAGGTATCCCGTTTTATAAAACCATGCTTCATCAGTAAAGATGACTCTTTGCGAAAGTTCTCCATTATTGCTCATATTTACAAACCAATTACAAAACTGTAGTCTACGTGGGTAATCAATTTCTAACAATTCTTGTACTGCTGTGACACGGTATGGATAAAGTTGCATATCTTTTTTTAACAACTTGTGAGTTGTACCAACAGAAAGGTTTATTTGTTGACTCAAATGTCGAACAGATGTTTGTAGTTCATTTTCTATTATTTCTTCAACACGATTGACAACTTGAGGTCTACGTTTCTTAACTGCTCCGCTGCCTGATTTTCTTAAGAGACTATCAGTTTCAGAAAAAAGTTTTAAAGTTCTATCCAAAATAATCTTAAATTGTATATAATCTATTACAAAATGTGGAAACTCAACTTGAAATTCTTCCATGCAATCTTGAACTGAATAAACCCATAAACCATCAATTTTATTACCACTTCGAAAATAAGGCTGGACTAAAAAAAATTTATGTTCTAAAGTGAAAGCCATTTTAAAACTGAGAAGCAATTTATTTAAACCAGAATCGACGCACGATTATTTTAGGCACTAACTGTGTGTGTAACGACGCATATGTAAGCATTCATATCGTTAAAAATAAAAGTAATACGTTGAACTCGGACAACGGTAATATTCCATATAGTTGTTTTTTTTATTCTTAGAAAAGAGGCAGAAAAGGTTGAAGGCGGAGAATGGATAGTAAACACTTGTGATGCTATTTTCTTAAGAGAGCTAAGTTTGTCGTAATTTTTAGTCTGTGAGTTTGATTTTAAAGTTAGTGTATAAGTCGACGCCGTGTAAAGTTGTTGCGCGTTTATACATGTTAGCTTTACTGTGGCCCATGTGCAACACTTTGATTAATGGTTTTACATTCTGATGATAACAACTTAGTTGTCGAAATACGTATTTAGGATACTATTATTAAATGTGGAAAGGGGTTTTATACATTACTTGAGATAAAATCTATTAAAAAGTTCTTAATGTGGCCGTAAGTGGTGTCTCTACCCTATTTCTTTTTCATTAATTAAAACTGATGAAGATTCTGAAAGCTATTTGACTATTACTCTATTTTAAAAGAATTATTCTTATTGCAGGCAGTAATTTATTACATATCTGACGACAAAAAGCTTATAAGGAAGTTTACATAATTAATTTTAATAATATGACAGTGCCAAATTACGTTGAGTTCACTTCTATTCGAAATACGTTATTATTAATTATCGAATCCAAATCATTTTGGAAAATATAAAAAATTGATTTAAACAAACTTATTAATTAATAAAACGATCGAATTTAGCTAACGTCGAGAAAAAAATGCGCAAAACCCACAATGAGAACATACGGATAACCACAAAAAAAAAGAGAAGACGAAAAAACAAATGCACGACTTCTGGAAGACAAACGACGATCTCATGTGACGCTAGAGAAAATTATATACATTTGGGCAGTCACAAATTATATAATTCTCTACTTGGTAATCAATTCTAATACTTAAATTATGTTAATTACTCGCTATAAAGAGTTTAATAATATATAATTAGAAGAGGCCCCCATTTCGTGTAGTACTCGCTCTTTGAATGCCTCTCGCTCTGTCTTTCATATATTGCGCGGGATCGCCTCCAATAAGAAATGGTCCTCCCGTTAGTTTTCTATTTTATCTTCACGGTTCATCTTCCTCTTCGTACTTGCCGTGATCTATTGCGCTAGAAAGAATGGTGTGTAGGGCACCGCTCGAGTTTGTTTTTTTTCTATTATTTTGAACCACCGTGTCGGTGTAAAATGGAATTAAAATGGGTTAAAGGGATGTGATGATATTATCAGTTGTTGAATTCCTGAGTGAACATTTCGCAAATTTATTTTTGAATGATTTTTAATATGATTTAGTGCCTTATGAAATTTAATATTTAGTATATGAATTAACTGGTAGAAATAAATAATTTTAGTTATGAAGTTGAAGCATAAGTTCATAGTGTTTTTGATTTTTAGGAGAGGAATTTCTTAACAAATAAAGTGTTAGACATATTGCTATCTATTTTTACTCTAATTATATTAAATGTAAATCGTCACACACGTATACAGGCTGATTCATTTTCGGCCCTCACCATGGGGATCTCGCTTATTATTGGAGATAGAGTATAGGTTTAAATTTGGCAAAGTTGTTAAATTTTGTGTTTGTTATAAATCCGTAAAGAAAATAGACCTGTGACAAATGACCATATTATTTAAAAAAAAAACGCGGAAACCCCATTTTCTTCTTTTACCTGTAGCACCGACATTTGGCCTTGTAGAGAAAATATAGAAACACATCCTTGTGGCCATTTCTAAACCTCTATCCAGTGGTGTACTCTAAATTTTTATACGACGTTTCGTTTCTTTCTGGCCATCATCAACTATCCTATTTCTTATAGGCGCCATATTGGATTTAGACACCTTCAGAAAGAGTTTTTTTTCTGATTTCAACCATGTACCACATGCTGACTAAAGTTTTTGACATTAGGTTTTATTTGAAAGAATAAATTAAAAGATTAAATAAGGTAGCCATGGAATTTCAATCTGTCAAACATTTCATTTATTGTTCATTAATAATACAAAAATGTTATACACTAACGAAGAGAAACGAGATATGATAAGTATTTTTTATTCTTCGAACCGAAATTCAACAGTAGCGAGTACAAGATATCTACAATTATATGCAGAACGACAACAGCCTCATCGTACCATTTTTCTAGATCTCGACAGAAATTTGGTCGAGAATGGATCGTTTACTAAGCCGCGTAATGGTCAAGACAACAGGAATTTAAATGAAAATCGACAAGATATTTTACAAATGGTAAATTAAAAGCGTGTTTTCAAATTTCATGTTAATCTTGTATTTTTATATAAATAATAATCCATAAATTTCTACACGCGAAGTAGCGTCAGAATTAAATTTGTGCCAGTCCAGAGTTTGGAGAACTTTACATAAAAGTAGGTTTAAACCATACAGGATCCATGTTAGTCACTCTTTACTGCCTGGAGATAATTTGAGAAGGCTAGAATATTGTAATTGGTTAATGGGAAGGATAGAAAATGACGAAAATTTTTTAAGCAAAATCATCTGGTCAGATGAAACAAAATTTACAAATTCTGGAATGTTCAACAGAAATACGGAGCACTATTGGGCAGTACAAAAGCCCCGATAAAACAGGGCTAGAAGACCACAACATCGTTTTGGAATAAACGGTTGGATGGATATTTTGGCAAATCGTCCCGTAGGACCAGTTATGTATGAAGAACGTTTAAATGGAGAAAGATATTAAATATTTTACGTGGATACGTATCTCACTATCTTGACGACAATATCAATTACATTACAATTACAATATTTATGGTGGCAACAAGATGGCGCACCAGCACACAATGCAGCTGTTGTTAGAAATTTCTTAAATCAAGAGTTTGCAAACCGTTGGATTGGAAATAGGGGAGTTGTTGAATGGCCTGCGAGATCACCTGATTTAAGTCCGCTAGATTTTTTTTTATGGGGATATGTTAAAAATAATATTTATAAAGTAGATGCGCCACAAAACATTGAAGAATTACGAGACAGACTTCAGAATGCCTTCGATGCAGTTCCTAGAAGAATTATACAAACGGCAGTACAAAATGCCAGAAGGCGTGCCCAATTGTGCATTACCGAAGATGGCCAGATAATTGAACATTTACTGTAATTGTTTATTGTTTACTTTTCTATGTATTTTTATTAATGTTTTTGTTTTCTTGTACTCGCTACTGTCGAATTTCGTTTCGAAGAATCAAAAATACTTATCATATCTCGTTTCTCTTCGTTAGTGTATCACATTTTTGTATTATTAATGAACAATAAATGAAATGTTTGACAGATTGAAATTCCATGGTTACCTTAATTAATCTTATAATTTATATTGTCTCTTTCTGAAGATGTCTAAATCCAATATGGCGCCTATAAGGAATTAGATAGTTGATGATGGCCAGAAAGAAACGAAACGTCGTATAAAAATTTAGAGAACACCACTGGATAGAGGTTTAGAAATGGTCACAAGGAAGTGTTTTTATTTTTTCTCTACAAGGCCAAATGTCGGTGCTACAGGTAAAAGAAGGAAATGGGGTTTTCGCGTTTTTTTAAATAACGAAGGTCATTTGGCACAGGTCTATTTTCTTTCCGGATTTATAACAAACACAAAATTTAAGAACTTTGCCAAATTTAAACATATACACTATCTCCAATAATAAGAGAGATCCCCATGGTGACGGCCGAAAATGAATCAGCCTCTATACTTGAAATTTCAAACCTTCAATCTATGAACTTCAAAATTTACCGTATTTCGTGATCTATACAGACCTTTTTTCATTATATAAATTATCAAACTCTTCGTGACACATTTTGTTTGATATCACTATATGTATAAAGGGAAAATTAACTATTCTTAACAAAATCAACGTTTAAAGTAAATAAAATTAAAAATGTATACGCTTTATAGATAATGAAACTTAAAAATGTTTTTAAAAAATTAACTATTATGTACAAATTCTATGACCAAATAAATTTTAAACCGTTCAGAGATAACGCCCGCAATAGAATTAATAGAATCAAATCCCTTTCTTCAACGTCCTGTGCTTTTATATAGGTTCGGTAACGCTAAGTATTTTTCAGATGTAGAAAAATCTTCACTTATGCCCTTTTTGAATTGTATATCTGCATTATAAAAAGCTGTGTTCTTTTGTCAATTTTGAATGTTTTGTTGCACCTTGTAACCAATTAGATTTTGTTTGTAACGAAGTATTATTATAACGTGCCAATACATGTCTATCGATCATGTAATTCCAGATATTTTGAACGTTATACAAAAAATTGTGAAAATAGTGGTCGTTTGGGAATGAATTTCCTTTAGTGTCAAAAAAAGTGCCGATTCCTTATAGTTGTCTCTTTTCATTCTTAGAAAAAATGTAGAAAGGTTGAAGACGCGCAAAGAGAGAATAAACACATGTGGTTGCCGTTGTCTTAAGAGAGGTAATTTTGTCGTAATTTTTAGTCGATATATATATATATTTTAAGTCAGTGTATACGTGAATACCGTGTAAAGTTGTTGCGTGGTCAGATATGCTAGCTTTACAGTGCCCCATGTGCTACATTGTGATTAGTGGTTTTACCTACTGATGATGACACCTTTGTTGCCGAAATTTGTATTTAAGATACGATTAGTAATTGTGGTAAGGGGTTATATACCTTTTTTGAGTACTTTGAAAGATAGTGATTGAAGTTTTCTTAATAAATGTTTCATTTTTCGACTACAGCACCAGTCTGGTTATTTTCTGACATTACCTCGTAAAAAAAATGAAGAGGTAAACACATAAGAAATGCAATTCAAATTCGAGTAGCTAGTTAGCTCTAACGTTGTAAGAATCTTAAATATTTTTATTGTAATTATTTTACAAACGACTGACATAAATGTTTATAGATTTTCTGTCATAACTTGTTATTTTTATGACAATGGCGTACTAAAGATTGATTTAAAAGTTACCAAACTTTTATAGTTCATTAAGACATATTTATTTTACTATCCTTACGATAATTGTAGATAAATGAATCATTTAGAACTTCTTATTTGGGTCTTTTCACCACAAAATTTCATACTGGTTAAGACACCCATAAAAATACCGAGACATTTATATAGAGTTGTTTCAATTTTAATAGAATGACGTATAAAGGTCAAACATTGGAGGACTTACCTGGAACCAGAACTCACCTATCAAACAACTGCAAAGGAAGTGCTTTTACAACTTCATGGAATTTCTATAATTGTTTTTCTCTTTCTTAATTTCCAACGTAATAAAAACGTAAATGTTGTATCCTTTGCTTATCTCTTTCGACAGAGCCGTGCTTTGATAAGGACGCCAGAATTATAGAGATTATTTCGAAATTTTTATGTACCCTAATTAACCTGTAAAATTATATTTTAATTCATCTTTTAGAACGTAGGAACGTGGAATTTAATTGCAGTGAATTAATAGTAAATTTAAAATGAAGTTAAAAATTAATTAAAATTTGTGGTAACTAAAAGAAATTTGTAAATATTTATATTTATTTTTATGGGAAGGTAATAACGGTTGAAAGACTGTAATGTAAATATCAAACGAATAATTTTTATTATTACAAATGATTTAAAATTATATATCAGATTGCTGCATAAATGCGCAGCATTTTTAATTTTCTACGAATTTTTTATCAGTCTTGTACCATGCATGTGCCGAAGTTCCAGATTAATGAAGAGGTCGCAGTTCCGCTGGACAAACAACGAGCACTCACATACAGGATTAGGCAAATGTATGTATCCATTCGAATATCTTTTTGTTAATTATTCTCTGCCGTAACCCGTCCGGATTATGATGTCGTCTAGTACCTATAAACCACAGATTTTAAATGACTCCAAATTAACAAATCTAGCGGTTTAAATCTGGTGACAAACCTTAATATTCCTGAACTCCCAGAGCAGAGCTCCATTGATATTCGTAAAAAATATATATATATATATATATATATATATATATATATATATATATATATATTAAAAATAATAGATTTTTTATTGGTTTTAGCGACCTTTTATTGAATTTTGATGTTTTTACGACGTTTCGACTTTTATTAATTCAGTCTTTATCAAGTATCTGGAAACAAGAATTATTACAATGAACATAAGAACTGTGTTTGTTTCGTGTGATAGATATAACAATTAAATTAACAATTTTAAATTTAAAATTAGATTAAAAAATTAATTACAAATTAGGTTAGCATTTAACATTGAAAATTAACTAAATTTAATTTAAAATAGCTTAAATGAATGGTAGGGGACATTAAGGTGATTAACATCTGTATGAATGAATTGGAGACCTAACGATTAAATTAACAATTTTAAATTTAAAATTAGATTAACAAATGATTACAGATTAAGTTAACATTTAACGTTGAAAATTAAATAAAATTAAAATAAAAAATAGCTTAAATGAATAGGTAGGGAGACATTAAAGTGATTAACATCTGTATGAATGAATTGGAAAGTTGAATTACACTACAAATAAGTAAAGAGAACAAAGAAAAGACAAATAAACTCACAGTTGTTGTTCGTTTTGTTTTACAAGGGTACGTATTCTGTGTAAACACATGTGTTTTTTTTAAATAGACATCCGAGACCAATTTTCTTAAGGAACGACCGTGCTTGTGCGGATATTGTAAGTGAACTAAGTCATTTTGTTTGCGGGGTTTTAATTTCTGTTCTTTGGAATTTGCAAGGTGGTCAGGACAGTATTTAGGGGTATATAGTTAACGTTGTTTTTTCTAATGGGAGCTATTTATTTCCGTTGTGTCTTGTGCATGCAGGGGGGGGGGGGGGGGTTGATTTTATATATTGTTTTATGAGAGGGTAATAGATTCATTCATTTAATTCATTTAAGCTATTTTTTATTTTAATTTTATTTAATTTTCAACGTTAAATGTTAACTTAATCTGTAATCATTTTTTAATCTAATTTAAAATTTAAAATTGCTAATTTAATCGTTAAGTCTCCAATTCATTCATACAGATGTTAATCACCTTAATAACCCCCTACCATTCATTTAAGCTATTTTAAATTAAGTAGATATAATAAAACACAGTTGCATAGTTTCAAAATAATATATATAATGTTAACACACTACATATGTTTCACCACACTGTGGCTTCATCAGGAGGATGAAAATAATGTGTTAACATTATATATATTATTTTGAAACTATACAACTGTGTTTTATTATATCTATATAATGAAGTTTCAACAAGTATCTCCTTCGTCGATTATTAATTTTAAATTAATTTTATTTAATTTTCAACGTTAAATGCTAACCTAATTTGTAATTAATTTTTTAATCTAATTTTAAATTTAAAATTGTTAATTTAATTGTTATATCTATCACACGAAACAACACAGTTCTCATGTTCATTGTAATAATTCTTGATTCCAGATACTTGATAAAGACTGAATTAATAAAAGTCGAAACGTCGTAAAAACATTAAAATTCAATAAAAGGTCGCTAAAACCAATAAAGAATCTATTATTTTTAATATTAAGACACGGCCAATAAAATAAAAAGAAAAATAAAATTCTTATAAACACTAAATATATATATATATATTATTATATTTCTGAATTGTGATATATAAAAATGTATGTAAATGTAATATTTATGAACGCCCCATAACGTTGGGCTCCATATATTATATTTCTGAATTATTTCAAAAGTTGGGCTGACAAATGAAATGTTACTATGAGTGTAGCAAGTAAATTAAAGAATGAATATAATGAGAATAACTGTTATCAATGCCCCACTAAGTTGGGATCGCCAAATGTAATGTTACGTTTATGTTGATAAATAAAATTGTTTCTTACGTACGGAAAAATAAAATGAATGAATGTCATAAAAACATGTAAAATTCAAATCGGGCTCATATATACCTATCTGTTTTAGTATCTTCGGCTAGCTTCTTTCTCTCTTCAGGGCTAAGGTCGGTTCACTTCTTTCCACTTTTACTTTCTTTACGTAATTTATTAAGTTGGGAACGGAACAATATCTCAAGTATATTACAAAAAAATCAAAGTAAAATATTGACAATTAACTTTATTAGGGATAAACGATTTTTTTCAAAGTTTGAGAAATTTATATTAATAATTTCGTGACACACAAGTAATATTAAGCGAGACACACTCGACGGTTGGTATTCGTACAGTATAATAATATGGTGTAAGACAGGTGCAATAATGTGTTGTCTTAGTAAAATAGTTTATAACAGTGACATGGCATCAAGTTTTACAAATACAAATAGTAGATGCCAATATTTAAATAATTTGACTAAAGATTGCAGTGATAAAATATCGGTGAAAGTAATATAAATAGTTAGTTATGGAATAACAAAGTAAAGTTCTAGAAATGTACATGCGCAAGTAAAAATGGCGCGGGAGCGTTTGTTAAAATTAGCAAAAACCTGAATCTTCGTATATGATCTCCGTTGCTTCTTGTGCCTGTGTTCTGGAGACGTCTTCACAACGGGAAACGGGAGAATGTTTCTGCTACGGTCCCTCGGGATAACTTGAAATTTGTTGAAATTTCCAAGTCCGACTGCGTCTAGAGCGAATGACCGATTTCGATCGTCAACGATGGTGGTCAAGCTACGGTGAGATTTTTATGGCGGTAAAAATCTTTAAAAATTCGTAAGTCTCGGACTATTTGGTCGGCGGCTGTTAAATTTTGTCCACAGGTGGTTGGTATGCAGGTGTAACGTTTGGTAATATTAAAAATCTCTTGCACTTAATAATTTTGCTTAATTATTTTAATTATTACGGAGCACCAAAAAAACGTGACCTTTCACTGTGACGACTAATGACCGACGCTTGTTTTTTTCACTTGTTTTTAATTGCATAACTTTCCGCTAAATCGCCCCATTCTTTACTTGCATTAAATTTGTTAATATTATTAAATTAGACAATTTTACTGTGTAAAATAGTTAAAAAAATTACAATTCGATTTATAAGATAATTTTAGTTGCATAACATATGTTTTATGTGTTTACAAACACTCCGTCAATATTGGTTTTTTCCTCGGGTTATTGCACCGTTGACATTGTGGGCGGGGCTTCATCGTTCAAATGCATTTGAAAATAAATACGTTACATTTGTTTGAATAAACACGCGTTAAATATGAATTTGAAAGAAAAATGAATATAAACATTATAATAAAAAAATTAGGAAAATAAGTTAATTATTTCAAGGTGAATTTGTCGCCAAAATAACGTATTTATTCTTTGAATCAATCTTTCCCCTTCTTAATATTAACGTACAAAGTAGATATAAATATTATGGTATAAACATTATGGTTACATATTTTCTTTGTTTCTTTCAGAGAGCGACTCCTTCTTGCAATGCCTCAATTTATATATATATATATATATATATATATATATATATATATATATACGGTGTTTCATTTAAAATAGAAAGTTAACATCATTTCCAGCTAAACCGGTCTAACACACCTTTTGTATGATTTCTAGCAAATAACTCAAAGAACTAAAAGAAAAAATTAAGGTGTGGCACCCTTTGACCCCCCTTTTTTTTTTGACGAACGCATATAGACGTGACACCCATTTTTAGTAGTAAGCTAACCTATTTACTTCTTCTAAAATTTTGATTTGATGCTTCCTTTACCAGATATTTTTTAGTGGAGGGTCGTTATTTCTGTAACGTTATTTTGGAACGGTACTGTCTTGGAACGTCTCGGAACGTTGCGTGCTTACAAAATAGCTTGTTACATTGGAACGGTTTAGAGACGCGTTAGCGGTAGATTGCGAGAACGAAAGAACGTATGTTCTTTCTTGTACTTTGGGAAACATGAAACGTAGAATCTATGGAAACGTTATACGTTATTGCATTTTACTCAGAAACGAGAAACGTAGTTGCGATAAACGCATTTGTGTTAGTTATATCATATATACATATTACATAATAAATAAAATAATTGAATAAATTCAAATATATATTTAGGTACAAAAAACTAACAACTTATTAAATACTTACAGATAATACACAAAATAAATATTTCACTCACTACTATTGGTATTGAGAAAAAGTAAATATTTCACATGGTTTGGGCTGAGTTTGTTTCTTCTTTCGGACAAAATATGTCCTGATTTCGAAAATAGTCTCTCACAGGGTACCGATGTTGCGACGGTTACAAATTTTTCTTTAATTAGCTCTCCCAAATTTGGAAAATTGTAATAATTTCGTCTCCACCATAACATGGGATCATCTGTTCTTGGAATTGTTGGTTCCTCTAAATAACGTTGAATTTCTATTAACGCCTTAGAATATGCTGTGCCAACAGGAACCGTAGTATCCTTTTTTTTTTCTCGAAATTTGCCCAAATATTATTTTCTTCTTGAACATTATCAATGTTCTGATTTTTTATTTCTAGTGCATCCTTATTCTTAGAAATACTTTTACGGCGAATAATTTCACTAAGTAATGAAGTTGCGTGCTTTTTTGCCTTTTCAAGTGTTTCTTCTCTGGAAAACCCAAGGGTTTTATACCTGGGATCCAAAAGTGTAAGTAGAATTAGCGTATTACTATTTTCCAGGCAATGCAATCTTCTTTCAATTCCTTTTAAAATAACCTTAATTATTTCTAAGAGTAATTCGGTTGTTGTTTTAGGCAAATGAGAATATTCTTTTGTAGATAAATCTGAATAAACATGAATTAAGCCGTCAGTTATTACAATAATTGTTGAAGCTGTTACATAAATTTCGCCACATATAAATTTCGTTGCGGTTTCTAGAGGTTTTAGAATTTTTACCATTTCTTTCATAAATTCCCACTCTTCAACAAGTATCACTGAAAGATCCTTACTAAGCAACGCGATTGTGGTCCGCAGAGATTCTTCTAGATCTATGAATCTATCCAACATATAGAACGTTGAGTTCCACCTAGTTGAAGCACACTGAATTAATTTTTTTGTCTCTTTGCCTGTCAATCTTTGCTGTTCCAATAGTTTTGCCATTGAAGAAGTACTACGTTTAAAATGACCAATAATATGTTTTACCTTCTCGAAGCTAACGTGTCGGCATAAGGAATTTAGACCTATTAACTTAGTAGTTCCATATGAAAAAGTTTTGGAAACCTATGTAAAAGTCCAATTAATGGAATATTGTGAAAAAAATTCTCTAATTGAGTCGAATCAGTCGGGGTTCAGAAAATATCATTCGTGTGAAACGGTTGTGCTGAGTGTTTGCGATGCGTGGGCGAAAGTAATTGATAAAGGCAAGTTTGCTTTAACTGTATTCTTAGACTTTAATAGGGCTTTTAAGACAGAGCCTTGTTGTTATGTAAATTAAATAAAATGGGAATATCTGGGTTAGCATTAGGATGGTTTGAATCGTACCTAAGTAAAAGTAGTCAAATATAAAAATGAGATGTCTGATAAGATTAGTATAAAATACGGAGTGCCCCAGGGAACAGTGTTAGGTCCACTATTGTTTATTCTGTACATTAATGATATAGTCAAAGAGGTTGATAATTACGAAATATGTATGTTTGCTGACGACACCATGATCTATATAGTTGGTGATGATATTAGGGAGATGGCGGATAGCATGACTGTCCAATTAAATAAATTGTATAAATGGGTATGTGAGAATAATATGGCACTGAATTTCAGTAAAATTAAGTTCATAATAATTGGTACTAAATATAAGATTTCTAAATTGAATTTTAATGATATAGATTTGTATATGGACTCTAAGAAAATAGACAGAGTTGAGAATATGAAATATTTGGGGGTAATATTGAATACTAATTTAGATTTCAAAACTCACGTTCAATACCCATCAAATAAAATTTCCAAAAAGATATTTTTCTTAAATAGATTTAGTCATAATTTGTCACTGTATGCCCCACTGTTGTTGTTTAAATCTTTAATAGCACCACATTTTGATTTTTGCTCTGCCATTTTATTTAGTATAAATGGGAATGAGATGCAACAACTCCAAAAACTACAGAAT
Organism: Melolontha melolontha; assembly: GCA_935421215.2. Taxonomy (NCBI): domain Eukaryota; kingdom Metazoa; phylum Arthropoda; class Insecta; order Coleoptera; family Scarabaeidae; genus Melolontha; species Melolontha melolontha. The sequence goes on along the minus strand of OW285241.1, from coordinate 18,149,059 downwards.
CAGGCTTTGCGAGTAGTATTAAAATGTAACAGATATACCCCAATTAATCTAATGCTAGACACTTTAAGTTTATTAAATGTAAAACAATACACAGTGTATAAGACAATGGCTTTCATCTATAAAATTAAAATTGGAATAATGCCTCCTTACTTAAGTGGCAAATTAACAACGATCGATCAAATTCACAACTACGGAACCAGAAATACCAACGATTATTATATTGAAAACTATAATAGGGTGCAAACAACCAAGAATGTGTTTGTGAACGGACTGAAACTGTTTAATAGTTTACCTACGCACATGAAATCCAGTGGCAGTTTGAATAGATTTAAGATCCTTGTGATAGAATTTGTTAGGGAAAACTTTTAGTTTAAGTCTTTTGTTATTGTTCTAACTTTCATGATTTATATTTTTAAAAATTTATTGTGCATGTACATAGCAGTCGCTAAATAAAGTTATATTATTACGTCACAAATTTATTATATTTTTCTAGAAACCATAAGCAAAAAGAAATATGTTTGTATATATGTAGAGTTTTTCGGCTTTTATATGAATTATTTACAAATATCATAAGAAATTTTAATTGAAAAATTTTGTCTACGTTGGGACTTGAACCCAAGTCTACGGTTTGCCGGACCGTTGCTTTACCAATTAAGCCACGATAGAACTTTGTTCAACACTAATTAGAAATGCATTATAAAGTAACAGTGTTAATGATTCAGATGTCAGTTATTGAAAGTAGATGTCAGTTTTGAAAGCAGCAGTCGGTTTTGAAAGCAGATGTCAGTTTTGAAAGCAGATGTCAGTTATTAAGAGCAAATGTCAGTTACTGAAAGCAGTTGTCAGTTTTGAAGGTTTAAATGAACGGATAAGAAATTATCATATATAAGTTTGTTAGAATGGGTTACCTTGTCGTAAACCCAAATACAACATATTCCAAATGACCCTTTCAACATACCTATCCATATAAATTAACAAAATCGATATATTTGTGTACGAAAACATTTTGTTATTTGTTTACAAACAACGTTAATCCTAAGCTTCTTAAATATCATGTATATTTATTTACTTTGCTATTAAAATTATCTAAATGTTTGTTCTTAAAATAACAGGCAATACGCTTCTGAATTATCATATATGCGCACACTATCGTTTAAAACTAGTGATACACAGTTCATGTAACATAATACTCTCTATTCCACAACATGCTTCGCTTCTCTTTAATATTTATGTAATGTTTAGCTTACGTTTTCTTTTAATTTAAAAAAAAAACTTCGCCGCTCAAGATAATTTTATTCAATGGATATAAATCTACGTTTCCCAGTAAATTTAAATTAGAATAAAGCAAATTAATACAAACGTGTAGTGTAGTTCACCAGTACTGTAAATTAAAAATCGACCTTTTTTTCGGTCTATAGATTCCTATGTGTGTAGTATATATTTTACATGATTCGTTAACACTTAAATTTTATCAATAAAATTTATATATTTATTATACGAATGCCGTCAAGATTATATTCATGCATGCATATATTGGTGTGTAGATGTGGATTCGTGCGTGTGTACGTGTAGCTGTGGCGTGGCTGTGTGTGTGCGCGTTTCAAAACTTACTATTTGATGTGTGTGTGTATCCATAATTAATCACGAAATTCACTGAAAATGCGGATGAAAGAGAGAAACGGAAGAGAAATTGGTTTTGGTAATATCGTAAAGTATGTCAGTGACAATAACATTGGATTAACATAAAATACAATTTAAAAATACATAAATATTGTATATATATATATATATATATATATATGTATACAAGGTTACCGCCGAATAGCGCCAAAGCCTATGCGAATCTGAAGAACACGTATAAATATTTAACTGAAAATCTAGAAAGAAATTTATTTGTAATTCATCAAAAATTTCCAAATTTTTAGTGCAAAAATGTAGATAAAAGTCAGTCCATGTCTATGTTTGTCCTATATTTGGGAAAATACAGCTAACGAGTTCATGGACCTGCAAAAAAGTCAATAAAATTCCTATACTTATACGATAATGTCTAACAATAAGTTCATTATTCTTAGGAATAGTGAATATTTGTCTTTTCTACCAAAGAATTTATGCAATATAATCGGCCGCACATATAGTCTTTTTATTCCTATGTTTTTCTGTGGCTATCAATAATAGCCTTTACGTCGAATATGTCGACAACCTTATGGAGCATTTGTTTTAATGTAATTATAGCTAAATAGTTTGAACGTTAAATTTCTTTTAAAATAAAGTTATTATGTTTATAATCAAACAAAAATAATAATTAATGGTTGGCTTTATGTAGCGTCTCCAAAGGATACTGGTTTTCAATTATTTGTATGCAATTATTTATATTCTTTTTTTTCCTTTGATTTTTGGTAGTACTGACAAATACCGATGTATGCGAACAGCGCAAAATTCGTCGGTAAAAATAATTTTTTCTTTGTCTCATTAATAATATTTCTTTTGCATGTTTATATCCATTTCACAATATACATATATATATATATATATATATATATATATATATTGCATTTAATTCTGCATTTTCATTTGTACTGACAACTTGTGCAGTTGATGTCGCGGCTTGTTGCGTCTACAATCTAGGGCAAAAGTGATTTGTCGAATTGTAGAATTAAATGCAACAAATTATAGCGCCAATCGCATGTAAAATGAGATTTAATAATTATTAATTCTCATACACATGAAGTTCATTACAGTTCGTATATATACACGTAGTATAGAAGTGAATATCATGTCTGTCTTCGGTAAGGTGCACTGATGATCTGTAAAAAACAGTGAAATATCGATATATGCACATTCCGCGCAGATAAGTTTTTCAAAAAATTTTTCATTTGTACTGACAACTTGTACAGTTGATGTCGCGGCTTGTTGCGTCTACAATCTAGGGCAAAAGTGATTTGCCGAATTGTAGAATTAAATGCAACAAATTATAGCGACAATCGCATGTAAAATGAGATTTAATAATTATTAATTCTCATACACATGAAGTTCATATATATATATATATATATATATATATATATATATATATATATATACAAGTGTCCCGTATCGTTATGATCAAATTTTAGGAGTGTAAAGTAGACTTCATTTCAAGTAACGAAAACGCAAAACTTGTATATCCATTTTTATTTGTTTCAAAGTTACAGATCTATGAATGTGATTGTCAGATCATGAAAAAAAAATTTTATCCTAAAATAAATAAACACGTGTCGTAGTGCATACAGTAATTTCTTGGAGATCTACAAATAGGAGTACTGGAAATTGATTTATGATAAAGAAGGTTCTTACTTATTTCGTAAGTGCTGAACCATGAATATCATAGAATAAACAAATGTTCAGATGACTGTTAACATTGCATTTTTTAATAAAGTATTACATTACGTTTAAGTTCATACAACAGCTTATTAGTGAGTGGACACGTTTTCTTTATTCAAAATGCCTTACCGATTTTTTTCTCAAGAGTATGCGGACATGCATTTTGTGTATGGCTACTGTAACGGCAGTGCACGTCAAGCAGTTATTGAATACCGACATCGGTTTCTCGATAGGCGCATTCCTCATTACAGAACGTTTCTGGAAGTACACAGACAATTTCGGGACTGCGGAAAGCGCGATTATCTCTTCGACCGAGGAGTAAATTTGCCAGCAGACTTAGGGGAAGAAGCAGTAGCTATAATTACAAGGGATCCAACTCTCCGTGTACGTCCAATCGCTAGACAACTAGGAGTGCCACGAATGACAGTTTGGCGAAGTTTAAAACATTAAGACAGTCACGGCTTCATTTTAATTTCTGCAGGGTGTTACAAATCTGAGAAACAAAATCCCAAAGCTATACTCCCATCTAAATTTCAACATGAATTTTCTATTAACGTTAAGGCGGCCCTAATCGATGACTTGTTGATTGGTCCTGTTGTTCTTCCTGGGAGGTTAAATGCGGAAAATTTCTTATTGACGAACTGCCAGGTCTTTTTGAGGATGTCCCACTAAATGTTCGACGAGACATGTGGTTTCACATAGATGGGACACCACCACATTTCGGAATTGCTGTCCGAAATTGGGTTAACGTCAATTATCTAAGATGGATTGGTCGAGGTGGTCCTGTTGCATGGCCACCCAGACCACCCGATCATATTCCCCTTAACTTTTATTTATGGGGGTACATGAAAAATTTAGTCTACGCGCAAGTTACGAACAAAAGAGAAGAGTTATTGGATCGTATTCACCTGGCTGCCGAGCAATCCTACAAAAAGTATGAAATTCGGATAAGTACTTCTTCTGTTGGCTTACGGGCACAAGCCTGCATTCAACAAGGAGGTGGACATTTCGAAAATATTATTAATTGAACATTTTTAAATAAAATCTGTTTTTATTGACTTTGGGATTGATTACATTTTTTTTCATGATCTGACAATCACTTTTGTAATCCTTTATTAAAAAGGCAACGTTAACAGTCATCTAAACATTTGCTTATTGTATGATATTCATGGTTCAGCACTTACGAATTAAGTAAGAACTTTCTTTATCATAAATCAATTTCCAGTACTCTTTTTTGTAGATCTCCAAGAAATTACTGTATGCACTACGACACGTGTTTATTTATTTTAGGATAACATTTTATTCTGCGACGTTAAGAATCACAGGCCTGTTATTGAATCGTATAACTTTTTTTTAAATAAAATCAGTTTGTATTGACTTTAGGATTACATTTTTTTTCGTGATTTGACAATCACATTCATAGATATGTAACTTTGAAACAAATAAAAATGGATATACAAGTTTTGCGTTTTTGTTACTTGAAATGAAGTCTACTTTACACTCCTAAAATTTGAACATAAAGATACGAATTTATATATATATATATATATATATATATATATATATATATATATATATATAAATATAATAACTTCGTGACCTTGGTATGATATGGTAAACCTAATCAGTAGGCGATTAAAGGTCTGTATATTACTTCAAAATATATGTATTTAAAAAACATGATTTTACATACATATATATATATAATCTACTTTACAAAATGAAAAATATATTAGAAAATAAAATATTCTACTTTCCCTTATCAGAACCTGATATGTAGTTATTGAAGTCAGTATATATCACAAAATAACGAGATTACATTAGTTCAAGATATCTAAAATATCTTTGAGTGACTTGAAATGTGTACTGTTTTATCAGTATTGTTGGCATAAAAATTCTTTGATATTCGATATCTCGCTTACATTGGAATTTTTTTACATTGAAGAGATTTTTTTAATCTATTTGAATATACGCAAAAAATAAAGAAAATCATTACCGAAAAAATGTTGTATATTGATTTTATTTTCGTCCGGTCCAAGTTTTAAAAGATTAAATATGGTACGTTATTTGACAAGCTTATCTCACGGTACACAAACGTAAGTACCTGCACCCGATAAACAATGTATTATTATTACTAAAAGCTTTTAGTAGATTTTATAAAAACAAACATGTTTACAATTTAAAAGGCGTGACCAACTTAAAAATATAAACAGAATAATATATCCATTTCGTTTATGAGTAATACCTGGTTACAGTAAAATTCCGAAATTACACTGTATCCTCTTCTCTTTTGTTAGTCAAATAATGATCGACTGGACTTTTTTCTTTGTTTCTTCTTTACTGGTGTCCATTTAAATCAAATATTGTTCGTATTATTTCTTACAAGTTAAACATGTTTCTTTTCGGTATGCGGGAAACGGGCTGTTTATCTAATAGCGTTGATATTTCGACAAATATTTGAAAGGGTGGCGAGGAAACAAGGTTTTGTTTAACGTGGGGAACAAATTTGTCGTTTCTTTTTCTTTTGTAGTGGCCGAGAACAACGGACAGGATACATTTGAACAAGTTCGACAAGCCTACTATAAATACCCGCAGATTATACAAACAGTGAATTTAACAAAATAATACGAAATCGATAATGAAATACTTGAGAGTTTATAAATTGTAGAAGCGAAAACTTAGTTTAAAACTACAGTAATTTCGACTTCTAAAATGTTGTAATAAAAGCTTTTCTGATTTCGCTAAAGCGTTCGATTCGATTGACCACAATATACTCATCACTAGAGTAGACCAATTTCCGTGCGCGCCATGAGCGCCGGTATGGGAGTGTAATTCGAAATATATTAGATTATGCGATAGAATAGGGACGCAACATGAGCTTGTTACCGACATAAGTATAGAAGTAGAGACAGAAATAATTAAATATACATTTGGTTTTCTGCTATTAAAGTAATATGCTTAAACACACGAAAAATAAGAATAGTACATATTATAGCAGCGTTGTATGTACCTATAAATAAAATGGAAAATGTATAAAATCAGTGATTGTGTGCGCGACAGAGGATTTAAAAAACCACTTACCGTTTTAAGCGTCTTCCAAGGATTGACAAACTGGAGAAACTCGATTGTATATTTTCAACATCAGGTGCGTTTCTAAGGTTATTTCTGAAAAACATGTCCGCCGTGAGGAAAAAATATGTTTATATTCGGAAAACGAGCGTTCTACATCTAGTGATGTTATATTCGCATAATCAAACTACTTTTTTAAGCAACTTAACGCATCTGTAGACGTGCCCTCACAAATACGTGTTGAGGTGTCAAAATCTGAATTTCTGTCTAAAACTTTCAAATTTAATTAGAACACTTTCACTTTTTTCGTCTTCTACAGCACACAGTTGTGCGTGAACATCTTTAACGATTTGTAGTGATTCCCCTAACGACAGCGACGAATTTTCTTATTATGTTATTGCTTCTTCTAGTCCCAAGTAATTCTCACGAATACTTTGTAAATCCATTTTAATATGGGCATTTTGAAATTTTTTCTGGCTTGTTTTGATAGCTGCACTGTTACGCCCAGAAAATTGTTTCTGAGACCTTTTGGTAATTTTTGAACGTGTAATTACTTTATTTGTTTACTTTAAACCTTCGTAGCCTTTTCAAACTTTATCCTTCCGCTAATTTATATTTTATTTGTCATATTCCCTAATTATCGAACCATTTAGGCTTCTTCAAACTCGTTATTATTATAAAAGCTTCTTATGCATAAATGTTTTGGATGACCGTATATCCTTAATATTCCTGAGTAATTTTCCTGCCTTCTCTGCGCAGTCGCCTCTTTGTGTGATTTATGCGTACTCATGGTTTTTTTTATTATGCTTTATGCGAGTTTCGTTACTTTTAAACGATGATTACTTACTGAACGAGTCATTATTTTAATTATGGAATTTTGGTAATGCTTTCAGGGCGATTTATCTGATTGTTTAACCTTTATTTTAAGTTTTATTTTGGAATTTCCCTGTCATTTGCTTTGTACGCCATCTATGCGGCATATAGGATTACTTCAGTTTTAGTTTGCTTTGCATTTTTCTGTAATTCAAATTTGTCAATTATCTTTTTCTTGGTGGCGATTTTATTCCCGAATTTCAGTTTATTAGCTTCTGTATTCACACCCTGTTGTTGTCTGGGTTTTTTTTTGTTTATTTCCTTATTTTTAACATTTTCTGCTGGAATGAGGTTTTTGTAACTATGACGCAGTTCACCCTCTCCTATAAATTTCGTACAGCCGAAGGTAAGGCTCTCTATCTTTATCGTGCAAGCTCTGAAGCACTCAGAAGTTCGAAACCTAAGTCAAGTTTTGTTTTTTTCCCAATTTAAATTTTCTGCATAGGCAGGCTTTGTTCATACTTGACTGATTGGCTTTAATTATTCTTTAGTGAAGTGTAAATTTTATTCGACCTCGTGCTTCAGGTGAGTTTTAACTTGGAGACGGCTGTAATTTTCCGCAGCAACGTACTCCGTTTTTCTTTTGTTTGGTATGAACTTCCGTTTATTCGATTTCTTTTTCCTTAATTTAGGGCTGTAGTTTACGGCTCAGGGGGAAGATTGCGCGGGAAATCCAGACGTAGACAGCATTCCGGCAGTAAGAGTTCCGACATCCACGTTTTCCGGGACTCCGGTAACCACGTTCTGGAGGCCACTGCTTAAGAATTCTCGCAAGGTAGTGTGGTAAATTTTAAATTGACGCAATATCCAGATTCACGAAGAAATCCCGAAATTTTTGGCTTTAATAGTTTTATTCTATTATATAAAACAAATTTGTGTGCAACCACGTGCTGCATGGTTCGAGACGCCATTTTGACGAAAACAGAAAAACTACTTTAAAATAAATTTATTCCGAATACTTTTGTAATTTCATATAATTTATCGACTTAATTTTGATTAGTTATATGCTTACGTTAAATTTAATTTATATTTTCTTTTAATTAATTCAAGTGGCTTAAACGCTCTAATTATATAATTTTGAACCTAGTTTTACTTTTACTCATACTTGGGTTGAGATGAAGGTATCTCAAATACCATGTTTGTGTTTCGTTTCAAATTTGCTGTTTCGGTCTTTGCTGCTTAATCCTACCTGGATCCTGCTCCTTCGACCCACCACAGAATCCTTTTTCCATTGGGGCTGCTAACCTAACCCAACGGTTAGCTCAGGAACCCGTGGGGTCGCTAGTCCCCAGTAACCTATCTCTAGGCTACCCTGTGCTGGTTTATTATTATTATTATTATTATTATTATTATTATTAAAATGCAATAAATTTGTCCAACTTCCGACTACGGGCGAAACATACATATTGCTATAGATTTTTCCTTGGACAAGAAAGGAAATATGATTGAACAATTTTGAACTCTATAATGAAGGACAATTTTTAAAAAAATTGGCTATTTCAGTTGTATGTTTATTTATTTCAGACGGGGATCGTTATATATATATATTTTATTTTATAAGTAAAAATTTTTATGATGTATGAAATTATGATTAGCCCTCGTATATTTAGGTTGACCAGAGGATTGAACTTGCCGCTTTTCCGGATATTGTATTTGTTAAAATGTGTTGTCTGTATATATTTTGATTTTATAGATGGTAGGGATGGTCAGGCGGATGTTGAAATTTCATTTTTGAGTTAGAGATATCTTGACGGTTAAAGTGATCGGTTTATTAAAGAATAAAATTCTCAATTTTATTCTTTGTTTTATAAAATCGGGTTGAATATTGTTTATGCATTTATTGTAAGGTGCATGTAAATCTTAATTCGATTTTTGCGAGTGTTTTGATGGTTATAAAATATTTTTTTTATGAATAAGATATCTCTCGTGCATTTTATAAATTGTACATGGATCTATGTAAGTTGATAAAATATTTTGTTTATATATTTGATATCACGATTATTTTCATTATTATAATTTCATGTACTTCTTGTAATAATTTATATTTGAAAGTAGTATATGGGTATTAGAGAAAGTTGTCATGTTTTTTGTAAGGGAAGTTTTTTCTTAAAATAATTTTCGAGAACATTTTTGAATTCAAGGTTGGAGTTTTCTTTAGTGGGGATTGACCTTGTTGTGTTATTTTTGCGCATGACAAAATTCAATTTTCGTGGGTTTCGAAAACTTAGTTGTTTTTGACATTTGTTTGAAGGGGTCAAAGTAGAGGTTAAACTTGACAAATTTCACTAGTATTTATTAGTTTTATGTTTGATCGAGTGTCACAAGGGGTTTTTCTCTGTGTGCGAGTCATTATTCACAAAGAGTGTTTCCTCATTGCTACTGTTTGATGATGCTTTAGCACCCTATACACTTTGTAGAGGGATTTTTTTTATTTTTTTTAAAAATAAACTAACAAAGGAACTGATTAGATTTTTATTTGTGTTTATCGTTTTATTCTGGGAAAAAAACTTGAACCTGATCCATGAGGAACGATTCATGAGATGGGAGATCGTGGATTCTACTAGACTGAATAGCCGGCAATATAAGCTGTAGTGTGAATAAAAAATTAATAAGCAATATCAAAGTAAATTCCACTGCAATATGTTTTCTTAGTGCGACTGAAGGCTTTTCAACAAAGATTCGGAATCATAGTCCTTAATAGCTTAGTGGTTAAAGCATTGGTCCAGCCAAGCCACGGACGTGGGCTTGAATCCTGCTTAAGGGCGAATTTTTTCCAATAAATATCCGAATAATTAGCGTCGTAAAATGTAGAAAGCATATTTACATACGAGTCCTTATATTGTCAAAAGAAATAACCATGTCATAGGTATAGTAAATATATCTTTGTCTCCAACTTTCCGGACGTAACGTTTGCTTTTACAGAAAGATAATAATAAATGAAAACTGTAATTTTATCTCCAACGTTCAACAGTAATAATTAGAGATAATAGTAAAATATTTATAATACTGGCATGATATAGAATGTGTTTTCTTTCCTTATCGCTTTAACCGATGTGGTTATTTTCAAAAGTGCCATTATTCATTACCTTTTTTGTACAAAACGGCTAAAACAATAGATACTAATAAGTAACGATCGATTTTCATGAATTTCAAAACACACAAACAATAGAACAAAATACAACGAAAAAAAAAACGAAAACAAAAGAATCATAAAGATAATCTATGTAGCACTGTGTATGCATGATCGGTGTGGATTACCATTGTTTTAAAGACCAAACGCAAATGTTCTTACGAAATGATTTTCTATTAGAATATGATCGTAAATCTAATCGACAGCGCCACGTACTATCTCTCATAACTGTCCGCTATATCTAAATAATACAACAAGAGAACGGTAAGTAATAGTATGATATTTGAAGAGGAAGAAGAAGAAGATGGAAGAGAAGGAAGAAAAATAGACGAAGAAATACATTAATAAAAAGGCTAGGAAACGCCACCACCAACAGCAGCAACAGCACCAACAGAAACAGCTGCAAAAACAACACCAACTACAACAGATATCTAACCAGTCTATGTCTCTGTTTTAATATTATAAGTATGGATGCAATGATATAGATGGATGAAATGAAAACAAAATGAATAGTGTTTAAACGTAAGATTAAATGATGTCGCCTAATTTTGTATAAGGCGCGTTTAAAAATTTATTTTCTATTAAAATCTTGGCACACAAGATATAGCTGATTAAAAAAATTTACGATTTAATGAATATATACCATTTATTGATTAAATATTTGAAACAGATTTAAAATTGAGATCAGAATTTCGAAATGGTTTATCACGCGTTCATTCGAATCGTGTATTTTATTTAAAAACAACTTTGCTATACTTGATATTACCAACGCAGACTATCTTTCTTAACCTATGCTTTTTAAAATTGCAAAGAATTAAAAATATAAATATCTTAAATTCTTTGAAAAAGGCATCACATGCCGAAACATGTAAGATTGTCTTAAATATATACATTTTGAAGTAAAACCAGATCTTAAATCGCCAACTAATTGAATCTACCATAACATACAAAGGTCACGAAATAATTATATATATATATATATATATATATATATATATATATATTGTAATGTGTATTTAATAGTCCGACACTGGACCTCCAAATATAATAGGTTATTGTCAAGGGCAAACGTTGGAGTGCCAAATATAATAATTATTTTAGCGTCAAAACGCTGGAAACAGCCAAAATAGAGTTTTGGTTTAAAAGAAAATTTGATATTTAGTATAATTTGGAAAATTATCTAGCATGAGTTCACTAAGCATCTCCAGGGTCGTGAATATTCTTGTCTGGCAAAGAAACAACAGAAACGACTTGATTTGGTTGCTTTAAAAAATGTTTATTAAAAGGAAAAGATCTTATCTCTATAGATGAATATTAAATTTGGTATAATATATTTGGTAATGTTTAACAAATCATACAGGTTAAACAAAGACTTAACAATTTATTTATTGAAAACATAATAGAATTTAAAGATTATGTGGAACTTCTTAGGGGAAACAAATATTTGGCTGCACAAACAAAATTGGTTCTGGCAATTCCAAATCACGCTTAATAAATGTATATGTATATAACCTTCTTACATACAATTGTTCTAAAATGGTCATTGGTTTAATCTTTATCCACTGCCGGTAAGCAAATGCATCTGTTCTTCTAATAATACCAGTAATACAGACTTAGCACAAAACCTTCTTCAAACTATTCTAATTTACTACTAAATACTCCTAATCTCTGCGATCAGCCTTGGTCCACCTGACGTACTGATTAAAATGTTTCCAGATTCAGGCTATGATGGTCACAAACTGAACGAATACCTTCAGATAATGAATTCTTCAGTACAGCAAAGTAAACAGTCTCATTCGGATAATGGATAAACTTGTTTTTCAGGTTATACGGGTCCTAGAAATATCCCATAAATATCCCTGTTTGGCTCGGGGTGACCAGTTAAGGTTAAAACAGGAACGGGTAGCTGTATTCTCTCAAAATTAAAACGTAAAATAATTATTTTGATCACAACAGAATATATGAGAACGTATAACAGATGGTAAAAGGAATATGACGTTTAAATTACTTGTTTCAAACGTTTTTTTTAAAAATTCTTCTTTCCAAATAAAAACACATTTGAACTATTCAAAATGCCAAAATTCTCTCTCTAATTGTTTCAATAACCCCATAGCAACCCAACAGCTTTTCTCTTTTTAAGTTCATTGGTCGCTTTAGTTATACGGAATTTTCCAAAGTATTTGACATTTATACAATAATTTTGATTCTTAATTAATATTATGAACTTATTGGTTTACAATTAAATTTTCCTTCACACATAACCTTTGATATTACCAAACATTAACAATAGTATACAATATTAAATAAATTTACATAGTTTTATAATTTTGGTTAATGTAAGAAAGTCATATACTTTTGAAATTTGATTATAGATTTGACACTCTAAATTAAAAAAAACAATACAAATATAATAGACTTCCAACCTTCTAAGAAATCCCAATAATAGAAATGTAGCGAATTAAAGCTAGTGTCTTCAATAAATCAATTAACATTTTTATTATAATATATATATATAGAAAGGAAAATTGATTTGTGGGGAATTCAGCAAAATTAAACTCTATTACTTAAGTCAGTTCTTTATTCTTTATCCCAATATTTTGCATCAAAATCGTATGCTTCCTCAGGGGTCACTTCTTAAAGTGACCCCCTGAGGAAGCATCTGCTCTTAAGCAGACGGAAATAAATTAACTACTTATTAAATAAAGAAAGTCGTTAATACTTACAAATGTGAACTGTTTTTTGTATGGAGAAATTACCCGCCTCAATATCCATAATGTTTGCAATATTTTAAAGTAATCCGACTAATAACAACGGCGTACACATAGTTTGCTCCGAAAGTACAGTTTAAAAGCCAGGACAAACACATTTAAAAGAGAGGCACAACGTGTAGTTTTGATGAACATAAGCAGTCCTCGCACAAATGCATGCTATCTGTCACAAAGTTAATACATATAATGTTAGAGGATGATAGTGTAAAAGATCCGGTAATGTTGTTTTTTTTAATTCCAGGTGTGTAACATCGAATTGGAAAAGTCACTATTCATGATCAAGGTCACTAGTTTTATACACTGGTGTGCGAAAGTCAAGGTGTCTATTCTTTAAAATGTGTCGTCCCACAACAATTTTACATTCAGAAAAGAAAACACGTGTTATACAATCAATAAATGACACAAAAGATTGGGAAGGACCAATGTGTTAAACGGCAATAGATAAGTTGGTATTTTGTGTGGTTTGTTGTTTAGAATTTATGTTCATTGAGATGGTTAGCAAGTAAGCATATATTGCACATAAGTTGTTCGTATCAGATCTGAAATTCATCGAATTAGCGTTGTTATTGATCTCTACCATTTCCAAAAACTCTCTACACTTTAAGTTGTTTACTGTCTGAAGGACTTTAACACTATTAAAATTAGGTGTGTTATCATTGTAAATCATATGTGAAGACAAGGCGCATCTGTTCTTACCAGTCCGAATGTCACTCTTGTGCGTGGCGAGTCTAGTTTTTAGCCAAGTGGAAGTATGACCTATGTACACCTGACTGCATCCATTGCAAGGAATGCAATACACAACATTGGACCGGAAGGGCAGAGGCGTCAAGTCTTTAGTTTTACTAAAAAAGTTTCGTACTGGGTTGTAATTGTAAAAACCTAATCTAATTTCCTCTGTGGAGAGCACACGAGAGAGTCGTTCTGACAAACCAACAATGTAAGGAAGTCTGTAATATTTGAATGTTTTGGGTTGTTCAGCAATGGTTTTGTTCGGAATTGGATTGTAGGAAGTAGGTGTGGTGAAAATTAATTCAGATAGAATGTTAAATTACCACTCTAATCACTCGAATAGCCAGAAAATAAATCTCATCTTAGGCATGAAACATAGGGTTTCTAGGATAAGCCACCCTTCCCTCAAACAACGAAATCTCAACATTTTAAGTAGAATTTTCTCAAATAACATTTATCCACGCAGTTTGATTAACAAACTAATTTTCACCACACCACACCTACTTCCTACAATCCATATGGTGTAAACTAGAAATATGCAACAAAATCATCGAATAGTGATGTCTTTTATGTACTTGAGGTAGAAATATCGAGTGAACGAAACGACTACAGAGAAGTCGGCCAACAGACCATGAAAGCGGCACGAGTGTCTGGATATCTAAGAAATAACACCTGGAAAAATAAATATCCACATCAGAGACCAAAGTAAAAATATATAAAGCCATGGTAATACTAAGAATGACGTATTTATCCTATACTGATATACCTATGCCGACACAAGCAGAATTAAAGAACTGATATGAATAACTGAAATGAACACTTTAAGAATGATAGTGGAAAGAACAAGGAAAGATAGAGTTAGGAACGAAGCTATAAGAGAAGAATACGGAATCGGAGATGTCGTTAGAATTGCCAGAGGAAAGAGAAAACATGGAATGAACCAGAGATGTAAAATTACCGTAATATATATTTTTGGTAAATTACCGTGGTAAATTACTGCTCTTTTTTTACCAAGATTTATTCTTGCGTAATTTACCATTTTTTGAGTAAATTACCATGGTAATTTACCACACTTTTTTATTGTTTAAATAAAACCCCTACAACAAAAAAAAGGCTTATACATTTTATTAAAGGAAAAAAAAAATAAAGAGTACAATATTAACATATTTTAAAATTAAACAATATTCTGAAAATAGAACTAAACAATGATTTTTCATTATTACCATTATGTAATATGTAATGCTATGTACCTACATAACTATTCCAGATTACTCCGTCTCAGTATTGCAATTCGAATCAGAACATTCCAACTCTTCTGTTGGGAGTTCTTTCAGTGCCGGATTTTCTTTCAGTTTTAAATTTAAATTCACATATACCAACTTAGCAGCTCTTTCATTAGTTAATCTATTTCGTTTTTTACTGTGTATAATACTAAACATTGAAAAACTTCTCTCCGTCGCACATGTTGTTGGTGGGCTGTTCAAAATTTCTATTGCGACTTTACTTAAAGCTGTAGTACAACAAAGTGATTTCCACCATAATACAGAATTCAATTTGCCTGTCTCTATTGCTTGCCATATAAAATCTTTTGAAAACAATTGTTCTTTCGATTTGTAATAAGCAACCTCAGTCATAATTTCTGCTATATCAGATCCACTAACTAGATGCGTTGATAGTTTGTTAAAATATGTCAGTGCTGTGATATATTCCTCGTTATTGAGATTTTTGCCTATACATTTTGGATCTAGTAAATTGGCAGCCAAATGTATAGGTGTTATAGCCATTTCTCTCCGTGATTTTAAATGTGATAGGACAGCATTTAGTTCTGAAACTGGGCATGCAGCAATCAGTTGACCTTTCAGGTCTTGAAAATATTCAACAACATGAGATATGCAAGGTTGAGAGGTTTGTATATTCTTTAAAATTACGGAGACTGGGTGTAAAACTGTATATAATGTATCAACTCTTTCCCAAAACAGATCATCTAAAATATTATTTTTTATTCTTTTGTCTAAAGTATTAGCTATAGTTTCTGTTATAGCCAATTCTTCTAATTTTTTTTTATTTATCCTTAAGCTTTCTAAACAGAAAATATTAGAGCACCATCTAGTTTGGCCAGGAAGTTTAAGAGATTTTAGTGTGTTTGATTTTTGTAATGCTCGCTGTTCATCTTGTATATTTTTAAATGTAGCATTCAAAATATGCGATTTTTTAATAGTTTTTACTATGACTTTACAATCAGTAATTAAACATGCAAATACTTCCAATTTTAAAATATCTTGTGTGAATAAATTCAAAATATGAGCACATCCATAACAAGAAAAATAATTAGACGGGTAAATATCACTAATTAATTTCCAAGTTGATTTCATATTGCTAGCGTTATCAGTCACTATGCTTATAACTTTATTAATACCTAAGTCGTCAATAACAGAATTAAGTAAAGAACAAAGATATGCAGCATCGTGGCGATTTTCCTTGCAGTCAATTACTTTAAATAAAACTCGTTCTGGACATGTAATTATTATATTTATAATGGATTCGTTTCTAATATTACTCCACCCATCAACTTGAATTCCAATTGTTTTAGCCTTTGCTATTTTTTCATTAACTAACTGATTTATTTGAGAGTATTGTTTATCTAAAAGCGCATTGGATAACTGATATCTAGTCGGCAATCGTAAAGATGGTTTAATTTCTTTAAACAATTTTTGCCAATGAACATTTTCCGTAAAATTTAAAGGGGTATTACTAGCAAAGCATGCTCTTGCTAAGAGATCCCAAATTCCTCTTCTTCTGATTTATTCATTACATCCACAAAAAAATCCAAATTTTCACTGTAACCGGATTTAGTGGTGCTTGCAGCAGATTGTGGGCGAGAATCGCTTGAAATCGTCTTTCCATCGTCGTCTTCTAAATCTGTTTGCGAAGAACTTTTTCTTTTCGGAATCTCTAAAATGTTAAATACTTTTCGATAAAACCCAATAGGAATCAATCAAAATTACTCACCTTTATTTATTGCTTTAATATTCTTAACACTTAATGCTCTTGATTTTGATTGTGTTTCATTCTTTATTTTACGAGGACAACGAATGCACTTATTCTGTAAGTGACTGGACATTCTGGTTACATTTAAAACATAACTTTGCGAACAGAAGTTACACGAATATAATTTCGAATGTTTTGTGGATTTTGAAAATGCTGTTAAAATAACTTTTTTTATTTTATCTTTTCGCCCAATCCCAGCGCACTGCACTACGAGTAGTATATTCACAAACTTTATATAGTTCAACTTATACACCGAAATCTTTTGAAAGACTACTTCATTCGTTATATAAACGGATGATTCACGAGCATTTACATCTGCTAGAAAGGGACTTTCCCAATCACCGAGTGTGCAATGTCATACGTGTACATAGACGATGTTTTACTTTGTTTGTAATTTACAGAAATTTTATGTGGTAATTTACCGTAAATGACGGTAATTAATTTGGTAATATACGGGGTAATTTACCGACTTACATCACTGGAATGAACACGTCCAAAGCGTAGATAAAACCAGGCTGGTAAAAATAGCAAGAGAGTAAAGGCCAACAGGAAAAAGAGACCCCGAGAGGCTTTTAAGAAGGTGGAAGGAATTCCGCTGAAACGTCTTGATCGATCTGTAAAGAAAAGAGACGTAAATAAAAGAAGAAGAAGAAGAGCTTACTGGCAAACATTCTTTACATACAATCCTTGTCATAAACAGCTTTCGAACGTCCGTAAATTTCGAGAGGCGTGCAATCTTTCAGCAAGTTCTATCAAGGATCGTCGTTGCTTGGTACGCATCTCAGATTTTGAATGATAAATGACACTGTTACTCAACGACGATACACGACGGAAAATGAAACTTT
The DNA here is from genome assembly GCA_935421215.2 of Melolontha melolontha. Lineage (NCBI taxonomy): Eukaryota > Metazoa > Arthropoda > Insecta > Coleoptera > Scarabaeidae > Melolontha > Melolontha melolontha. The sequence continues at coordinate 18,131,237 of OW285241.1, read as the reverse complement.
GTATGCTAAGGCGAGTTACTCGTAGTGACCGTTTCTATTCGCAATACTCACACAATGACGTTGTTGGAGACCTTATACGAGGGATGTCTTTCATGTTTTACATACTAGGAGAGGGCGACACTAATCAAATGTCAGGACTAAAAATTAACATTCATCTTTAGTTAGCCTAAAACCCAAGGTGAAGAAAAGCAGACAAACGTCATCGGTTCTCGAAGTGTCTCCAAAAATATGGTCTTGAAAGCAGGTCATGTAGCAACAATTTCTCTTCAAGATTAAAGAACTGTTACTGCCAATTGGTATGCCGCGCAAGAGAATTTTTAAGCAACAAAACAGGAGCAGTCGACGCCTTCAAAAACGCAATTTTGCCTGTACCAACAAACTATTGGAATAACTGCTTCCAGAGTTGGTTCGACCGCATGTAAAAGTGTATTAATCTTCGTGGAGAGTACTTCAAAAAACAATAAAGTCTGTAAAAGATATCTACTGTTTCATTATAGCTCTACATGCAAAATATAAAAGACTACCTTAATATATCTATCCACCCTTGCAGTATCTTTCAAGACTTTAATTTAGGACACTTTCTTATTATTTAATTCGTAAACTACAATAAATACTGATTTGTATACCCACTTTTCTTGAGAATTTTCAATTGATTTTACTCTCCATTACTTCCCTAAAGTAAATTTATTATGAAAGGTGTAAATAAAAACTGTCTTTTTCGGTCACTAATACTTCACGATCTTTATCTTTCTCCATTATAAGTCCTTCTCCATATATCATATTTACCTATTCACGTCGACATAACTTCAGATGCAGTACAAGAACCGTACCGTCCGAATCTTATAAAAGGCCATTCTTATCTTCTTTTACCTGCAATGCAATGTGGTACAGACTTGAATTCAGATGGGGACAAACTATTTTTGTCCCTGCGCGGACAGTAACAGATGTTCTGCCCCCTTAAAATTGCATTTTTATTGTTCCCTCACAAATCTTCGCATTGCCTTGTCGTTGACGTCCGAAGCTTTCGTGGCGTTTCCTGGTTTCCAAATTTAGAGTATCTTTTTTGTTTCTTAGCTTACGCGCGATACCCGATTCAGGTATCATTTGCATACGAACGGGTGGCTACTTATACAATGGATAGATACTAGGTATTTGTTATTTTCGAAATATTGCGGCTTAAATTTAATGATATATAGTGCCTTTCAGTCAACTTCGATGACAACCTATTAAGTTTCACCGACTTTTAGTAACAATGTTTTTAATATTAAGTGAAATTATAAATAAAAGGCGTTTTATTGCACAATGGTAACGAGCTGGCCTCGGTTCCCGTTGCCCATTCGGTACATTTAATGGAAACGTATGAAAATTTTGAACTTCTTTTAAAGAAAATAAACTACCAAGAACATCAGTGGATGCTTTGTGGTGACCTTAAAGTGCTGTGCATGCTACTACGACAACAAGGAGGTTATACAAAATTTCCATGCTTTATTTGTGAGTGGGATAGTCGAGCAAGGGATAGACATTGGACTCAAATAGAATGGCCCTCTAGAACAAGCCTTACACCTGGTAGCAAAAATGTATTAAGAGATAGCTTGTTTGACTCCTAAAAAGTTTTACTGCCTCCTCTCCATATCAAACTTGGCTTGATGAAGCGGTTTGTTAAAGCCCTAGACAAAAATGGACAGTGTTTTAAATATTTGTGCGAGACATTTCCAGCCTTATCCGATGCCAAGTTAATAGAAGGTATTTTTGTTGGGCCGCAGATAAGAACATTATGCAAAGACAAGGATTTTCAAAACACAATGACCAATGTCGAGAAAAACGCCTGGGTTTCATTTAAAGAAGTAATTGATAAGTTTCTTGGGAACTCTAAGGACGAAAACTACGAAAATATTGTTCAAAATATGTTACAACACTTTCATCGTCTAGGTTGTAATATGAGTTTGAAAGTGCATTTCCTGTTTTCACACTTGAACTATTTTCCTGAAAATCTTGGAGCAGTTAGCGAAGAACAGGGAGAGAGGTTTCACCAAGACATTAAGGAAATGGAACGGCGATACCAACGCAGATGGAGCATAACGATGATGGCGGACTACTGCTGGATGTTAAAACGGGATATGCCCTTAAAAACATACAACCGAATGTTCGGACAACGCAGCTTTCTGGCAAAAAGACAAAGATTTCACTTAAAAAAGACTGAGTAAAGTATTTTTTTCCACTTTTTTAACTTGTATTCCACCTTTTTACTCAATAAACAAATAATTTTTTTTAGAAATATCGTTTTTTTTCATTTAATATTTGCAAAAAAACCTTACGTGATACAAATAAATGCATAGAATTTTTGAAATCAGCCTACCAAAATTATATAAAATCAGTTTTCAAAATAAAAACATCTGTCAAAAAGTTTAATTTTGTAGACCTGTGTTATTAGTTCTCTCGTTTTTTCACCTACATTTTTGGTGTAAAGAGCGAATTTTTAATTAATTGTCAACGTGACAATTTTGTTATAGTCCTTTATTTCATTTGAATTGTTTAATTTTATTAATTCTTTATTAAGAATTAAATTGTGGGAGTAAGTAAACTAGCTCGCGTCCGTAGCAATACGTTACACATGCACCCTGCGTAATGCTAAATGAGCTAGAGTGATCTTTGGCAGCCAGGCAATATCTTCGGATCCCCTAGCTATTATACATGGATTCACATACTTCATCTTATAACTATGGCCCTTCTCAGGACCAAACAACCAAAAATATCGGAAAAACAATTCGAATTTATCAAATAAAAATAGAACATGTTCTATTACTTGAAAATGCAAGAAAAATTCCAATCAGCTGACCGAAAATGGTTGGATTGTGCATGCGTGTAATAAAAATTGCGTGCAATGACAATTGCAAACTGAAAAGCGGCCTTTAGGAATCTGATATCTGCTCTATATTCGATTTTGTTCATTTTTATATAAAAAAATTCACGACGACACAAACTGATAGATAATAAAATTAAGAAAGTTGCAAACGTTTTGAAAATTGGCCTGCGAGTTACCAAGGTATATGTGATTTTAAGCATATGCCCCTCCCGAGTTTTATTTATCACTGAATTGTAGTATAAATGTAACGTAATTTTGAAACAGTCTGTACGATAAACTACTTATGGCTTTGTTACATAATCAATTTCAGTAAAGAAAGTTAACCAAATTATCGCCTCTCGACAATAAGACGAATTAATCGCATATAAAAGACGTAATACAACTTATTTTCAATAATTAGTGTTCTTATGACACCTTTGGACCGATATTTCTAATAAGTTAATCCTCAACATCACGTCGTTATATATTATGTGTCTTGGCATTTAGCAACATAACCTATAACACACACCATCTGTTTGTCTGTACATTAAGCCACTTTCACGTTGTCAAACAATTTAACATATTATGGCTTCCACACCTGGTCAAGCGTTTTATATATATTTGCTCAGGCATAGATGGTAAGCCTATTGAAATGTTATAATACTGTGGCAATAAGTAAGGGATTATCTTTAAGCCTCATTTTTTTTTAACACACACATACACACAGTTTCTCTCATCTTCGATCCTTTTCTCTTTTATTATACATCGTCGTTTATATGTATATATATGTACACGACTAAATAGATGTATCGTTTATCCGAACGACGGTTAATTTTTCAATGATGTTCAATAATAGGGAGAAAAATTGTCGTCCGCATGTGTTGTATTTGCTACGCTGTGCGAGGAACATGTGTAAAAAGATATTCTTTACGAATTCTAACACGTTCTCTTTTACAAATAATCAGAGATAAATATCGAGTCATATGTTCATGAGGTAAGGATACTAATATATGGAGAAGCAAGACTTAGATACAAGGTGAGTTTTTTATATTACGAAGAGAGTTTTTTATGTTATCTACCTAGCTATGAAAGAAACGATTTAGAAAACAAACGCAAAAATATTTTTCATCGTAAGAACTATTAACATTAACACACTTGTTCCAACGTTTCTTTAATAACGTTATGCCTTCGAAAAGGATTCTGTTAGTTAGTCCGCAAGATATGACACCACAGCGTTTTCCACGTCGTCATTTAATAAAAATCGACGCCCTCTCTCAAGTGCTTTTTGAGTTTTGGAAAGAGATACCACTGGCTAACAATTATTTTTTCGGTCCGAAATTGGTGGAAACTGTGGCTTGAAATCTGAAACAGAAATAAGAAAAACACCCTAACCACAATATATATCAATAAATACTATATACGTATTTCGGCAACTAAGTTGCCATCTTCAGTAGAATAATCTTAAAACTGAAAAAAATGTTAAACGTAGCGTTTTTGGCTAAGGTAAACCTTAGAAGATATGCTCTTCACCAAATCGCCAGTGGGATAACACTAAATTCCTAACATTGAAATAACACTTATATACTACTTAGACCTAGCGTGAAATTTAGGGAACCGTGAAGCGTGAATACATGAAGCATAAAAATAATGCTATTGTCACAATAAAGCATACAAACTGGACTGAGGGATTTGTCAGAATTCATTAATTTATTCTTATTTGTATACTCAGGTCTCGTTTTATGCGATAGATGCGTTCCAAAAAAAATCGCATAAATTTAATTCGCATAAAACGATACTCTAGCTTCATATAAAAACTAATGATTCGTTCCAAAATTCTGAAAAACCGCATAAATTCAAATTTTAATTAAAAAATCAAAACAAAATCGCATAAAAAAATCAACAAAAATATATTTATTTCATTTACTTAAACAATAAAAAAAAACACGTTTAAAAAAATAAACAAAAATATAATATTAATTCTAATTACAGAAAAAAACAGAAAATGATCCAAAAAATAAGCTAAAACATTTTTTAAGGAAATTCTGTAAATATGTATGATTAATCTGAAACACTGAATAATTGTCTGCATCGTTTTGGAATTGGTTCAACGTCACTTTCATCACTAGATGATATTAATCATATTGTCATCATATAGTAAAACATTTTTATCACTAGAATTTATCTCGTGAATAGGGGACGAGATCAAAGAATTTTTAGGGGCTTCAATTGTTTCTTTTCTTTCAAAATAATTTGTCATCAAACTTTGCGATTTTGAATTTTTAAGTTGCTTATGCAACTCTTGATATCCGGAAAACAGATCAGTCAGTCCGCGTTGAATCTTTAATGCTCTTTCCGTATCTGGATCCATATTAAGAATTTGATTTTGTAAAGCATTAACTGTGCTGAGGATATCACCAATTTTTTTTGAAGTGAAGTGTTCAACAATTTCTTCGGAATCACTGTCTTCACTATCCACGTTTTTCTCAGTTCCAATAACTAAACTAATAACGTCGTTATCGGTTAATGGTTCTTCAGCTAAAAGTTCTTCTAAATCATCGTGGTTTAGCGAGTCAAATCCATCTCCTCCAATTTGATGAGCTAAATCTATAATTTCATTAGTCAGTGTCGATATTTCCCCACCAGTACTTCTAGCAACACAATCTGGCCATGTAGTTTTCCAGCATGCATTGAATGTTTGCGGTCGCAGTTTAGAGATCGCTGATGCTGCCAGAATAATGCAATCCAAAATTGTAAATTTTTTCCAAACTTCATTTAACGTAAGTGATTCATTTTCAAGTTTGTTTAAAATGAATTGATAAGTGCTTTTTATGTAGTATTTTTTAAAAGTGGAAATTATTCCATGATCTAAAGGCTGAAGAATGCTAGTTGTGGTGGGTGGCAAAAATTCGACTTTAATGTTTGGATGTTCCAAATGAGGATGGCCCGGTGCATTGTCTACAATCAGCAAAACTTTAAATTCAAGACCTTTTTCTTCATATAAGATTCAAATTCTGGTACAAAGCATTTTTGAAACGATTCAGTAAACACTGAAGTTGTCACCCATGCTTTAGAATTTGCAATCCAATGAACTGGCAAACGAGTCAAATCCTTACCTTTAAGAGCTCGTGGCTTTAAAAACCTATTTACTACTAGCGGCTTTAATATTTTATCTCCTGAAGCATTACTGCATAGTAAAAACGTTAATCTTTCCTTGCAAGCTTTAAATCCACTGGCTCGTTTTTCTGATTTCGCAATGTAGGTTCGACTTGGCATCTTTTTCCAAAACAGACCAGTTTCATCAGCATTAAATACCTGATTTGGGCAATATCCTCCATCTTCAATAATTTTTTTTAATTTTTCTGGGTAAGCTGCCCAAGCGCTCTCATTTGCTGAAGCTGCCTCATCTCTAATTTGAATGTTATGGAGGTTATTTCTTTTAATAAATCTTGTCATCCATCCTTTACTTGCTGTAAAATCCTTTGGCCTAGAAATTGACGGTTCAGAATATTTAATTGTCTCATAAAATGTTAAAGCTTTTTCTGTGATCATGTATCCGCTAACAGGAATTTTCTTTTTCGTTAAGTATTCAATCCATATAACGAGAGCTTTTTCCACTTTTTCAATTAACGTGTCTCTTGAGTAAGAAGAATATTTAGTGCTTAGTTTTGTGCCTGAAATTACGGATTTTCTTATTGAAATCTAATTTTTTTTAATAGCTCGAATTGTTGATTCCCCTAGTTATATTCCTTTCCAAGTGCGGTATATTTTGCTCTTTTTGAAATGCGATCTAAAATTTCAATTTTTGTTTCCAGGGATATCATTTGTCTCTTTTTTAAATTTTTTCCATTGTTATATCCTAAATGATAAACAAACATTCAGCAAATAAAAAAGCCACCAAAATTTATGATTTTTACACTTACCTTTTCCCAACGTGAAATGTTTATTGAGGTTTAAGACTGATTTCAATTTAAATGTTAAAGCACTCGAATCACTCACTCACTGCACCGTAATTAAACAAATGAACCAGCTAATAAAAAGGGCAATTCCCACAACACCCATGCATATCTTCTATGCACAGAAAAAACACTGCACTGTAATTAAAAAAAAACACCAGTTATTAAGAAGGGAAATCCCCAGTTTGTTCTTTCAATAATAACATACACAACACAATACTCATACATACGTATCGCCTATGCATAGAAAAAACACAAAATAAAACAAACTATAACGATTATATCAGTGATGCAAACTTGGTTTAATTTAAAAACGGTAAAAAAGCTTAAAAAACATCTAAAACTTTAAAATCTGTTAAAATTCTAAAAAAAAATCGTTAATTTAAAAATCGCATAAATTTGAATTCGCATTAAAAAAATCCGCATAAAACGAGACCTGAGTGTATATAAATACTTTCATAACTATTTAATTCTCTATAATTATTAACAGTTTTAATCAACCTAAGGTTATTTGCCGGCACAGAATGACCTGTGTCCCAAATATGTCGGGCAACGCTAGATTTTTCGGGTCTGTTGAATCTAAAGTGGGAAATATGTTCCTTGTAACGACGAAAGACGTTCAATTTCAACTCGTTCAACGCAAAGCCCGAAGTAAGAAAAACATCGCTGCAGTAGCAACCAGTGTTGTGGAAGAGCCGAATTTGTAATTTTCAAGACGATCTCAACGGTTACGGCTATATGAGACATCAACTTGGCGAATCTTGCGAAAAGATTTGGCCTTTCACCCATACAAAGTTGTATTGACCCAAGAATTGAAGCCAAACGATCACAGATTGCGCCGTGAGTTCGTTGATTGGGTCGTACAGCAGTTGGAAGCTGATCCTGATTTCATTGGAAAAATCATCTTCTCAGACGAGGCTCTTAGTGTCTGTCTTAGTGGCTTCGTCAATACGCAAAAATTGTCGTTATTGGAGCGAGCACAACCCGCAAGTGTTCCATGAGGTGCTATTGCATTCAGAAAAACTCACTGTGTGTTGCGGTTTATGGCGTGGCGGCGTCACTGATCTTATTTCTTTCGCGGTGATGAGAGAAGAACCGTTACCGTCAACGGTAACCGCTACAAATGTATGTTACGCGAATTTCTGTGGCCAGAACAGGAGACCATAGATATTGAAAACATGTAGTTCCAGCAGGATGGCGCTACGTGCCACACAGCTGATGCTACGCTCGATTTGCTGAGGGAGGAGTTTGGCGACCGGATCATCTCAAGACGTGACACCCGTGGATTTTTTTCTTTGGGGTTGCATCAAAGCCCAGGTCTATGCTGACAAGCCACAAACTTTGGAATATTTCGAGGCGAACATTCGTCAGGCTATCGCAGACAGAACGCAACTAATATTGGATAAAGTGATTAACAATTGCCGCCATCATGTACGTCAGTGTGTTCAAAGCCGTGGTGGACATTTGAATGATATTTTATTCAGATTAAATGAAAAGAACGCAAACTCGAGAAAAAGAACTCGAGCAAAGCACGAAGAAAACTTTTTACCGTAGCAGGGAAAGTGATCTTGTGCAATATTTTAAAGAAAAGTGTGAATTTGTTTATTGTAACAAAGTTTCCTAACTAAAATGGTCGATGTACTATATGACCCAAGTGAGTGACGTTTGTTTATCGACAGTTCCAGCAGAAGCCTCAAGTGTGCCCTACTACACAACGGGAATGTTTTGGTTCAATTCCTATTGGATATTCCGTTCAATTAAAGGAAACATATGATGATATTAAGACGATTATAACGATACTAAAATATACAGACCATAACTAGGTCTTCTGTGTGGATCTCAAAATGGTATACTTTTTACTTGGCTTTCAAAGAGGATATACAAAATTTCCGTGCATTTTGTGCGTGCCTCTGGGATAGTCGAGCTAGAAACCAATACTGGATTCAGAAACATTGGCCGCCCAGAACATCCCTAGATGTTTGAAAAACGAATATTATAAGTAGAGAACGGACACGCTTACCACATGACGCAAAGCCCAGTGCAGTACTGGCGAAAGGCTGTATTTCTAAAATATTTAATTTTATTTATATAATTGGAAAACGAACGGGTGGTGATCTATAAAATTACGAAATACATATGTATTTGTTGAAAAGTTGTATTTATAAAGTTTTTAATTTTATTTCTATAATTGGAACATTTTTATTTGTTCATTTTGTCGTTCAAGTTGAGTAAAGAACTATTAATATTGACTAGCAATAGTTTCTCAAGGTTTTCTTCTGTCAATTTTGTTCTCTTTGAATTAAGTACATCCTTATAAATAGAAAACGTCCTTTCTACATCGCAACTGGTTATAGGTGCATACTGGAAATATTCTTTTATGTCTTCATATTTAGTCGTTAGATTTTGTGGAATTGTCTCCATACATAATTGCTGCAATGTAATTAAATCTGGATTTCTATTAAGAATTCCTTCAAACTTTTGCCGAAGGCCACATCCGAAGTCACTTGGAATATGTACTTTTCAAATTATTAACAGCCACATCTAATGTGGTTAATCCGTCATTTAATTTGAGATTTCGATTTTCAAAATAAGTGATTAATTTTGGCAATTTTCCAAAGTGTTCGTGAAAAAAGTACAACTGATTTTTTAAATTTGGGATTTGTGTGAGCTGCTTGCACTCACCAATACTTCTAGCATCCTCCTTTAGCAGTGTTACGAAATATTTTAGACTATCGAAATTCTCAGCATAATAACTAGTAGCTTCCAGCCATGTTCCCCATCTAGTTATTACTGGAGTGGGAGGCAGTGACAGAGATGGAAATTTTTCCTTGAAAAGAGCTACTCTCAATGGTGCTTTTCTGAAAACTTTTTTAAAAGCTGATACAAGTCTATCAACTTCCGGAAAAGTGTCTCTGATATGTTCATAGATTCTGTGGAGAGCATGTGCTACACAAGTAATATGCAGCATATTAGGATATGTTTTCTTCAATAGTCTGCCTGTTTTTAACATATACGCAGCACTATCACTGACAAATAAAAGTATTTTTTTTTTTGTACGTGGCGTCCAAATGAAGCATTTTTTGCATATTCTCCTTAATGGTTTCAGCAACTGTTTCCGCATAAACTCTATTTATAACACTTGTTGCTATTACATATGAGTTATAGGGAATAGTTGGATGTAGTACACCAGCTACAACATTTACCACACAGCGTCCTAACATATTCACCGTTTCGTCGGCGCTTATCCATATGTATTGATTTAAAAGATGGCTTCTAATGCGTTCTACTGTTCTCCTATAGCACCTAGAAACATAATATTTGCGTAAAGTTGATTCATCAGGAACATTTCGACCAGTATATTTTTGAAGAAATATTTTTAAAGTGGAATTGCTAAGTTTATTTAATGGAATATTAGCCGCCATAAAAGTTTTACAGAGTTCAGATGTGTTTGCGATCCTAAGTGACGAATTTTTGACGATATTTTACGAATTTTGTTATAAATTTCGGAATCACTGACAATGGACATACAATCAGTATGACCATCAATTCAACTCGCCATTGTTTTACAATGCCGTTCTCGACATTCTTCCATATCATGTCTGAAAAAGTAACTTAAACAATGCTCTAGATCTAAATAAATGAAAACTAAAAATGTGTGCGTAAGTTATTGAAACTAAACGAAATTCAATGCACACTTACGTCGAAATAATTGGTAGAAATAGATTCGATCAAACGATATTAAACAGGATCTATCACAAAAATTACGATCAAACAAATACATCATTGAATTACGCCGGGATGTACTGTGCGACGTTATACACAATTCCAATTGCCGATTGCGTTTTATGGAAATTGCATCTGTTCTCTAATTATAAGTCAACCTTTAGTTGACAGAGAAAAAGTAATTTTTCCACCCCTTCATATCAAATTGGGTCTTATGAAGCATTATGTTAAAGATTTAGATTTGCAATGTAACTGCTTCCAGTACATACGTGAAAAGTTTCCACGACTAAGTTACGAAAAACTAAAGCTGGGGTATTTGATGGACCTCAAATTAGAACTTTAATGAGAGATCCAAATTTAATCAACTCCATGAACGAAGCAGAGAAAGAAGCCTGGACAATTTTCTTGAAAACAGAAAGCCTGCAATTATAATCTAGTGCAATCAATGCTTAAAAAATTTCACCTCTTAGGTTGTAACACGAGCATGTATACCCAACCGTCTTATAAAGTGTTTCGCGAATTTTGTGTTAGCATTACTGTGCCCATGTTCAACACTGTTAATTTTACCTACTTAGGATGACAACTTAGTTTTCGAAATGCGTTTTTAGAATACGAATACTAACGTGGTTTAAAGGGGTTTTATAAGTTTTTTAAGTCTTTTACTTAGCTACAGTCTCCAAATAAAGACGTTCATAGTAATAAATATTAATATAATTTTCACAGATCTACCTACAAGGTTTTAATTTATTGAAAAAAGCAAATTTTTACTGTGGAAGTGTTAAAGAAAATCGTTTTTATTTTGTTTATTATGTTATACAGGGTGAGTTTTTTTGAATGTTTAGCATTAGGATCTCAGAAACTACTGGAGATAGAAAAACGCTTAAATGGGGAAAGATGCGCAGTTTTGCGAGTTTGATTTAAAACTGCTTTTGTTTCTCCGATAACTTTCATGGCTTATTAGATATTCAAAGAAAACTAAATTTTACGATTTTCTTTAAACATGCTTAGCATCGTTAATAGTAATTTTAGAGAAAAAGTGTTCAGACAAAAGTTTTAGATAATTTTACGCCAAATAAAACTATGTAGCTAATATTTTTTTTTCGTTCACCATTATCGAGTTATGACACAAACTCTTGTTTTTTTAAATGGAAACCATAGTTGGTTTTGACATCATTAAAAATATTATTTTTTGCTGATTACAATGATATAAGGTTTGATATGGTTATTTTAAAAAATAAAGAGGATATAGACATTTTTATGGTTTTTATGGGAAACAATTGAATTTCGAACTGATAAAATACAAACCAAACGAAAACTTATTTTGAAATCTTATGTAGTAATAAAATGAAAACTATAAGAACTTTTATTAAGGGCACACAACATTATTAATGTTCAAAGATATCTCCATTATTATTAATACACAAATTGCATCTCGTCACAACAGAATTTGTAGCATTGCGGACTTTACGCCTATCGATGTTATTAAAAGCAACTAAGACAGTTTCTCTTAAATCGTCGATTGTTTCATATGTTCTTTTGTATACTGTGTCCTTTAGTACACCCCACAAGAAAAAATCCAAAACTGATAAATCAGGGGATCTAGCCGGCAATTCAATGGGTGCATTTCGTCCTATCCATTGATTAGGGAAGTTCAAATTTAAATAATTTCTAACATTCAGTTGATTGTGCGGAGGCGCTCCGTCATGTTGAAACCATTGCAGCATTGCTCGGATTCTTAAATTTAAATTATCTAGCATTTCCTCGAAATCTTGTTGTAAAAAATTAAGATAGCGATTGCCAGTTAGTGATCCATCAAAAATAAAAAGAGGAAGAACAGTTGATCCTATAACACCACACCAAACATTAAACCCAAATTTAATTTGTGGTCTCCTATGTTCAACGTGAAGTGGATTTGTTTGAGACCATATGTGCTCATTGTGCCTATTAAACATTCCACAATATGTGAAACGAGATTCATCAGTCCATAATATTTTCATTGAAAAGTGTGGATCGTTTTGACACTGATCTTTAAACCATCTACAAAAAGCTATTCGTCTGATGTTATCACCTTCATGTAAAGTTTGTGATACTGATAATTTGTAGGGACGAAATTTATACTTCTTAAACACTCTGACAATAGTGCATTGAGAGGAGCCCATTTCTGTTGAAATTTGTCGGGTCGATGTAGATGGATTCTGAGCGACACTTGCTAATATGTTTATTTCTTTATCTTCATCCATCCCTTTTTTTTAATTTTGGTTTAACGAACGAACCATAATCTGCTAAATTATCCCATAATCGCTTAAAAGTAGGTAGCGACGGCTGACATCGATCAAAATAATTTTCGAAATAAACTTCAGCAGCTCTAGTAGAATTTTTCTGATACTGAATGTAACATTCAACCATATCACGCTTTTCTACGTTAGAAAAGTCCATAGCCAATGCAAACTTGTGATTAACGGCCGTTTGTACCGCTTATAGTTAAGTTACAATTAAATTAATTAATAGTTAATTGTCAATGTTTGACAATTAACTTGACTTAAAAGTAAGAATTAACAGCTCTCACTTCTGTGACTCAACGTGAAAGCAATGTTAGTATATTTATCTCGACTGCTCCAACGAACACTATTGTAACTCAGATTTTTCGTTTTTTGAATTACAAAACACCAAACTTCTTTTTTTAAGTTTTTATCTTATAAAGTGAACAATCATAGAAATGTCTATATCCTCTTTATTTTTTAAAATAACCATATCAAACCTTATATCATTGTAATCAGCAAAAAATAAGCTTTTTAATGATGTCAAAACCAACTATGGTTTCTATTTAAAAAAACACAAGTTTGTGTCATAACTCGATAATGGTGAACGAAAAAAAAATATTAGCTACATAGTTTTATTTGGAGTAAAATTATCTAAAACTTTTGTCTGAACACTTTTTCTCTAAAATTACTATTAACGATGCTAAGCGTGTTTAAAGAAAATCGAAAAATTTAGTTTTATTTGAATATCTAATAAGCCATGAAAGCTATCGCAGTTTTAAATCAAACTCGTAAAACTGCGCATCTTTCCCCATTTAAGCGTTTTTCTATCTCCAGTAGTTTCTAAGATCCCAATGCTAAACATTCAAAAAAACTCACTCTGTATATACATTATCGTTCTCCAAAGTCATGCCTTTTCCATTTAAGAAATATCCCACGTTAAGTACTAATTCACCGCGTTCAAATGATGGAAGAATCTACATTGCATTGGAATAACTCGGTATTAAAAAGCGATCTCGAGCAACCGGACACGTACTTTCGTCATCTATCTTTTTGACGCAGGAAACAGAATGTTCGTTTCGGAAAAATAGCGCTTTCCTAAAAACTCGTATGACATTTCAATTATGCTCAGACAGCGATATCAAATGAGCTTTACTTAATCTTCTAGTAGGTTGAGACATTCTAATCGCACGTAAATTATCGTTAAATGTAAAATGGAGTGCCGCAGGGTCAATTTCATATATCTTCTGTGTTGTTTCCCATGTTTATCTTAAATGCTTAGTTAGTTGACAAATTGGTGAATCTTATATACATTTTTGGCTATAAAATTACTATTAATTTTTGGTTAGATAGGTGTAGCATGCAAGACGTAAATTCGTGCTCTTTATTCGGATGGATTACTTGTTTATAAACTCAAATATAATAACGGGTGTTCAAGTACTTACGTTCCGGGCAGCTTTGGACTGCAAAACGCGTTACTGTACTTAAATCTATTCAACGTAATCTTAAATAAAACGTCATTCAAAGACATACACAAAATTTATATTTATTTTAGTCCAATTAATGAATTAAATAAATGTTAGATATATTATTGTTACAAGTAGAGAAAGGAGTTAAACAAAAACTCATTTTATTGCCACTGTTGTTTAATATGTACTTGGCGTATGTACTAACCAGAGTAATAGAAGATACAAATGGAATAACGTTGAACCACCTGCTGAGCAAGAAATTGACAGACTTAAAATATGCAGACGATATCTGCCTTATGTCGCATACTATAAAAGACATGAAGATTATGCTTTCGAAACTAGAGAAAAAAACTCCAAAGTAGGGTTGGAAATAAACGTTGCCGAAACAAATGAAATGAGAATTGCAGACGGAGAGGATGAGTTGTATAAAAATTAGCAAGAGATCAAACAGGTACATAAATTCTGTTACCTCGCTAGCGTAACTGATAAAATGAGATGATGATTACTATGATTAGAATTAGATATAAAGCATCGCATATGGAAGGTACAACAGTACGTAGAACGTACGTATTGATTAAACAATTGAGCTGAAAAAAAACGAATTCAGGTATTTATAAATAACTGTCTTCGGAAAATTATGAGACTTTTTTTGGCCCAACAAAATCTCTGAAGAATTGCGGACCCGAATGAATAAAGAACCTCAAAAGAAATAAATATTAAGACGAGAGTGGAATTGGATAGGGCATATGTTGAGAAAAAGCAATATAATTCAATTGTAATACCATTCATTATTTGGTTTTGGCGGACTTAGTGGTAAATATTTGTTTGAAAAAAAATTTGGTCAAATATATCCAATGCCAAAAAAAATGGATGCGGAAAAACTATTGATGAATTAACTAGCGGACAACGCCAATACACTGATAGGCAACGACAACTTGGACGTGATTATCAAATCGCTCGTCAAAGAGGATTTATAGGAAATTGGCACGATTGGCTACGTTCACAAGGAACAGAACTACGCGAGCGCCACTAGTAGAACCTGTTGCACCAATACGTTCAATGCCTTATCAAATACGAAGACCTCCTATTGCGGGAAGTTCGAAAAACAATTTCGGTGATTTAGAGGGAGAAGAATCAGCTCAAGAAGATGTCGGTAATATTTTCGATGAAAGCATGGATATGGATGAAGATGCACCATACGCCAATAATTCCGGTAGTAGTGGTGGTGGAGGTATAAGTAATGCTATCGGTAACCTTGAAACTGCTACTAAATATTTGACGATTCCTAGATCAATTGATATGAAAGATGTAACAATGCGTTTTACCAAAGCGAAAAAGATATAACAAAGAAAGTCATTAGATGGTTTGTAACAAGTCACAGAAGTAGAGGAAGACCAAGGCCAATACGGAAAAGAAGGACAGAGGAGGAGATTAGAAAGTCTGGAAAAGGTCGAAGAGAGCTGGTAATGCATCCCAAAAACAAAGCTGAACGGACGCGTTTCGCGGTAGCCCTATGCTCCGCGATTGAGTGAAAGGACTATTTGAGTAGTTGTTTGGGCTATTTCCATCCTTTGTAGTATTTGAATAATCTGACGCTACGGCAGTCAATCTACTGCCATCTTTAGGGTAGCCCTGAGAACGGCTAGTTCCTGCCATACTCATGTCTGACATATGCCTTCCAAATTTTCTTTTTATTACGAAATGTGCTCGTGTGAGATTTGAACCAGGTTTGAAATTCGAACTAAATCAAGCACACTAACCACTAAATTACTTTGGGATTGGAATATTATTTCTTAAAACCTCTTTTATATTTAAGCTGCAAACTGTAATTTTAATGTTCTACATTACTGCGTCGTGTTGTGTGCGCCTTAGGTAATCTTGTCTGTTCTGTCTCTGGTACCGTAGTTGTAGGTCTTCTCTGTACACTTTTTCGAAATAGATCCCAGAAATGAAATCTTGTGGCTGAGATATGTAGATGATACGTCGTAGATACGTCGTATGGCCACATAGGGAAGAAGATCTAAATGAATTCCTTAACAACATATTCCTTAATAACATATAAGAATCTATCAAATTCACTATGGAAGAGGAAAATGAAAACAAGATTGCATTTCTTGACATCCTAGTACATAAAAATACAGACGGCACAGTCACAACTGAAGTATATTAACTGACAAAATTAAGACCCTTTTCCGGAATCATCAGTCCAAAATAGTTTTTACGTCTTCTATTCCAGGAAGCAGATTTCTATCAAAATTAAAGAGCTCGATACCTTCTCTTCAACAAAAGTATATAGTGTGTGCAGTCAAATGCAATAAATGTTCTAAATATTATATAGGTCAAACAGCCCAGAGATGGCGTGAACGCAGCACACCGATAACATCGCAGTGATTCGAAGGTAAACCTCAAAAATGTTCCTTGGAATTCCATATCAGCACTTTCAAACATAATGTGAATTTTAACAGTGCAAATTGCTTATTCAGTGAAAACAACTATTACTAGAGAATTACGTTAGAAAATTTAGCCAACAATCTCAATACCAACAAACGTACTTCCACGTTTCACCAATGCTTACAATGGTCTCATGACGTATATCAAAATCAAATTAACTTGAACTGTTTGTTATTTCTGGTCTAATTTTATTTCCGATCCTCGTATATTTTAACTTATTTCACTGTTACATATACAGGGTCAGTTAAAAGTATGGACACGGCGATTTATTGTCGTTAATATTCATTTTAGGGAATTATGTTCAATATAAAAGTTTGTTAGGATATTTTGATCTACATTTGAGAATATTTGAATTTTTTTTTTCTTCAATTGTTTTTTAGTTACGCCTGTTCGCGCAGTTTTTTTTTAATGGGAACTAGTAAATTTTACTCTACCATTCGAAAGAGAATTTTTTTCTCTTTACAATAATATTTTTGTTTTTTTAAATTCATTTTAATAACTTTTTTATAAGAAAAGGCCGGTTCATGTGTTTAACAGATGTTCGGTACATCGCAGATAGACAGAAGCGTAGCGATAAACAAACTTGAGCGACATAATTTTATCAGTGGTTATTGTGTACGTCAAATCTTTGACAGAAATAATTCATTGGTGCAATTTGTTGCTGTTAATATTAACAATGGCGAGTGTAAGTGAACATGAACGAATTGAAATACTTATGATGTTGGGTTATTGAGATAGACGCAGAAGTTTGAGTGCATACGCAAAAAATCAAACTGCTTTAAAAAAACACTAAATGACACTTAAACATAATTTTG
Organism: Melolontha melolontha; assembly: GCA_935421215.2. Lineage (NCBI taxonomy): Eukaryota > Metazoa > Arthropoda > Insecta > Coleoptera > Scarabaeidae > Melolontha > Melolontha melolontha. The sequence goes on along the minus strand of OW285241.1, from coordinate 18,113,726 downwards.
ATTTTGAAAATACCAAAATACCCCCAAAATAATAACTAAGCAAAAAAATACAAAAGCTAGGGAGGTCTTAGAAATGATCCATATTTTCAAAAACAGCAGAACAATCAACGACAGAAACGAGATTGATGGACTTTCTAAACTCTATTACCCACTTATTAAACAATAGAAAAAAACCAACCCCGCCCCCACACACACCAACCAAAATTTTTTTTTTATTGTTTCCCATTTGTAAATACATATACTATATATCCCTTAACACATTTCCTGACCATTTTGCTATTTTTAAAACAGAATAAGAAATTCCACTTCTCCAAACAAAAGACACAGTCAGACAAAATATTCGAAGCGGCGCGGTCGTTTCCCTAAAAAGGGCTCGGACAATTTCCGACGACACATGTGCACAATATGAGTGTTGAAACAGAATAAATCGGTGAGTTTTATGTCATTCAATGTTCCTTACTTTATTATTACTTTATTATTATTTTAATTTAAAAATTATTTTAATTCATTCGTATAAATGTAATCATTTTGACTTTACCTTACTTTATTATTAATTTAATTTTAATTTTAATTGTTAATGCATTCACACAAATGCAAACATATTTTCTTACTTTTCATTGTATTAATTTTTGTTTCTAGTTACTTGAAAAAGACTCAATAATAATAAGAGTCGAAACGTCGTAGAAGAAAACATTATAAGTCATTAAAGGTCGCTAAACCAATAAAAAAGCCTATTATTTTAATATATATAAAATATCGCAAAGGCAGTAAGTAGCCATGGTACAGCAAAGGAAGTCTAAAACGAAAACTGACCAAAAAGAAATCAAGAAAAGAAAGGAGGTGGAACAACCGAGGCAGCACTAGCTGCAACAGCATCACAGGGAGAATTGATATATGCACATACACGTGTTCATTTTATCATCTAATCAATATTAGCTCCATTTAATTAAGTGTAATCGTGTTAGTATTTCTTGTAATTTTGTTATACTGCCGGTACGTTGGTCTCTTCACGAAGTCCGCTTCTTCTCTTAGATCGGGCGGTCCGGACGAGGACGACACGAGAATCCGAGAGAGACGGGGCGGCGGTCGAGAGACAGCACGGGGTGGAGGAATGTTCGACTGAATAATGTGATTTTGACATTTCTAAATAGCTTATAGTTATGCCGTCCGTTCGCTGCTACCCTCTGAGCGACCAGGAGGACCAAACAATCCCATCTTTGAACGTGTCTTTATCAACGGCATTTATCATGGGCTTAAATTGGTACTTAAAACGAAAAAAATAATATCAAGTTTTATTATTTGCGTCGAAAGTATATATTTTATTCTTATTTGATCAATTGTAGTGATATTTAGGAATTAATTCAATTTCCTATATTAAGAAAGTGGTGGCAATTTTTCATTGAAATTAAATGTTGCTTATTACCAGGCCTATATAATTACTGGCGACCTAATTTCTGGTTTTTAAGAGAAAATTTTGAGGAAGCAAAGAAAAAGCTAAATTAATTTGATCAAATTATTCATAATTCATCCGATATATTTCTATCTATTTACCATATCTTGCTATTACTTATTCTAAAATCGAGACATTGTTCTGTTATTATCTGATAACCATTTTTTTCTTTGATAATTGCTGGGAATATGCACATACCGCTATTTTTGTATTACTAGACGTCTCTCTTGATGATTCTTGGATAAGCTGCCATAAATTCCTTTAGTGGTCTTCTGTTACCCATGAGTTTACCGTTGATGTTTAGATCTCGAACTTATCTATATACACTTGCGACTCGAGACCCCTTTTTTATATCTGTGCAATTAATTATCTCTCTAGCGAGATGAAGCAAACAGTTATGAACATAAATATAGAAAAGACAATTATTTCAAAAGAATAGAATATATTATATTCATTGGGTAAAATCACAACAGATCGTAAGATTTAAATAGGTGGAAAGTATTATAGATCAGCAAAGTCTAATTGAAGAAGTAATAGGTGTTAAGATAGAAGCATGTGGTGACCAAAAAACTTGCTTTCCTAGAAGTTTATGTAACAAACCTGGTAGTTATAACATACAGACACGAATCTTGGACATTAATTCAAGGAACAGGCCTAAATTTGCAAGAATTAAGATTGACTTTTTAAGAAAAATTGTGAGAAAGTGAGAAAGAATAATTGGAATGAGATCAATAGCAGAAAAAATTTAGACAACTGGAACAGTTAGAATAAATGATAAGGATGGACAAAAATAGAGGAGTAAAACAAAAACCAGCAGATAAGGAAACAGAAGAAAGCATTGAATGATGGAGTGAAGAAAAGTTTGGAAGAGAGGGGTATAGTGCCTAGAAAATCTTCGAAAGCAGAAGTTAATGGAGGAAGGCTCATAGGACTAATATAGAGCACTTAATTAGGTACAGCTTTATGTCTGGTAGCAGAAGGTTACATCATTTCAATATTAAAGTATTTAAAGTCATTTAATTTCCGAGAGTTTCTCAGATATCATTCTGTTTGGTGCAAATATAAAATGTTCAATAAAGAGAATTACTACAAATGAAACAGACATGCAATGTACAGCATGTGGTGACCAAGAAACTTTGCTTTCCTAGAAGTTTATGTAACAAACCTGGTAGTTATAACATACAGATACGAATCTTGGACATTAATTCAAGGAACAGGCCTAAATTTGCAAGAATTAAAATTGACTTTTTAAGAAAAATTGTGAGAAAGTGAGAAAGAATAATTGGAATGATATCAATAGCAGAAAAAATTTAGACAACTGGAACAGTTAGAATAAATGATAAGGATGGACAAAAATAGAGGAGTAAAACAAAAACCAGCAGATAAGGAAACAGAAGAAAGCATTGAATGATGGAGTGAAGAAAAGTTTGGAAGAGAGGGGTATAGTGCCTAGGAAATCTTCGAAAGCAGAAGTTAATGGAGGAAGGCTCATAGGACTAATATAGAGCACTTAATTAGGTACAGCTTTATGTCTGGTAGCAGAAGGTTACATCATTTCAATATTAAAGTATTTAAAGTCATTTAATTTCCGAGAGTTTCTCAGATATCATTCTGTTTGGTGCAAATATAAAATGTTCAATAAAGAGAATTACTACAAATGAAGCAGACATGCAATATACATATCTGTAACTGTACACATGGACAATACACCTCGTATTTTGAGCATTTACTTCTGCTTAAGACACGTGTTTCTGCCATCTATAGGCGTCGTCAGTCGAGCTAGTGAAGCAATGTAATACAAATGATACAAATCTTTTTAAGAACAGATTTGTATCTGTAAATACATTTACGCTGAAATCGCCTACAAGATATAGCCAATTTCGTCCTATAAAGTGGCACTAATTTAATAAGTGACATCTGACGGACGAAAGAGACTATGCCGAAAAAGGCGAACTTTCGCTTGACTAGCTATGCTAGTACATAAGTGAAAAAATACGTATAAGTGTAGTCCATTAACACGAGCCAGATGGCGGTAAATATACAAAAAGGTTTAGTATATCAATACGTTATGCACGTATTAGGCATTTGTTACAAATCTGGCTCGTGTTAATGGACTACACTTATACGTACTTTTTCGCTTATGTACTAGCATAGCTAGTCAAGCGAAAGGTCGCCTTTTTCGGCATAGTCTCTTTCGTCCGTCAGATGTCACTTATTAAATTACTGCCACCTTATAGGACGATACTTGCTGTATCTTGTAGGCGATTTCAGCGTAAGTGTATATAGACATACAAATCTGTTCTTAAAATGATTTGTATCATTTGTATTACATTGCTTCACTAGCTTGACTGAGGACGCCTATAGATGGCAGAAACACGTGTCTTAAGCAGAAGTAAATGCTGAAAATACGAGGTATATTGTCGATGTGTACAGTTACAGATATGTATATTGCATGTCTGTTTCATTTGTAACAAATGCCTAATATGTGCATAACGTATTGATATACTAAACCTTTTTGTATAAAGAGAATTACATTTTAAATTTGATGGAAACGAGAAAATAAAGGCCTGTAGATTTTATTATTCCAACAATGAAATGTCTGTTAAATTCTGACACCAAAAATTTCTAGTAGACCCAATCGATTAACGCGAAATAATAATACAAGATTCATTTAACTGCTGAGACTTTGTTCTATTATATCTTTGACCTTTTTAAGAAACAAAGTTTGATTTTGTTGGAAAATATGCATAGATTACTTCTTAGTGTGACTAAAGCATATACTATGAGTTCTGAGCTCCTTTTCTGAAGCCGTACTATTCTGTATATATGAAAGATGTTTATAGGTTTCTGAAATTTGCGATTGTTACAATATTACAATTAGTTTACGTAGATTACTTGATAATCGTAATAAAGGGAATCATGACCAACAACTTCAGATTTGAAACGTTGCATAATCGTTAGTGATTGCAACATGATAATGTATTATCATTTGCTCTTTTGCAAATTAAGGAAGTTGTAAAAGATTGAGTTATAAATTACTTATAACAGGTGTTTTTTATAGAGGTATAGAACTTTAAGTCGGCAACACTTTTTTAACTGGCGGCCATTTTGTCAGCCGTCAAGTGATTTATGTTTAGTTTGGTTTGGCATTTCAACATGAATAGACTGACGCCTGAACACCGCTTCCAAATTGTGCAAATTTATTTTGAAAATCATGGTTCTGTTCGAAATACGTATCGCGCACTACGTCCATTTTACGGTGAACATAATCGTCCATCAGAGCAATTAATTCGATTAACTATGGAACGTTTTCGCACCACGCTTACTCTAAATGATAATACGCATCCATAGAGACGTCGTACAGTGCGTACAGAAGAAGTCATTGCTGCTGTAGAGCGTAGCGTAGAGGAAGACCCGAATCAGTCTATCCGCCATCGTGCACAGGAATTGGATATGTGTCCATCCACTTTATGGAAGATTTTGCGGAAAGATCTTGGTTTGCGTGCTTACAAAATCCAACTCGAGCAAGAATTGAAGCCACACGATCACCTAGCAAGGCGTAGATTCGGTGAATGGGCCCAAAACAAGATTGCCGTTGATCCCGATTTTCCTAAGCGACTTTTGTTTAGCGATGAAGCTCACTTTTGTTTGAATGGATACGTCAATAAACAAAACTGCCGTATTTGGAGTGACGGTAATCCTCAAGTGTATGTTGAGACACAGTTACATCCAGAAAAACTGACTGTTTGGTGTGCTTTATGGGTTGGTGGAATAATTGGTCCGTACTTCTTTAAAAACGATGCTGGTCAGAACGTTACAGTCAATGGTGACCGCTATAGAGCCATGATTACTGACTTTTTCGTACATCAATTGAACAACCATGATGTGCAGGAGCTGTGGTTTCAACAAGACGGCGCAACATGTCACACAGCTCGCGCCACAATTGATTTATTGAAGGAAACGTTTGGTAACCGCATAGTTTCACCTTTCGGACCCGTGAATTGGCCTCCAAGATCGTGCGATTTGACGCCGCTAGACTATTTTCTGTGGAGATATGTGAAGTCGTTAGTCTACGCCGATAAGCCCGAAACGATTGACCACTTGGAGGACAACATTCGCCGCGTTATTGCCGATATACGGCCACAAATGTTGGAAAAAGTCATCGAAAATTGGACCTCCAGATTAGACTACGTCCCGCGTGGTGGTCATATGCCAGAAGTCATATTTAAATTATAATGCCAGAAGATTATCTTTCGAATAAAGTAAATTTCATGTCAATTTAAAAAATTCATTCTATACCTCTATAAAAAAACACCCGTTGTAAGAAGACGTTTTGAATATTGACCGTACAACCATGACTGTTTGCTCTTCTTACTTTGATAGACAGTTTATTATAAAAAATTACTGTTTTATTACTTATTAAATTACATTCTAGTCAATTTCACTCAATTAAATTATTTATTTTACTTCTAAATTATTTTAAATTTATTCTTTTTAAAATATCGACTTTAACATATCTTTTTTAATATAAATTTAAATAATTCTATAAAAAAAGTGTTTAAATCAACAGATTTTGATATAAAATATGACGTTAATCTGAAACTAATAATTGTTATAGGCAAAAGTTGGACTGAGTACAAGGAGGAAATGAGCAATTGTTATAAGATTTATTTAAAAAAAAAAGACGTTTAGGATCGATTGTGCAAAGTTGATTATATGTTTTGTTATTTAACCAACTGATTTATCAATTTGACAAGTTTGTTTAAAATTGATCATACTTTTATATTTCAGTAAAAACGTTTGCAATTTCAAGTAATTTCCAAAACTGATGGACTTTTAACACATATAACAGAATTTTATATCCAATTTTTAATTGTTTCTTTTCTACACCAGTAGCTTACTTTTAACTCTACAAATTTTTTGCGAGGTTGATAATCTTACAAAAAAGTCAAAAGTTGTTGAAGTAGTAATTGTTTTGTATTTGTCGCAGTAAATAAACCTCTCTATAGAAACATTTTCAATTTCTAATTGTTACTTTTCTATGCCAGGAGATTACATTTAACTCTACATATTTTCGTGAGGCAGGTAATCTTACAAGAAAAGTCAAAAATTATTGAAGTAGTAATTGTTATGTGTTTGTCGCAGCAAATAAACCTCTCTATGGGAACACGGCATATTACTTTACATAAATGTGGACTTATATAATCTTAAAGTTATTGACAGTTTATATACTCTTGCACAAAGATATTCCTAGAATATGAAATTTCTCCGAGTGCTTTATGTAGTGAGTTCTGTAATGATCAAGGTGTTTTATTAGAACCTAATGTTGAATCCTTGTTCTACAGGAAAGATTTTATTAATTTACAAAATTTGCGACGCGATCTTATTAAAACTCCCACAGGACCATTGAAGCACTTTCTCACTCCAAAATCATCGCTGTTTCGGTAACTGTCAGTGCAAGATGATTAATCAGTAGTTTTTTCTTTATGTCAATATAATTACCCGAAGATGCTGCCAAGAAATTGTACAAATATTGGATTACAATAGTATTATTCTTTCTAGAGAGGAACCGATAGGAGAATATGTTAGATTAAGAAGGTTACAATTACTGAGGCACCTTAAACGAATAGGCAATAAGAGAAATATTATAAATATAGCTTGGGAGGTATCGAAATACGTGATGAAGCATATTGAATATCAAAAAGGAGTGAATACAAAATGAAGAAATAAGAAGATGAACAAGAAGAATATATTCATGCACCGATGGAATAGAAACTAAACAATTACTCTGGTACGGACATGTAATGAAAATAGTGGAGAATCAATGACCAAGAAGGGCATTACAGTATGCACCACAAAACAAAAGAAAAAGGCGAAGGCCTGTAATAACATGGAAGGAAATGATAGATCAAATCAGGAGAGAGAGAGAGTACCATGGAAGGGAACGATTAGAAGAATAAAGAAGCTGGTCGTAGGAACCCCGCTATATATATAGCTATCGAAATATAGAAAAAAAATGGAAAAACCGGAAGAAGAAAGGCAGAAGCTAGAAACAGATGTAAAGAAGAAGTAAATTGAAAACTAGAGGATACAAGAACGTGGCGGGAAAATATACAGATCATGTGGTTAAATGTTTTTTGTTAAACTCAGCAATAACAAATTTTAAATCATGTCCTACTTTAGACCATTAAAAAAGAACATTTTGCTTTTTAAAATAGAAATAAAACTACGGTTAAAATCTTCACTGTTTTGTAAGATTATCAGCCTCTCAAAAATATGTAGAGTTAAATGTAACTCATGGTATAAAAATTAACAATTAAAAATTGAAATTGTTTCCATAGAGAGGTTTATTTGCTGCGACAACTACAAATAAATTACTATTTCAATAACTTTTGACTTTTCTTGTAAGATTATCAACCTCACAAAAAAAATGTTGAGTTAAAAGTAAGCTACTAGTGTAGAAAAGAAGCTATTAGGAATTGAATATGAAATTCTTCGTAACAATTTTCTAAGAAAAAAGTGAAGATTTTAACTGTAATTTTATTTCTATTTTAAATTATGGATCTTTATCAAGTAAAAGTCGAATCAATTCAGTTATTTTGCCTTTTATAATTAAAACAAGTTCGTCTATGTCAATATATTTCAAAAACTACATAAACTAGATATTCTAGTATTAATTCAATAGTCACAGAGTTTTTAATGCAATTCGAATATTATTTTATTGCATTTTATAATGCTATTGTTACTAAATAAATGGGTTTCATTGGGGTAAATTATTTTTAAATTTTTGTAAGCAATACAAAGTCACCGATTCTCGTTTCAATTGCATACCAACATCTCTTAATCAACATTTTTAGAAACGCTGAATTAACACGAGGGAACCACAGCATGGTGGCGCTATGCTGCGGGTTATATATGACTACAACTCACTCGAGGACCACGGCTCCTTGCTATCTTTCACGGAGGCCGGTTGAGACCGTACATCCGTCCACTTTTATTGCGTGAAAAGACGACTCTAATATTATAAATAACCTCGCGATCGTCCCGTGTTTCTTATTATGTTATTGTTATTAGCCGGGGCCGGCTGGATTATTCACGCTAAAATATTGTTCCGAGACAGAACATAACCTTTGCCCGTTTCGATGTGTTCGTGTGTATATACGAGTATATATATGCATATGTGTATGTATGTAATACTACGGTGTAATGTTACGAATGTTTTAAAATTGCTGCGAATATTTATGATATTGCGTTGAAAAGTGAAATTTACGATTCGAAGAAACGCATAAGTTGTCGATTTTATGGAATACCGCATGGTCGGCTTGTTGACCCCTTACGGTTCGTTGCAATCTTTTTTTTGTATTCGTGTCGTTTTGATGGCATATTATTATTCGAATTTGTCGTACGAACAGGATATTAATGGCTTTATTCTTTTAACCCATTTGTTCCCAGTGTACCCATTTGAGTACGGTTAATGAAATATTTTTTTAGGCTCCATATGGTACATTCAGAGTTCTATGCTTAGTGGCGGTGCAAAGTACACTAAAGAAGGAATATTCTTTTAGAAATTGGCCACTAGATGTCGCTTTTATGTATGGAAAACGTAACCTTACTTTTTGCTACAAATTGTGCCAGTGTGATTGTGTAACTTTTTGTTATTTTTTACCTATCTATAAAAAAAAAACATTTTATTCTACTAAAATTAGTTACTGAGGTATGTATGTTTTACTATTATTTTTGTGAATTTTACATAAAATACATGCACTGGTATTTTTTCATATTTACATATAGGTGTACTCATATGAGTACAGCGGGAACAATACGTTGTTAGAGCTGTATTTATTTTTTGTAGATAAATTACTATGGATCCCAAGCCCATCAGCACTAATATGTTTTATGGCAGATCCTACCAGAATTTGCAAGCTGCCATAGATGATATTACTGAAAATGAAAAAGATATTGATATCGTTATAATACCACCGGATGCCGATGATCAAACAGATGAGGACGATATTGATGAAGATGATATTCAAGCAGATACCCTCCCATTCGATGTTCCTGGTGCTGTTGAAATTTTTTCTCAGGACAGTACAGAGAGTGACTCAGAAGATAATATTCCGTTGATTATGTTACGCAGTATTAGTAATACTGGCTAATCATCTACGAAAAAGGGAAAAATTGCAGAAAAAGAACCAAATTGGACTGCCGAAATAATTGATATCACAATGAACCAAGGAAATTGATATTTAGCTCGCGAAGATATTGTCAAACAAGAATTAGCAGGACTAAATCCTGTCCAGATTTTTGAAAAATTATTTGACGATGAAATAATAACTTATATTACCAAAGAAACCCAGAGATATGCTGCTCAGCAAAACAATCATTCATTTACTGTAACAAACAACGAGATAAAAATATTTATAGGTATCTTATTATTCACTGGATATCATCGATTACCAAGAGAGAAATTATATTGGTGTACAGATGAAGATCTAAACATACCACTAGTTAGAGGTTGTATGTCCCGCAATAAATATTATGAAATAAAAAAATACTTTCATTTAGCAAATAACGAAACAGTTGATAAAAACGACAAGATGTATAAAATTCGTCCTCTCATGGAAAAACTGAATAAGCGATTCCAGCAGTGGGGTATATTCCATGACAAGCTCTCCATTGACGAGGCTATGGTAAAATACTTCGGACATCACTCGTCAAAACAATTTATCCGTGGAAAGCCAGTGCGTTTCGGCTATAAAGACTGGATGATTTGCAGTTCTTCTCGTTATTGCTATCAGTTCGATACCTATTGTGGGGCAAAACAAAATAGAAAAGCGACGGATCAAAATTTGCCTTTAGGGTCTAAAGTTGTGTTGGACTTATTAGAAGTAGTGACAGAACCGCAAGATCATATAATATTTTTCGACAACTACTTCACAAGTCACGGTTTGTTGAAAACTCTTAGGGACTTGGGCTATAGAGCGACGGGGACAGTGAGGGACAATCGCACAAAAAAATGTCCTTTGCCTGATCAGCAGCAATTGAAAAAAGAAAATCGCGGTTTTTTTTCAATACAAATACGATAAAGAACATGCATTACTTCAAGTAAAATGGAAGGACAACAGTATCGTGTCTATGATGACCAATTACGACAGTATTCATCCCCTTTCAAATGTAAAACGTTGGTCCAAGGAACAGAAAGAAAAAATTGATGTACCTCAACCTCGTCTCTTTGCCAATTATAATTCAGCTATGAGCGGCGTAGACTTGCTAGACCAATCTGTAAATAAGTGTGTCCATCCAATGTAAGAAGTGGTGGTGGCCCCTTTGGACCCACATGCTGAATGTTGCAGCAATCAACGCCTGGAGGTTACATTCATTGGCAGGCGGTAATATGGATTTGCTCAACTTTATAAGAAGTATATCAAGGCATTACTTGAGAGTTTTTAAGAAAGCTCAACACTCCAGGCACCCAAGCACTGTCCCAAGAAGTATTGTAGAAGATCAAAGAGGGCATTTTCACAAAAAAATTGAAAAGCAATTGCGCTGTCGCAAGTGCCAACGAGCTAGGTGGATTTGTATGAAGTGTAATGTTACACTTTGTTTAGAAAGGGAATGTCTTATAAAGTTCCATAGTGAATAACATTTTCTATTGTAAATCACTAAAATAAATTAGCTAAATATTATATAATTTATATTTTCATTAACGTCCCTATATTCCCGTTGTACTCATTTGAGTACATAGCTTTTTTTCATATTCTATTCAAAAATTTATCGAAAAACTGTCATATTTTGTTCTTTGGGCATACCTTTAATAAGAAAAAAACGACCTTATTGAAATTTTGTAAAAAAAAAGTTGTGGGAACAAATTGGTTAAAAACGGTTTAAAAACAAAGTTGGAATACTTCTTTGCTACGCTGATTTTTATTCTTGGAAATGAACAATGCATCTTATCTTAGATTAATCAGCATTTTACATATAGCTTAAATTACTACAGTTGCTAGGGTCTAGATATTCCAATGGTTCATTTCAGTTTTCAACGTAATTTTCACATTAAATTAATATAGCTACAATGCACTGTGCTCTACACTGAACTATTACGCAAGCGATGAAAAAGTTTGGTTCTCCTGAGTCATCGCATTAGGTCTTGATTGTCTAAAAGTTTAAGCATTTCAAGGTTTGTATGTTTGAAGAGCCTCTCCTCATGACTCTTGGAAATCTGTTTAATTTCTTCTTTAACTGTTCTCACTTGTAATTTCCGATGAAGATCTTAATTCCCAACATAACAAGAAGCATTTTTGATATTTCTTGGAACTGGGTTTTGGAGTACTGTGCTTGCTTTCTCTAGTACAACATCAAAAATTTCTTGTAATAAACAGGTGGGAATCGCTTCCCAACAGTTAGTACATATATTTATTTTTCTGTTTTAATTGTTCTGTTTTTATTGTAACATGTTGATTCGCTTTCATTTAACTTGATGCATTTTTATTCTGATAAAACTGAGCATTATAAAACTATTACATATATATTTCTACTTTTTAAACAAATGCAAAGCAAAGCTATGTTCTTTTTTATTAGCTTCCTATATACGAAAGTATGTAGGAAGCTAATGATGATTGTTCTGCGGTAAGTACGGATATGAATTACATCGAGTATGTGTGGAGTCATCTTCACAGAAAGATACGGACCCAACATGTTGCTCCAGTAGACCTACATGGATTAAAAAATTCCCTCCATGTGCATTGGGATGATTTTGATCAGGCTTATATACGGAGGGTAATTGAATCCAAGCTAAACCGAATGCGAGTGGTCATAAGAGCCAGAGACGACAATATTGAATATTAAAAACTACTCTTCTGTAATATTTTTTTCAAAATTATAATTTCTCTTGCTAGACATGCGGAATAAAAATTTCAAATATGAGTTTCTGTTTTAATTTCATCCCTATTTTATGTAATAACTTGATTAATTATTCGAAAATAAAACACTTGGCTTAGTTTCACGACTTCTTTATTAGATGTACTAACAATTGTTTCGGCTATTAGGCCATTATCAAAGAGCTATCTAAAACTGTTTTTTAGATAGCTCTTTGATAATGGCCTAATAGCTGAAACAATTGTTAGTATATCTAATAAAGAAGTCGTAAAACTAAGCCAAGTGTTTTATTTTCGAATAATTAATCAAGTTATTACAAGAATGTTTCACCAAGAAATATCTGCGAAGTCAACCAATGAAATCCTATTTTATGTAGATAACACTGGTCAACCAATTTTTATTTTTAATTTTTTTTTTAGAATCTATATACACTGTTCCTTCCTTTTATAGTTTTCTTTAATAGTAATAACAACAAATATTTTGAATTGACTTTTGAATTAACATCGTTTCTGTTATATAATAAGCATTGATATATACATTTAAAACACAAATTATTATACAGAAGAACCAACTCTCTGAAAGAAGATCTCTAGCTCGCACATAGCCGCAGGTAATTAACTAAATTGATTATAGCACCTTTCGTCTATAATCTGGCGCCCAATCAACTACGATTAAGTAAAATCAATTTATTGTAAATCGATTCGCTTCAGCACTATTTAGAGTGACATTTAACTTCTATGGAAATAAGCATAACCGAAGGTAGGTAGAATTCTATCTTATATCGATTATCATCGTTTACTAATCACAATATTATTTTTACACCTTTACTATCAAACAAAAACAAAAAGATATATAAAACCCTTCACATAAATAATATAACAATATACATATAAATATATATATATATATATACCGGGTGCGGCAATAGTGTGTCGGCGGAGCTTAGCATGAAAACTAATAAAGTTGTAACAATGAAATTTTACGTACACATGTAGTATGCTACAGTGCATTTTCTAATTTTATTTATATATTTACAGGGTGTTCCAAATTTTCGCAACCACTTTCAATTTTTTTTTTTAAATAGATTGCTATACTTTCTTGTTATTATGATGATAGCCACCCAAATTATCTTTGCAATGATATATGACAATGTGCACTTACAACTGTTAGTTTTGGTTTTATTGCAAATTTTGTTAAAATCTTGACTGTTGCAGCGTCTAACATTTTAAGTCTTAGCCTGAAAATGGGTGCAGTGCCTCACGTAACTTTTTTGTTACCAATTTATGGACTAACACGTTATATGTTTTGAGGGTGAACAACGTGACAACATATACAGAGTGTTAAATATGTCGTGCCAAAGTTATCGAAGTTTAAAGGCTATTTTCTCTTTTTTTTTAAATTGAACCTATAATTTTTTTATTAGTCAGCAAATTCCTTGTAAAATTGCCGTTAAAATAGTACCAACAACACAGTACTTATTTCTAGTATTTTCGAAGTTGTAACCCTTTAATGGGATATACCTATGTTTATAATATTCAATATGCGGTGCTGCATCTAATAGTTGGGTGGTTGGCCATGAAATGATATTAAGCAAAAATTGCTGTGTAACCAAACGTCAAATATCTACTTAAAATTTCCATATAAAGTGTTTTTCAATAGTTTCTCTTTACTGTAATCGCGTTTAATTGTTATAATTTAAGTTCGGCTAGTTAATTATCAATTTCCGTTTGTCCGTTATTAGTTGTTATCTTGTTGTCAGTTATATCGTTTTGTTGTCATTATTTTTTATTTCCATGCCGTAATAGTTTATAGCTGTGTTTCTTTAGAATGAATTTTTCGAAAGAGGAGCTAATAGACATGGTATTTGTTCTTGGCGCTAGCAATAGAAATTCACTTTTAGCATTAAGAACATATGCTATGGAGTATCCTCACCGAAGAGCACCAGATATTAAGATTTTTGAAAATTTGTTGACAAGGTTTCTTCGGACGGGTTCAGTGAATTATGTCAAACATGAAAGAACTAAGTCTATGGTTACAGAAGATAATGAAGTGACAGTCGTCCAGTCCGTTGTGGAAAATCCGCGCGTATCTACAAGGATAATTTCGAAAGAACACGGGATAGAAGTCACTGCTGTAAGAAGGATTTTAAAAAAACCTAAATTTCACCCTTACAAAATTCAAAATCATCAAGGCTTATTACAAACGGATTTTGAAAGGAGACTTGTTTACTGTGAATGGCTACTTTTCCAATTACGACAAGATCTAAATTTTCTAGATCATGTGCTTTTCACAGATGAAGCAACATTTGCTAATTGTGGAATAACAAACAGAAAAAATTCTCATTATTATGACACTAGAAACCCTCATTTTGTGCAACCCATTTTATACCAACAAAAATGGAGTGTTAACACCTGGGGAGGCATCATAGGAAACACTATTGTAGGTCAATTCTTTTTTAATAATACTTTAAATTGTGAAATCTACACAAATTTCCTACAAAATAATTTACCACTGCTGTTAGAAGACCTACCAGATAACGTCATAAGGAGATTGTGGTACCAACATGATGGTGCACCTGCACATTACGGTGCTGCTGCAAGAACACATTTAGATAGGGTATTCACCAATAGGTGGATTGGGAGAGGAAGCTTTATAAGCTGGCCACCGCGGTCACCAGATCTAACCCCTTGTGATTTTTTTCTGTGGCCTACTGTAAAAAATATAGTTTACGAAACACCTCCTACAACGGCAGAGAACATGCAGCAACGAATCAGAAACGCTTTTCTTCAATTAAGTGAAAACAACATGGCTCAAAATGTAAGTCTGTCGATGCAGAGGCGATTAAGAGCATGTGTAGAGCAGAATTGAAATATATTTGAACACATTTTAAATTAATTTTGTTTTATTATTGAAAAATTACAAAATGTAATTCTAAAACTAATAATAAAGAATTAAGAAACAGGTGTTTGTAAAAGTTACTTTGTTTGATATCATTTCATGGCCATCCAACAATTAGATGCACCGCATATTGAATAATATAAACATAGGTAAATCCCATTAAAGGGTTATAACTTCGAAAATACTAGAAATAAGTACTATGTTATTGGTATCATTTTAACGGCAATTTTACAAGGAATTTGCTGACTAATAAAAAAATTATAGGTTCAATTTAAAAAAAAAGAGAAAATAGCCTTTAAACTTTGATAACTTTGGCACGACATATTTAACACTCTGTATATGTTGTCACGTTGTTCACCCTCAAAACATATAACGTGTTAGTCCATAAATTGGTAACAAAAAAGTTACGTGAGGCACTGCACCCATTTTCAGGCTAAGACTTAAAATGTTAGACGCTGCAACTGTCAAGATTTTAACAAAATTTGCAATAAAACCAAAACTAACAGTTGTAAGTGCACATTGTCATATATCATTGCAAAGATAATTTGGGTGGCTATCATCATAATAACAAGAAAGTATAGCAATCTATTTAAAAAAAAAAATTGAAAGTGGTTGCGGAAATTTGGAACACCCTGTAAATATATAATTAAAATTAGAAAATGCACTGTAGCATACTACATGTGTACGTAAAATTTCATTGTTACAACTTTATTAGTTTTCATGCTAAGCTCCGCCGACACACTATTGCCGCACCCGGTATATATATATATATATATTAAAAATAATAGACTTTTTATTGGTTTAGCGACCTTTTATTGAATTATGATGTTTTATTCTACCTAGAATTCCTACACACCAAACTAAAAGACTCAACACCTACACTAAAACAATCACACACAATATACAACATACCCTGCAAAGACTGTGACAAAGTATACATAGGCCAAACAAAACAGTTACTACAAGAAAGATTGAAAGGTCACAAATACGCAAAAAATCAAACTGCTTTAAAAAAACACCAATTGACACTAAAACATAATTTTGATTTTGATAACACCAAAGTAATAACACAGAAAAAGAATACAAAAGCTAGGGAGGTCTTAGAAATGATCCACATTTTCAAAAACAGCAGAACAATCAACGACAGGAACGAAATTGATGGACTGTCTAAACTCTATTACCCACTCATTAAACAATAGATAAAATCACCCCACCCCCCGCACACACAAACATAAACCAAAAAAACAAAAAAACTTTTTATCAGTTCCCATTTGTAAATACTTTTACTACATACCCCTAAATACGGTCCTGACCAATTTGCTAAATTCCAAAACAGAACAGAAATTAACCTCTCTTAACAAAGCCACAAACAATTACAATTTTCCAACCAGTGCGATCGGTTCGTTACAAAAAAAGGTTTCGGGCCCTCGATACACATGTTACACAGAATGCGTGATTTTAAAAACCAAATGAAACGGTGAGTTTTGTCATTCTTTGTTCATTCATTGTTTCTTACTGTAATGTAGTTAAACATCAAAAGTTTAACATCTCATTCATTTATACAGATTTAACCACTGTAATTTTTCCTTACTCATTATTAACCTAATTTTAAATTTTTAAATTTTAACTTTAATTGTTAATTTAATTGGTAATTTAGTCTTTAATCTAATTTTAATTCTAATTGTTAATTTAATTGTTAATTCAGTCTCACAAAAGCAAACACATCTCTCACGTTTTCATTGTAGTAATTCTTGCTTCTAGTTACCTTACTGTATTGTATTTTAATTCAAATTTTCTATTCATTTATACAGATGTAATCACTTTAATTGTCCTTACTCATTATTAATCTAATTTTAAATTTTAACTTTAATTGTTAATCCAATTGGTAATTCAGTCTTTAATCTAATTTTAATTTTAATTGTTAATTTAAGTGTTAACTCAATCTCACAAAAGCAAACACAAAAATATGTTCTCATTGTATTAATTCTTGTTTCTAGATACTTGAAAAAGACTGAAAAATAATAAAAGTCGAAACGTCGTAGAATAAAACATCATAATTCAATAAAAGGTCGCTAAACCAATAAAAAGTCTATTATTTTTAATATTAAGACACGGCCAATAAAATAAATAAGAAAAATAAAATTCTTATAAACACTAAATATATATATATATATATATATATATATATATATATATATATATTGTTATAAACTAAAACTACAACAATATGTTACAGGAAATAATATATGAATTTTTATAAAATATTTTTAAATGAATAAAAATACTTCGTCATCAAGGAAACTCACTGTAACTACTTAAGGTAAGGAATGAAATATGCACAATAGTGAGTCGAACCTCCGTAATTTCCAATAACTACTTGAAGTCTTGATGCCATTGAATGAATAATCTTGCTATAATATTAATCCAAAATATCACCCCAAAGAGTTTCGCGAACACAGATCACTACATTTAATGTTATTTATATTATAGCATTTGGACGGTACGTACTTATGAAATAATCATAACATACAAACTTATTTAGATTACGAACACTATAAACCGACCGCTCTTTTCTATGCAACTTGATCCCGGTCGTCAATAGTAACATTTCATTCATAAAAAAAAATATGAGCAGACCTAAAAATATTGTATAGATTTTGTGTTTTAATATCGTCAACCTTTTTCTTAATATAACTGGACATTATATATGTATGTTCTTGCGTTATCGAATTCAGAATCATGCTACTGGCAAGGTTTCCGAATGAGGTACTGGACGAGTAAGCCGAGGGCAGACTAGCATAACTAATATATAGTCCTTTTACGATAACAGACGAGGCACGTCATAACCGGAAACTTCAGAATTACCTACCTATACAATACTAAACCCAAAAAGAACTGTCTTTCACTATCGTATATCTAGAGATTTCTTCTTTGCAAACGTTCCTATCCTGCGTAACGTTGCCAACTTCTATTTTCGCTACTGTCATTCGTATCTGTCACTTGTGCGCCATTTGTTGTTCTGTATTTTTCGTGTCCCTTTTATTCAGTTTTGTGGTATTATTTGCATTTCATTAGTTAGGCGTTAGGTTTATCTAATTGTTTTAAAAGTATGTAAATTATCGTTATTTCCTAAGTATGAACAATACCTACGTAACTGTCAACGCGGATTACATGTCAACTTATTTTTAATACATAACCTCTGTGATAGATGTAAACAAAAGATTTGGCAAGAGTGCGTGACGCAAACATGACGTATGTTGATGACGTGCCTCGTCTGTTATCGTAAAAGGACTATATGTCTTATTTTTGTTGGAAAACCCGAAAGTTTTCGTACGGCAAAAGTAGTAATCAGTCGAATGGTCCGTTTGTTAACGCTAAATCATAGCTCTTGCAAATAGCATAGCGCTTTTCTTACCGTTTAACTAGCCCCTCAGGGTAACAGCACAGCGTGCACAGCAAATGCTGGGAGCCCATGAGTTGTCTTGATATTCAATGGTTAACCCAAAATAGTAAAAATATAAATTTTGTTATTAAAGGTGTAATATTCCGCTTATGCTGGTGGGTAGTGAATTCTCCACATACATATCAGAAACTGTTTGGATTATTTATACACGCACGCGACATTATGAAATAAAAAGACGTTCAGCTATCACAAATCGACTTATATTGAATCAAAAGAGCCGGTTGTAGCTCTTTATCTACCCACATAGCCAGATATCTACCAATGCTTAATTTTATTGATTTCAGAACAAAAATGGGTGTGGTTTAAGTGCTTTAACGTAAGAAACATCGAAGAATATGTTCAGACATGTCCACTCAATGTTCGATAGGACAATATTTTTTGTAGTACCTTTTTTATATAAAAGTACTTTGAAATTTTGTAAAATGTTTGTTTTGAGAAAACTATTTAAGAAAATATCTCAAAATCATGAGGTGATGGAGCAAATTTTTAATCAGATTCAGAATCAGCAAACTACCCGTGTTGGTGCATAAGAAAACCAAATTGCAATCATAAAAATTATTTCTTAGAGTGCATTAGGTTATATTTAAAATTTGTTTAGCTATAAAAGTGAATTATGCGATATAAATGCCTTTTTGTGGTTTATGCGATACTTTTTTAGCGAAGTGTACATCAATCCAATATTTTCGCCCGCAACAGCTTCCCATTAAAATCTTGGTGCAAATGATGGATATCTAAGAGATCTAATAAAAGCATATATTATCGAACGTTACATTCTTTTCGACGTCATTGTACATATACCGTTTTTGTTTGGCTTTTTTTCCCATTCAATTCTTAGCTCATCATTAGCTAGAGCACATAGGATGCTTATGTATTCGTGTAAGTGTATTTCGTTGATTTGCCATATCTATCCGCTCACTGTCGGTATTATTAATTTGCCAAAATTCATTAATCTCTCCGGTATGACAATTTTGACAATCGGTGTTGATGCGCGATCGTCATTTATCTTGCTGTTACGTTCGGAGAACAAGTGATTCTTGAACGGTAAACGATACGGACGTCGTCTTTTTTTTCTCTTAATTCAATTTAATTGTTTGGTTATGTAAATATACAAGTTGTTTCGTAATCGAAACGTGCTCAACATCACTTAAACAAGTAGTCAAACTTACGTATCTACACGGGTTTAATTTTAGACAACAATAGTAACATAATATAATATTTGCAATCATCTTGTAAGATTATTTAGGAGATACCGGTGTAATTATTTATTTATTTAATTGGATTAATTAAGCGAATTAAATTGTTAGTTAATTAAACAAACAGCAGAATTCTAATATACAGCGTGGTTTGATAATACTGTTCAAAAAATTAAAACTCCTTAAATGTGAAATTAATATGCTAAATACTGTAGTATGTACAATTCTTGTTACAGGGGTTTAGTGTTCATTAATTAGATAATTAAGAAATATAAACTACTATCAAAAGAACTGGATGTAGGTTCTTTACAACTGAAAAAGGTAATATAACTGAGGGGGAATTTGCAGATGACATCGTGATATTGGCCAAAAACTACTTGCAAATGAAAATAAAATGAAAATAAATAAAACTAAAATGAAAGTACATAATGATAATTGGAGAAAATAGAATAAACCTGAACAGGAAAGAAAATTGAATAAGTAGATCATTTCCAATACCTAGGAGCATCAATAGACTGGACAGGCACACAGGAGATAGATATTAATGATAGAGTACAAATCAGATGAGGCTGTCGTGCAATGTCTGATGGAGGGGCTCGATAGGAGCCTACACCACATGAAAATGGTGCTTGAAGTTTTCTTAAAACATAGAGGGAGATATAGAGGCGATAACTTCCATTATTTGATCTTTAAGAGATCGAGAAATAAAGAGTACCACATTCAATTGGGTCCATAACATGCTGCGTAGCAGAGTAGTTCATGCTCAAATACAAAATAAAGCGATCCCCGCGTGGACAACAAAAGAGTGTCCTCAAGGAGGCGTATTGTCACTAAATGTAGTCTAGTAGTGGATAATCTCATCAGGATATTAACTGGCCAGGGAATATGTACGCAGGGGTTTGCCGATGACATTATCATTGTGTCCCAAAGGAAATTCCCGGGGATAGTAGCGGACATCATGTGAAATGCTCTGCGAATTGTGAAGAGATAGTGCCTTGAGAACGGATTAACTGTCAATCCATAAAAAAAAAGTTGGTAACTTTTACTAACATGAGAAAACTAAATGATCTGGGTAGCATAAGGCTGTTCGGGCAAGAGTTAGAACTAACCAATGAAGTGAAGTATCTAGGCATTACACTAAATGCGAAACTGAATTGGAGTAGGCAGCTAGTCAATGTAACGGACAGGGTGACGCAGCTCTTTTGGAGATCCATAAAAGCTGTTGGTAAGACCTAAGGATTAAAACCAAGTGTGGTACACTGGTTGTACACAGTAGTAGTATGACCAACGACTACCTATAGGGCAATTGTTTAGTGGAGGGGGACAGCGCTGATATCGTCGGTGGGGCTCCTCATGACTCCCCAGCGATAGGCTCTGTTGGGAATCACGGAAGCTATGAACAGCACGGGAACCGCTTCCATGGAGGCATCGTGGGTCTCCCTCCATTGTAACTATTTGTAAAAGCGGAGGCCATAGCTGCGATTCTGATGCTGAAGGCCAATGGCGTATGACGTCCTAATAAGGCTGTAGGGTGTGAGATATCACAGGAATTATACAGGAAGAGCCGATATTTCTAATTCCGACGGGCAGTATGGCACCTGAGATTATGTCCACAGCTTAGCTGAACATATTTATACCGACCAGGGCACAGGCAAAAAGTCACTGGAGCGATTGTGGTGCCGGCACCTAGTACACAGATGGATCGCAATCCAATCGGGCTACAGGTGCAGATATATGCGGAATGTGCCTCAGAAGGAAGATATCGTTAAGTCTGGAGAAACATACGACGGTTTTCCGGGCTGAATTGTTTGCGGTCGCAGCCGGCTGTGCAAACAAAAAAAACATACTAAACATAGTCAGGCAGCTATTAAAGCCATTATGAATTCATTTATCAGGCCTAAACTGGTGAAACATTGTCCACAATAGACTGGCACAAGACAATATTGCGCCACTGATATGAGTGACAGGACATGAGGGAATTAAAGACAATGAGGATGAACTGGCCAAGGAAGGTACTAATAGGAACATCATAGGACCAGAACCTCTATGTGGACGCGCTGAGGATTCCGCTAGAAGTCAGCGGGTCATCTGGTCATGCCTGGAAAGCGAACATAAAAAGAAATAGAGCCTAATAAATGGTCAACTTCATACTAAAACACTCCTAAGGTAGTTGGACGCTAGGTTTCCAGCCAACCCGATTCGTAGTAACAAAAAAGAAATTAACATTATTACCGGGTCAATAACCAAACATTATCCTTTAAGGAAACATGTGTGCAGCATGGGCTTTGTTAGCGAGCCTTTATGCAATATGCACTTATGAGCAACTGAATGGACTCAGACAGAAACATTTCGGAAGTGATCTATTGGATCCTACGAGGTTACTCAAACTTACCCTGAGGAGGATTATGGATTTTATCGAGGACACAAGACTAGCTAGGAACTGTGAGATCTATTGTGGGTGATACAAAGAGCTGGCGCCCAAACAAAATTAGAAGCAGAAGCAGTAGATAGAGTACAAGAAGCCAATGAGTTATATGCAATAAACACTAAATTCATAAACAAAAATGAAATGTCGAAACAGACAGAACTAAAGGTCTTCAAAACTATATATAGGCCAATGTTGAATTTTTTGTGTGAATCATGGATCCTAACGAAATAACAAAAGAGTAAAATACAAGCAGTGGAAATGCGATACTTAAGAAGAGTTAGAAGGGCCACCACGTTCTTGTGACTTGAATATCTATAGACTTTTTCTGTGGGATTTTATTAAGTTCAGGATTTATGCCAATAAATCCACGACCACTCTAGCATTGACGGCCAAAAGCGAACAATGCGTCAACAAAATTCCGCCAAATGTAAGCCAAACCGTTATTGAAAATGTCACCAGAAAATTACGCGTCTGCCACCAAAGCTGTGGCGGCCTTTTACAACATGTGTTGTTGCATACATAATTCCCAAAAGTCTACACTATTAATTAATAAGAAATACAATATTTTGCTAGAGAAACCCATATTTTATTTAAAATTCAAATTTTGCGTTCTTATTGTAATACCCTATCGTTAGACAAAAATTTTGTTGACCGCTCAATAAATTCAGAAAGAATAATTCGTATTAGATCGAGCGAGTGTATGATAATTTATTTTTTCGAATCATAAAAGCCATAACTCTACCACCTATCGAATAACAGACGCAAAAAGCGATCGTTTAGTGATCGGCGATTCGCTGAACGCGTCTCAACTTCTTCGACAGTGAAGGAGGCACTTTGACTTATAGCGTCTAATTTAAATAAACAAGAACGAAACGAGAAAACAGTCTCCCAATGATTGATTCGATATTTGAACCATTGTAAATGGGATGCCATCATTAAGCAGAAAAGAAGAGGAAAAAAATTCGTGTCTAATTAAGGAGGAACGAAAACGTTAGTCGGTTCGATTTTGACGTGTATTTCCGTTAGATGGATGAACGACAACTACTGCACACCGTTCGTGAGCTGGAGATATTTCTGTGTGGGGAAGAAAAATTGTTCGAGTTAGCCTGGTTAAGAGATGTAGTATTTTTAAAATCCTCTATTCTTAGATTATTAATTTGACTTTTGCTGGACTAAATTTAAATATACGCGGATAGTTTCAATAATTGTCTATTAAATTGAGGATTATTTCTTCTTTCTATTTAGGTTTCGTATTCTAATAAATTCAATGTCTACTTACATTTGCGTTAGTATAATGTCCTAGCATACCTTATTATTATCATAGAAAACAAGAAAATGCATGAGGAATCATAAATTAGCAAATGTTTTTTATCTGCTTTGGCACATATTCACTACTTTTCTGTGCAGCAACGATAACAGTAGTGGCAACCCTGAGATGTCCTTTGCGATAGTTGACGAAACGTCGGCTGAAATTGAAGCAGTGCCAAGCACTCCAAAATTCCAGAAGCAATCTTAAAAAAGGAATTTTTTGTTATAGCTCGAGAAAAACAAAAAACAACACAAACAATTATTGTTTTCTTGCCACAGCAAATATTTGTACAAAACTTGGTTTAAAATCGTTTAATTTTACTAGGTCTATTATCAGGATAAAATAAAACAAATTTTAATGAATTTCACTTTTTAATTTACACCGTAACGATCGTTTACAGCATATAGAACTAACAACAATTTATCCAAATTTATAAAAAAACAATAAAGATTTAACAAACAACAATAAATAGTCAGCAGTCTATGAGTGAACTTGCGGTAGTTGCCCTGTGACGTATATCGGACAGACAGGCAGATCGTTTGAAATGCGCATCAAAGAACTTTTTTGTTCATTTAGAAATAATAAAAGTGACTCTTCATATGCGTCTCATATTAATTTAACGAACCACAATTTTAACAAAGAATTTAAAATATTACATGTAGAAAATAAGGGCAAAAAACTTAATTTTATTAGAGTCACTTGAAATTAATAAATTAAAGAAAACCGACAAGATCCTAAATGATCAATTAGAAACAAATAATTCACCCTTACTCAATTTATTTATTTGATATTCAGACAGTCTCATATTGTATTTTCCATAGAATTTCTTTACCTCCCTGTAATATAATGTAAACCCCTAGTTTTATTACTTAAGAACAGTATTGTATAAACCGTAGTGAAAGTTTTGTGCATAGACATTTTAGTAATAAAAAGTACCCATTCCTTCAATTATTCCAAACAAAACATGTGTTTGTTATGGTACGTTTGTGTTAAAATTTGTACATAAGTTAGTTATATGTCTGATGAAGCTCAGGTTGGAACGAACGATCGTTACGGTGTAAATTAAAAAGTGAAATTCATTAAAATTTGTTTTATTTTATCCTGATAATAGTTATAATGGAATTTCATCAAGTAAAGGCTGAAACAATAATATCTTTTACTTTTTTGTTACGTAGTATATATACATATACATATATATATATATATATATATATATATATATATATATATGTATATATAGTAAATTCAATCAGTTGGGGAATTAAGGTCTGGCTTTACTTTAAAGTATATATATTTAAAACAACCCTACATGTTTCGGCAATGATGCCTTTATCAAGGATATAAAACATAAATGACAGTATACAAAATATTTGACAGTATTTGTATACTGTCATTTATGATTTATATCCTTGATAAAGGCATCATTGCCGAAACATGTAGGGTTGTTTTAAATATATATACTTTAAAGTAAAGTCAGACCTTAAATCGCCAACTGATTGAATTTACCATATCTACCAAGGTCACGAAATAGTTATATATATATATATATATATATATATATATATATATATATATAGATTTGACTTGTAAGTATTATCGACCGTACTATAATAATGAATAATTAATTAATCGGGTCACTAAATATGTTAAAATAGATTTACATTGTAAATCTATTTTAACGTGTTTAGTGACGTTCACTGCTAATGTTTTTAGTCTCCTGAAGAAGTAGCAAATAACTACGAAATATAGAGATTAAAATAAATGAGTATTTTCGTTGACAGACCGCTTACCCGATTAATTAAATATTCATTATATAAATATAGATAAATTCATTAATATTTGTGCTATCGATATCCTTACATTAAAACCCAATTGTTCATTATCTCAATATTTCGTTATTATTAATAACTTCGTCAGGAGATACTATAAAATTGCAATACATAATTTACACTTTTACTAATACATTCAAAGGAACTTACAACTAGATTTAAGCATTGGTCTTATTAATTAGTTCTCACATAATTATAACTTGTAACTCACTATTAAACACTATTAAACAAAACTAACACTGTAATAATTTTTTAAACTTATTCAACTGCATGTCTGTATAATATGTAGGTGAAGTCAATTTGTTATTTTAAATGTAACACCTTGTATATTTTTACTTTGTTAAATTTACTTGTTAAATTCTGAATACACTAAACGTTCACATTGCTATTGTGATCAAAAACATTGATTCCTGGAAATCAGTTTTGTCAGTAAAATAGCGAATTTCCAAAAACAAGTACAGACAAACAGCGTTCTTATAATGAACTTTTAAATGTGTCCAATGAACTTAATTCAGGTAAGCAAATCACAAAATTAGCGGTTGTGAAAACTATGAGACGTTATTTACGAACTAATAATGTAAAAAATGAACCTAAGTCTGGAAGGCCAAAATCGGAAACAAACGATAAAAGATAAAGTTGGATGTGTTATCAGTAATTGAGAAGAATCCACAAACACCAATACATCTTCTTGATAATTATATATGCCAGAGTTCCGTTATGAATATACTGAAATCAGAAAAACTGAAGCCCTGTAAATGTCCCTTCTGTTACGAGCTAACTGAAGATGACCCTGATCACGGAATAGAATTTTGTGAAAACTTGCAGAACAGATCGGCAGCAAGTCCAAACTTTATCAGAAAAATTATGTTCTCAGATGAAGTAACATTTCGTTTGAGTGGTAAAATCAATAGACATAACAATCGAATTTGGTCCAGAGACAATCCCTGTTGGATACGACAAGTACATACTCAGTATCTGGAGAAAATAAATGTGTGGGCAGGAATTATAGACAATAATGTTATTGGGCCTTTCTTCATTGAAGGCCCAATAGCCTAGGCTTTATCTTGATCCAAACAATCCACTAGTTCCTGCTGAGAATTCTAGAATTCTAGAACAATACCTGCGCATTATTCTAGAATTGTCCGGCGGTATTTGGATCAAGTTTTTCCTGGTCGATGGATAGGGTGAAAGGGTGCCATTGAATGGCCGCCTCGTAATCCTGATCTAACGTCTCTCGAGGTATGACATTTGTATACAAATGTCATATATACAAAGAATTCAAATAAATTTTACCTCAAAGTAGCCCTTGGAAATTATGATTATGTCTTAGCTTGTTACTAATTTTAATAGGAATTTTGTTGGTTATGAGATGAGATATTTGATTGGAATGACAAATGTAAAAATAATAAAATGAACATTTTTAAGTGAATGAAATATGTTTATTTCCAACAAACAAGCAAAATTTTATAAAAATTGTTCAAAGTGTCCACCACCTTGTTCGAAACATTTCTCACATCTTCTTCTAATGGAGGAAAAAGTGTTTTGTAGTATCGCATTGTCAATTCCATTAATTCTTTCAGCAATTCTGATTTGAAGGCCTGCAAGATCAGGTATCTGTACTTGATAAATTGAGTTCTTTAAGAATGGCCATAAAAAGAAATCACATGGGGTAATGTCACAAGATCTTGGTGGAAATTCATGTTCAGTGTTTAAACTTATCAACCGATTTTGAAAAAATTGCTGCAGAATATTAATTGTTTCACCTGCTGTGTGTGCTCTAGCTCCGTCTTGTTGAAGGTAACCCTGTGTTATTTCTTCGTCGTCAAGCTGTTCGATAAATGGCATAATAATTTCTTGTCGATACCTTTCTCCTGTTAAGGTTCCGTTAAAAAAAATAGGGCCAATAATTCTCCTTCGACTAATCGCACACCATACACCAATTTTCTGCGGATGAAGTGCGGTTTCAACAAAGAAATTATGTGGTTTCTCATTAGTCCACATCCTCATATTTTGTGAGTTCACATATCCATTCAGATAAAACCATGACTCATCAGAAAAAAAGGTTTAGTCAAGAAGGTCATTATCAAAATTATTTAAGAACCACTGACTAAACGTTATTCTTCTGGGATAGTCGATTTCCTTGATTTCTTGATAACAGGTCATGTGATATGGAAATAAATGTAAGTCCTTTTTCAAAATTGTATGACATGTGCCAATTGACACACCCACTTGTTGTGATAATGCTCGTACGGAAGTTCTTGGTGCATTATTTACAATTTCTCTTACATTATTAACTAGCTCTTCTGTACGCTTTTTCGCCCGACCTGCGCCTTCTTTCTGTTTAACACTCACTGTTTATCTGAAAACCATAACGGAATGTGTCACTGTGTGCCGAAAACTGTCATAATCAAAGATGACGTTAGGGAACTCATTTCTAAATTCTTCTAAACAATCTTGAAGAGAATACTTTCAATACTGCCATTGTACGTCAATCTTACGTCCGTTTCGAAAATAAGATTCTAGCATGAATGATTTGTGTTGTATAGTAAAAACCATGTTAAATCAATTTTAAATTACAAAGCAATTTTTGTCAACTATGCATCTGTCTAATTGACAACTAATGCAAATTTACATTATTAATAATCATACGTTTTTAAAGGAATGGCCTACTAGAGGCAAAGCTTATTTGAACGCTTTTTATATATATGACATTTGTATACTGTCATTTATATTTTATATTTTATATCCTTGATAAAGGCATCATTGCCGAAACATTTAGGTTGTTTTAAATATATATACTTTGAAGTAAGCCAGACCTTAAATCGTCAAATGATTGAATTTACTATATATATATATATATATAAGTGATTAGATAATTTCTTAGCCGTTCATTAAATATAACATTTGATAAATTATTGGAGGTTTTCGGCTTTTATATGAAATATTTACAAATATCAAGTTAGTATGTATGTAATTGCAAAGTAAGGGGGGATGTAAACATTGCTGTCTACAAATTACAAAGCAAATCATACGAAATTTTTAATTGAAAAAATGTCTATGTTGGGACTCGAACCCAAGTCTACAGCTTGCCGGGCTGTCGTCATTACCACTAGCACAGCAATGTTTACATCCCCCCTTACTTTGCAATTACATACATACTAACTTGATATTTGTAAATATTTCATATAAAAGCCGAAAACCTCCAATAATTTATCAAGTGTTATATTTAATGAACGGCTAAGAAATTATCTAATCACTCATATAGCTTTGGAGTAATAATTAGCATTTTCAAACATTCAAATCTGACATCTGCTCTCAAAACACTGACATCTACTTTCAATAACTCACATCTAATTTCAAAATAGGCACCTGCTTTCAAAACAGACATCTGCTTTCAGTAACTGACATTTGCTTTCACTAACTGACATCTGCTATCAAGACTGACATGAGCTTTCAAAACTGACTGCTGCCTTCAACTTGACACCTACATTCAATAACTGACATCTGATTACTGTTACTTTATAATGCATTTCTGAATAACTTGAACCTGGGTCTATTGTGGTCTAGTGGTAATGACGACAGCCCGGCAAGCTGTAGACTTGGGTTCGAGTCCCAACATAGACATTTTTTCAATTAAAAATTTCGTATGATTTGCTTTGTAATTTGTAGACAGCAATGTTTACATCCCCCCTTACTTTGCAATTACATACATACTAACTTGATATTTGTAAATATTTCATATAAAAGCCGAAAACCTCCAATAATTTATCAAATGTTATATATATATATATATATATATATATATATATTAAAATAATAGACGTTTTCTTGGTCTATTATTTTAATATTATGACACGGCCAATAAAATAAATAAGAAATAAATTTTAATTCTTATTAACACTAAATATATATATATATATATATATGTTTCCAAGTTACTTTAATAGAAATATCATACTTTTTCTTTTAAATTTCAGTTTCTATTCCATTAAAATTACCTTATATATATATGTATATATTACAGGGCTTAAACACGAATGCACACTTACTTGTATTATTTCTTAATACATTTCGAGGTCAATGCATTCTACACGTCCATATTATAATCATTAATATTGAGAAAGGAAATAGAAGAAGAAGTTACATCTACATGAAATATAAACCCGATACAGTGTATGTATTTAATGCATGAAACTCAATCGGTGGTACTTTAATGATACTGACATTAGAAAGTGGGTACTCTTCCAGGAACGTCGGCCTTTTTCACTGTGCGAGTCAGTGTGCATCCTATTCGTGAAACTCGTGAAGAGATGCATCCGCAACGTAGGTATATACGTATGTATATTGGTCATTGTTGTTCCCCTTCATCGTCCTCCAATTCTTCTTATTCTTGTTGTTGTTGTTGATGATGATGATGATGGTGTGTTGTAGTTGATACTTCTCCGTTTCGAATGTTTGATTTAAAATGTCAAAAACGTTTGTGGTGTCCATGGGTGGTGCCTCTGTTCAATTCGCCGTTGGTCATTTTTATAAGTAATGGTGCTTCTTGTGTAGAGTAGGATTGCCGTATGCCGGTCATTCTAATGCGTATACAGGGTGTGTTAGCAATTATAAAGACAATTTAGGGAAACGTACAAAATACAAGGAATTTCGTCGAATGTAAAGAAATACACAATAAAAGGCATAAAACCCCTTACCGCAATTAATAATCGTATCCTAAATACGTATTTGGACAACTAAGTTGACATCATCAGTAGATAAAATCACTAATCAAAGTGTTGCACATGGGGCACACTAAAGCTAACCCACAGGATCTCACACAACTTTACACGGCGTCCACGTATACATTGACTTTAAAGTGGATACGATATGCGTTGAAATCTCTGAGGTTGTTGATTGTTTTAACAATTTTTAACCCTTTAAGCTAAACATTGTGGTGCGTGGCCAATGCAAGGTGTGCGATATTCGATTTTTCTGGTCTATTAAATATGTGATCTTCTTCTTCAGGTGCCATCTCCTCTCAGAAGGTTGGCTATCATCACGCCTATTCTCATCTTTGATGCTGCGGCTCTGAATAGTTCAATGGAGCTGAATTTATACCACTGTCTCAAATTATTTAACCAGGAAATGCGTCTTCTTCCTATATTTCTTCTTCCCTGTATCTTACCCTGAATAATTATCTGTAGCAGAGCATATCTTTCCCCTCTCAACACGTGGCCCAGATATTGTAGTTTTCTTATCTTTATTGTTTTCAATATTTCCTTCTCTTTCCCAATTCTTTTAAGTACTTCACTATTCGAAACCCTCTTATCTTCAGGATCCTCCTATATGCCCACATTTCAAATGCCTTTAGACGCTTGTTAGTGTCTTGCTTTAGCATCCAGGCTTCCGTCCCGTACAGCAGCACCGGGAACATTTAACATTTCAATACCCTGATCTTGAGACGCAGACTAAGGTCATTGCCACACAATACTTTCCTCATCTTGTTGAATATATTCCTGGCTTGGCCGATTCTCGTTCGAATTTCTTCTGTATATTCATTTGTGTCGGTAACAGTTGTTCCCAAATATTTGTATTTCTTTACTCTCTCTATTGGCTGTTCTCCAATCCGTAAGCCTTCTTGATGTCGGGTAGACTTTGTAATAATCATGAATTTAGTTTTTCTAACATTTAGTGTGAGGCCACTTTCTTCGCCATTTATTACAACCTGGTCCATTAATATGTGATATGTGTTCTTTAAAACGGGTTATTTTTGAGCGTTTCGCTTGACTTATATATTTCAAATTAAAATCGTCGAAATTAATTTCGTATGTACCTGATATCAAATTTAAATTAACTTTATCTTTGGTATTACCTAGGAGACTTTTGATGATGTTTTTCCACTGAAAAGCAACTTGGAGACCATGTTCTTTAACAACTCTATTAATGTTTTTCGTGATTGAATGGGTTTATACCTCTTTTTTTAGTTTTACTTAACCACGGTCTTCAAAGAAAGACTTTTTAAAAAAATACAGTCTTCAAAACCTCTTCCTCTTTCAAGTTGTACTCCCGTAAAGACATTACGATGTTAATCTTCAATTTTGAAATTAAATATTTAAGTATATATAGGGTGTACCAAAACGTACGGGAAATATTTCAAGGATGAATTGCAGAACTTATTTAAAGTCGAAAAGTTCATATAAGCACATAGTATCGTTAACGAGTTATTATTTATTTTATAATTTATATGGCTAAAATTTGAGTTCTATCAAATTTATGAAACACAGTTTTTCTAATACATTTTTATTATTTGATTTAGAACAAGTTTCAAGTATATCTGGACTTAATTATTTGTTGTTTCCTAGTCTTACCTTCACATCTATTCATATATATCTTTTAATTAAACCCTGTGAGCATCGCTGTTATAATGGTAATCGCGAACAACTACGATGTATTAATAACTATTCTAAAATAATTCCCAAGTCCAAGGAAGATAGCTTTGACTAAGAATATGAATAAAACGAAAATAACTAGGCGAAGGACAGACAACATAGAAGATCAAGGAATAGATCTGAGCGAAAAAACTATAAGAGATATCAAATATCAGTATTAGAACATGTTTCATGTCTTTTACTATGAAATGCAGAAAGACTATCGTGGAAAAATCATTTAAAAAACGGAAGATATAGATAAGGCAATCATCAAAGTAAAATGGAAATGAACAGAACAGATCGCCCGGATACTAGAAGAAACTTGGACAAAAATAACAACCACTTCGAAATTGTGGAACACGAGGAGAAATGTTGGATGACGTATTACGCGTAGTAGTTTTGCATTATGATATTTAAGGTAGTATGATAAATATGGTCCAGTCAGCCACACAATAGTGAGAATTAGAGAAGAAAATAAGCGGGGTATGTCCAGATGTGAGTGTTAAGTGTTGCGTAGAGAAGGGAAAGAGGGATTTCTTATATTAGATATGTTATAGTAAACTTTAAATATGAAGAAACCGAACTTCTTCAACTTTTTCAATAATTTTTTTTTTATTAATGCCATTTCATTTAATATTTATTGCAATAATTAAAAGCAATAAATATCCGAGCTTATATACACAGATATGTGGGTTGAGTAAAATGGTTTTCTCCCGACCGAGAATAAAGTGTCATCTTATACATCTGACAATTAACATATATTAGACTACTTTATTCTCTAGGGAATAAAATATTCGATTTTCCCTAGGGAATAAAGTGAATACTGTAGTGAATGACTTTTGGTTCATTTATTTAAGTCAAAATTAATTTAACTGTCAGATTGACGAAGCATTTAAATATATCAATCAATTTTATTTTGTAATCGTAATAGTAACATTAGATGAGTTTACAATATTTATATATGGACAATCATCTGATATCTTTAACTTGGCGGTAGCTTACAGTAGTGCTTGTGCAAGGTTCGTTCTCATTTACTTGTAAAATTTTTCTTGCGATATGAAGTTTATTCTACTCGGACGTTTCTATGTAGCCCTCCGCGACAGTACCTGTGAACAGTTTCTTTTATATTAGTAGCCCAACGAATGCAAACATGATAACTACTTGACTACCAGCCACCATGTCTTTTAACAGTAAGAATATCAGCCCCACTATTTGCTAAAAGACTTGCAGAAGTGCGTCTCAAACAGTGGCCTGTATATAGGTCGGGATCAGGCAATTCCAAATACGCTGCAATTACCGATGGTATTTTTCCTAGAGTGTTCTTTCCCACTGGTTGACTCGTGCATTCTCCATTTTTATAGTATATGAAGAAGCGTTGGTGATTAGTATGAATTGGTCGAAGAAATACATATCTTCTATATAGTTCAATAAAATTTAACTATTTTTTCTCAGTATTCAAAATGTGGAACGATCGGTCAATTTTAGTTTTAGTATCTTTTACATTAACAATTAAAACATCTTCTTTCTCTTCAATATCTTCTGTAGAAAGATAAAGAAGCTCCTGACATCTCATTGCTCCACCAATACCCATAATTACTGCAACCTATTGATTTTACTCAAATATTTTATATTGATAAAATATTAAATGAAACTAACCTTGGTCATCAAATAACTATCATCGGGCGCTTGTTCTAGAAACTGTAATATTTGGGCTCTACTGAGGATCTTAGATTTTTTTGGTTTAAAACCAGCAGACTTTCGTTTTAATAGAGTTATTAATCTTGAAAATTTACTAATGTCCAAATTTTGATGGATTAATAGAGTTGATCTTAATTTGGAGTAGCAGGACCACAAAGAAGAAGCCTTGTACTTTCCAAAAAGCTCAGAAAAATAGACCAGCAAAATATCTTCCATGTTCTCCCCCTTGACACTTCTACGATCGCACCATTTTATGAAATCTTCATATGCCTTTTCATACAATTTCTTCGACTTTGCCGGTAATAAATTAGTCGTTATTTCTCGTGCAGCTATGGAAATATTTGCAGGCACTTGAAAATTATCTCCTTCACTGCCATTAATATTCATTTTTGCACAATAACTTAAACGGACTGCGTTTTTTTGGAAAACAATAAGACACAAACAAACTCGTTTTACCTTAGTAACCAGAAACTATGCACATTTTCATGACAAACCAACTTAATTGAATGACATCAGATCAATCTATCAATCAACTGTCAAACTAATAATGAAATAAATTATTACATTTAAGGTCGGGAGAAAAGTTTTGTATGTAATTCGGGAATAAACGTCTATAATCCCTCAACAGAAAATGCCCTCGCTCCCTTCGGTCGCTCAGGTATTACTTACTGTCTCGGGATTAAAACTGTCGTTTATTCCCTTAATACATAAATATCTATTTCGGCTATTGGTCGGGAAAACGTGTGATAAGTCGATGCCATAAAGAACTTTTCTTGACACGATACGATGTCGAAAGTATATCGTAACAAGCGATGAGACTTGGGTTTTTGGGGATGTGACCAAATGAGGGGAGAGACTCCGACCGCTGCAGGCGAGCGAGCGGGGAATATTTATGAGCCTATCGGACGGAGATTGAACAAATTCTCACAAACAATTGCAGTAGTAAGAGGGATGTCTAGTTACTAAGGTACATTTGTGAATTACAGAGAAACTACTTTATTTATAGAAATCGAACATACACAAAGTAAAAGTGTGAACTGTTACCTACTTTTCAACATAATCGCCGCCAATGTTAAGGCTCTCATTCCAGCGAGGCACAAGCTTCTGTATACCCTATTCGTAAAAAGTGCGATCCTAATTTTTAAAATAGTGCTAGACAAATGAGCTGGACTATGAGGCGGATGGACAATAACTTCCCAATTACGTTTCTGAAGCCAGGCCTTCCTCCGATCTGAGGTCTTGCATTGTCGTAAAACAACCTGATTCCATTCGTCGACATTCGCCTTTGTTTCTGTCGAATGGCTTGGTGTAGTTATTCGAGAGTTTGACAATAAACATCGCTGCTGATTGTCGTTTTCGGTGGTAAAAACTAAAAATGCCTTGCATATTTCAGAATACAGTTGCCATTGTCTTCTTTGCAGATTGCTGAACTCTGAATTTTTTCGGTGTTGGTGAATTCGGATTCTTCCACGCCATCGAGTCTTTTTTTGATTCGGGGGTATGCTGGTATACCAAAGTTTCGTCTCCTGTAACTATAGACTCTAAAAATCCGAAATCCGATCGGACCTGGCATTGTACTGCTGTCGCTGCACAAATTGTACTGAACCTAAGGCAATGATAATAGCCACTTGTGTAGTGCATATTGCTGTGGACTTTTCCCCGCAAATATTTTGAAAGGTTTTATTATTTATCGTTGTACATTTATTTTGGATGCCAGTGTATAATTTTTGGAATTTATTATCTATGAATGTATTTTTATTTTGAACTGATTCTTATTTTGACTAGTGTAGTTGAAGCACGCCGGATTTGCTGTATCCGTATTCAGACACTATTGTACGTTGAGTTTAGAAGGTCGTGTGTTTTGAGAAGATAAATCTTTATCTTTGTTTTAAGTAGCTTCGTGATTTTTATTAATTTGTGATGGTGTTTGATTTCAATACCGATTTATTTACGAGTGTGTAGGACTCGTAATTGTTTGATTTAATAGTGGCTTTCTAACTCAGGTGTCTCGAAAAAAATATATTTTTTTTATTCTACGTAAGTAAAAGATATTATCCTTATTATCATTAATATAATTATCTTGTATGTATTGAGTTGTGTATTTTACCATTGTGGTAATTTTGATATATACGAGGGTATATCAGATATAAACGAGACTGATTTTTTAATGACTCGTACAAAAGTTTTTTGAATCGGCGAAGTAGGTGGCTATGTAGACAAAGCATTTAGGGTGGGGAGAGCAACGTTTGAAATTCCGTCGAGACCGTTCAGTAGTGCAGTGACCATGAGTGAACAAGCAGTGCACGTTTCCGTGGAGCAGCGGATAATTATTAAGTTTTTGACCAATGAGGGGGTGAATCCAACAGACATTTTACGCAGATTGCACGCACAGTTCGGGGAGAACACCCTTTCACGACCTCGCGTGTTTGCATGGCATAAACAATTTTCTGGAGGCCGCGAAGACGCGGTTGTCTGCCGGGAAGATCATGGCAACTGTGTTTTTTGATCGACAAGGTGCATTTCACGTCGATTTTCTTCATGATCGCCGCACAATTAATGCCCAATATTATTGCGACGTTTTGGATGCCGCAAAATTGTCTTTACGACGAAATAGAAAGACGCAATCCGTTAAAAATGTCATTCTCCTCCACGACAACGCCAGACCACATTCGGCAAACATTACGAAGCAAAAAGTGGAACAATTCGGCTGGGAAATCTTGGAACATGCTTACAGTCCAGACTTGTCACGCCGTGACTACCATTTGTTTGGACCTCTAAAAGAAGCTCTTGGAGGCCAGCGTTTCGACAGCGACCAAGCGGTAGAGACATTTGTGCTCCAGTGGCTGTGTGACCGGCCTAAAAGTTTTTACGATAACGGGATTAAAAAGCTTCCAATCCGTTGGGAAAAGTGTATTGCGCGTGCGGGAGATTATGTAGAAAAATAGTACATTTGTATTAACCTTGTTCAATAAAGCATTAATACTTTAAAAAAATCAGTCTCGTTTATATCTGATATACCCTCGTATATTTTATTTTTAGTTATATGAATTAAATGACAAAGAACGTTTTTTAAAATTTCTATAAAAAATTTCTATAACGTTTAAATTTTGTTCGCTTGGATTCAAGGGCATATTTTTTCATGTGGTTTGCACATGCGTTAGAGGTTGTTACGGGCTGTCATATTAAGTTGTTTATTTTGTTTATAGTGGGAGAAATTAAAATACTTCTTTGGAATTTATTAGTTTTATTTTTGCTCGGTTGTCACTAAGGAAGTTTAATTGTACGCTGCGGTCAATTCCGTACGATAATTTTACCTTAATAATATTGTTTAAAGACGCAATATTTATCTTTATACTCCATAAAGATATTTTTTTTTTTATTTTTTTGTATTAAAGTTTCATTTAAATTTATTGTGATTTTCATTTTACCTTTGTTTAAACTCTTTTACTGGCGCTGTATAAATTTGTAGAAGAGAAAAACCACGTTTTCCAATTGGAACCTTGAGGGAAAAGCAGTCTCATCGTGAAAATAAACCGACTGAATATACAGGCTGGACAGATTGGTTGTGAATTGTGAATAAATAAAATTCAAAATCACAATTCATAGCAATATGTTCATCTAAAATGCATACAAGTTTCAACCTGTTCGCACTGACGTAGGTGGTGTACCGCGCAAACGTACCTTTGGAATCGGATATCCCTCGTATGTATGTAAAATGATGGTCATTTTTGCACCTGTTTCAAAGTGATACACGTGAGCAGAGGAAATGTTGTTATTTAAGTGTACATGTGTGAAAATGTTAAGTATATATTCTGATATCAAGATATTCGTTTCTAAACCATATTCAGCTAGATTCATCTTGCTTTCCTCTACTATATTCCATTCCAAATAAGAATGGACCAGACGGCCGTGCAATCTGAGTGTAATTTACACAGGAATTTCAAACAAATAGAACATATAGTTGCTGTCATATGTTGAGATTATATACTCATATCTATATAAAAGGTTATTTTATTTGTTGACTTTTACGTTTGTAATAATTAATAGCACAATAAGCAACAGAATACGCAAATCGGTAGCACTGAGCAGTACTGACAGTGACTGACAGTAAAAGAAAATTTGACAAAACAAAATAATCTTCATTTTGTTTGCGTAAATTCGCCCTCTCTTTTAACCAATTGCAAACTTTTATTTTAAGCCATATCTTTCCCAGCGGCCAATCTTATTTGGAATGGGCCATAGAGTGCTAAGTGCTCTTTTTTTGCAGTAAGAAAATTCTGTTGAATTTATTTACCATTCCCCAAAACTTAAGAAGAAGTATAAGAACCTAGCGCAAATATGAAAGTTCGTAGTATCACATTCGTGCAGCTGGATATATTGATATTCCTTTTATGCGTCTGATACTATAAATAGCAGCTGACGATTTTCGTCAGAGAGCAATTATGTGTGGATTAGTGGTTTACGCCACACAGCAAATAGCCAAGTACTCAATTTATCTTACGCAAGCACTTTACAATCCAGTGTAATAATGAAAATTCGAAATATTAATTAAAGTTTAAGTAGTAATGGTCCTAGGCTAGACTCCTGAGGGACACTTGATAATTGAATATATTGTCTGAACGGAAAATTGTTATAATTGACGTAATTTGATCTGTGGCTCAAATTGAAAGAGATTAATTAATTAACGTAAATCTTTCTAGAAATCAAGAGAATAATTAATTAAAATAAAATTATTTATTTGGATTAATAGAGTAATAGGTTGTCATATTTGTATTTCTAGTAATTTTTACTTTTAATGTGGTTTGTGAATTTTAAATTCTTCCTGTACTTATTAACCCATAAATCATCACCTAACATTCTACATAAATTATTATTTACTTTGATATGTAAAAAATGGAATTCCTTCCTAATTAAATAACCTTTAACGGACTCCCCTCCCCCCTCTGAAAACCCCCGAAAAAAAACGAAGAATACAAAAGGGACACAAAATAATCTGATCTATGTTTACCGCAGTTTCTTTCCATGTCTGCCATTAATATCCTTTACGTCACATTAGAACATTACCAGGCCGCCTCGCATCCTCTTCTTTTTTCCCCCTAGTTCTACGTGACCCAACGTTAGGGGACGACCACATAGGACCACTGGCACTGGCTCCGATATACGCAGCAACACTTACGAGACTAGACAAAGACGGAGAACGTTCTTGGGACAAGCAGAGAAGATCTTGGTCGTTCATCATAATGCCTCTACCGGACCACGGTCTCTTTCGTCCACAACGGGGCCGAAACCAACAACAACAAACAGCCAAGCTAACCAGATATACCTACGGTACCCTCTCTTATCTGATTAGCACTGATTAATGGTAATTCATTTGTTTTACTGACTCCGGGATTGAGTTATTAGTTTTAATCGTGTAGTACACATCGGGATCTTGCTGTTAAGTTGTATTATTCCGTCGGAGAGTTTTTACATTCCTGGGGAGACTGTGTGACATTTCTTTTCGTGTTTCGTTCTTGTATCTTGTATGTATAACCAATGGCGAGGGGGAAGGAGACGGGAGATATATATTTTTTTAATTTATTGAGTAGACGTTGTGCTTCTTTCACGACAAAGAAATATGTTAATAATATAAATTTTAACCTAACAAGAAGAAACGAAATATATTTCTCCTTTTAAACTTCGTGTGAAGCTCGTGAAATATGATATACCTTATTGGTTTTGAAAAACAGGTTGAATTTTTATATTACTTTTTAATGAAGAGCTTACGTATGTTATTCGTCTAATTTGCTGGCAATGTTAGCTTTTGCTTTCAAGAATTGTATCATTTTTAAGCATTAACAACGAATTTAAGACGCTTTAATTTTTTTTTATTATATATACTTGAAACAAATTATAAAAAGTTTTACTTGTTTATTTTATTGTTCCGACAATATTGTTTCGGTGTTTCTACCATTCTTAAAGATAGAAGTTGTTGAACTAAATATAGGGGCACTATTTTCTATGTAATGTAAAGTATGAATATATATATATATATATATATATATGTATTGTTAAAAGTCTTTCTTTGGAGACTGTGGTTAAGTAAAAACTTAAAAAAGGTATATAACCCCTTACCACAATTATTAATCGTTTCCTAAATACGTATTTCGTATTTGTCATCATCAGTAGATAAAACCACTAATCAAGGTGTCGCACATGGGGCACAGTAAAGCTAGAACACCGCTTACGCAACAACTACTTTACACGGCGTCCACGTATAGACTAATTTAAACATGCAAATATATCTAACGAAAAGATCGACAAACTTACCTCTCTTAGGGAAACGGCATTCACATATGTTTATACTCCAATTTGAAATATATCGAACGAAAGATCGACAAAAATTACCTCTCTTAAGGAAACGGCACTCAATATGTGTTAATATTTCAATTTAAAACGTCGACGACCCTTTTATGGTTCTAAGAATGAAAAGAGACAAGTGAAGGGGATCGGTGCTATATTACCGTTCATGGAATGTTGTTTGTTTTTAGCGATATGAGTGCTTTCGTAGGCGTCAAGATCGCGGGGGTTATTAATGCCCTTTACAAACTTTAACCCTTTAATCGACACATTGTTTAGTGTACTTAAAGCATGGTCGGCAACGTTAGATTTATCCGGTCTATTGTATTTAATATGTGATATGTGTTCTTTAAACCGGGTTATTATTGGTCGTTTTGTTTGGCCTATATATTTCAAATTACAATCATCGCAACTAATTTCGTATATACCTGATTTCGAATTAAAATTAACTCTATCTTTAGTATTCCCTAGGAGACTTTTGATAGTATTTTCGGACCGAAAGGCAACTTGGAGACCTCTTTCTTTCATAACTTTATTAATGTTTTTCGTGATGGGGTGGTATGGTAAACACATGTACTTTTTCTCCTGGTTACTTTGAGATATTAAACTTGTGGATTCGCGGATTGTATTTTGTATTTTTGTTTTTCTAATATTATTTTTGTTTCTCATTAAAAATATCGCGACATATAATGGCTTTGACATAGAAATAATCAATAAATTAATTAGAAAAACAAAAATTAAAAATACAATCCGCAAATCCACAAGTTTGATATCTCAAAGTAACCAGGAGAAAAAGTACATGTGTTTACCATACCACCCCATCACGAAAAACATTAATAAAATTGTGAAAGAAAGAGGTCTCCAAGTTGCCTTTCGGTCCGAAAGTACTATCAAAAGTCTCCTAGGGAATACTGAAGATAGAGTTAATTTTAATTCGAAATCAGGTCTATACGAAATTAGTTGCGATGATTGTAATTTGAAATATATAGGCCAAACAAAACGACCAATAATAACCCGGTTTAAAGAACACATATCACATATTAAATAAAATAGACCGGATAAATCTAACGTTGCCAACCATGCTTTAAGTACACTACACAATGTGTCGATTAAAGGGTTAAAGTTTGTAAAGGGCATTAATATCCCCCGCGATCTTGACGCCTACGAAAGCATTCATATCGCTAAAAACAAACAACATTCCATGAACGGTAATATAGCACCGATCCCCTTCACTTGTCTCTTTTCATTCTTAGAACCATAAAAGGGTCGTCGACGTTTTAAATTGAAGTTTTAACACATGTTGAGTGCCGTTTCCTTAAGAGAGGTAATTTTTGTCGATCTTTCGTTCGATATATTTCAAATTCGAGTATAAACATATGTGAATGCCGTTTCCCTAAGAGAGGTAAGTTTGTCGATCTTTTCGTTAGATATATTTGCATGTTTAAATTAATCTGTAGGTGGACGCCGTGTAAAGTAGTTGTTGCGTAAGCGGTGTTCTAGCTTTACTGTGCCCCATGTGCGACACCTTGATTAGTGGTTTTACCTGCTGATGATGACAACTTAGTTGTAGAAATACGTATTTAGGATACGATTAATAATTGTGGTAAGGGGTTATATACCTTTCTAAGTTTTCATCATATCGTTTCACATCTATATTTTCATATCTCTACATAACACAGACTGAAATCAACACAGAATATTTACTTTGAAAACATTTATCTAAATAAGTTTTTATAGCGTCCGCCATATTGTTCACACCATATGGGAAAAACTTTTATTATAGGGTTTTTTAAAAATCGTTTTCGATCAATTGTTTGTGCATGTTTGAATACCTAAAATGGGGTACATGAAAAGTTTTTCCTTATATCGGTGTCCCTATAAGAATGCACCATTTAATTTGTGAATAAAACGCATAAGTTACTTGAAAATTTGAAACATTTTTATTTGCAACTTATCAGTGTACATTGCACTTACATATCGGACAAATGTCCGCCCAAACTTCGTTGACAACACTCTTACTCTTTTACGCACACTTCTGGATCGATTTCCATAATAACGCGCTCGATTTGATTCTTTAACTCATGAATTGTCCTCGGATTATTCATGTAAACACGTGATTCCAGGTATCCCCAGAGAAAAAAATCACACGGTGTCATGTCGCATGATCTTGGCGGCCAATTCTGATCTCCCTGGCGTGAAATGACACGCTCCGGAAATCTCTCCTGCAATAACGCACAATATGGCAGGTGGTACCATCTTATTGGAACCACTTATTTTGGATGTCTATGCCGTCCAATTCGGGCCAAAGAAACGCACGTAATATGTTCCGATAACGTTCACCATTCACCGTAACTGCATTACCTGCAGCATTTTGAAAAAAGTAGGGCCCAATCACACCACCTGCATAAAAGCCACACCATACAGTTGCTCGTTGTGAATGCATCGACTGTTGAACTGTTGCGAGGATCCTCGTCGCCCCATATCTAACAGTTATGCCTGTTGACAAAGCCGTCCAGGTGAAAATGCGCCTCATCAGTAAAGATAATCTTTTATGCGACATCCTCATCCAGATTTAGATTTTCCAACACCCAATCAGCGAAGTCACGCCGTTGTAAATGATCGTCTGGCAATAGCTGTTGCGTCAGTTGGACCCTGTAGGGGTGAAGATGAAGGTCCGCTGTCAGAATTCGTTGCATGGTGCTCTTCGAAATATTCAATTGCTGTGATCGACGGCGAATCGAGTTCGGGGATTTCGGGCAACACTTTCCCTTACTTCAGCAATATTTTCAGCAGATCGGCCGGTACGATTTCTTCTTGGTGTTCTTACATCACTAACTGAACCACTTTGTTGAAATTTTTGAATTACTCGACGAATTGTCGATGAATCTGTTACGTTTCGTCGACCGTATATTGCACGCAATCTTCGAAGTGTTTCTAAGGAGCTTTCACCGTTCCTGAAGTAAGTTGTGACAATGACAACGCGTTGTTCGACAGTAAGACGATTCATTTTCACTAACCGCAATATGTCTAGTTGACAGCTAACCAAAAACACGAGTTGCCAACTGACCGGTACGAAAATGGCGCTATTTTTAAATTGTGCATTCTTATTGGGGCACCGATATAATGTCGACAAGAAAGCCTAATCCATATGGGAAACTTTTTGATTAATTTATTTATTGAAAAATTGTTTTCGGCATAAGCCTCTGCTTCAGCTCCAACTACCAAAAAGTAATTTTCATGGCACTCTTGTTCTACTATTAAAAAAACGTTTTTCCTTATACAATGTCCGCAAAAAAGCCTAATCCATATGGGAAACTATTTGATTAATGTATTTATTGAAAAATTTATTTTGGCATTAGCTTCTGCTTCAGCTCCAACCCCCAAAAAGTTATTTTCATGGCACTCTTGTTCTACTATTAAAATGACGATTGAAATTTTAAAATGGGCCAATATGGCCTTATTTATTAAAATGAGAGAAATTATAAGAAAAACTAAAAGTAATTTAGTATATTTTGGTGTTCAATTGAAGAAATAACATTTAAAAGCTCGTAAGCTGTCGTAAAATTTACGACAAATTTACTAAATTGCTCTCCTTTACCCCTTATTTGGCCTATGTGAGGTCGCTTGTATTCTTAAATCAGTTTGTCCTTGAGTGTCAGCAACAACGGTTGTGTGTAGACTTGTCAAATCTTGTTCGCAAAAAATAATATTTTTGTCGTCGTAATTTTTACGATACACGCGTACCCGTGCAAGTAAGTATATCAGAGTTTATTGTACGACTGCATTATATTTCCGTCCTAGAACTTTGATAATATAATTATGACGAAGAGACCGATAACGATAATTTCTTTGATGAGTCCGACGATGCTAATGAAAATTTTGCACTTTCTAGTGACAGTGAATTTTCAGAAGAAGAAGTTGTTGAACATCCCGAAGGCAGTGATTCAGAGCAAGTGTACTCGTCGGAAGATTCAGAACCAGAAGAAGATGCTTCTGAAGAATATTTTATAGGGAAAAATAAAACAACAAAGTGGAGAAAGAGCAAGAACCGTTTTCTTTCAAGAACAAACCAAGTCAATATTTGCAAGGAACCTGCCGGCACTACGCAACGTGTTCGAGGTATTATTGATGGGAAAGATCCTTTTTCAAGATTGCATACGTTGCTATGATCGGCAGTATACTGAAGTACACCAACATGTATATTGATCATCTGAAGCACGAATATCCTAAAGAACGCGATTGTTAAAACATTGGCAGGCAATAGTTGTTTGCTTACTTGGGTTTGTTGTATTTGTTAGGAATAAAAAAGTGTTATCACACAAATGTAAAAGAAATCTTTGCAACTGACGGGACTGGAATTGAAATTGCAAGAGTTATAATGAGCTACAAAAAAGGTTCCTGTTCATTACTAGTTGCTTAAGGTTTGACGACAAAACAACAAGAGCTGAAAGAAGTAGTAAATTTGACAAGCTAGCAGCAATTCGAGATTTTTTTGGCAATTTTTACGCAATTGCAGGTCGTCCTACAGCTTGACAGAATATACTACAATTGACGAAATGTTGCATCCTTTTCGAGGGCGTTGTAGTTTTATACAATACATTACCAGGAAACCTGCAAAATACGGCATAAAAATTTATGCTTTATGCGATGCCAAATGTTCTTATACTTCTACTCTCTCGAAATATATTGCGGGAAGCAACCGGAGGGACGAGTTGCTCTTTCAAACACTCCATGAGACATTGTGAAGCGACTTGTAACTCCTATAGAAAACTCGGGGAGAAATTTAACTGTCGACAACTGGAATACAAGTATACCGTTAGCTGACGAATTGCTTGCGAAAAAGATCAGGCTTCCGAAAAAAAGGAATAAATATATATAAATATACATATATATATATATATATATATATATATATATATATATATATATATATATATATATATATATGAAAAATTTTGTGAAAAACTTATCTGCGCGGAATG
This sequence comes from Melolontha melolontha, assembly GCA_935421215.2. Classification (NCBI taxonomy): domain Eukaryota; kingdom Metazoa; phylum Arthropoda; class Insecta; order Coleoptera; family Scarabaeidae; genus Melolontha; species Melolontha melolontha. The sequence goes on along the minus strand of OW285241.1, from coordinate 18,068,852 downwards.
TGCATATATCGATATTTCACTGTTTTTTACAGATCATCAGTGCACCTTACCGAAGACAGACATGTTATTCACTTCTATACTACGTGTATATATACGAACTGTAATGAACTTCATGTGTATGAGAATCAATAACTACTAAATCTCATTTTACATGCGATTGTCGCTATGATGATCTGTAAAAAACAGTGAAATATCGATATATGCACATTCCGCGCAGATAAGTTTTTCACAAAATTTTTCATTTGTACTGACAACTTGTACAGTTGATGTCGCGGCTTGTTGCGTCTACAATCTAGGGCAAAAGTGATTTGCCGAATTGTAGAATTAAATGCAACAAATTATAGCGACAATCGCATGTAAAATGAGATTTAGTAGTTATTGATTCTCATACACATGAAGTTCAATATATATATATATATATTCAGGGTGGCCCAAAATGACCGAAGGGGTTTTACTTCCTTATAACTTTTTTATTATAATTTTCTTTTTTTTTTGTTTTCAGTATTTTGTAAAGAAGACTTGGGGAATTTAAAATGGAACAGTACACAATTGAACAACGTGCCAAAATCGTTGACCTTTATTTCTCAAATCAACGATCCATTGCGAGATATAATTTTTTTAAAAATATTCTACATTAATATACTGTATTTAAAATTAAAAAAATTTAATAATTATGTCTTAAATAAGAAGTTATAATGAACTCAAACCCCTTCGGTCATTTTGGGCCACCCTGTATAATGAAGTTAATTTGTAGTATTTTTCATTTTCTTTAATGTACACAAAACAAATTCATATCCTTTGGTGAAGATAATAAATAAAATAACTATTTTTTTTGTATCTATTGTAAAATTTAATGTAAATATTTAATTTATTGCAAGTGCATTTTTTTTGCTTTAATTTAAGTTTTAAAAGTTCAATTTATAAACTTTTTTTCTTGTTCCATTTCATGTTTCTTTTTCAAAATTTCTTCTTGTAATTTTGACACAAAAATAAAATTATTTCACCACAAGAAATTTGTTTGTACTAATAGGTTTTGTTTACAATCCAGCGATTTCAAATATTTATACCGACCTTTATACAAAACTCAACTTATCTATACTTTGGTACAAGTACATATTAAATTATACTGCAATATATTCTAAATTTTATTTAATATTACGTACTGTTACTGTAGAACGTTTAACAAGAAATTAACTAAACTTTATCCACATTCGGGTTATTTTAGGATATAATTTATGGTGTAAAATCTCTCTAAAGTTAAACAAACAAAAGTAATTTCCGTAAAGCAAATAGTTCAGCCATTTTCGTCTTAAAAAATCTTAAATTTTACTCATTACAATTAAGTTGGACATTTCACTAGTGCCAACTTGATATTTTATTCAATAAAATTAATTATTAAATATTTCGCGTTTATTAAAGAAACACTTTTGAACTAAATTCTCTCATCACCTTAAAGGCATCTATCTACATTTATATCAGAATATAACGATAATTTAACAATATCTTTGAGGGTAAAAGAAAGTCATTCTCTCCTTCTCTCTCTCTATCTCTCTAACACCCGTCCGGGAAATAAATGAAGTCACCCCGAAACGGAACAATGGTCTCGATCCAAGCGACAATTCATCATTTCTGGCCAGGATCTGACCATCAGGTCGCGCTAGTTCAAATTCTACAGGCCGGGAACTTTTGATAAAGCAGATACAATCATTCGTGGTATTGTCGAGTTCGAGATGTTCGGTATGTTTTCCTTCTTCTTCTTCGACCTTCAACTGTTTATTTTGTTCCTTGCCATGTGGACAGAAGATATCATTTGTTGATACACAACGTCGATAGAGGTGAAGTTTATCTTCGTTATCTCTATCTTCTTAATTTCTTTTTATTTTTGTATGTTTATCTAGGCGCGAGAATATAGGATGTTTAATAAAATTCCTGGGGTATGTCAGTACAATAACACAAAACAAGATATACATACTTTATGTATATACGGCCATAACTTGCCTGTCGGTATATTTATTTTCACATTCATTTACTGCTTGAAAAATTGAATATATCATTGTAAACAAGAAAAAATAATACTTTGATTAAAATTATTTTTTTTTTTGACAAATAATAAATATAAAAATAATAATAATAATCTTCATTGATCGTTAAATTACAATTAATTCAAATAAAATACCAAACTAAAGAATCGAAAAATAAGAAAATACAAACAAAAAGAAGAAATTATAGTTAATATACTAAAAATACACTATTAAATTATTAAAAACAATTTTTTTCTAAATTCGAAATTTCCGCCAAAGAAAGGCGCTGTAACGTTAAACAATTGTTACGACCTTGAATGCTTCTCAATACAACCATATTGAACTAAACAGAGTTGGATAAGAATGGGAGGCAATATATTCTAGAATATACAATCAGTTCAAAAACCTTAGCATAATAATTGAGAATAGATATCGGTTGATTTTCATATCAGAAGAGGCGACATTGTTTATGCAAGGGGATACTGTTTACAGTGCCCCCCGCGTAAGAGTGTTTATGATGGGCAAGAATATCGTTGAAAGATAGATTATTTATATCCGTTCTGTCATTTATAGAACTTGTGCTTTTTTGGACTCACATATTTCTGGCTTTGTTATTTTTTTCGGATGTAATGATAGAGGTCCTTTCGAAATTAAATGTGCGTTTGGTTTGTTTGATGTGTTGTGAGTATTGTGTTGTTTGTCTGATGTACACACCCTCGCAGTCGTTGTTTGGAATTTCATATGTGTGTGTTTTCTTTAATGTATTTTGTCTTTGTCTTGTACTGTGTGTTGACGAGTTCCAATAAGAGCGAAATGCCTCCACACATTCCGGGATAAATGTGACTTTTGACGAAGTTGTCATTATCCTGAGAATCTTTTGTTTGTAATAAAATTTCTAGCCTAAAGTCCGGACTTGTTAGTTTAATTGCTCTATTAATTAATCCCGTTGCTATATTCTTTTTGTGTGACATTGATTGGTAGGAA